>OY776680.1:15870871-17070871 GCA_963675555.1 Leptura quadrifasciata | reverse complement strand
AGTGATGTTAAAGTTGTTAATATCTTAATAGTATATTATTCAACGAGCGATAATGTAGGTAATAACTCGCATAGATGATTGTAAATTCATTAAGTTGAAGGTTTTTTTAGTGCCCCAGAAGATCTGAAAAGGTTTTGGATGATCGGATTACGTTTAGTGCCGTTTTGTCACACAATCTAATGCTCTCTCCGGCTTCAAAGATACACCCAGTGGGGAGGTTCCAGCCGCTTCCAGTAGCTGCCGATTTCTTTTTCTGATTTCAAAAATATACCATTTGTTACCCCTACCATATACCGTTTTTGAGTTATTAAACGTCAAATATCTTAGTTTAACTAGTTACTGTAATATGGAAAAGTTAACATTATTAAATTGAGCTATGGAAATGGAAGTGACACTAACTTTCGATTTTTAAACGGAACACCCTGTATATTATTGCATTTTTGAATTCTGCAGAATTTTCTGAATCCAACAATGCTAAATAAATGGCGTTTCAAACATCAATTTTTTTTATAATATAATTTTTAGTTCTCCATTTAAGTGTGCCATGACGGTTCCGATTTAGTCTAAATGACCCGCGTAATGCTACAAAAAACGAAATCTCGTTATGAACACTAAATTACGTGATTTATGAGAAAATAAAATTCACCAAAATTGTTTTTGGGGCAAAACTCAATTTTTTCAAACGGAACCATATCGGTACCGTGGTGCCTTTTATTAGTACTATTAATAAGGAATTTATTCATATGTCGTATTAAAATGAGAGATAAATACAAACAAAATTACAGCTAAAAGAAAATAAGAAATTACAATTTTATTCTAATTACCTTGTTACACATAAGGTGGTTTTGGAATACAAAAAATGAACACAAAACATTACAACAGTTGTTCAAAATGCTGTCCATTAACGTCAATATACTTCTGAACTCGCATAGGTGTGTCTCGAAGAACGTTCACCAATTGCTGGGCCTTTATGCTATTAATTGCTCGTCTTACTCGTAGCTCCAGGTCTTCACGTGTTGTAACGGCGGTTGCATAGACAATATTTTTCAAGGGGAGGTAAATCAGGTGACCTTGGAGACCATTCGACGAAATTACGTTTTCTCCGAATCTCCGTTGAAGGTACTCAATTACTATCCTTGAATTATGGGTAGGAGCGCCATCTTGTTGGAAATACATTCCCTGTCCTAAATCTAAAAGTAACTCATTTAAAATGTCCTCAATCTCGTTTTCCAGGAATCTCAAGTATCTGGCACCAGTCAGAGGTCCTTCAAATATTATTGGACCAACGATTCTACTACCGATTATTCCAAGCCAAGCATTGAAACCGAACCGCATTTGAAAGTTACCCTCCCGTAATAAGTTTTGATTTTCTTGTGATCAATATTTTGTATTTTATCGGTTAAATAATCCCAAATTTGTAAACCTAGACTCGACCGAAACTAAAATCAGTCCCAAAAAATCATTGTTTGGCTGCACGTTACTATACAAAATCCAATTGCAATATTCCACGTTCGTAATCACTTTCGTACAAATGCTGGTGTAAATGGTATTTAAAAGATTTATAGTGGTATTTGTGCAAAATTCGGTTTACTGTTTGGTGACTGATGTCCAATTCAAACCCAACTTGCCTTAAAGGAACAGTCTTATCAACTTCTATTCGAGCCAAAACATTAATTTCCGTTCGTTAGTCAACAATGAAGTTTTCTTCGGGATCATTGTTGGGCTCTCTTCGGAATTGGTTTTCAACACGTTTAAAATAATTTTTCGTTGGACATTGTCTATCAGGATATCGTTGGGCATAAAGGTCGGTAGCCGTAACTGCATTTCTTTTACATTTCCCATAAATAATTAACATGCCCATTTTTTCATCTCTTGTATAAATTTGCGGCATTTTGAATACAATTAATAAGAATTTTAAACAATTTTTAAAGACACGAAAATACCGTTAAACCAACAAATGTTTGACAAGCTAAATATTTTATTGTTTTCAAAGCCACCTTGGTTACTTCTTAACATTTAATTAGAACAATATTGTATTTCTTGAGGGATCTCTAAAAGACGTTGTCAATAATAATAATAGTATTCAAGTCATTAAATGTGATCTGTGATTTGTGTTGTTCTAGATAAAACTTTTAGTGAACTTATTAGTTATTTATAAGAAAGACAGACTGCAGTTGAAGGAATAACTGGTTAGGTAAATATTACCTATTAACGACCACAGTGGAACGTAATATTTACGTTTAAATTACCCGTTCAGGAAACTACGTTCTGTAACTAATAAGTCATCATGACTGGGCCGCCTTATTTAAGACGTATTACAGACTTCGTCTCATTCATCATTTACCTATATTTTACGTAAATTTTAAGTTAATTAGGTTAGGTTAAACTGGCAAATGAGACCTAAATGAGGTCAGCATTACGTAATTCTGACATAAGGTGCTGCTTGGGACCCGGTATATGCTTAGATGACAAATCATTTTGCCTAACACCTCCTTCCAACAATACGTCTGTGAATCAAACACCCTGTATAACTTCCGCTCGTTTACTTTTGATATCTCCATTAGAATAATATTTCTAAATTGTTGAAAACACTTGACCTCGTGTAGTTGGCGTAAAAACAACAAAATATATACGACAGATGTCAGGTACTCTTCCTCTATGTCAACAACGGCTTCTTTGTTGATATCAGTAATTAATGATTACAGCTATGCAGCAATTATATTGATTATTAAGAGTATATTAGCAATAATGAAGTGTTTAATGCATTACAAGAGAAATGATAAAATTGATATGCTGTTAGTTAATTTACTGTGGGTAAATATGATAAAAATGTAAATAGTAAAGAGCATAAGGTAAATGGTTTGTTATAATTCAACCTCTTCTGGATTATTGCGTCAATTCCACAAAACAACGGCATTGAAGTAGTTTTAGATATTTGGTTTACGAGTACTTGTTTCCAGCAGGGTGTCCCAGGATTAAAACCACAAAGCTATTCTCAGAAATTATTTAATTCAATCTGTTTTTGACGATTTTGCTCATACACAAGCAGAATTTTATAAATTCGTTATTACCAAAAATATACAGAATGTCCCATTCTGAATAACTGTTGTAAAAATAGTTACGTAGAATAATGTCGAGAGTCCATTTCAATATTATTTTTATTTATAGGGGGGCAGACAACTTGAAGGAATCTATGAACTTATATGTGGAAGAGTTGGCGTTTAGGACTGCCCTAAGATTGTAATCTGTAGGTCAATGGCATATAAATAAAGGGTTACCAGACATGTTCGTATATTAAGGAAGGTTACCGCACAAATACCTTTTCTGCGGATGGAAATAGACCGTAATCCTCTCTTACATACATTCAACAAGAACAACGAAGTTAGACTGAGTACGTCGAGAAATGAAGAACCCAATCTGTCGATCTACACCGATATCCCACGCAGCATCTTATGTCAGAATTGCGTAATGCTGACCTCATTAGGTCTCATATGCCTGTTTATCTTAACCTACTTAACTTAAAATTTACGTTAAATATAAGTAAGTGGGGAATGAGACATCGGTAATAACTCTTAAATAAGACCGCCCAATCATGATGCCCTATTAGTTATAGAACGTATTTTTCTGAACAGGTAATTTAAACGTAAATATTACGTTCCACGGTGATCGTTAAGACGTAATATCTACCTAACCAGTTAACTTCCTTCAACTGCAGTTTGCCTTTCTCATAAATAACTAATAAATTTCACTGAAAGTTTTATCTACAACAACTATTTACTTATGACTTATAAGTCATAACTAAAAACCAAGCATCTATTATAATGGATTAGTAGAAGTACAATACATAATAGAAATAATGTAACCACCCTTCCCCTTTGCGTGATTATTTAATGCCATATACCTATTCTGCCGAATATTTTAAAGCGCCTCAAGAGTGAATATTTTTTTAGCTTGAATATATTTTTTAAATATTTATAGATAACCTATAAAATTATCATGTATGACTTTTCTGGAGCATAAAATACAATAGTATTGTATTTAGTAGCAGTTAAATAACTGTATATATAAGATTTTTTCAAAGAAAATTCCATTCTAAAAGTAGCCTCTTGGAATCAGTTGAAAAATATGGCGAATATAGAACCGCATAACTTCAAAGTATTCTTTCCCAATATTGGCGTTTTTCCTTCAGTCGAAGTTATTAAAACTTATGTTACTGACTTCAAAGTTAAATCGAACCCATTTAGGTAAAAATGAATTTGTAGTCTCAAGAATTGTACAGTCTATTCTTGTTTTAAGGTTAATTTAGAACTAAATTAGTCATATTTCCCTGATCAGGTTTAACAGATTTAAGAAGAATAGAACAATCTATTTTGGAGACATATCTGGCTGTTTCTTTTAATCTGTACTCTCAAGATTACAAACAAAAAAAACGACTTCGCTATAGGACAAGGACAGTAATCCTAGATACAAGCTGATCGTATGTGCTTTCCTTTCAGCTGCTTAAAGCCCTGGATATTTCAAAATGGAAATTGTGATTGGTGCATAACTGACATTGTTATTTTGAATACATTTTATTTTTCGATGGTAGTATATTGATAATGTTTAATTATATTAGTTATTTTTCCTTTTGTGCTCTCTAAAACTGTGACACTCTAGCATTAAATTAAATGAATAACTAGATACTGGAAGGGCAACGACGTATAAAACAGACGTTGCACCTTTGACGTAATTTAGACAATAAAATATAATTGTATTTCCAGGGACGAGACCTATTCTATTTTTAAATAAATGTAACGTTCTCTGAAGTAATATTTCTCTTTTAGTCAGAGACATATGCTTGAAAAGTAGGACAGTAAAATTAACGTAAATTATACCTAAAATTGGAACCAGTTGTGGCTATAAGGTTACAGTTTTAACTTAAATCTGACTACAAAGGCAAAGCAAAATTTAGCTTATACTTACTTTAAAGATTGGTAGAATTTCTCTGTTTTCATACAGACAAAAGGTAGCAATTACAAAGTTAATAATTTAGTCTAAAATTACGTAATATTTCCTTTCAGACCGACTTCAACATGCTCTTTAATTTTATGGTTGATTATAAGAAATAATAACGTAAGTATTGACTAGAGTCAATGTGGCTTATTAGGCATTTTAAAGGAAAATATTACCTAATTGTGACTTTACTGGTAGGTTCATATGCACTCAAAGTTGAGTATAATGATTGCAATTACGTTATATCGAGTATCTCAGGTTATTGTGACTTTAAATTGGTAAATCCAACTAAATGTGCTGCTTGGGATGGTTCAAAAATGAAATGTGGATCCGGGGCGGGGGTTTACTTAGAAGAACTGGATCTGTACTCAACAATATCGCTAGGTAGATATACTACTATATTCCAGACGGAAGTAGTGGGAATTATCCAAGCGGTAATAGAAACCACCGCAAAATGAACCCACTTTCGTGACCCTCCTCCTCCCTCGACTTTTTACAACCCAGATCCGGGGTACCACTTTTGGTAAAACCTTTTCACTCATCATTGCACCAACTTCCACCACCCTTTTAGACATTTTAAATGGAAAAATTGTCAAGTGGCATTTGAAAAGCTTGTTAACCCTGATTAAGACTGTGGTTTGTATACAGGGTAGACCATTAATAAGGTCATAGTTCAGGGGTAGATTCTTTGGGCCAAAATATGATATAACCAAATATGCTTTAGTAATATGTTGCTGTTGAAAAAGATACAGGATGTTAAAGTTCAAATAATTTTTTGTTTTTTTTGCAATAACTCAACAGCCTCTTGACTGATCTCTACCTAATTTGCTAGAGAAACTTTACGGTTGGAGTTCAATTTCTACTAAGTGTACCTTTTATACGTGGAAATGACCCCCTCATCAGATTTTCTGGTCGGAAGTACCACAACGTTTCGTCAAAAAAAAAATTAGAAAAAATTCATCATCAGATACAGGTCCTGCGGCGCCCTCTATAATCTAAAATGATGTAATACATAAATTATTGTTTCTTAGAATAAAAAAGTTGTTCTAGTAAATTTGGCGAAGATCAGTCAAGAGGCTGTTGAGTTATTGCAAAAAAATTATTTGAACTTTGACAACCTGTATCTTTTTCCACAGGTACTATGGCCTATTATTAACGATCCACCCTGTATTTCTCTGCGTTTCCCTTCAAAAATGAAAACCTTGTCCCAGCATTTTTTATGAAACTAACTTTTTAAGAGTTATTCAGGGTGTTTCCTTTTTAATAATAATAATAAACACCCTTACAAGAGGGATCCAGTTCCATGACAAAATTTAAAAAAGAATAATTAATGTATACAATTAATTTTACGGTCACTTTAAAGTTAAATATTGAAATAATTAAACAATAGTTTTTTCTTATCCTAAAAATTGTAAGAATTATTAGATTATCTATAAAACAATCTAACCTATATATCTATCGAGAATAGCGATGAGTTGTTACATATATCAATGACTCATAATATATATGTTTAAATCTATTACGATATACTGAGTCGATAACTTTCTATTTATTTTAATTAAAAATTCGGTGAAACTTCTTTGTACCCGGTATCAGATGTAATTCCCAATTTAGTGATCAAAATTATTCATTTAACTATTACATATTATATCGGGCTCTTACATCTGATCTTGCAATGCTCATTTAAATATAATAATCAGTGTACAATTATTTCGTGATTCTAGATATTCATCGTTTGCTTTTAAAATGAACCCACTCTGAAGGTTAAATTTCGAAAAAATTGCATTTGTTAAATAAACTGTTGTAATTAGACTCTAGAATGTAATGCTTTTTTTGTGGGAACCGTCTATGTTTCCGAAAATACTGAAGCCTCTTGGGCTTATAACACTCATTCCAATATTCTGGTCCCTTGTACCAATCTGTGCACGCCCAGAATTGGTTGAGTGTCATATTCTTCTCGACATAATCTTGGTTGTCCATATAGAGCCTGTCTTCTGTGATCCATAGCCTCACGGGGCAAAGGGGATGGTAGTTCAGTGTGCTAAAGCGTCTGGCTAGCAAACTGAGTATGCCTAACGAAGTGGGTTCAAGGCCCGCATGGCGAAACAATTTTTCATAAAAAAATTGGCCTAAGAGCGGTTCGGACTCCACAATAAACTGTAGGGCCTCGTCTCTCTTACCTAGCACAAGATCCTTGAGACCTTCCATTGGGTTACTTAGGTAACTTGAGAGGCGGTTAAGAAAATATTTTAACAAAACAAAACATTCAGTCAGAATGCAATAAGCTGTATCTGTTGACTCATTGCATTGTCTGCATTTTAGGTACCCATTGTACAGGTGTCCTTTCAGGGCACAATGCCCTGTCAGGAGACCTGTGATTCCTGCTCAGTAACAGCAGTTCTTCAGTCTTCTATCGAGATGGTTCTTTAATAAGGGTTTTCCCGTGTTGGTGCCCGGTTAATTTATCCCAGTATTCTTTGTGTTGGCTTTTGACCCATTCCCTTATTTGGCCCCGTATAGTGGTTTTAGGCACTACCAGAGCTGGTTCTGGGCCAATATATGGAGCTGATGATCCTTTCCTTGCTAGCTCGACAGCTTTTTTGTTGCCTTCGATATCAGAATATCTTGGAGCCCACACTAGAGTTATCTTCCTGTGGTCTGCCAGGGCTCTTAGTTCTTCTCGGCATTCCCATACCAGTTTAGATGCCACTTTCGGGTTTGATTGCGCCCTAAAGACGTTCGACTGTCTGTTAATATGCTGATCCGTCTATTTCTATAGGCCCTCAAATTACTTTTTCTTGCACAATGCAATATCGTATATATCTCTGAATTAAAAACAGAAGTATATTGTCCAAGTGATAATCTAAATTGTGAGATTTTCATATCACTATGTATGCCAGCTCCGGTGCCTTGTTCAGTCCTTGACCCATCTGTAAAGCAGGTAAGTTCCTCAGGCTTTTGCTGTAGTCATCTTCTTTCCATTCAATTCGATCCACAATTTTTACCTCGACGTGTTTATTGAAAGCGTGCTTAGGAATCTTGTGGTCCATTCTCATGTCAGACATCCTAACCCCCACTCGGTTCCTGATTTGGCTATGCCCCAATCCTGCACAAATGCTACTTGGTTCTTTTTGTAGTCTGAAGTATCTTATCCTTGCCTCCCCCATTAGCAATTAAGCTCCAGCAGGACCTCCATTGCAGCTGTTGATGTTGTTTTCATAGCTTCCGTTGTCCCTAAACGAGCAAGTCTTTGTACCTTGCTTAGTTCAGCAACAGCGGTGCGCTGTAGCAGCTTTGTCCACCATACCAAAGATGCATATGTGATCATGGGTCATGGGTCTGACTACCATGTTGGACATCCAGTACATCATGCTTGGCTTTATCCCCAATGTTTTTCCACGAGTGCGTCTAGCCATGCAATGCTTTAATTAAAATATTTATTATTAGAGTACAAAATCAGTCGATGAAAGAGAATTTTTTTGACTTACAATCGATAAGAGCTGACTAGGGTCCAGGATTGAATCCTGTGGAACTTCTCATTTTATGGTTAACGTACGAACTATTAGGATTTATATTTCCAAATATGTACTCCTTACACCGTTACTAAATACTAATTATTCATAAACGAGCAATTGCCTGATAAGATAAAAACAAAGTATTTTCCATGTAGATTTAAAAAAACAATATCATAAAACAACCAAGAATATGTTTTAGTATTTCTACGTGTTGATTCAGTGTTGAGCTCTATAAAAATGTGAACATGTTTTTTATTTATCTTATTATTAGACAGTACGCATTTTTTTGGTTACAGCGGTCCCTCACCCGCCCATCTCATGATGCTCACTGCGAAGGACTAATGAGAAAATTTAATTATCTGAAACTAATTTATCGTATGTCCTATAGGTCTTACGCAGCCGAAGCACATTTTCTCAGGGTTGACTCTAGTTTAAATGAAAGTGAATGATTTGCATCGCATGTCTTAAATAGTTCTTATTTATATTTCTAACAATTAATGAATGGTTTATTACTTTTCCTCTCTTTGTCACTTAGAATTTATTTTTATTTTGCAGTCCTTAGTCAACTAGAAACCAAGCTAATATGAATGGCTACAGGTAATCAGTCTGACTTAGGACTTTATTGGAGACTTTTATTATTTACATTGCCCAGTGCTCGAAGTCCTAGTTAACACACTAACAAAGGAAATGCTTTTCAAAGGAAAAAACGGTCGTTTTATGAAAAAATATGTACCTTTAGGCAGGGTCATCTGCGCTCTTGTAAAAATTATGGCATTTATAGTGAATTTCGTTTGTTTTTATTAGAATTTGCAGCCGTTTTTCCTAAAGGAATCTAGTATTGAAGGATAAAATTTATTCAGAGTAGTAATGTAGTAAATACATTTATTAAAGGATATTTTTTTGTGTAATGTGATTTACTTGCCTGCTTTATTCACTTTTTTAATTGCTTTTATTACTTGTAGCTGTTTGCTGAAGTGAAATTTATATAGAGTAATACTGCGTGCTATATGATGACTCAATTTTTAAACTAATAGCAGAGATAATGCGTCTCCGCTAATAATAAGTAAATAGAAAGTATTTTAAGAACGAAAGTACTGCTAGTTATTTAAATTTTTATTGTATAATCCACCTGAGAAAAAGTTAATAACTGTATAATAAGGAAATTTACAAATTACATTAGAGTCCTTGAGATGTTAATGAGAAGATCAAACATGAGAATGAACGTATTAGATACAGCTATGAAATTATGGTCTATACAGGGTGTAAGGACATAACGTTCGAATATTTCGGTGGGTGGTTCTACACCAAAGAATATGAAGAACTCTCCATATGAAAGGGGGGTTCGGAATTGCTTTCTGACGGATGATCTGGCCGTTAACCGTGTTGGTTAAGATGTGAGGTGGCAATCGCGATTAATCACACGGGTTTCGCGCCACCAGGTTCGAATCCCGGCTCCGGCACTGGCATTGTCGGAGGAAATGGTTGTATGTCCGCGTTTTTTTCAATGTGTAACCCCCTTCCGCACAAGCCTCTGGCTTTTGGAGTGGGGGTTGTTTAATTTCTGTGGTGGTCTTTATATTAATTTATTTCTCTTGATTATTTAAAATCCTACTACTACCGGAAGTCATGTCAACTTTCGATTTTCAAATGAAACACTATAGTTTTTCTTTTGAATTTTAAAACTAGATTTTTTTTAGAATGTGTAAAAAAAGTATTAAGTCAGAGAAGAAAGTTATAATGCGATTATAAGGTTTCAGGTGTTGAGGTGAGATATACGAAGCACTAAAAATCGAGTTACCCATGGAATGATTTTGTGGCAGACTAAAACTACCGTCAAAACACGTAGTAGGCGTATGTCAAGTCAATAGAAGTTTGCGTTGCCGTGTCTGAAATTGGCATTTCAAAGTTTTCTGATGTCACTTTACAAAGAAACGGCGAAGAAAATGGAAAATAATTATACAAACGAAAATTTCTTTAACATCCTTATGATTTCTAACAAAATGGTTAAAGATATTTACCAACTTGTCGCAGTTTCGATGCAGAATATCCCGAGAAAAGAAGACTTGATCGTTTAAAAAAAAATGAGTAAATACAAACAATGTCTTATCACATTCACATTCACACTTGGGGTCTACTCTATGGAATTAAAAAAAAAATAATTACAAATTTAAGAACTTCAGGACAATTTAAAGTGAAACGAAACATAACTTGCTATGTGACGAGGCAAGAGGATAATGAAATAAATATTCTATTGGCCGTTACGGAAAATCCAGGTATTTCAATTTGCCAACTAGAAGTGCAATTTGACATATCATATTCCTCCACCCAGAAAATATTGAAACGATACGGGCAGCATCCTTATAAATACTCGATACATCAAAAGTTACTTCCTGGAGATCTTCCCAGACGAACTGCATTCTGTGAATGGTTCATTATAAAAAATCAAGAAGATCCGGAGTTTTGGCGCAAAGTAATTTGGAGTGACAAGTCCAGTTTTACCAATAACGACATTTTCAATCGACATGACGCATACTACTGGTTCACGGTTAACTTACACTTAACCACCAACTTTCAGATAGTTTGAAAGTTCAACGTTTGGGTTGGTCTTATTAACAACCAACTGATTGGACCTGTTGTTTATGATTAAAATCTCAGTGCAGCGTTTTATTCCCAAAACATATTGCCTTTCTGAAAATTATCTAGATAAAATGCCTTTGGTAACACTTAGACAAATTTATTTTATGCAAGATGGAGCCCCACCTCACAATGCAAGCGTTTTGGACTGTCTTCTAACAGTTATTTTTGAGGACAGGTGGATCGGAACCTCCGGGCCGATTAGATGGCCACGAGGTCCCCGGATCTCAATCCATTGAATTTTTTATGGGGTCACATTAAAGATAATGTTTATGAATTCAAACGCAAAACAGGAGCGGCCAAGAGATGAACCCACAGTTTATTGAAAACACAACAGAAAGTACCAAGAGAAGAGTTGAAAAGTGTTTAGAGCAAAGTGATGGCTTATTTGAAAATTAATTGTGATAATTTCCATGTTATTGCAGCTTCATGTTTAAATTTTTGTCACTGTTTGAAATAAAAACGTTTATTGTTTTTTTCTCTCATTTTCTTCACCAATTTTTTGTGAACTGACGCCAGAAAACTTTCAAATGCTAAATTCAAAGACGACAACGCAAACTTATATTGACTTGACATGCACTTACTACGCGTCTAGACCGCATTTTTAATCTGCCAAAAAAGCATTTAAATTAAAAAATTCTAGTTTTGAAATCCAAAAGAAAAACTATAGTCTTTCATTAGAAAATCGAAAGTTCACGTCATTTCCGGTTAGACTAGAAACAGCAAAAAAATTAAAACAAAGTGCATTAGATGCAAAAAAGTCTCTAAGTATACCTGCAAAATTTCAAAACTCTATCTATAATAATAAGCGAGGAAAAGGTGCTGTACCAATTTAAAAAATCATCCGCTATATATATTAATTTTATCGTGAGAAATCGTTTGGCGCAGATGAACACTGAGGACAACGACCAGGGGCATTCAAAATAGAGGGGCTCCTGATTGAAATGCCCATAATTTCTTTGCTTAGAAATTTCTTCTATTTTTGTCTTTAAAGATAAGTTCTTTGACGAACTTTTAAAGAAAACGTACTCTTGGTGAAAATTACACGCGTCAAATAAAATATTTTCAATAGTTACACACATTTTATTACCTAATACACATAACAAAAAAAACCTATTTCCTAGTTTCAGTTTTTTTGTCCATAGGTGGCGACTGCACTGCTTTAGTGGGGGAAGTGCCAATTTCGTTCTTGTTGTCAGGATCTTCTATTTTGATGGTGGATTCATCGTCTGTACTTCGGGATCGGTTCTTCGTCCGCGCTTCGTTTTCTAATTTTTGCTTGGTTATTATCGGTGGTGGAACGATCTCTTTACTGCCAATAGATATTCTTCTATCTTGCGGATCTGATTCAGAAGACGTGGAGTCTCTTTTCTCCCTTTCCTTACTGGTACCTTAAACATTACTGCTATATGAAAAATAAAGAACCTTACACTATAGTATCAATTCTTAGAAAACTGTGTTTTTCTTGCATTCACTCTTATCACTCATTGGTGAACCCAATACACACAGCCTAGCTTTATTGCTTAAAACATAATAGACCGGCAGTACATGATGCAACGTTTTTAAAATGCATGCCAACCATATATATGAATGTAATTACCATGAATATGCCATAAACGTGAATTTTAGGCAGATTTTCCGTTTGCATGGAAAATCAATGTCTGTGAACGATTTTAAAATGGATACCAATAGTGCCAAACGAAAAGCCGTGGAAAAAAATCCAGCGGAAACTTGTTGGTATGCAGTTTCCGCGCGCACAACAAATTTTGATGCTCAAAAATTTTTTGGTATTTCCGAACGAAGTTAAAATGCATGCCACTATGTTTTGTGATAAATTTGCACTGCCAAACGATGATTTACCGTTTGCCATGCAGTTTTATAATGCAGAACATTAAAAGTTATTCATAAAAATGCAAAAAATTCAGGTTTCTCCGAACGAATTTAAAACGTACGTTAATCAGTTTTATGAATAATTTGCATTATCAAACGACGATTTACCGATTGGCATGCAGCTTTGTAGAGCAGAACGTTATCAAAACTTATTGCAAACCGTGAAAAAAAATTCAGGTATCTCTGAACGATATTAAAATGCATGCTAATTAAGTTTTACGATAAATTTGCACTGCCAAACGACGATTTACCGATTGGTATGTAGTTTTCTAGTGCAGATCGTTATTACAAGAAAAGAGCTACGCGCGGGGAAAGCGGACGAAAGGGCTTATTTCAAATATTCTTTCCTATTATTTGGGTTTTCTACCACATGTACTATTATCCTCTTCAAAAGAAATCACCGAATCTACAAAATAATAGAATTATTGGAAAAAAAGCCTCTGCGCCCGTGACGTTTACGCCAAAGGAAAAGTCAGAGGTTATGTTTTGCAAATAATATAAATCGGAATAAACACAGAAATAATGTATTTTGCTGACGTTTCGGAAAGTAATCTCTTTCCGTTTTCAAAGCTATTATTTGGAAGAACTCTTATTTTGCTGTGTATGTGTATTTCAGACAATATTTGGCTTATTTCAACTTTGGTTGCTAATAACTTTTTTTCAGTTCATCGGAGATCAATTACCAGTATGCTGTGTCCTACCTGGGTTCCACGCATTCACACGCTGCGACTTAAATTCATGCTTCTTCGGGAAAGGGAACGCCAAACCATTTATTTACCTTATTAATTGGAAATGAAAAATATCAAGACGCATTTTTCAACATCATCTTACCAGAAAAATCACAATTGGCCATTAAAGATCTGGAATGCTTTGCGTGTAAAATGTTTGCTACAAAAACTAATAAACTGAAAGTATCGAGCATTGACGAGGCTCCACTGTTCTGTTTACTAACAACTACTGCATGAAATATACCGACAAAAAAGAGTTCACGAAAAAAATTGAAACATTGGATACATGCAATTTTCCGCCGTGTTATCGAGAGCTTCTGCAAAAAATCCAACTAATTATTTATATAGTATCGCTGTCGAATAATGCCCACAAGTCAAATTCGACTAATTGAATCCACTGAACTGTGGTTGGTGTATTAACGATGAAGGATTCATGCCATTTAAGTGGTTTGAAGGTGATACGATGCCGGAGAGTGCGATGGATGTAATATGCGAGAAAAGTATGGAGCAAGGTAAAATGCACATCAAAATAATAATACAAACTCTAACATTTTTAATTTCAAGGTTAAAATTTGAAGTGTAACTAATAAAAATAAGCATTTTCTCATAATTGTACTATTTTTATTCATAACTGTTCTTTAATTAATTAAATGTTATTTAATTTCATTATCAATCATTTTGTTAATACAAATTTCTTATTTCGTTGATTTGCTAAGAAAATGTCTTATTGTAATTATAGATTCTATCGAGACTTCGTAAGAGAGTAACGTAGATGATGATGATGATGATAAGGAAGATGATGACGACGAAGCAGATCAACTATTCGATTATGATTATGATAAGGCTAATGAAGACATGCTTATGGAATTGGACGCTGAATAAAAATAAATGATTATATTTTGGTTTAAAATATTTTTTAAATATAACTTATTAAAACATACTAACTAATTGTTTGAGCCAATTAATTCCCCTAGTCTATTATTATTATTTTTAACAAAAAACCAGCCACCCTACTCTGTGACTCCGACCCTCACAGAGGGGAGCTGGTAATAAATACCAATAGCCACTCCCCACGCCCGTGGGGACCCGGACTACCGGGTCCGTGAATCGTGTGCCCTGAGTAGACGCAATGAACCGAGAATGACAGCCTTCTGCATTCTGCCGACGGCATGCCGGTATGATCTTTAGTTGTGAAAGCAGCGTCCGTCTCATTCCAACGAGGGGTCCTATAATCAGTACTACTATTCTTATTATTTTCTTTATTTTCACAGCTATGCTGATGGGTATTCTACTGCAGTAGGAAAAAAAATCATCTTATCCTGCTGTGTTTAAAAAATTTCTTGTTATGTGGCAAGTTTGGAGAATTACACTCTTTTGTATTAGATAGCTTAGGTTATTTGGTAAGCCCAATCGATTGATGTTACGGCTCAAATTCTTGGTCATGACTCCATCAACAGAAATAATTATTGGGATTCCAGACATGCGTATTTCGATGGCTAAATCCACATATTTCCTAATTTCCTCGGTCTCCGTCTTAGACAAATTGTGTGTTAGTGGACAGCCTATATCAATTATAACAGCCTTTTTATTTTATTTCTCAATTAATACTATGTCTGGTCTGTTATAAGACACAGTCCTGTCTGTTATTATTCTATCCCAATATAACAGGCATTCTGCAGACTCTAGTACTGCTTCGGGAGCATAACGATAGTAGGGTGGAGGACTCTGTATTAAGTGATACTTCTGGGCCAATCCTATATGGACTGCTTTAGCAACTTGATTGTGACTACCTAGATAAGCGGTGTCAGCTAAAGTTGCGCATCCTGCGGTGATATGGACGTCAGTCCATAATGTTGTTTTTCATAATTACCTTCTCATAATTTCTTGTTCGGATTACCTTGTCTTGGATGGAAATTATGAATCCCTCTGTCTCTGGATGGAGTTGGCCTCTTCTCAACCAAACAAGTGATCCTTCTTTATCAATAACTTCATTGTGCAACGCTGTTGGGTACTTGCCATGGAGAGCTTTTCACGCCAGGTCGTAATTGTTTCGATAGGTTTATTATCTTCGATAGTTCTGTTTCCATTGCGTAGATTAAGGGCTGCATATCTTTGATTTGTTGCTACGACTTTCTATATGAGTTGGTCTCTGGAGCTCTGAAAATATTTCCTCATACTGGATTCTTGTTTCTTACAAAAGTTGTGAATATTAATGAGTCCCCGCCCTCCTTCCCTTCTCTTCAAATAGACTCTTTCTACCGCAGAGCGTAGACGGTGTGCTCTGAATTTACTTAATAGTCTACAGGTGAGTCTATCTAGCTCGTGTAGATCCGTATCAGAGTACTTAAGGATTCCAAAAGAGTATGTCAAGGTTGGAATTGCCCAAGTGTTGATGGCATTGACTAGATTCTTGGAGTTCAGGTAAGTATTGAGAAGTTTAGTGATATTTCTCCCTAAATGTCTTTTTAAGTTCTGTGTGGTTGATAAGACGATATTCAGCTATACCGAGGTATTTATACGTTTCTTCTGGTAAAACCAGTCACCTTACTCTGTGGCTCCGACCCTCACAGAGGGGAGCTGCTAGTAAATACTAATAGTCATTCCCCATTCCCGTGGGGTGAGTGACCATCGGGTCCGTGAATCATGTTCTCTGAGTAGACGCAATGAACCGAGGATGACAGCCTTCTGTATTCTGCCGGCTAAGATCTCTGCCGAATCTCGGCATGTCGGTATGATCTTTATTTCTGAAAGGAGCGTCTGTCTCATTCCACCGAGGGCAGTATTATTATTATTGTTGTTGTTGTTTCTGCAAGCTTCCATCAACAAGTTATTATATCAGTCACTTCATTTTTTTTATATTACACGTTGAAACTGCATGCCAATTTTTAATATTATCTTTTGTTTCCATTACCTACAGCATACTGCAATGGCGTGCATTTTGAAAACGTTCACAGATACCTGAATTTCTTTGCACGGTTTGAAATAACTTTTGATAACGTTCTGCACTACAAAACTGCATGCCAATCGGTAAATCGTCGATCGATATTGCAAATTTATCACAAAATATATTGGGCATGCATTATAAAATCGTTCGGAGATACATGTATTTTTTGCATTTTTAGGAATAACTTTTAATAACGTTCTTGACTAGAAAACTCAATGACTTCAGAATAGGAAGTCATTGAGAAAACTAATCGGTAAATCGTCGTTTGGCAGTGCAAATTTATCATAAAACGTAATTGCCATGCATTTTAAAATCGTTCCGAGATACCTGAAATTATTTGTTGTGTATTTGGAGGACGGCAAATATTTTAAGCATCCCAAAACTGCATGGCAATTGTTAATATCATCTTTTTCTTCATTACCAATAAGATACCTCGATGGCATGCATTTTAAAATCGTTCGGAGAGACATGAATTTTTTGCACCTTTAGGTATAAACTTTTAATGACGTTCTGCATTATAAAACTGCATGGAAATCGGTAAATCGTCGGTTGGCAGTGCAAATTTATCATAAAACATACTGGCATGCATTTTAATTCCCTTCGGAGATACCAAAAAATTTTACGATTTCATGTGTGCACCAAAATTTGTTGTGCGCGCGGAAACTGCATGCCAATAAGTTTCCGCTGGATTTTTTTCACGGCTTTTCATTTGGTACTACTGGCATCCGTTTTAAAATCGTTCGCAGACATCAATTTTCCATGCAAGCGGAAAATCGATTTGCACACCCTTCTGCATGCGATGACTGCCCAAAATTCGCGTTTTTGACATATTCATGGTAATTACATTCATATATATGATTGGCATGCATTTTAAAAACGTTACACTTGACTGGTCATGTACCGTCGGTCTATAAAGAATAAGGTAGGGATTTTTCTGTAAAAGTTATGACGATTGGTTGGATACGTTGTTATCAAAAATGAGTTTAAATTCTTCCAACTCGCAAAAGAGGAAAAAAATTAAATTGTTAAATTAGCATAGGGGTCAAAGTAGCTAAACTTTATAAGAATTTTTAGATCTGGTCCATGGTTAATGCTTTTTTAATTACGGTGAGTTACCTTAACGATCACAGAACCTATTTCTTCTCCGTATGACCTTTTCGGAATTCTTAAGAAGATGCATTTTTAGAACTCAATAGCTTGAAAGGTCTAAAGGAAATAAAATAATTATTTTGTCTAGTATTATAGAGAACGCACGGTTTGGAAATTGTATTTCCTTCTGAAATGGACCGCTAAATCATCATGTAATTATTTCGGAGTATTTGTAAAGAGTAATTTCTAGAACTAAACTTGGCAAAAAATTTTACCAAAGTCTACCCCGCGAACCTTTAATAACAACCCTCTCAAACGGAAAAATTAAGTTTTTTGCTAATATCTCGAAAAATAATAATAAAAAAACGGATGGCGCCACATGAAAGAGCGGGAAATTTTACATAAAAATAGGATAAATTTTTTTTTAAATAAATTTTTCCCTTATCATGAGAAATTATTACAGTTCGCTCAATATTTGAAGCGCGTCACAAAGGCAAATGAGGCAAATGAAGCATTTCTCGACCGCCGCTACATAATAAAAACAATTTGTACCCATTAAAAACGAAAAAAAAAAAAGAGGTAGCATTTTAAGGAGGAAGAATTCAGCTTTCCAACGGTATACTTACTTTTAATTTTTAAAATTTTTATTTCTTATAAATTTCACGTGAAAATTAATTTTTTTTCACTTTATATTAAAACATAAATATTAAATAAAATACTAATTTAAAAAGAATCTTTGTAGATATATCTTGTTTATATCTTAAACTTCAATCTTAGATTAATTTTTATGCTCTAAATTATTCAGGGTAAAAAAAATTAAATTTTAAATAATTGGTATTTCTTCCATTTTTTTAGGGTTAGGAAATTTTCACTTGAAAACTTGTCGGTAAAAAAAAGGTAGGTTTTTTTTTTCTATCCGAATCATAAATGAAAATCAAATTGCAGAAACATTCAATGATTATTTTATAAATATTGGAAAGGAAATGGCAGATAAAATAAAAGTAGATAAAAAGTTAAATGATAGAGATATTTCTTACAATAACATGTTTCTTAATCCAGTAAGCGAGGATGAAATTTTAAGGAATATCAATAATCTGAAAAACAATGCTGCCTCTGGTTATGACAAAATATCAGCAAATACATTAAAAAAAATTGGCACATACATAGCAAAACCATTAAATTATATCTTTAATCTATGTTTTGAGGAAGGAATATTCCCATCCGATTTAAAAGTAAGTATAGTTACTCCCATTTACAAGAAAGATGACAGGACTAGGTAGTAGTAGGTAATTATAGACCAATCTCCGTAATTAACAATTTGGGCAAAATCTTGGAAATGTGTATCAAGAGTAGATTGGTGGAACACTTAAACTATAACAAAATATTATCTAATAAACAGTATGGTTTTCAAGATAAAAAAAAGTACAGAAGATGCAATACACGAGGTCACCCAAACACTATATAATTCAATTGAAAATAATGAAAAACAAATAGCGGTATTTTTAGACTTGGCCAAGGCTTTTGATACTGTGTCACATAGTAAATTAATAGAGAAACTTGAAATTATGGTATTAGAGGTGTACCTAATAAACTATTTGCTAGTTATCTCAAATCCAGGAGACAATGTGTAAAAATTCGAAATCAAAATATATCTTTAAGGGAAATAAACAAGGGCATACCTCAAGAGACTGTCCTTGGACTGCTCCTATTCATCAATTACGTCAATGAAATGCTATTTCTAAACATCAATAGTAAAATTATTGCATATGCCGATGACACTGTTCTTCTGGTTGAAGGAGATACCTGGCAAAATGCTATGGAAAAAACTGTAACTGAATTCGCAACATTGCAGCAATGGCTCTCAGAAAATTTATTAACAATTAATCTTGATAGAACAAAATTTATATGTTTCAGCATTTATGATAGAAATTCGCCCAATATTAATACATTAAAATTACATACTGTTAATTGTCTCTTACAAAATAAAACCAATTGCGACTGTACTGGCGAGTTAAAAGCAACAGATAGCATAAAATATTTGGGAATCACTATAGACAAAAATATAAAATGGAAAGAGCAAATAAATAACTTAAACAATAAAATACGAAAATTAATATATAAATTCTACCATCTCCGAAATATATGCCTAATTACATATTAAAAACATTGTATTATGCCTTGGCCCAGTCTATAATCCGCTACGGGATAACAATATGGGGAGGAACTTACCGCTCTAATTTAGAACCCTTAAAAATTTCGCAGAAATATTTAATTAAAGTAATTTTAAAAAGAAACGAACAATACCCTTCCGATCTATTATTTAATGAATTGAAAGTTTTTGACATTGATATGTTGTATGTGAAAAGTGCCCTCATATTTACTTTTAGAAATAAAAGTTTATTACACACCACGGTCAATCATGATTACGGCACCCGCAATAAAGTAAATTTAAATTTCAATCTGCCCCAAATATCACGCTCAACCATCCAAAGATCAATTATTTACTATGGCCCTAAATTTTACAACCTCCTCCCTATTACGATAAAAAAAATTAATAATATCAAGTTGTTTTCCAAGAGGTTAAACACATTTATTGAAGAAAATAAATCTACTTTTATTCGAATTCTTGTTAATGCTTAGAATATTTATATAGAACTATATTATTTCATTCATAAAATATGTTTTTTGTTAAAAGATAATATCTATGCGAAATGTACAGTATACACACACAGGCTTCTCACCTAGAGTGTATAAACCCGTAACTATTAAGTATACAGACAGATTTAGATTTAGATTATAATATTTGTTTTGGTTCTTTTGATGATGTATCTGTTAAACCTATGTTCACACCAAATGATAAATAAATTTGATTTGATTTGATTTGAAATTACTCTCCTCCCCCCTTACTCGCGAAAAGATCGGCCGGATGATAGAGGGAGTCCGACTACATAACATCACAAAAAAAATCGAAAAAAGCCGTTTCAAGCCATTTTTAAAGCCAGATTGACCCCACTAATGGCCAGTTTATATGATTCCATTGATCTGACATGCAATGACCCGTACGCAATTTCTGGAAAAATAAATTAAATCCTCATTGGTACTTTTATTGTTATTTATAGTTTCACATAATGTATAGATTTGCAAAGACTCAGAATTTGCATGTGCACAATCGGGCTCTAGGTGACTAGTACTCTCACATTCATAAATTTTCACTCGGTCCAAATACCTGTGGTCCAAAGAAAACTTACTATACCTGGACTGTCAAGCATGAACCACGCGTCGCCTCTGATACCGTTGATCCTTATCCTCGACTTCAACGGGGCCAAAATTTTGTTTATTAAAGCCTTGCAATTAGTAGAGACCTTCGGGTCCTTTGGAAAGATGACCTTGTTAGAGACCTGCTTGATAAGCTCCTTGTAGTTACTGTCGTCGAACGGCAATCTGCCGAACACCATGGCGAAGAGTACCACCCCCATCGACCAAACGTCGGCGTACTGTGGTTGGTAGGGGATGCCCCTCAGGATTTCTGGGGAGGCGTAGGCGTAGCTTCCGCAGTAGGTTTCACTCAGGTGGATTTGGCCACTCTTTGTCTTTATGTGGCCTCTTGCGAATCCGAAATCCGAGAGCTTGATGTTCCAATCGGCATCCATTAGCATGTTCTCGCATTTAATGTCTCTGTGAAGAGAACATGTTAAAACATTAATCTTGGCGTTCATGGACACTTATAAAAGTGTGCATGTTGCAAAGAATTTCCTTTTCTATAATAATATTGTCATATAAGGCGAAAGAATCGGTCCGCGACAACTCGGATAGACTTTCCCATTTAGGCGAACTAATGTACGGTAGCGAGCAAAAAAAAAAGGACAAGTCTTATAACGGTATTTTGTTCAAATCTAGTTGTGTACATCTAACTTTAATTTTTGTGACATTGTCAGTTAGTTGTCATAATTTATTGCAAGTGTGCAAAAAACTAATATGCCTCATATAAGCGATTTAGTTAAATTTGGAGTTATTGCTAAAGCAGAAGATGGATGGTCAATGAGACAAATTGCAATGCATTATAATATAGGCAAAAATTTGGTGTGTAACATTTTAAGAAAGTGGAGAATAAACGTTACGATTAGTAGAAATTCTGGATCAGGGCGACGAAGGATATCAACTCAACAACAAGATTTGCAATTAGTATATGCTTTAGTAGAATATCTATTTTACTCAGTTATTCAGGCTGCTGAAGAAACGAATTTTCCTGGACCGAGTCGTACTGGTCGCTGGCGAGTAAGAGAATCGGAGCTACGCTGTCACAGCACGGAAATACTTACTTAAAGCTGAACATAAAGAAGCTCGAGTAGGATTTGCGCTTGAATTTTCAGCGCATGATATAAATTTTTGAAACAATGTAATCTTTACAGACGAAAAAACTTTCCAGTCAACACACAGCGGTCGTATTCATGTTTATCGCCCTCCGAATACTCGATTCGATGAGAAATATATATCTAACAATGATAAAAGTGGTAGATTTTCCTTCAATATGTGGGTTTGGATATCGGCACGTGGTCCTGGTGTTTTGTGGCATATTGAGGAACGATTTAATAGCGAAACGGATATTAGAATTTTAGACAATATTATGCTCCCTTCTGTGTCACAATTATTTCCTAATAATGAGTTCATATTTCAACAAGACAATTGTTCCGTTCATACTGCTCATACCGTAACTAACTGATTTCAAGATAACAACATCAATGTTCTTAACTGGCCCAGTCATAGTCCAGATCTTAACCCTGTGGAAGAAGTATGGAGACTACTCATAAGAAGTATCCAAAAACGAAATGTGAGACCACGGAATGCCGAAGAATTACTGGAAATAGTAAATAATGCATGGGAGAATATTATTACTAATGATTATTGTATAAGGTTATTTAATTCTATGCCAAACAGACTTATAGAAGTTATAAAAAATAGAAATGGTGCAATAACGAAATATTAATAGTTAGTTTCTTGTTAAGTAGGATATCCTTTGTCCTTTGATCCAGGATTTCTACTAATCGTACCGTTTATTCTCCACTTTCTTAAAATGTTACACACCAAATTTTTGTTAATGTTATAACGCAGTGCAATTTGTCTCATTAACCATCCATCATTTACTATAGCAATAACTACGGCATTAAAATAAAAAATAAATTAAAAGTGATATCTGTTTTATTTCGGTTACTCATTACATATTCAAACAGAGACAGATTTACATTAGAAAAAAAAAGTTGTTCTATTTTTTTCTGCTCACGACAGTACCCTGGTCCCGGCATCGAATCTTTTCATCGTCAAATCTCTATTTCTTCTTAACTAAACTTGTTGAAATTTAAAACATTTTCTTTTAACTCATTTCCCTGTGCGTGCTACTGGTCATGTTACCTTATACTACTACTACAGTATCCATGTGTTCCACGTCCAGTGGCAGTGTAGTAGCAAATTTTTTTTGTTAAAATAGGTTTAAAATGTCATGAAACGTCCAGATTTTAAATTTGAGCGAAAAAATTTTTTTTGTCTGTCCATCTGTCTGCAACTTTATTATGCACACGTTTACTCTGGAACCGTTTATGATATTGACTTGAAATTTGGTAGACTTATGTATTATAACGAGATCTGGAACTAGGTTGTATTTTGGTCTAATTCCGTTGAAGGGTTCGGGAGTAAACGGGCTAAATAGGTTAAGCAAGGTAAGAGTCCATAAAATTGCAATTTAGGGCATGCACAAGAAGTCAAGGTCTCAACATTTTTTTTAGTATCAGTCACCTCCCCACTTTCACCCATAGTACTATCCCCACACTATTACAAAAGGAAGTAAAGAACATTAAAATGTTATTTAGTGTGTGTACAAAAACTAAACGTCTCAAAATATTTTTTTGGCGTTAGCTACCCTCTCTACTACTTCCATTGCCACCCAGATCCTATTATTGAAGGGAGTAAAAAATTAAATTGGAATTTGGTGTGTGTACGAGAACCAAGGGCCTGTAAATTTATTTTGGCGATTTCACCTCGAGGTGTGGCCATCTTGAATACACATGTAAAATTTGAACAAAATCGATCCAGTAGTTTGGGCTGTAGGTGCGACCATAGACGGCAGGCAGACATTTTTTGAAAACCACTTTTTTGAATTCTGGGGGCTTGAAAACGTGTAAATCCATCAACAACTCAAAATCATATTTTTGCACGATCACCATACTTATATACTACGTATATGGGCAAGTAAAAAGGGAGATATTTTTGATATAACTAATTTTAGACCTATTTCACTAATGTTTATAAAATCTTGGAAATACCGCTACATGATACAATTTATCCAAGTGACATTAATCAGATCTCGCCGTACCAGCATTCAACTACCACTAATTTATTGTCCATTACACAATACATAGTTGAAATTTAGATGTATAGGAGCAAATTAATATTATATATACTGATTTGTCTAAGGCTTTCAACAGGCTTAACCATAATATTCTACTTCGCAAGTTACATGAAATAGGTTTGTCTTATTCACTGTTACAGTTATTTAGATCCTATCTGTCAAATCGAATACAATATGTCGCGTATAATGGAGTCTGTCGAATTCTTGACGTCATCAGGTGTCCCTCAGGGATCGGTGCTAGGTCCCTTACTATTAAATATTTTCATTAATGATATAATGAATATTCTAGACGTTTGCTGTTTGCTATATGTGGAGGATTTAAAGATCTTTATAGTGATAACGGGTACAGAAGACTGTTACCTTCTACAGAATAGCCTTGACAGACTATCACAGTGGTTTCTAGACAACAAACTGCCATTAAATGCCGGTAAATGTAATATAATATAGGCATGCTTATGTTTGTAGATTCACGGCTACCGCGCACTATGAAACCAAGTGTTAAAAATGCATTCCCAACTGTGTTTTCAATATGGGCATTGAATGTTAACTCCGGATCAAAAATTACACCTAGGTCACTATAAAAATGTATGTATGACGGTGTTCTGAAGGTGGTAGTTAAATATATGGGGAATTGATTTACGCGTAAAAGACATAACCATGAATATAAATAAATAGATAAATAAATAAATTACTGTAACTAAATAAAATTGTCTTACCTATGAACTACGCCGCGTTCATGACAGTAATCAACTGCATCCACCAGCTGCCTAAACCACTTCCTAGATCTGTTTTCATCGATGTATTGGTCCTTCCTAATGATATCCAAAAGACTACCATTTTCTGCATATTCCATCACAATGTACACCCTATGTGTAGTTTCGATGGCTTGCAGAAACCTTATCAGATTCGCATGTCTCAGTCCTTTCACAACTTCTATTTCTCTGGGCAAAAATTTCTTCAGATAATCCGCCGGTGCTGAAAACTTACTTACTATTTTGATTGCCACGTCACCTTCGTGTCTTTCAGAGTGTGCAACTCGAACGGTAGCATACGAACCACTACCGATGGTCTTGCCCAGGAAGTATCCATGTGACTCTAGAACAGAGAGTTTTTTCTCCCTGTCCGGAGTACCTTGATTACCGGTTGTTTGCGTTGTATTTGGGGCTGGGTTAACTTGATGCGCACTAGTAACGGGGGAGGGCATGACAACATAGGGCTTAACATTTTAAAACATGTTAACATTGACAGAGAATTTTGAAAACCGCAATGAGTTACGTCAAGTAATTGTCATTGTAGATGTAACAAGTCAGGTATGTGTGTCAAAATGGATTGCGATGCAGGTGAATTTACTGTTTGGAATTTTGTTGTCATATAAGTTTGCCCTCAAAGTATCATCAATACTCTACAGTAGATATAGGGTCGGAATATTATAATCGGGGAGCTTTTGAGAGTTTACCATGAGAGTAATTACTTATACAATTAATATTCCAAATAAAAGTTGTGAGGTATTGGAGGAAATACTTAATAGTAATTTATTTGATAAAATAATAATTAATAAGTATCTAAAAATTTGTGTCATTGGATGGCTAAAGGAAGTCAATAAAAAGTACGCAGTAAAAAATAATTCACGTGAGGTATGAAATTGAATAAATTATAAAAAATGAATATTCGAATTGCGCATGTAAATAAACCAAAATGTAACGTAATTGTTAATTAAATATATGACATTCGACACCACCACATTATTTCTTTATTTATTGCATACACTGCTCAACAGATAAAATACCCAATTATAGAACAGGAATAGAAAGTTATAAAAACAAATCACAAAAGTGAGTACAATATAAAACATTAAAAATCAATATATGATAAAAAAACAAACAAAAAAAGCATAGAGAATAATACAAACTAACAAAAACATCAATAAATAATAATTAAAAACAAGTTTAATGATGTACATGTGCAGTATTAACTAGAAAAAGACACAAGGAAATAAAGATTAAAATTCAGCGTAAGAAAAACAAAAGTAATTTGAAAGTATTTAAATTAATTAAAAACTTCAGCTTTTATATCATTAAGGCTGCAATTAAAAATATCAAGGTTGCTACACAGTTTATTAAAATTGTTACAGATAGTGAACAAAGACGAATTTTTTAATAAGTTTGTATGTGGAGTGGGTAAATAAAAACTTAGTCATTACGAGAATTTAATCTAGGGATGTGAAGATTTAATTTGCAAATTATTCCAGGAACATCAAGATCATTGTGTAGCGCTTTAAATAAGAATACTTGAGAGACGTATATTCGCCTGGCTTCCGGGACCGACCTTGCGACCACCGCGTTAACGCGGTGGTGCATCGCAAGGCCGGGCCGAGACGGGATTGGTTTGGCGAAAGTAAAAATTGAACAATACAAAAAATAAAACAATCTGAACTCCTTTTGCAAAAGGGCAAATTAAAACAAGTAATATGATAAAAGGTGCTTAAAAAAGAAAGCTTAACATAAAAACTGGACACTTAAACATGGCATTATCGCTGAAGCACTGAACTTTTTAAATTTTTGCACTGACGCCGACACCATAACTCATACGAAGTGCCGTCCGCGAGTTGCTTCAATTACGGGTTGTGCAAGGCAGGCCTAAACTGTGATTCTAAATTTTGATTGTGCTGGTATAAAAAATTTGGATACTGTTACGATATTAGTGACGGAAGAAATAATTTACAGATAAAAATGTACAAATAGAAACGAAGGAACAACAAACGCGACACAAAAATTTAAAGATTTAAAGCGGGTGAAAGGTATGAAATATCAGTGAAAGGTGGATAGTATCAGGGAAGGTATAGTTGGTGAAAGTTTGGCTAGAGTGGCTGCCGGAAGATTGGCAACGTCTGGTAAGGTAAGGGGTGTTTAATCCGAAATGGGGCATTATGCTGTCTAATTTGTGTGATGTGCCTTGTTAGCGGACTATCGCCCAGCTTGAACGAATAGAAGTTTTGGGAGGATTGAACCTACGATCTCTTGCATTTCGAAGCGTGCATATAACCGCTAGGCTACTGAAGCTTTTATAAAGTGTTTGCACCTAGAGCATAAGATTTAGCAGAAGCTAAGTTTGTATATTAAAATTTGTAGTTTTTTCTTAATCCGGTCGTAGAAAAAGTATACTGTACAACTCGAGTGGATTATCCACTCTTGTTGCATAAACTACTATTACAGTACCCACCCACATATTACCTGATTTAAATTATTTAAATTAAAATTTAAAATTAACTATGATTGTATATGTTATGTTATGTTATGTTATATCTTATACATATAGCTTTGTCAATAAGAGTATCTTATTCTTAGACAATAAAGCATATCTTGATTGATCGATCGATTGATATACAGGGAGTTCCATTTGAAAATCACAAGTTAGGATCATTTCCGGCGAAACCGGAAGTGCTATCAAATTACTTCATGTGTCAAAAAATGTGTTTTTTTGAATGGCTCCATATCTCCTAGTTTCATTTGGATATATTAAAAAATATTTATTATTTATCAATTTAACGTCATATTTTTAAGTAGTTTCCATAAAAAGATTCACTTTCAAATACCATAGGTTTCTTCTTTTAATTTTCATAAACACTCTGTACAATTTTTTAAGCCTTGTCGTTTTTTTTTCTTGTTTGATCAGCACTTGCAATGCGTCTATCTTCTACATTTTCAACATCTTTAGCGGCTTCAGTATGGAGGATTTTGCTTGCGACGCCTCAAGAATTGACTGGAATTTAATATCTGCTGAGAATAATGTTAACAGTAAACTGGCCTTATTAAACTCAAATATATTGTCACTTTTTGACTTGCATGTTCCTATAGTTGATATCAAACCTAAGCGTTATAGGCCCCCATATATTACTTACAATATTAGGAAGATGATCCGACTTAAAAATAATGCGCATAAAAAATATCTAAAACCAAGGATTCCTGAACACAAAGCCTATTATATCGATTTACGTAACTATGTAAACTTAGCTATAAAGAGAGAACGAAAAGCATACTTGGAGTACAGTTTAAATCACAAAAATAAAAGTTCAAATATTTGGAAGCAATTACGTAACTTAGGAATAAACAGTAAACATAACAAAGAGCTGCCGCCGAATTTGCAAGATACACAATCTCTAAATCATTATTATGTTAATGTTGCCGGTGAGACTAGCGTAAATGAGAACTTAATAGAATATTATGAGGAAAATAGATTTAGAGAAAATATTTCATTTAGTTTCGAAGAAATTGACAATGACTGTATATTTAAAACGTTAAACACAATAAAATCGGAGGCATACGGAACTGATAATATTAACTTAAAGATGCTTATGTTGGTCTTGCCTTATTGTGTAGATGCAATTAGAGATATTATTAATTTCTCTCTAATGCATGGTGTTTTTCCCGATAACTGGAAAACTGCGCTTGTTCTGCCTATTCCCAAAATTAGTGCTCCAAGTGAATTTAAAGATCTGAGGCCAATAAATATCCTGCCATGCTTATCTAAACTCTTGGAAAAAATTGTTAATTATCAACTAAAAGTATATTTAGAAAGTAATAGTATAATACCCTCGGTTCAGTCTGGCTTCCGCAAACAACACAGTACAGGAACTGCATTATTAAAGGTAATGGGGGATATTGCTACTAATATAGACAAGGGAAATTTGTCGATCTTAATATTGCTAGATCAATCCAAGGCCTTCGACGTAGTAAACCATAACCTCATGATAGCGAAACTTAAACATATAGGACTAAGTGACATCCCACTAAATTGGTTTTCCAGTTATCTCAACAATAGACGGCAAAAAGTCAAAATAAATTACATGGAGTCGGATGAATTAAGACTTAGGAGCGGAGTACCCCAAGGGAGCATACTTGGTCCAATATTGTTTTCCACATTCACTCTTGATGTCCCAAAGTGCTTCACAAAATGTAAAATCCATCTTTATGCTGATAATGTACAGATTTATCTATCAGCCAATGTTACTGAAGTAGAAATAGCTATCAGCGATATTAATGTAGAATTAAATAATTTTTGTACATGGTGTTATGATAACGGTTTAAAATTAAATCCTAATAAAACAAAAGTAATAATGTTGGGCAATGAACGAGCCAGAAAAAATATTACATTGAATCAACTCAATATAAGAATTAATGATACGTTAATTGAATGGGTTGACTCGACTAAGAATTTAGGCTTGCTGATAGATAACAATATAAACTTCAGTGAACAGGTAAATGACGTACGTAAAGGATCATTTGCAGTATTAAAGTCTTTGTATAAATTCAAATATGACATGAAACAAGAAACAAAACTATTACTAGTAAAAACACTTATATATCCTAAAATAGAGTACTGTAGTTTTGTATATTACTACCATCTGACTGGTTATAATAGGCAGAGACTGCAAGGAATACAGAATGCCTGTATCCGATTTGTTTGTTGCGTCCCGTTCGGTGAACATATAAGTCCATATTTAGAAAGGCTAGGCGAAATAAATATCTTTCTTCGCGTGACGTACTTGTGTTCAATATTTTTATATAAGTTGATTAAATCTAAGAGTCCTGATTATCTGTACAGCGTGCTAACATTAAGGTCAAGTGTGCACAACGTAAATAACCGAAGTGATAATTATACAATACCTCAACGTAACACAAAAAAATTTCAAGGTAGTTTCTTATATACAGCCCCTAAATTGCTAAATTTTTTGTTAGGCATTTTAAACCGACACTTGGGTGCCTTCAAGAGTGAATGTAGATTAAAATTGCAGACCTACCCTATTTCTTTGTAAATTAGTTTTAACAATAGGTATTACGCTGCTCTACTACTATGCACTTGTGTATACGTGTATGTCAATATATCCAAATATCCAAAGATGTAGTATTTAGTATCAATTTTATGTGTTTAGCTGTAAGTAAACATTACCCAAATTGTTATATGCTCTATTTTATTATGCTTGTATATGGGGGAGTGGAAGAACGGCTACGCCGAACTCCTTCCAATTGTGTAAATCTTTTTATTATACACAATAAACAATTTTATTATTATTATTATCTATTTCTCTGCCCCAGCTACATTTTTGTTTGATATTGTCATTGTTTTTTAAATAATAAAGCCGTTTGAAATCATTTTAGTTTTATTGATACTTAGGCAAAATTGCCAAAAAGTGTTCGATTATCGTTTTTTGTCCACCTGAAAACTGATAGTTCACAAAGAACTTTGAATATACTTTATTTCAATTTATAGCTAAAAGTAATAGTACAATAATTGTACAATTATGGCCGGGTAGGAAGTGATATTTCAAAATCAACCGATAAAGGGACAGCATAATGCAGCAACACAGAAAATTGAATGATTGATATTTTTCCGAGTGAGAACGTAAAATAAATAGGAAGCCTCTTCCATCTTGGTTGATAATTCAGAAAGGCAAACAATAAACGGATTTAAAAATAAATGATGAAGAAACTAATCCGTACATTGGTTAACTGAAGTTGTTTAAAAGGATTTATCCTTCACGTCTCACATACTTTGACACCCTCCGATTCCTTCCTATCTATTCCCTCATTCGGTTCATATAAAACCTATAAAGATTGATCGCAAATTAAAAACGAATGCTAGGCTTGAGCCGAGCTAGCCAAAGTACACATGTCCGCAAAATATATATACGTTTCTGTACAGGGTGTTTAAATTTTAATCCAAGGATTTTAAGGCTCTGAAAGTGTATTATAGGCAGAATATTTAAACTTATGCCAAGAAGCTCCGAAAGTTACATCTTATAATAGTACGGGAGATAGCGTTGCATTTTTTCGAAGAATTATATACCGAATAAATTTCATTTCTAGCAGTTGATTAATATTCAATAATCAGCAAAATGACCATCACTTACCATACACGCGGTTGAGGGTAAGGTGACAGCAAGTAGCAAGTTAAAGTTGTAAGAAAAAATTATGCTACGAGTGTTTCGTACCATGCCAAAATTTGTGAGACGAGTTTTTTAGGTTATTTTCAACAAAAAAATAATAGTCAGCTGTATTGAAGAGAGGAGATATAATCACCTCTCTTCAGTCAGTCATGTGCTTGAATTATGCAAGAAAAGCAGCAGCACAAAACACATTCCATGTGTAATAGAAAAAATTAGCGCTACTCATTTTTTCCCTGTACTTGTTGACTGAACTGAAGCATTACTTTTATTTGTAATAAACTGTATTTATATACGTTTAATTGGCCCACATTTATGACTATTGGTCATACGCGTATTTATATTTCTTGTAACAGGTGCATTAATAATGGGTCATTTTAGACCTGATCCACGGGCTGAAGGTGGCGGATTTCAGGTCGACGACGATATGACTCGGAGCACGTTCAAAATTTCTAGCAACTAACAGATACAAAAAGTTCAACTTTTATGTCTGTGAAGCGGGCATAAATGTAGCGGCCCTGCTGAAAAAATCCATGTGGCATTTCTAACTGAAACACTGTTGAGTCGAATCATTGCCGACGAAACAGTGGTGCAATTCCGAAAAATACGCCAAATAAGAGTAATTTACTGTTGATTTCGGAACTGAAATACTGTATTTCGCTAGTGTTGCGTGTCGGTAGTGAAGTACTGACGCCTCGATATAGTGTCAATTTTCGGTGTCGATAGTTGATACTTTACGCACTCTCGATTCGAGAGTGCTGTACTAGTTTATTTTTTCCCGTGCAAGTATTGCCTGGTATTTTCGATATTTTCTTTCCTCCTCTGCATTAAGGTTCATATAATTACAGAAAAGGACAGAAGATATCGAAATTACCAGGCATTTTTGCGCTAGACTATACATGTATTATACTATATGTATTCCCGTATGTCTTTGGAATTGAGTAGTGCTAAATTTTTCTATTACATATGGAATGTGTTTTGTGCTGCTGCTTTTCTTGCATAATTTAATGAGTATCCCAGCCAACAAAAAAGGTACCCCTACTACGATAGTACTACTAGAAGTAAAGACAAAATAGAAATTCAAGTAAAGTAATCAATTATTTACCTGCGTTTGGAAAATAAACTTCTTCAAGTCCCGTGTCAGATTCCAAATGTGGAATCCAGCTTCAGACCTGTAATATTTTGCTGTTGGTTATTATTATGTATTTAAAAAAATGTATTTCACAATAATTCAGGTTTAAAATAAGCTCTACACGATTTTAGAAATTTCTGATCGGTAATATTTTATTCCTTACGATCAATCAGTGTGTATTAATAAGAAAAATAGAAAAAGACTTAGTCTGTTAAAATGAATAAGGGTAAAAATTAGCTCTATACGATTTCATAAATTTCTAATCAGTATTTTATTATGGTAACAGTAAAGCGATTTGTGTTATATTTTATTCTCTACTATCGGTGCACATTAATAGGAGAAATTTTAGTCTGTTAAAATAAAATAAATTAGGGTAAAAATGAGCTTTACATGATTTCATGAATTCATGTATCAGAAAGTAAAGCTGGTCAGAAGGTTCAGGGAACTACAATAACGGTAAAGAGGTTTTTGTTATTGTCTTCCAGTTTGATTTAAGCAAAGGTTATGTTGCTCATCGTAAAGTATATAGTCAGAAAGATAAACATGATGGATGGTCAGGGGATGCGGGGAGCCACATAGAAAATTAACTTGTAGTATACATTGGCACTGTTGTGGGGAGAATTTTAATTTCATTTATACTTTTGTAAAGTTTGCTGGAAAACCTCTGTCCTGTAAGTGGATTCGGCACCTGTTGGACAGTGCATCAAATAAATAAAAAGTGAAGAGGTTTGGCATCAGAACGTCACAGCTGATAGCAGCACTCCTTGTTTGCCATTTGCTGTTAGACAAGCAAGCCTCCATGAAAATATTTAAATAATAAAATTACGCAAGTTATTAATTACGTTATCAATCTACAATTGTTAAATAAACAATGTAAACATAAATCTCGGAGATAAAAATAAAGCGTCAACCGCTACTATTGGGAAAATGTAAAAAAAATATTTTCAAAAACGTGACTAAGCGTGACGGAGGTTTGACGTCTTTTCTACAAAACCCGTGATATTTTATTGGTGGGTCGTCGTTTGTTTGCTTTCTCAATACTTTGATTAGCATCTGAACGTATCTTTATTGTATCGAAATAGGTGCGATGGGCGGTGATTCAATAAACAGAGGAGATATCTTCCACATCAATTATTTTGGTTTAATTGAGTTGACAGGACACCGAAAATAATAAAGTACTCCAAGAATGGGCGAAAAATTGACGTAAAACCGTTAAAATCATCATACGCGTTGAATATTAATTAAAAATACCGGTATTTACAACGTGATAATAATGTAATTGAACAGGTGTGTAGATTGATTGAAATCTACATGTTCATATTTATATATAAATTAGTAAACACTTCGTTCTTAGTATGGATTTCAGGCAAAATATGTTACTGTTTTATTAAGAAAGCGAGTGGATTTTTACTTATAGTGATGACATTATATCAAAGATCTAGAAATTGCAACAATATTCCGAGAAACTCAGTGGACAGACGCTGTTCTATCCGCCGTTTATTTAATAAATGGAAGTCTAATAATTTTATCGAATATCCATGACAAGCTATCTATTTCATATTTTCGGCGCAGCACTTTGCTGGGTTACAAATAAACAATCTAATGTTGCACTATCTTCAACTGAGGTTGAGTATGTAGCACTGGCTAGTATAGCATGTTATAGTATATATCACGTTCTATAAGAGATTTAACATTAAAAAATCCTAAAAATCACTTTTCAATTTAATCTGTCATCCCAAAACAGTCAAACTATGAAAAAATAGCAATATTCAATTTTATTTTGTCAAAAAACCACATTTTTATAAAACAAATTCTGAAAAAATTCACAGTTACTCGATAATTCTCAAATAATCATAATCCGTCACCAAATTTATAAAAAAGTTTCAAAGATAAATTTTACAGCCCCGACATTATAAAATAATCACCTAAAAAATGCCGCTCCCGTATACTCAAAGATTACCTTTAATATACTCTCTAAATAACCGGTTAATTCCTTTCAAAGATTTTTTACATTCTCGTCGCCCCCCGTATATAACATCCGCAACCTTATTTTCATAAGCCATACTTTCTCATCGCCCCCCGTATAAAACATCTGTAACCTTTCTCTATTCTTAAAACACAGTTGCCGCCCGCTTCGTTCAGCCTACCGGCACCAGCATTCAGACTGTATTCACTTTAATAGTATATTCGAGGCAAGAATTCAAGCGATGCACGTCACAGATCGATTCTTTAAATAAGGCAATACTGCTAAGAATCGTAAAGCCCCATTAAACTGTACTTATTTCTGAAAAAAGCTTAATAACTGGGTGTCAAGAATTACTCTTTTTAACGTAATTAATGATTAAAAATTATGTTAGTATTAAAATTTCTTAATGAGATCACTTGGTGTGCATCGCTTGAATTCTTGCCTCGACTTTACGTGCGTATCTTTAACGCTGCATTACGGGGTAATCCGAAATGTTCTCAATTTATCGATATAAAAATTTTCAATAACTTTTTAACTCAAATCGATTCGAACATAAATCTTCGTCTTTTTATGCCCAACACGTTCATATAGATTTCCTAAATTTCAATTATTTTACAGTATTGCACAGTATTGCGTAATATTACGTAACGATGAGTCATCCTCGCCAGCACGAAGCGATATCCAAGCTTCTCCAGACCTAAAACAAGGGTAAAAACGGTTGTGCGAGACTCTCAGGGCGCGAAAAACGCAACAGTACTCTATTTAATGGCGCCATTTCCCGCCCGTTTCAAAATAATTTTTTTAACAACCTGAAGAGTAAATCTCAAAATACACCGGTTTTGAAAAAAAAAAAATAGATAAAACCCCGTTGCAACACTCTGTTTTGCAAAGAATTTTTTTCGTATCTCTTCAAATAACGGAGATATTTGTCTAAATGTCTTTAAACCATTTTGTAAGTTTCATTTTAATAAAACCTTTTTAACTGTACTGGAATTAAAATTATTTAATTATGTATTTCCTCGTCTTTCAAATTCTGCTAAATACAATAATTTGAAAATATGTACAATAACATCTAATAAATATACAAATGAAAGTAATAAATACAAATACTACTAACTTCAGGCCAATCAAAACATTGCCGTTTATAGAAAAACCATAAATAAGTACATTTCTGAGGGACATATACTATTTTACAGAAATGCCAGGTCAAATACAATATTTTGTGCAGAAATATGGCGTGTTATATTAGAATCCATGGGAAAGCCGGCATTAAATTTGCGTATGCCTACATCGTTAACAATTTTTCCATTTATCAGACAAAGTGAATTTTGCTGCAAAAATATTTTCTGTGGCTTAGCTTAAAATTATGGAAATATGTTTTGGGGATTTAGGATACGTCAATAATTTCATAGAACAATATTGGCACACGAAACATCAATAGCTCACAGGCTTTTTACCGTACACAAATATTGGAGATAGCCGCATACATTGCTTATTTCGGATACATACGTATACGTACAGTGTGAAAGAGTCAAATGGAATGAGTTCAGTATTTTAATTATTGTGCATATTTATAAAAAATCCCGAAACACATCAATTCTGGATTCTGGAATGACGTTCTGCAACTGCCCCCTTCGAGTGGCAGTTGCAAACCATAAATTTTTAAATGGGAAGTAGAGGCTTGTGATACCTCATTTCTAAGGTATTTTCACTCTCTATTAAAAAATGCTATGGTTTTAGTATTTATTGCAAAAATTAACTGTCTGCTTGATGAAATTCGCTAGTAAAAACAATTTCAGTGTTCTTTTTTAACATAATCAAATAAAAAGAAGACATAAAATCATCCAAATTGTTCATAGCTGTAGCCGTAGCGATTGACAGCAATAAATAGTTGTCATAGTTGTCAATAAATAGTTGTCATAGTTGTCAATAAGTAGTTGTCAGTGTTTTGCATTTGTTTGAGCTTTGCTAACTAACTGCAACTTCTAAACATTATTTATTTAAGCGAAATGCATAAAATGATAATTTTACAGATGGTTTGTATAAAAAATTGTTGTAAAGAACACATAAGTATATAAAGCATTAAGAAATATATCACACATTAAGATATGTCACAACAATTAGGTAACGAACTGGCAAGTAGTCATTATACTTAAAATTATATTCAAAGAATTCAGAAAGTGCATAAAAACATGTTTGTTTTAATAGTATTTTAACACTATTCTTAAACTGTTGGAAGCTGTCTATATTTTTAATTCTCTGAGGAAGATAGTTGTAAAGCTTAATAGAAGTTGTATATGCCCCCTGCTTCTTGAGCCAGCCTGCTTGGTGGAATACAAAGTTCATTTGCGGCCCGTGTAGTATATCTGTTTATGTCGCTACATCTAGGAAACTGGATGACATTTTCTCGAGTACAACACACACATTGCAAAATATAGAGCGAATAAACTATGAGAATTTTATGTTGCCCAAAATATGGCTTACAGGAAGTTAGAGGAGTGAGATGAAATATACTTCTTATCATTCTTTTTTGTATTATGAAAACTCTTTCCATACTAGTGCAATTTTCCCAGAAGAGGATGCCCCTTGGTTGCATTATTGCATAATTGCTGGCAAGTTTATTGGTGGGACCTTTAATATGGTAATCCCAAGAACAATTTTTGTCCATTTAAATTTAAATGCTCATTTTGTTTTATACTATGCTATTCTGTTATGACAAGTAAACTTATTTCTGGATTCACACCAGTGAAAATAAAAATATATTTATTTTCTGGGTGTTTAGTATTACTAAGCTATTATTTTGGCACCGTTCTGCCATCTGCTTTACACAATTTGTAGCTTTAATGTTAAGGTCTTCAAAACTATTAGCAGGGATAATAGTCATCAGCATATAGTGTTAAAAACGTATTATCAAAATATTCTACTATACCATTAATGCAAATAAGAAATAGCAAAGGGCCCAGTACACTGCCTTGCGGAACTCCAGTGTGTTTGCCCCTAAGATGTCTGAGTAATATATTTTGCCTTCCTGATTAATTTTTACAGACTGCGTTCTTTCTGTTAAATGTGTCCCAACCCACGATAAAGCTAAATCACGAATACCATATGATTCGAGTTTTTTTAATAGTAAGTGATGATTTATTGCATCAAACGCTCGTGAGAAATCAAAAAATAATCCCGCTTGTTTAACGTTGTTATTGAAATTTTCTAAGACTTCACCATAAAAGGAAATAACTGCGTCTTGTGTGGGGGTACAATTAGCAAAATTGAACAGCAGTTTCGCGAAAATGTACGGCAGATAAGAAAAGAAACGTCCAATGCAATGAGCAACGATGCTAAATTAGATATACTGCTTGAGTTTGAAGAAAACCCACATAATTCAAGTCGACTAGCAGCTTTAGCTTTGAATGTTTTCGATTCATCAATTATTCGCGTATTAAAAGAAAATAAAATGCATTTCTATAAAGTGACCCCAACTTAGGAGATGGTTCCAGCAGGATGGAACACCGCCACATTACCGAATGGATCTCGAGATACCTCGACTTAACATTTCCAAATCGGTGGCTAGGGTGGCGAGGATCACTAGAATGGCCAGCACGTTCTCCTGATTTTACACCTGTAGATTTATTTCTATGGGGATATGTCAAAAGTATGGTATACAAAACTAAGCCGCGCGATATGATATGAGTTAATTTCTTTACCGTTAATTTTTGCAATAAATATTAAACAATGAAAATATTTTAGTGTTATGCAAAATTAAAGATGACGACAAGCATAACGGTATTTATTTTATTATTAGAGCAAGATTGAAACGTTTTTCTGGGGTTAGTATACACCTATAAAATACTAAATTCGCGACTGTGGGTGGCAGTAAATTAATTTCGTCCTGTATCACAAATAGAGGAAGTAGGAACTTTATACAAAATGTTAAATTAATAAGTACCCCGCAACAGTTGTTACTATTTAATATTATGAGCTTTTCTGTTTTAACACAAATGTTTGCTTGTTTTCTGACAAACGAGTCTCTTTCGCAAATACGGTTTTTCATTAATTTTGTTAACGGACGTATGCCTTGAAGAAACAGACTGGCCCAACTAAAACTTGAGATGGGGGTTTTGAATGATAATAGCGTGGATATGAAGAAACGTTCGGACAGGCCAATTTTATTTTGGAGGGGAAATTCTTCTTCTCAAAGTATTGTTCATGCTATTGTAATATTCATTTTAAAATTCGAACAAAAGTATTTTTATCCATTGTGTTACACAAAGCCCAAATCTATATCACATAACTTATAACTCGAAGTTTTTTCTAACATATGCTGTACGCAGATCCCAAGGAAGTGTCTATCAATAGCTCGCCCCAGGCAGTAGACGCTTCCCTCAAATTTGACATCATTGCTAAATACATACTGATTATAATTTATTATTTCGAAGCAACTGGAGAAAATTCACTAATTTGATTTGTTTTTGCCTGTCATATACTTTGTCCCATATGAAAAGGTCAGCAATTAATTCTCTGGACCTTGTTTTTCTTGCGATGATATTACCGTCCATTTCTTCGTCAATTCGATCCTTTTCACAATATGCAATTAATTGAAGGCAACACACCACCCCACAGAGGTTTACATAGTTGGTTAATTTCATTTTGTCATAAAAGCTCAGGAAGGGAACAGTGGCGTCGTAGAATTGTAGTCTTCTGAACAATTTTTTTTAGATATGATCTTAACGTACTTTAGAAGTAAAAAATAAATTAACAGTATTTAAATCTATTGAAATGCACAATCTGAGAAAAATTATATCTGACTTACCTAATAAATTAGTTATTGATGGTAAATATATCCACAATAATTAAAAATTATAATTAAACATTATAGTAAAAATAATTAGTTAAAAACTACTTTTTAGGTAAGTGGTAATAGATTTCTAGACAATTGTTTTTAAGTAAACACTGCTTTTAGATGTATCAAATTACTATGTTTAAAATTATCTACAAACGGTTCGGCATTTTAGGCCTTTATCAAGAGTACAAGGTGTATACATTTAAATGAATTGAATCCTACCTAATTGCAACAGAACAAAGAATAATATAAGTGCATCTAAAGTAATAGACAATGACTTCGGAGTACCACAAGGAACAGTGCTAGGACCTTTATTATTTGTGCGATTTATAAATGTCATAGTGAATTCAATAAAAAATTGTAAGATACATTTATTTGCAGATGACACGGTAATTTGTTTTTATGGAGAAAATGCAAATGATATTAACGTCATCAATCAAGATTTAAAAGATGTATTTGTTTGGTTGTGTGACAATAGATTAAAAGTTAAAAAACTTATACTAAATCGTCAACAAGTTGGGCAAAGTATTGTATTAGATAATAAAAACGTAGAAAATTGTTCGGAAATTAAATACCTTGGGTTTATAATAGATGAATCCTTGACCATCAAATATAATACTGACTATATTATAAAAAAAGGTTGCAAAAAATTTATTTTTTACGTAGAATTTCCAATATTTATCTAAGTTTTCAAGAAAACCACCCCCCAAAAGGGTAAACCGCGTATCCCCCGTCACCTACCATCCAAACCTGTGTTACCCTCGTTTTCGAGGATGCTGAGCACGAAGGTGATGTCGAGAACACTTTCTCGACCCCCGCCAACCCCCCAATCCTCAAAAAACCACCCTCGAAAAAGGGAAACCGCGTATCCGCCGTCCCTTACCAACCCCCATTTTTGAGGATGCTGAGCACGACGGTGGTGTCGAGAAGGGGTGGTTTTTGGCCGTTTGGTGGGTTGGCGGGGGTTGAGGAGGGGTCTCGATATCACCATCGTGCTCAGCATCCTCGAAAATGGCTGGTGGGAGACCCGTTTCCACCCCTTTCGGGGGTGGCTTTTGGCCGTTTGTGGGGTGGAGTGACCTCGGAGAGAGATTTAAACACCACCATCGTGTTTAACATCCTCGAAAACGGGGGAAGACATAGTCTCGTTAAACGAAGAAGAAGCGTATTTGCCGAGTAATATTCTTATAGAAATAATTACACATAAAAACAATACTTGTCAATAAAAAAACTTATCAATTTGATAGCAAAGTAAACGCAAATACGGAAAAAATAATGGCAATGTGAAGAGATCTTGGAAACATGCCTCATAATGAAGATGAACATATAATGAACATATAATTACCGATATAAGGCATAAAGAGATGGCTTGGCGTACCTATAAAAAATCTAATAACACTGTCGATCTTGAGAACTTTGAACTTTTAAGAGCTAATTTGAAAAGAGATATCGACACATTTTACAAAAATTATTTACACTCAATTGAAAACAATCTGTCCTCAAATCCAAAAAGTTTCTGGGCATATGTCAACAGTAAAAAAAATTCCAGTTCAATGCCGAATGCCTTCACTAATAATGACAGTATCTTAGATAATCCCGAAGATATAGCGAATTCTTTTGCTGACTTCTTTAGTTCAGCGTACATCCCCTCAAGTCGCAATATAAACTTGTCGGCAGTAACTAGTAATAATATTATTATAGCCATGCCTAAGATAACTGAGATGGATGTGATTAATGCCTTCAAAAAAATTAAACCAAAATTTACCAATGGTTTACCAGCTTTCTTCTTAAAAGACTGCTCAGGTATATTGGCTGCGCCGCTGACACATATTTTTAACCTGTCCTTACAAACTTGTGCATATCCTGATAAATGGAAAGCATCTAAAATTTGTCCCATACACAAAAAAGGTAACAAATCGGATATAGAAAATTACCGCCCTATTACAATCATAAATAACTTTGGCAAATGTCATGCATACTGCACTTTATCCCCAGATTCATCAACGTATATGCAACAACCAACATGGTTTTGTCTCTCAACGATCGACAACAACAAACCTACTTTGTATAACACAATACTTAGCTGAAGTTATGGATGACGGTGGACAAGTCGATGTTATTTATATGGACTTCTTTACGGCCTTTGATAGGTTGGACCATGGTGTTTTGCTAACGAAATTAGTCTCGTTTGGTTTTAACCTTAGTCTAATAACTTTTTTTGAATCCTATCTGATTAATAGAAGTCAGTTTGTACAATATCATGGTCATAGGTCTATCGAATTTATATCTCAATCAGGAGTTCCACAAGGGTCGGTCTTAGGCCCTTTACTGTTTATCATTTTCATTAACGATATCGTCATCGATATCAGTTGTAAATCTCTCTTATATGCTGACGACTTGAAGATATAAATGCAATGTAGTCTCGTTTACGAGGAAATTAAATAAAATACAATATGAGTATATTATTAATACGGCAAATCTGACACGTCATGATAGTTTTAAAGATCTAGGAGTAACATTTGACTCACATCTTTCGTTCAGAGAAGACATAAGCAATACAGTGACATCATCTTTTAAAATGTTAGGATTTCTCATACGAAATGCTCGAGATTTTCAGAATACGCGTACCATAAAAACTCTATATAATACCTTGGTGCGACCCCGACTAGAATACGCGAGCGTGATATGGAACCCCCACTACGACGTACATATTAACAATATTGAAGGCATTCAAAGACGTTTCTTAAAATTTCTGGCATTTAGAATCGATCATCAATATCCCCCTATAGGTTATGATCACTCATTACTACTTAATCGTTTTTTATACAATTCTATGAAGCAGCGGAGAGAGATGCAAAGTGTTATACTTTTATACAAACTTCTAAACAACATGATCGACTGTCCGCAATTACTTGAACAAATCAACTTTAGAGCACTTACCAGGTCAACCAGATCTACATCCTTGTTTTACTTTTTTAATACACACACAAATGCTTTAATGTTTTCACCACTATATCGTATCTGTCGTAGCTACGAAATTATTGCTCATGATGTCGACTTTTTTGAACACTAGATTAAGTCAAATTAAGTCAAGATCCTCTTCGATTAACAGTTTTTGTTTGTTTCCTTTTTCTTATTTAATGCTTTTCCCTATTCACTTTTCCTTTATTATTGTATATAATTGTATATGTGCGTGTATAGATAAATATGTATATATTAAATCATAATCATTAAGTCATATGTTCACCAAAGTCATTTATAGAATTTTGCAATAGTTATATTAGTATTAAGATTTAGGTTATAGTAAGCCATAATATATAACACTAACGTGTATTCTAGTTTTAATTTATATCACAAGTTTTGATAATATATATGTATGTTAGTTTTCGGCCCTGTAAATGGAATGTAAATTCTGTTGAGTTTGTGTATGTAAATAAATAAATAAATTAACAATGTCAGGATGTACGGAAAGAACATTTGCCTGAAAAATTGTGGCTAGAAATGGCCCCAAAGCGTGTGTTACAGAATTAATAAAATATACATAATTATCGGGAAATTAATAAAACTGGTTTTTACTTTTAACCATCTCCCGATGATGCTAACGGTTTGCGAAAATTGTGTTGAGTAGTGTATTCAAGTGTAGTATTCAAGAGTTTTGGTTTACTCAAATACCGAACAAACTGATTTGTGTAAAAGGAATCCCATATGAAACACTCCCACTTTTTGGACCCGGAAGTGGCCTAGAGTTGTACCCACTTACACAGGAAAGATGACCATACAAGTTGAAGGAGGTTCTCAGAAACTTTTTAAAATTTCAGTTGCCCATGTCCATAAGAGAGTCCAGTGGCCTATCGTAGATTGTAGTTTACTACATATTTATTTAACCCAAATTGCAATAAGTCGCCACCAGATGGAGCCATTCGACAAGTTGTGGACGCCTTTCGTTCATAATTTGATAGACTGGAGGAACAGTGTCGTGTATTCACCTAAGCCGTTCTGATGAAAGCTAACAAGCTCGAAATAGTGATACACAACAGCCCTGCAATGTGATCCTTTCACTTAGGATTAATCTGTCTGTTGGGGGCTTATCGCAATCAGATTTTTGTTTGCGTTTTCCGATTGAAGATGCAGTATGTCGCAAGATGGGCTTTATTTTTAATCGTTTTGGAAACGCACATTGTGCACCTCGATGAGTGGCAATGGATTTAGTACCTTTTATAGAAAATAGTATTATTTTTGGTATAATGTAGATTGTATACATATTTATTTTTGTAATCATTTTAGTGTTTTTCTACATCGTCTAAAAGTGTCACAAATAAATTCTATTTATGATTGGAAGTGGGACAATATCAAACGAAAGTTCAAAATGTAAACGATTCTATTTCCATCTTGTACCGATGAAAAGACTCTAACTCAGAAACTTTCCCTTTGCCACGCCATGGGAAGGAAACAGTAATCCATATTATATTAATGTGACACAATCCAAACATTAAGCTCCTCTTAAAATCGTTCACATGTAAAAAAGTAATTAAAACTTATGATTCTCCTAGAAAACGTTTACTCAGTCATTATGTATTTATTTAAGCGGGCGCTTTGAATTGGTGTATAAATATATAACTGAGGTATAATGAGAGTTTATTAAAGTAAAATAAAGTTTGTCCTTAAAATTATGTTCTTGCTGAAACCAGCGGTCATATACAAATAATGTCTTTTCTACCATAAAGGAATTTCATGTTGTGATTTAGTAACAAATACAGATATTGTGTTAGCATTCAGAGAAAGATAAAGTAGTGATTTTATTTATTTATCTATTTGGAAAAGATAAAGGGGTGAGGAGGAGGAGGAGAAATAGAGATTAGATTAGATTAGATTAACAAAGGAGCTGGTTATTTAGCCTTTACCACCGCGCCCTTTTCAGGTCTATTGTGATGCTCCCAGAATATCTTCCTTATAGTACCTCATCCAGCTTTGTCCTTTGTACTAGACTCCACAGCTTTGATAAAGGCCCTTTTGTATAGTTGTCCGCCCTTGGCTTTTCTTCTTCGAGTACTTGGAATCTCAGTCTCGCCAGGCGATCACAGTGGCACAATACGGTTTCCTCTTCCTCTTGGTAGAATCTGCATGTTGCGTCCTCTGCCAGGCCCATTAGACTCATGTGTTTATTGAGCCGGCAGTGACCAGTTAGAAGGCCTACTATTACTCTGATGGCCTTCCTATTCTGGCTTAGTATATCTTCCGTAAATGTGGCTGAAAGTTCTTTAATGAACTCTTTGGCCTGTCTCTGTCTTGAGAGATTCCTTCACCATTCCAGGGATTTATTTTGCACCCATTCCTTAATGGCTGCTCGTATGCATGGCTTTGCCACGCCACAAAAGGGCTCGGGTCCTAATGGGGCTTCAAGTACGCCTTTCTTGGCCAGTTGGTCAACTTTTTCGTTTCCTCTGTGTCCTGGTACCTATGCTAGGGTCACTTTGTTCTGACTTCCCAGCTCTGTAAGGGCCGTCAAGCAGTCCCACACCAATCTTGAGTTGATTTGCGCGGAACTGATTGCTTTTATTGCCGCTTGGCTATCAGAGAAAATGGCAATCGACTGCAGTACCTTGTCCTATTATCTCCCTTGCGCAACAGTGTATGGCGATCAGAAATAGAGAAAGTAAATACAAATCGTAATTGTTTCAAATGTCTATTTTAAAATAATAATGTAACAGACACGATAGAGTATGAAAAGCGTATAAAAGATATATATATATATAACTTATATATAGCGGGTCGCTGATATGAATGGAAATGGTCGATTATCTCCTAAAGAAAGATAGCTATCGAAAAATGTTAAGATACGAAAGTTTTAGTATTTTTAAAAATCTATTACAATAGAGAGAAACTGACGATGATGGCGAATCAAAGTTGCTTTCTCTTTAATTGAACACCATATTATTCCATATTGGATCTTTTCTGCGGCCTCCTCGTTCTCCTGATCTCTCTGTTCTAGACTATTTTATATGGGGAACAATAAAATATATGATTTATTTTAATTCAGTCACAACAATGGAAGGTTGTCAGGCAAGAGTACGGAATGCTTTAGAAAGGTTATGTCCAGGTTTTATTAGAGCGGCCACCCATGACGAACTAATTCGGAGGTACAAAAAAGTTCAGTTCAGGGTGGACACTTTGAATACTTATTAAAATACAATGTTTTTGTTTCTCTGGATATCTATTAGCAAATGTTGCACATGTTCTTGATAAAACTTTGTTACATTCTCTATAGATTATAAACAAATGTAAATAATCCTCGTGACTATAATTTAAGCACCCCGGCATGATAATTAATACTTGTCAAATGGTAAGTGATAGCTACATACCTTTGTTTAATATTTAACGCCGTTATAGCCAACTAAGAGTAATTGAACTTAAAATCCATGGCAAAATTCCCATATAAAAATATTGAATTGGCGATGTTTCGAAAACTAAAAGTTTTCGGAATAGACATCCATACACAAACATACTCTTATTTTTAATGATAAATAAGACAAGACTATAAACATTTTTCCATTTGAAAAAATTGATTTTTGAGAGTTTTCTCAATTTTATTTTTATTCTTATTATTTGAACACTCTGTATTAATATCAAAATATTATAAAAACTCAATTAAAGTAGGTCTTTTTCAACAAAGAATCCAACCCAAATTAGATAATAAAGGCTTCCTTATAAGTCTTTTAGGGCCTGCAAACTTCATTATTGACATAAAAATTGAAATATGTCAAAAACGGAGAGACTTAGGTATACGACATGATAAAAAACATCCATTATTTACATAAATTATAAAAAAAATTGAAAATATTACAAAATACTGAAAAATTCGTGATTCGAAGACATTTTTTTGGTTTTTCTCAATTTTAAGTGGTTTCATGAAAAATAAACCATCATATATAATAGACCATTTTAAAGTAGACATATCAACGGTTAAAAATGATAGAATATTTAAATTAAAAAAAAACACCAATAAAGTTTTTCGTGAAAGATTTTGGTTTTCTTTTCGAAAAATGTAAATATTTCGGAAACTACCTGTTCCTTAGATTTCAAAAAAATTATGCTTATTCAATGCAAAAAAGGTATACTTTTACATAATTTCATGTAAATTGAATTATTTTTACGAGAAAAAAATAAAAAACCGAAAAATCGGTTTTCCGCAATTTTCTTGGAAATGTGAGGTTATGTTAAAAAATGCTTAATTTGAGAGTTTTAGATTTTTTTTTATTATCTCCAACGCAAACCACTTTCATCCCCTAAACAGCATCCCCATTTTACAATTTCGCTTTATCTCGGGTTTAATTTTTTTCTCTCTTAATTATCTATTTATTTACATAACTCAACAGGGCAATGTCCCAATTATAGAATCGGGATACTAACAGTAAAGATTTTACAATAACAAAGGTATTATATAATATTATGTTCATATATTGATCCACGTTCAGTGGAAGTATAGTAACGCAAAAAAAATATAATTTTTTTTGTTGAATAGGCTTAAAATGTCATGAAACGTCGAGATTTTAAATTCGAGGGAAAAAAATTTCCTGTCTGTCAGTAACTTTTTTTTACTCTGGAACCCTTCATGGTATTGACTTGAAATTTGGTACACTTATGTATCGGGGATAAATGGGGTAAATAAGGGTAAATAGGCAAAGCAAGCAGGTAAGACTCCATAAAATTGCAATTTAGGGCATGTACCTCCTCCCCCTCACTATCACCCCCAACTATTATGAAAGGGAGTAAAAAAATTAAAATGTGATTTAGTGTGTATACAAGAACGAAACGCCTCAAAAATTTTTTTGGCGTTAGCTACCACCTCTACCACCCCCATTGCCCCCTAACCCTATTATTAAAGGGAGTAAAAAATGAAATTGGGATTTAGTGAGTATACGAGAACCAAGGGACTCTGAATTTTTTTTGGCATCAGCCACCCCCTCCTCCTCACTATCACCCCCAACACCACCCCCACACTATTATGAAAGGGAGTAAAAAAATTAAAATGTGATTTAGTGTGTATTTAGCTACCCCTTCTATCACCCCCATTGTCACCTTGAAATGGGATGTAGTGTGTGTACGAGAACTAAGGGCCCTAACCTATTGTTTATAGGAATAAAAAATTAAATTGGGATTTAGTGTATATAAGAGAATCAAGGGCTTATAAATTTTTTTTTACTAGCCACCCCTCTACCACCCCCACTTTATTATTAAGGGGAATAAAATATTACATTGGGATTTAGCGTGTATAAGACTTGGATACAAAATCTGGTTGTGGAAGTAGTAATTCCTTGGGCAGTGGTTTTTTACAATAAAATATATCAATGTTATCCTGTGTTTGATTATAATTCCGGCATATGACGTTAATTGGTGAATACATTAATAAATTTGTACGAGAAGTTTTGATATGAAATGGAGTTGAATTGATTTAGAAGGTACATGCAATTCAATGAGTTTTAATAGGTCAGCGCAGTCAAGTTTATTATTTAATATTTTAAATAAAGTTATTACTCCATATTCTTTTCTATTATTTGGGTTTTCTACCACATGTATTATTATCCTCTTCAAAAACAAATCACCGAATCTACAAAATAATAGAATTATTGGAAAAACGCCTCTGCGCCCGTGACGTTTACGTCAAAGGAATAGTCAGAGGTTATGTTTTGCAAATAATATAAATCGGAATAAACACAGAAATAATGTATTTTGCTTGACGTTTCGGAAAGTAGTCTCTTTCCATTTTCAAAGCTTTTTTGGAAGAACTCTTATTTTGCTGTGTATGTCAAATACATACACAAATTAGGAACATGAAATCTAATGCAACTAAGAATTTCAGGGCAGTCAATACTGCCATTTAAAATCTTAAAAAGGAATACAAGAGAGTGTTACGTCCTACGTAGTTGATGATGACTCGTATTGAATCTATGTAATAAGTCACAATGTGGAAAACCTCTCTCTGGATAATTTCCAGAACTTTTGAACCAGAGGTATTTAAGAAAACGCCTCTGAGGTTTTTCAATGCTATATTTATGATTTTCATAACCAGGACTCCAGACTATTGAAGCATATTCAAGTCTTGACCTCACAAATGAATTAAAGAGAAGTTTCAGTGTATTTTGATTTTGATTGATATGGCTAATGAAAGATAACTTTGGATCGAATATTACTCCTAGATCTTTGAAATGACCACAACTCTTTAGTTCTTCATCATTAATTGTATAGATAAATTTTATTGGATTTTATACACGAGTGTATGTTATAAAGCTACACTTTGAGATATGTAACTGTAAATTGTTTACGCTACACCAAGACCATAGCTGTACAAGATCGTTTTGCAAATCAACACGGTCTTCTGCACTAGTGATAGATGTAAAAATTTTTAGATCATCGGCATAAAGTAATGTTTTGCAGTGTAAGCCAATGACGATATCATTTATAAAAATGTTAAAAAGCAATGGCCCAAGCACAGAACCTTGGGGAACACCTGATGTCGCTGAGATTGTTAAAGAACGCTATAACCCCGATATACTTTTCGACGTTGTAACAAAATCCGACTTAGGAAATACTTCGCAAGAAAAGCGTGCTTCACGTAAAAACGCCGTGGAGGAGGTTTTTAATTCTTGGAAATATATTTTTGCTCTTCGGAGCGTTTTTTATGCCAAATTTTCGCTAACTCTTCGAGGAGCGTTAATTTGGTAAGTGTAGTAAATGTCGCTGCACAGGGACGTAATGTCGCCCCGACCACCCAATTTTAGAAAGTATAATAAAATTGGACTTGAACTTCCAAATTTCCAAGATTAAAAACCCTTTTACGAATCCACGTTGTCAAGCACTGCAACTCTTACGAGGTATTGAATATGAGGACAAGTTAGTCCAACGACTATTTAAAGTATATCGGAAGTTATAGCGAAAATAGCCCTTAGCGACATGGGACCCCCATCATTTCCTAGCAGTCGAATTTGACGGGGAAATGATGTATTTTGACGGGGTTTGCCCTAAACCGGTTCCTCAGTGATTCGGAGTTAAAAAAGTATTATTACCATGTACTCACACGTGCATGGGATCTGCCTTGCCTGAACGTAAAATTTGTTATTGCATAATACAAACGAAGTAGATACGCTTCAAGCAATTTTAAGCTCCGAGGAGCGACCAAAATTTATGTGAATTAATAAAATACGTTTATAAGACAGGCAAGCATAAGCCCACCAAAATTTCAGTTACATGAAACTTTTCTTGAATCTTTTTGTGCATCGTTAGCTTTTCAAACTGCATATTGGATGGTAGTTGGTACCGTATGAATCGTCCCGTTCCTCACCATGTGTTGTACACGGGTCAGACCATTGTTTGTTAACATTTTCTCTGAAGAAGTTGTTGAAAAAAAACATAAATTTTTTTAAAGATTTAATATACATTTTTTGAACTTTATATTGTCTTTTACTTGTGTTTTCTAACAAAATTTCCCTTTCAGATTTAATTTTAAGAGAGTGTGAAACAGACAGTGTTAGATTTATAGTGTTACGACGTCTTCCAATTGATACCATCAGAGCCGCAGTTAAGCATAAACGACAGTAAGTATGATTTATCCATAGTCTCCGTCTGAAACAGTCACTTTGAACCCTAAAAAATTTTGTGAACGTAATATTTTTATTTAGAATTTAGAAAAGGTTGAGGAAAAAGAAAATTAATTTTTTCTTTTTCCTATTTTTTTTAAATTTTTCTAAGTTTTTCGAGCAGAAAACACGTCCTTCAGACTTCCATCAAAGCATGGATCGTTCACATGGCGCCCGAGCAGGGACCATGCCGTCCCCAAACCCGACAAATCCTTTCTCATTCATGGCGGAAGACTCCGAGGGGTCGACCCCAAGAGAATTTTATGAGCGAGTCACCGCACCGCTCGTCGACGACGGTTCTAGAGGGATAGAACCACAGCGACTGTTTCCGGAGGGAAATAATGTAAATTTATCTGCTTCACAGCCACAAACTGCTAATTCGATGGAAAGTATGTTTCTGAAAATGACAGAGGGCTTCGTGCAGGCGATACAGAACGTGTCGACCTGTACGCCCCATGAGAGACAAAGATGTCCGAACGTGACGTTCCATGGGCTTGATCATGAAGATCCAGAAGCATTTCTGAAAATTATGGAGGAATATTTCGACAGAGCTCGCATAAGCCACGACTATGATCGCCTCCATAACGTAACCGGCCAACTCAAGGGCGAAGCTCAACGATGGTCCGAACAATTTAGGACGTTGACTACTTCGTATGCCTTATTCAAGGAAAGATTCCTTACGAGATTTAATTCTCCCGACATACAGTCACGAGCTATTGCTCAACTGTATGCCGTCAAGCAAACGTCTTTAGACGACACGGCAGTGTTTATCACAAGGAAAACCTGTCTTTTCGATCGTATTGATCCCTTTAAATCCGAAGCCATCAGAGCTCGGGTCATCATGGACCAACTGCGTCCAGAAATTAGGTCACGCTTGAGAAGCAACCTAATTTCAACCACAGAGATGTTAATAGCAGCGGCTACTAACGTCGAGCGGGATTCAGCTGACGAACAGACGTCGCTAATCCAACTTATAGATCAACGTCTGTCCCGCGCGTCTTACTATCAAGAGCCGGGACGTTTAAGTCCACAAAATTCAAGTATAAGGAGCAATGGAAGCCCAACTCCGACAGCACCGAGGGTGCATTTCCGAGAGGACGTATCTCGACAGGACGGTCCAGGCAGAGCGTCTGGTCGTCCTTTTTTTATGCCTAATTCTACGAGCGGATCAGTGAATCCTGACCGCAGGCAAACTAATTTCAATGGCGGATCGGGGAAATTCCGAGTACCCGACCGACCGGCAACCCCGTGCCGATACTGTACAGACACAGTGCAGTGGCACTTCCATAGCCAATGCCCGAATAACCCGCATCTCAACAGGAGACCGGGAAACTTTCGAGGGGCCAGAGACCCAGGCCAGGGTCCATCTGCAAGATCCCCGGCACAACGGCCGAACCAAGGCGGCAGCAATGTCCAGTAATTTTTTCCGATACTCATGACCACTACGACGCTCCTCTGCACAAGACAAGAGAGTCAATAAATTATATGAGCGAAGCGTTCCCTTTGCCTCGTATAAAAGTTCAAATTAATGAACATGCGGTCGACGCACTGATCGATTCAGGCTCGACGCGAAACGTTATCCATCCGAGGATGTTGGATAATTTTAAAAATCTCACGACACGTCGATCATTTGCTATGGCGTGCGGAGATCGAATGGTGGACTCTCTTGGCACGACAAAATTACAAGTAATAATTTCAGGCACCTCTTTTGAAATTGATTTTCAAGTAATCGAAAATTTGAACGAAACGATAATATTAGGATCACCATTCTTATATATGAACAATGTCGCATATGATTATGGCCGAAAATGCCTATATGCCGGCACGGAAGAGCGTATTACCGTCTTCTGGAATCAAGCTTCTCAGAGGGAGAGACAGCAGGCTAAGCTTCCTGAAGAGCTTGTTATTAAAGACAAAATTCTACGGCCGCTGTTCGAAGAATTTGTCGATCTGTTCACTGCGGAACCGACTCAAGCAACCACAGTGACTGTGAAACACAAAATTACAGTAAAAGACACGAAACCATTTAATATCAGACCATATCCGATGTCTCCGAGTACTAAGAAAATTATGTACGACCAAATCGAAGAGATGTTGAAAGCTGGCGTCATCGAACCTAGCACTGCCCAATATAGTTCACCACCCGTAATCATAAAACGCTCAGATAAGAAACCACGTTTTTGCATCGATTACCGCCATTTGAACGAAATGACTGAAGACGAGGCTTCCGTCTTACCAAAAATACACGAAAGTATTAAAGATTTAGGCAATTCGAAGATTTTTTCTGTGTTGGATTTAAAAAGTGGATATTGGCAAATACCGCTAGATGAAGCATCAAAAGATTTTTCGACTTTTACCACTCCTGATGGGGCAGCTTACAGATTTAATGTCATGCCTTTCGGCCTCAAGACAGCTCCCTGTACCTTTCAGAAATTCATGGCAAAGGACGTTTTAACGGGTTACCTGCACCATTTCTGTAAAGTGTATTTAGATGATATAATCGTTTACAGCGTAAACGTGAAGGAGCATATGTCCCACTTGAGGTTAGTCTTTGAAAGACTACGTCTGCACAATCTGAAAGTGTCACCGGAAAAGTGTGTAATAGCGACGAATGAAATTCAATATTTAGGCCATACAATTAGAACCGATACTTCCCAACCATTAGAAAAACTTGTCTTACAAATTCAAAATTATCCCGTTCCAGCTACAAAAAAGCAGCTACAAAGTTTCCTAGGGCTTTGCAACTGGGTAAGAGAATATCTACCAAATGTGGCGATGATCACGAAGCCACTAACGAAACTTCTTTCGAAGGAAAATCGTTTTCACTGGAACCATACATGCGATGAAGCGTTTAGAAAATTAAAAGAATTATTATCCGGACCGCTGGAACTCCATCGGCCGGATTTTTCACGTCAATTCATTTTACAAACAGATGCATCCCTCCAAGGCCTTTCGGCCGTATTATATCAATTAGGCGACAACGGCGAGAAATATATAATTTCGTATGCAAGCAACACGTTATCTCCAGCAGAGAGACGTTACCACATAAACGAGCTAGAATGCTTGGCGGTGGTGAACTATATTAAAAAGTACAAGATGTACTTAGCAGACAAACCGTTCTTGGTGAAGACGGACAACAGGGCGTTACTTTGGTTAAACAAACATAAGGACGACAAAACAAAATTTACACGATGGTCATTACTATTGCAAGAATATGCATTCAAAATTGAACACTGTCCAGGAAAGGAGAATTTATTAGCAGATTTTCTCAGTCGTAACCCACAAAATCAGTATGTCGAGACAGACGATGAAGAGGAAAGAATATTCCTACCAAATTATAAGTGTCCCGAACGTATTTCTGTTTTAACGCACTCAGAAATATACGAAGATATCGTACAGGCTCAATTGAGTTCAAGAGATATTCAAGACAAGATCCGCCGTTGGAATGACCTATTTCAACAGGAACAACGTTCCGATGCGGATCTTATTTTTATGAAAAATTTTCACGTCCAAGACGATGTACTTTTTAAAGATTGCGAACGAAATTTTAAATTAATAGTTCCAAAGAGGAAAATAAAAGAATTGATTTACCATTATCATGACCGAGATGAAGCATGTCATCCAGTAAGAGACGAGACTCTCAGGAAAATAGCGAAACGCTACTATTTCAATAATATGGCCAGGATCGTAGGCAGATACATAAACGACTGTCTGATATGCCAGTCTGTAAAGACAAGACAAGCCCAACCCAATGCTCCACTTAGAAGTCATGCACCACAAAATGCATTTGAAACCTTGAGCGTCGACGTAATTGGCCCGCTGCAGAGGACTAAAGACGCCGAAAACAGATACATGATTATCGTCGAAGACGTTTTCAGTAAATGGATAGAGGCAAAGGCATACATTCAGGTCGACGGCAGAACGATAGCCAAATATATCGACGAAGAAATAGTAGCAAGATTCGGAGTCCCTCGAGTCATAATTTCAGACAACGGTGGTCATTTCAATTCCGAATGGTACATCACATTTTGTGAAAGAAATGGTATCGAACGATACTTAATTCCGGCATATCACCAACAGTCCAACCCCGTGGAACGACGGGTTCAGGAATGCAAGAAAATTTTAAAGACTCTTTTATTCAAAAAGCCAAACGACACTTGGGATCGCTACGTGCATCAGATGACATACATCTTAAGAAATCGTAGGAACGCCGCTACAAATCAAACACCCAGCATGGTCGTGTTAGGATATGATCCAGCCGAAAGAGGCGAATGGGATTTGTATGCCTGGAGGCAAGAAAGAGCCAAGCAACAAACGCTTCCACGATACGAGCGGATCAAGGAAGCCCGTCAGGCCCAACAAAATTACAAACAGAAATATGCGCCGAAAGAGGCCGTCACTCCGATCGTTTACAAAGTAGGAGACAGAGTCATGAGTAAGAGAAAAAAGAAGGTACATACCTTCACGCCGTCTTGGTCAGGCCCAACCAGAATTCTGAAGAAGTTTTCAGACGAGGTGTATCTCGTGCAAAAGGGAAATGTAACGACAAGAGTACATGTCGATGATTTGAGACCAGCCCCGCCAGAGGAGCACAACTTGGAAATCGAATCTTCCGATGAAGAAAATGCTAGTCCAGGCGGAACATCACTCGATGAAAATGATTCCCCGTTCTCAGACGATTCCACAGAACCTCCACCGCCGGAGCAAACGGTTGTACAAATTCATGCACCGCCACGAGATGCTTCCACTTCTGATTCAGAATCAAGTTCTGGAGATTCAATTATATTTTTATAACATTTTTCAACCTAGGCTAAGTTTTAACTTAGTGCTAGGTTTATTTTATATCAAAATTTCCATACCAACTTCTTGTCGTGTCAGGCAAGAGTTGGTATTTTTTATGCATTTTTTACAAGTTATTTTCATTGAGGATATTGTATCGTCCATACAAATCTTCCAAATTCACTGCAGCAACTCTGACCGTGTCCGGCAGAGTTGGTATTTTTTATAATTTTTCTAAGTCCTCATATGTTCAAAACATATACATCTGTAAGCAGAGTCCGACCCAAAGGGTCCAAACAAATGTTCCATTGGCACGGCATGGAAAGACGACGACTCTGACGCAAGAGCGCGATTCAGACGAGTCTAGCAACTCAAGGGCGAGATGCCGCCACGTCTGCTGGATGGGCAGATGCAACGATCCGACGGATGCAGATTCTGTCGCAGATTTCTCCTAAGAAGAGATTTTAATAAAAAACCATTTCAATCAGCATAAGTCAACAAAATTCAGTGTTCCTATTCTCAAAGACGACGATGTGATATCGGTCGCAGATTTCTCCCAAGAAGAGAATTTTGTCTACACGGAAAACATTTCAATCAATATAAGTCAACAAAATTCAGTGTTCCTATTCTCAAAGACGACGATATGTTATCGGTCGCAGATCCCCAGACGGGATATGAACAAACATTTTACTAAAATTTTGTTTTATATTGTTTCATATAAACTGAGCAGAGCCATAGTATAGCTGGAGCCAAGCAGTCCGAGGACCACCTAAGCTGTTCCAGAAGGCAGTTCGACACCGAAGGTGATCGACGAGGCATAGACACGAGGAGGAGCAGACGCAAGCCCGCATTAGTGGAAGAACACTAAGAAAGATAAGTGCGTCGAAAGTGTTTGTGTTGTGTCATCGAAAATCCGAGGATTTTCGATTTTTTTCTTTTTTTATGCCATTTTGGAAACCCAATGTTCAATAATTCAATCGAATGCTATGCATCGATATATGTTCAAACTTATAATCATTTTTAGATTTACATCTATGTTTTGTTCAGATAGGCCGGTCTGAACTATAACCGAATACAACACATGGGAGACTACATCCAATGATCCATTTTATTTTCAAACAACCAATTTACCAAACGTTACACAAAAAGATTCACGGAAAGGAGGGGAGTGTTAAAGAACGCTATAACCCCGATATACTTTTCGACGTTGTAACAAAATCCGACTTAGGAAATACTTCGCAAGAAAAGCGTGCTTCACGTAAAAACGCCGTGGAGGAGGTTTTTAATTCTTGGAAATATATTTTTGCTCTTCGGAGCGTTTTTTATGCCAAATTTTCGCTAACTCTTCGAGGAGCGTTAATTTGGTAAGTGTAGTAAATGTCGCTGCACAGGGACGTAATGTCGCCCCGACCACCCAATTTTAGAAAGTATAATAAAATTGGACTTGAACTTCCAAATTTCCAAGATTAAAAACCCTTTTACGAATCCACGTTGTCAAGCACTGCAACTCTTACGAGGTATTGAATATGAGGACAAGTTAGTCCAACGACTATTCAAAGTATATCGGAAGTTATAGCGAAAATAGCCCTTAGCGACATGGGACCCCCATCATTTCCTAGCAGTCGAATTTGACGGGGAAATGATGTATTTTGACGGGGTTTGCCCTAAACCGGTTCCTCAGTGATTCGGAGTCAAAAAAGTATTATTACCATGTACTCACACGTGCATGGGATCTGCCTTGCCTGAACGTAAAATTTGTTATTGCATAATACAAACGAAGTAGATACGCTTCAAGCAATTTTAAGCTCCGAGGAGCGACCAAAATTTATGTGAATTAATAAAATACGTTTATAAGACAGGCAAGCATAAGCCCACCAAAATTTCAGTTACATGAAACTTTTCTTGAATCTTTTTGTGCATCGTTAGCTTTTCAAACTGCATATTGGATGGTAGTTGGTACCGTATGAATCGTCCCGTTCCTCACCATGTGTTGTACACGGGTCAGACCATTGTTTGTTAACATTTTCTCTGAAGAAGTTGTTGAAAAAAAACATAAATTTTTTTAAAGATTTAATATACATTTTTTGAACTTTATATTGTCTTTTGTGTTTTCTAACAAAATTTCCCTTTCAGATTTAATTTTAAGAGAGTGTGAAACAGACAGTGTTAGATTTATAGTGTTACGACGTCTTCCAATTGATACCATCAGAGCCGCAGTTAAGCATAAACGACAGTAAGTATGATTTATCCATAGTCTCCGTCTGAAACAGTCACTTTGAACCCTAAAAAATTTTGTGAACGTAATATTTTTATTTAGAATTTAGAAAAGGTTGAGGAAAAAGAAAATTAATTTTTTCTTTTTCCTATTTTTTTTTAATTTTTCTAAGTTTTTCGAGCAGAAAACACGTCCTTCAGACTTCCATCAAAGCATGGATCGTTCACAAGATATCCATAGACCAAAATCCACGGTATTGTACATTTAGTCGTCTATTTACCAAGTAGGATTCAAAAAAGTTTAGAAAGTGCTCAGTTAGTCCAAATTCGGATAATTTGTTCAGCAAAATTCCGTGGTCCAGTCTGTCGAAGGCTTTAGAAAAATCTGTATAAATGACATCTACTTGGCCTCCAGCATCCAACTGTTCAGCTATGAACTGAGTGATGCACACCAGATTGCTGGTTGCAGAGCGATTTGGCATGAATCCGTGTTGATCGAGACAAATTTCAGATTTGACGTGATTAAAGAGAATATCGTATATTACGTTTTCAAATAATTTACTAAAATTGCACAATATTACTATCGGCCTATAGTTTTCAATAGCACATCTATCATTTTTTTTTAATACCGGACAGATCTTAGATATTTTCCAGACTTCAGGAAAAGTAGCAGTTTTAATAGACAAATTAAAAGTACTAGCTAGTGGTTTTGCAAATAAAATGGCACAATCTGTAAGGCGAAAGGCCGGAATATCATCAGGATCTGTAGCGGCTTTGGGTTTAATTTTCTTAAGTGCCTTGAGTACGTCATTTTCGGTAATATAGGGAATGCATAAATTGTTAGTATTACAATGAGTGCTATTTATATCATAAGCAAAGTTTGTAGATGCGGAATATGACTCTTGAAAGTAATTAGCAAATGCGTCAACTATTACATGTGGTTCGCTGAATATGGAGTCATTATAGGTCATAACGCTAGGAATACTGGATATATTTTTTCTGCTGTTTACATATTGTAACGGTTATGGGGTACCCTGTTTAATTACAAATGAAATCATGGTAATCATGTCACCAGTAAATTCATTACTATTTATTTATCTGAAGGATAAACAAATAAGATTGGCCATTTGCGTGATCGTCTAGTTTTGTTAGTGTAGGACCCAAATTTCGTTGTGTGTGTAGTAACCCTTTTTAATTACCCCAAGTTCTTTGATATAAAGTTTAATATTACTTGTTTCTGTCTGATACTATATAACTTAATATACCTTAGAAAATTTAATCACTCTGTTAATTTAAATACCTAGTAAACTTGAACACCCTGTCTATTTATTGAGATACCTAGTTAATTATATATGTTATTTAGGTAGTATCTTATCACTCAAGATTGCACTGTACATTTATAGTTGATGTTTGTTTTCTATTTTGCTTTTGAAATTAAAACATTTATTTAGTTTATTACTTATATGACGAAAAGGTAAAGGTGAAAGAATAAGACAATAATTGATGGGAAAAATAATAAAAAAAACCCATTTTATTTTATATAAATTGATGCAACAATAGTCGAACATGAAATCAAAAGTAATCCAAATATTTGAGACAATTGTCTAAATATTATAATAGGAAAATCTGCGTCGCTATAGTAATGACCATACTATTGATATACTGAGTGTTTTGATGCAATAACAAGAACTGAGATACAAAAATATGCTGTGTTATTTTAATCGTAATTAGAGTTGTGGCAAATGCCTGAATAAACATATCACATGTCTACATTGAGAAATTAATATAGAAAGAATAAGAGCAGTGACAATAGTCTGTGTACATAATGATTAATAATTAAACTACACAGAAATTAGACTACCATTTCCTCCGACGATGCCAAGGCCGGAGCCGGGATTCGAACCCAGTAGCGCGATACTCGTGTGATTAATAGCGATTGCCACCTCGCATCTCAAACGACACGGCTATCGGCCAGACAATACTTATTTTAAACAGTTGTGACAATAGTCTGGGAATGATAATAACATGAGTGAACAAACGTCAAAGATGTTACTTCGAAACAAAGAGAACGCAACTGCAGTGTCAAAGTTTACGAACATAACAGAGAATAAGTGTTTCAACATAACAAAAGTTATTTGATATTTTCTGTAGTAGTTGGCTACGGCGCCAGGAAAACACTCACCAGCTGTGGGAAATAAAATTCCCTTTTGCAAATAATTAATGGTTGTGGAAATTTCCAGTTTTATTATAGTTGAGCTCTCGTCTACTGATAAGAAAGATAGTAGGATACAGTATATGGCAATTACCGACTGCACCTAACCAATCGGGTTAAATAGTATTAGAAAGAACAATCTAAACAACGCTGGAAATTTGATTTTGCGTCAATTGACTGATAAACTAAACAGCAGTAGTAAGTGTTTAGCACTGAACAGATATTAATATGGGGTGGTCGACGACCTTACAGATTGGTGTAGACAAGTGTCCTTAAAACAGCGGACTGTTAATTTTAAATTTAGATGGAACTCCGATAGTCCGTAATGCCACCCATTTTACTGTTATGTTCTGCAAACACAGTTCACAAACAATTACGTTCTCGTAGTCACGAGAACTTTACATCGTTGACAATTTAGTAGTTAAATAAATAAAATTGGTTGAAGTCGACAAAGACTCTTATAACAGCTCCTATATCAGTGTAAAGCGCCTAAGAAAAAGTATTTGTAAACTTGTAGTGTATGGTCAAAAACTATAGTTCTTGAATATAAACTTGTTATTTTGCAAACGCAAACTTCCCTAGTAAAACATTCAGAAAATTAAATTTTATGAACTAAACTCGCGAATGAAATCATAACTGAATAACAGGTAATATAATACTGTGATAGTTAAAAATCGAAGCTAATATTTCATTTAAAAATCTAATATTCTTTTAGTACCACAAATGCGTCAATTAAACCTTTTTTAAACACCCCGTAACCAGACTATGAATGCAATTGCAAATAATAAAGTAGAGTCTCGAAATAAGAAAGTAATCACCCTTAGAAATTTATGTCAGCTGAATTTCTGTCCGTTCTGTATAGCGTTATTTCGCCCGTGAATGCTCTCCCCCAGGTTCTTCATGGTCAGCGTACTCGTCGAGCATAACAGAGAGATTAAAATGGCACTTCATAACGAGTACGCCAAAGAATGGTTGTCTGCGGCGTCAGTACAGCGAACTCAATGTCCAGCGATGTACTTAGGGTATGCTTCAATTCAATCTCCAAGGTACAGCGAGCTCAATGTCCAGCGATATACCCAAGGAGTGGTGCAATTGTAATCTCCAGGGAGCAACAGCGAACCCAATGTCCTGCGATGTAGCTCGAGTTTGATTCCCCCATTTCTTGGGCCCTGCAGTTTCTTTTATATTGTAAATGACGTCACAGTTCAAGCGTCCCCCAAGTTGGACGTATGATTTGTTTACGTTAACAATTTCAATATTTGATACGGCGTAGTTTTATGCAGTGTTTCAGATTTAAAACTTCACTCTCTATCTCCTCCTATAGTTAAGATAGAAAAGGGTAGGCGATTTCACACTATGGGAATACACGAAGTACTTGACGTTTATCTGAATATACGATAAACAAACCCTGCGACTCGACTGGATTTTATGTAACTTTTTAGTTAAAACTGTAGCTTTTAACTTTGCTTTAAAAGAATATAATTTTAAAATGCATTCTGGTAACTTTACTTTGTTCAAATTTAAATGAATAAATAAGTGTAAAACTGAAATGAATTAACTGCAATAATTACTTGAATTTGGAAATATAAATAGGAAAAAACTAAATTTATATATGGGGTATATACAGGATGTTTCAATATGACCAGAAGTGATTTGGATTGGACTTAATTTGGTTCGTAATATTGATAAGATATTCTTTGTGCGCGTTATCAATATCGATATTTATGTTTGCTCTTAGAATTTTAAATTGATTCAATTCATATGAGTTACCATTATAACATTAACTAAATTTTCCGGCTGGTCATTGTCTGTTAATAATTTTTTTTAGCCTTCAAAATTCGCTTTGGCACCAGCCTAAACCCTAACTGTTTGTCTGTACACGCATAAAGAATCAAATTTATCTATATCACAGTAGCATATTTTCTGACAAGCATTAAATCGTATCTTTATACCTATAGAAACGGACACCGTCCTACAGCTTCCATAGAACAGTTGCTAAAATCTATACCACGAATCCACGAATAAATACACATATAAAAATACGTAGGCTTCCTGTGTTTGGTTTAGTTGTTAATAATGCCATTCAGTTTTACTAAGAATTTCAGCGATTTTATTAGTCAATGAAATTAGTTATGACGTCAAACTTGAGCACACATGCAGAGCAACGAGCAACTCGGTATGCAATGTCACAAAAATTACCTAAGCGACAGCAGGACATATGAAGTACATACATTTAATTACAGAAATTGTGACGTAGGTCGACTATTAATCTATTTATACAACAGTAATTAAAATAGTTAAATAATTTGTAATGTTTACATGGGACACACATTATACAGAATATCCACTTCCACTATTATATGTGTGTGTATCTCTAGCAAATTCCATTTTATTTCTTAAATAATCTGAAGTCGATTCATTTCTTATTTTAAAATTAATATAACGGAGTTTATCCAAAGTTAATTTAAAATATTATAAATTCAGCGTGTCTCTACCAGGGATGTCCGTTCCTATGCCTCTCTACAATAATATACAGCAGGCACATCTTTTTCCCTTCCCATCCTGGCAAAAACTACTCACGCTTTCCAGTTGCAGAATGAATTAAATTTCTCAGCGATTATATCTTCGTTTGTTTCCTGTAAATTAGAAAATACAATAGGTACAGTCACCACCAGCAGGAAGGATTTTAAACTGGTAGTAATTTCTTAAATTGTTTCCATAGTTCTCGACCTTTATAGGCGTTGGATGTAATTACATTGCTATAATAATAGACATACCTTAAACAAAAAATCAAAAATAATTCTGTGCGATTCTCTTGTACTCTCTCAGTGCAATTAGTGTGATTATGTTTATGGACCATGCCTTACTTCAAGAGATGCTAGGAGAGTATAAGTAGTACAAAATTCATGCCTAAGATTTATATATGGTATACGTAAATACGGCAGAATATCACATACCCCGTCTAATGCACATTGGCTGAACATGACCATAGAAAACTACATGCAAACATACTATATCATAAAACCTCAATTAGTCATACCCCGGCATATCTACATAATAAAATAAAATACAGAACAGATATTCACAATATAAATATCAGGCGTAAAGGTGTGTTAACTATTCCTCAATATAAATCCTCACTGTTCCAAAGATCTTTTATTTACAATTAAACGAATTGCCAAGAGAGTGTAAATCTCTCTCAGTAAAAAAGTTTCGTACTTTTATTTTAAATCGGTTATACCAAACGCAAGAAAACCTGCATTAAGATGTTTCTGTGTTTGCTTGTGTTCTAAAGTATTGTATTATGTATCCCCAAATTATTTTTATATGTCATATTTTTGTAAGAACCATAATAGTTTGTTTGTTATTCTGTTACTCATTATTGCTTCTATCTCTACTTATTACTTATAGTATTCTTAGTTTAATGTACAGTCGTGAGCAAAAAAAAGGACAAGTCTTATAAGGGTATTTTGCTAAAATCTAGTTGTGTACATCTAACTTTTGTGACATTGTCAGTTAGTTGTCATAATTTATTGCAAGTGTGCAAAAAACTAATATGCCTCATATAAGCGATTTAGTTAAATCTGGAGTTATTGCTAAAGCAGAAGATGGATGGTTAATGAGACAAATTGCACTGCGTTATAATATTGACAAAAATTCGGTGTGTAACATTTTAAGAAAGTGGAGAATAAACAGTACGATTAGTAGAAATTCTGGATCAGGGCGACGAAGGATATCAACTCAACAACAAGATCTAACAATGATAAAAGTGGTAGATTTTCCGTCAATATGTGGGCTTAGATATCGGCACGTGGTCCTGGTATTTTGTGGCATATTGAGGAACGATTTAATAGTGAAACGTATTAAGATTTTAGACAATATTATCCTCCCTTCTGTGTCACAATGAGGAAGTTGTATAATTATTTTTTATATCACAGATAGACGACAGAAAAATATGCTTCCCCGTATTTTTTCTTTTTTGTTAAAATTGAAGGTGAAAAAAAAATTATTTCCACTGAGAATTCAAAACCATTAAAACGCTCTATCCCTAACGAATAGCGTGATTCGTAACCTGTAGCGTCACGTCGTTATTGTTAAACCGTTGAAACATCTAAAAAGACTATTGTGATTATAGATTAACACATTAGGGATGTTATGAAATGATTATCAGTCATATTAATCAATAATTAATAACAATATTAAGAATAACAACGTAAATTAGCAAATTCAGGTCCAATTAGTGACGTCAAAATGACGTCAAAGCAATATTATAGCGTTTTCAGTCACGTGGTTTTGTTTACACAAAGGTTCAACTTTTAATGTGGCATATTTACGAAGCGAAATTTTTCTGAGTTTCTTTTATTATATTATCAACTTATATAGTACATATTATGGAAAAATAATAAAATTAACCATTTTTAAAATCCATGCATCTTCCTCATTATTTCCTAATAATGAGTTCATATTTCAATAAGACAATTGTTCCGTTCATACTGCTCATACCGTAACTAACTGGTTTCAAGATAACAACATCTATGTTCTTAACTGGCCCAGTCATAGTCCAGATCTTAAACCTGTGGTATGGGAACTACTCGTAAGAAGTATCCAAAAACGAAATGTGAGACCACGGAATGCCGAAGAATTACTGGAAATAGTAATAAATAATACATGGGAAAATATTATTACTAATGATTATTGTAAAAGGTTATTTAATTCTATGCCAAACAGACTCATAGAAGTTATAAATAGAAATTGATTGATCCTGGATTTCTACTAATCGTACCTTTCTTAAAATGTTACACACCAAATTTTTGTTAATGTTATAATTCAGTGCAGTTTGTCTCATTAACCATCCATCATTTACTATAGCAATAACTACAGCATTAAAGTAAAAAATAAATTAAAAGTGATATCTTTTTTATTTCGGCTACTCATTACATATTCAAATAGAGACAGATTTACATTAGAAAAAAAAAGTTGTCCTATTTTTTTCTGCTCACGGCAGTACCCGAGGCCAAAGTGGAAGTACAGTTAATTGCAACTGAACTTGCGCCTTTTAAACTCTTGCACTGCATAATTAGGTACTATAATAATTATTAGTACCACCCGGGAAAATGAAATTGTACTTTGCAGTATTTTAGTTTAATAAAATTGTTCATTATTATTATTATTATTTCTCTTAGCATGTTCTCATCATTTTGGTAACTATGTTTCTCTTAGTTGGTATGCTTCCCAATATTCATTTTTATCTAGAAACAGCTGTTCTTTTATATGTTAAATCCTTTTCCTTTAGATTCAGAAATTTGGATTGAATTTTAGTTGCCTTTATTGGTTATCATCGAGAGATTTTATTATGTTCTTTACCAGTGAGGGAAGGATTTTTGGATAAATTATGTGTAATGTATGACATTTTCCGGATATTTCGGATATATTAAAAATTTTTCAGGGTAATAATGTTTGTTAAACATTAAAAAATTCAAAAGAAGGACCTGCACTTAATTGTACTGTTAAATATTTCAGATCTATTATATATTTGTTACTCATATTAGACTTCCTGCTTGCTGGGGTGATGGAAAGACTCTAAAATTTATAATACAAAAAATGTGATGTGATTATTAAATTTTAACCACAACAGCAATATCTGTTAACTAACTGATGTAACTCTTGATTGTCGCACTTTTTAAAATTATGCATTTCTGTTTGATACATTGGTATATCTCAGTAGCCATAAATTTCTAATTCCCGAATACGATTAGCAGGAAAATTGTTCTAGCTCTCTAATTAGATCTCTGTGGGCTGTTGATACTAAATTTGTGGGAATATATTTAACTTTCATTTGTTTTTTTTAAAGAAATCCTACAGGAAAATTTCTACGATTCAAGTAATAACAACATCCTGATTACGCATTCTTTTAAGGTTTCATCAAAATAATGGATTGAGATTCAAAACAACCACATATTTCAGTGAATATAAAAATACAATTTAAGTGATTACCTAGAAATACAGCTGATGTACGTTTTTGTTAACATAAATATTATTTAAAGGTTGGTATATTTCTCTTGAATGTTAGATATATTAAAGGTAGTGTTTTCACCAATTTACACATTATTTCTAATGCGGTTTACAACATGGCGGGTGCTTATTACCAATAATTTGTGCAGGCTGATATGGGATGCTAAATTTCGAGCCATAAGGATATTGGACGTTGCAAAATGTTATGCATTTGTGAAATGCCTTGTCGTATAACATCAAAGAATTTAAATGAAGATAATTGTAATAAACAACAATTACAAAATTTCTTTGTTATATATCACTATATATTTTTTTCATTTTATTTTAAAGTTTGCTACAGTTTCATAGAGTCTAGTCTATATTTATTACAAATTAAATTGTGTGTGTATTTATACAAAGGGGATTATGTTAAGTGGCTATAATTAAACATTGCCGGTAGATTTCTTTTACAACAGGGCGGCTAACAAAGTGGAAAATGCTTGGATTATTTCTATGTTTACAAATTTCAATAGATTCTGATATATTTAATTTCCTGGATTTTCTTGCATAATGTAAAACTTCTAATTTTTCTATGGATGGAAAATTGTGCTGGTTTCTAAAAAATGATTTGTAAAATTTTAGTTGCTTTTTCCTTTTTCAAATGATTTTAAATGTTCCGAATGTCTTATGTTAAATGACCTTCCTGTTTGGCCTATATAGCAGCATTCTTCACACGACAGCTTATAAACCCCCATTTATTACTTGTCTGTGTTTTCTGTTTGGCATTATAGAGAATATTTGACATTCTTTGGCTAGATTTGAAAGCTACCTGAAGGTTATGGTTTGATAATACATACGAGATTCTTTCTGACAAGGGACTAAAATATGTGAGAGATACAAAGTTTTTTGGTCATTTTTCTTTCAACTTAGAGTAAGCTTTACTCATTGTAACGTCTTTTTGTTTTTTTCTAACTAGAGAATCTATCATATTCACTGAAAAACCGTTGTTAGTTGCTATTTCTTTTATGACTTCTATTTCCTTATTCAGTTTTTTTTTGGACAAGGAGGTAGTTATAAACGATAGTTTGTTTGTATTTTGTCTACATATGGTAAGATCTAGATAGTTAATTTGTCGATTCTGTTCAATTTCTGTGGTAAGTGAAATATTTGGATGTAGACTGTTAATAAAATTTATTCAATGTATTCTTGAGTGTCTCCTGAATAGCAAATTAGAATGTCGTCTACATATCGATACAAAAAGACGATTTCCTGTGATAAAGGGAATTTAAAAATAGTTTTTTCAATTTCTTCCATAAAAAGTTCTGCCATAATATGGCTCAGTGGGGAACTCATTCCTAGACCTAGGCAAGATGTCCTCATAGGCTACACAAAGAAACAATGCACCACACTGCTATTGCTGGCCATCGAGAAGGTATATGACACAGTGTGGCATAAGGCCTCGTCTACAAGCTTAAGGAGATATGCGAACTACCCCCGTATTTTCTGACACTAATTAAAAACTTTCTTCATGATAGATACATGTTAAAATAAACAATGAATTTTCAACTAAAAAAAGAATGTCTGCGGGAGTCCCGCAAGGGGCGATTTTATCCCCTTTATTATACAACCTATACCTTTCAGATACCCCCACCTATCCTAATACAATCCTACTCTTCTACGCGGATGATGCCGTGATCTGTAGGCAGTCGTTTTATGCACAGACTGCTGCATAGAAGATCCGGTATCATCTCGTAAAACTGACTGACTTTTACAATACTTGGAAGATACGCATAAACGAGAACAAGACGGAGACTATCACGCTACACCGTAAATTTACCAACATAAAAACCATCACAAAACTTAAAATAAATGACAAGACGATTGGGGAACGGAACACGGTCAAATATCTGGGGGTAACCCTAGATAAGAGGCTGTGTTTCGGACACCATATTACACAGACCGTCAGCAAGACCTACGCGACGCTAAGCAAATTGTATCCTCTTGTAAACCGACGAAACAAACTTACGACAGACAATAAGATAACCTTGTATAAGGTTATCTTAAGACCGATTATGATATATGCCTGCGCGTCCTGGAACCTCATCTCGGACGCGCAGTGCAAAAGGCTTCAGTTACTCCAGAACAAATTACTCAGACTACTTATGAATGCGGACAGGTACACTCCGGTTGCTGTGTTACACGAAAATGCCAAAATTATGTTAATCAGAGACTTCATCAATGAAACGGCGCAAAAGTTTTTTGCAACCAGAATACAGCAATGGGAAATGACACAGGACATTACAGATAGACGACGGCGCAATGACCCACATCACGGACATAAACTGTTACATCAAAACTTACCTATCTACAGAGAGCGACGGTGACGATAAATTACCACACAAAACAGTTGACCACACAGAAATTGACAAAACACATAACATAGATGACTCTCCCCCCCCTTCCTTCCCCTTCCCTTCCTTATCCACCACCCCTTTCACTTCCTGCACACAGTGCAACATATAACCCATGCCAACAGTCAAATCTTAAAACATATAAATGTTACATAGAATAAAAATCATTTTGTTTTATATATTTGACATCTTAAATAGGTTTTTCTCTTTCATTTTTCTATAAAAATAACTCTGAACAAACATTAATAAGTAATAGTCTATTGAGGATCGTCTGCAGAACCAACTTGCTGGATAACAAAAGAAAACGCGCTTTTAAATTATCAGGAGAGCAGCAATATTAGTGGATTAAGGTAGAATCGGGTATCTTGAATTGGCATTCTAACAGCCGGCCGGTTCGTTTCGTATTGTTTCAAATTTTGTAACGGGTCGGTGTCTTTCATTCAAATGTAAACCAAGAATGATATAAATGAAATATCCTTTTAAACTCTGTTACTCAAAAAAAAAGAATAAAGCTATTTTAATTGCAAATTGCATTGCAATTGCTAGGCCTTGTTTTTGTTTATAAAATTTGTTTTCAAACTGGAAGTAGTTCTTACTTAGGCATAGTACAATTATTAATGAATTGATTTCTTCTTTTATAATTATATTAATGCTAATGTTATAGCGTTCAACATTGTTTGTATAATTTCGAAACACTCCTTATCTGGTATGTTTGAAAACATGTTATTCGCATCAAAAGATGCTTAGATTGCATTTTCTGGGAGTGTAACATTTTCTAATTTGTTGGTAAGATTAGTCGAATTTTTGATATTATGGGTAGGTGTGAAATTAGTTATATTTTTGAGTATTTTGTTCAACTCTATAACTATTTGTCTTAAAGGACTATTTAGGTATAACGCTACGGGCCTAATTGGGTTGGACTTTTATTAGACTGTACAATTTCAGGGGCATTGGAAGAAATTGAAAAAAAAATTGAAATCCCCTTTTTCATAGGAAATCGTTTTTTGGTAGAGATATGTAGATGACATTCGAATTTGCTATTCAGAAGACACTCAAGAAATACATAGAACATTAAATTTTATTAACAGTTTACATCCAAACATTTCATTCACCACAGAAATTGAACACAATCGACAAATTAACTTCCTAGATCTTACCATATGTAGACATTTTCAGACGCCACTATACAAGTCGATTCAAATCATCCTTTTTTACACAAAATAACCGCCTATAGATCTATGGTTTATAGAGCTTTAGAACTATAACATTCAGGTAGCATTCAAACCTAACAAAAAAAATATCAAATATTCTCTATAATGCCAAACGGAAAACACAAAATAGTAAAAAATCGGGGGTTTATAAACTCTTGTGTGAAGAATTCAATAGCTGCTATATAAGCCAAACAGTAAGGTCAGTTAGCATAAGATACTCGGAACATTTAAAAGGCAAACATTTTGAAAAAAGAAAAAGGAACTCAAATTTTACCAGATTATTTTTACGAACCAGCCACAATTTTCCGTCCTTAGAAAAACTAGAAATTCTGCATTATGCAACAAAATCCAGGCAATCAAATATATTAGAATCTATTGAAATTTATAAACATAGAAATAATTCAAGCATTACCCTGCTTAATGATCAGCTAGAAATTGGGAATTCCACTTTGTTAGCCGCCCTGTTGTAAAAGAGGTCTGCCGGCAGTTTAATTATAGCCAATTAACAATCACCTTTGTAATGTATAAATACCTCTACAATTTAATTTGTAATTCACTGTACTTGACAATGTAGACTAAATTCTATGAAACTGCAGTAGCAAACTTTAAAATAAAATTTAAAAAATATAGTGATATGTAACAAAGAAATTTTGTGGCCGTTATTTATTATAATGGAATATCACAAAGTAACAGACAACTCCATTGATTTTTTGAAGAAAATTGAGTAAGATGTCCATCTAAATGTTAACCCTGTATAATAATTATAATTTATGAATGTTAAAAATATACCTACCATGCATTAATGCCTCTTGTGCTTTGTTCGGTATTTTTTATTATAATTTTTATTAAGTACTTTAGAATTACGGACATGTTTCATTTTTATTGGGGACATCTTTATTACGTTTTTCTTTTTTCTCCTTCGTCACATGCTAATTATAAACGTAATAAGTTTATAACTGCTATAAAATGCCTTGTTGGTATCTATAAATATTATTTAAGTGTTCCTTAAAAAAATTGTTTCTAGAAACATAGTTAACTTTTTAAATTAAACAATTTCCAAATCTCTATTCACAGGATGAGTTATTCAAGAATAAATGGAGAAGTAGACATGAAAGACTCTATTTTAAATAAAATACTCAGTTAAATAGGCTGTTTATTTTATTTTGTAATTTTATTTGCATTGTAAATTGCGATTTTGATTTTAATGTTGCCGAACGACTATTTTCCGTGAAATTCTCAGTCGGGGACGCTGACTTTAAGTGGGACACCCCACCTGAGTCGATCTGTAAGAAATTAATACCATACGCGATCGTAATAAGCAAAGACAAATTAATATCTAGTAAAATAAAACTTGATGTTTGAATATGTTTGTTATATAAATTTTCTGTGCAATAGTAGTTACATCGGGTTATTGTTCGTGAAATTCTCAGTTGGGGACGCTGCCTTTAAGTGGGACACTCCAACTGAGACGTACCGCCCTATTCAATGATTCCATCCAGATATTCCATCATCCGGTTCACCACGTCAAGTTCGCAAATCCAGCTGTTCCATAATATCAAAAATTACTTTTTTCTTGTTAGAAATTTCAAAACCTGCATGTAGTCTGTCTGTCATAAAGTTAGTCCAAATTACATTACTGTTGCATGTGTCAAACCGCCGGCTTTGCTTTGCTTGTCATACATGTTACTTGCATTATTCATTTTGCCCTTACATATTATCATTTACTTGCTTGCATTCAGTTTGTACAAAAACCTGGTCAACAATTATGGTAGAAATTTTAATTAGAGAAACAAAAAAGTAAAAGTAATGATAAACTAGAAATTTGAACACTTCCAGAAACTTGGTTAATTAAAACTTTTAATACATTTGAAATATCAAACTATCTGTAATATTTCGTTGTTTTTCCTTAAATATATATCTGCAAATATCTTGAAATACCTACCATATCGTAAGTTGATTTTTGCTTTGAACTGTAAATATTCTTAATATATTACTAAAACGTTTTGTGTGCCTTATTTTGAGTCTCTACTCTAATCTGTATTATCCTGAACTAGTAAAAGTGTTACAAAAATAAAATCATTACAGCTGTTCATTTAATGAGAAAGACTGCCTAAGTTTCGACCCCTGGTAATAAACCGTCTTCACTGATTCTGTCTGGGGCCTCTATCATACTGCTGATAGAGAAATTGGCGTTTCTATACTTTAAAACAGAAACTGGCGCTCGAGGCAAGAACCGCTTGCAATGGTCCAAAGTGCAAGTTGCAAAACCGATGTAGCGGCGCTCCAAGGTCTCCAGTGTTTTCATCATTTACGATGAAGCTTTAATTTTAATTTAAACATTTTTGGTACCATCTGAATTCTTTCAATGGAAGAGAAATAGTTTATCAGTTTTATGTAAGCAAGAACAGCGAGCGAAATAAAGAAATAAATCCAGAAAATAAGTAGAAACATATACTATGACAATTACAAGAATTTAATGTGGAGCACCTACTCATTGATCTCTAAAATTTCAAAAACAGGAAGTCAAAGCGCAAAACTGAAGGACATGTGAGACGAATATGTCCTCTATCTTGATAACTGGCTACGTACTTTTGGAGTGTTTCCGTGGGCTCTGCCCAAATAATAATTTTATCAAAAGAATTTCAGTGGGCTGCTCACTGTCGTAATACTATGCTACACTAGTCGCCAGACGTCAACAGAGATAATGTTACTTTCAGAATAATGCCATATAATTCGGTTTTTCCGAATCCAGATAAGGTTGTGTAAAGAATGCATTATAATAGTAATTTTCATCAATCCCATTATCTCATTCATGGTTCTACAAAGTGTATTGGCAATCATTATACAAACAAAGCGTAAATATCAGCGAGATTACTCTAATGTTTGTACATTGCAGCATAGAAGAGAATATTGGCTAGGTTTATGAGGTGATAAGTACTTCCGAATCACTTTATAATTTATTGGCCTGCTCATTAAATACTGTAATGAGACACTAGTAAGCTGCGGTTTGATAGGATGAATTGCAAATTTTCGTTTAAAAATACCTACATACAAAAATCTCATTCAAGAACTAAGGTTGATAATGATAATAAGGACGTGGCGAATATTTTTGCATATACGGTGGATCCTGGTACACTACCCTCTTCCCTGGACTTGAATGCTCGCTCAAATACATCGATTGAAAATATTAATATTACTCCAGAAATAGTATGGAAGCATTTAGCTAAATTACGTACTGGCTCCTCTCCCGGTGCTGACACAGTTAACTCTTTCGTCCAGATGTGCTATTAGTCTATGTGAACCACTTTGTTAAATCATGATTAAATCCATGGAGAATGGTATAGTTCCTGATGACTGGAATAACGCTAGTGTGACGCCTATTTATAATATAGGTGACAAGCCTTCCAGCTACAATTATCGGCCAATTAGCTTAACTTCAAGCCGATTCCTTTTTTACTAAATAATAATATTATCCCCTCTCACCAGCATGGATTCTTGCCAAACTGCTCGATCGTTTCCAATCTGCTTCAGGCAGTTAATGCGTGGACTTCATACATCGAGAGTGGACCACCGCTAGATATGACTTACTTGGACTTTTCACGTGCCTTCGATAAAGTGCCAACAACCAGACTACTGTACAAACTGGAACATTTCGGAGTGTGCGGAAAAGTTTTAACATGTATTGAGTCATTTTTGAGCGATCGTGAGTTCATTGTGCATGTTGGAAACTGTTAAGTGGCGTACCTCAAGGTCCGGTATTAGACCCGATCCAGTTCTTGATATACGTGTAACGCAGAATTGCACATAATCTAATCTTTCCTACGCTGATGATCTCAAGCTGTTTTTTTCACCGTCGCTTGATATTTAACACGACCTTAAACTTATCGCGCGTTGGTGTTCTAATTGGTTGATTCCTCTGAATAATGCATAGTGTTGTGCACTGCATATGTCTAAGCATAATCTAAAATTGAGCTACAACGTTGACGGAAATGACTTTATAAACGTATCAGAGCAGAATGACCTTGGTGTTGTAGTGACAGACTCATTGTCCTGGAGTGCTCATGTTACCAAAGTAGTTAAGATATGCAATCAGTTAATTTATGTGATGAGAAGGTCGTTACAAGACCTTACCACCGAGTCATCTTTCAAAATTTACAATTCGTGTGTTCGTCCACATCTTGAGTTTGCTGTAGCCATATGGTCTCCTGTTTTAAGGCAAGACATCAATACTCTGGAAGGTATCCAAAGACGTGCAACCAGGCTCCCTCGAGGTTTACAAAATCTTCCTTATGAAACTCGTCTCACTCATCTAGAATTTCAGCCACTGTAAACAAGACTAATGAACATAAACATCACACAGATGTCTCGTAATTGGTATTTACAGAATTTTTACTCGAAGTCCATAATGGTGACTGTAGTCATTTGTACACTGTAACAAATTCTGTCCATGTCGTATACTACTCGTTGACAGATGGCGCTGTTATTGGTCTTTAATGAATGACATTCAAAATAGGTCTTTGATTGCTTTAACAATAATTCAATTTTAGATTAGTGCAACAGGGAGGGAGATAAACACATATATGCAGAGAAAAATAGAGAGAGAGAGAGAGAGAGAGAAATAGTTTGCCCGAAGTTATCATATGACTCTCTATTGCAATGTGCAAACATTTAATGATCTTAGAAGATGTGACGAATCATTTATAAATATGCTAAAAAAATTGGGGCTCAAATGCTATTCTTAACTTCTGTAACTTACACTTGTTGTAAATCTGTGTGACTATCGATATAAAAGATCTTCATTAAGTCGACGAAAGCATATCAGTTATTTGAGGTTAAATTTGCTATTGCCGGTTCTGTCAATTCAGTCTCACGAAACAATAAAACGAAAGTGTGTAACTGTACATAATAAATAACACCACAGGTAATTACGACCCCCTTTATCCCAGAAGGCTCTAGAAGAACCTTGTGTGGGAGGGGGCTACACATTTAGAGACAAGGGACACACACCCAATATCCGTGCATAGTGAAAAAATCACTCTCACAGTATTTTCCAGTGCCACGACCGGGGATCGAACCCGGAACTTTTGGGTGAGAGGCAAGCGCGCTCCCCTCTCGACCACCAGTCATGCTTACTAATATTCATTAATACACAAGTAGAAAGCAAAAACAGAGGGAATTGTAATAAAAGTAGGAATCATTCATTCATTTCAGATATGACCTTGCGATAAAATGTTCCAATCTTACGGAAATTAACATGTGTAATAATTTTCTTTTCATTTACTTGAATAAACAAACAAAAGGGCTAAGTAATCCTGATGTTGTGTATTTTTAAGTTTCCGACAATCATTTTACAAGTTCATTTTAACATATTAAGTGTTCGAATAAAATTCGACCTTTATTATTTCATTAAATATGTTACAGTGTTTGTTTAACTACTTTTTTTAGATTATCACAGTAAATGTACAAAAGCAATAACATTGTTATGTTAACGACTTGTTTACTAATTCATTATCTTTCATAATTGAGTTACTTAACATTAAAGGTCAAAATATACGCGAAATCGTATTTATTAATTAGTGCCATTCTTATAAATGTTTATTAGAGTAGTAGGTGCATTATAATCAGAACTGACCTTACACAATAATATATTTAAAATAACGGCTACCTCTATTATATTCCATTGTGAACATATCAGTTGTTTTAGTGTTCACAACGTTGTTGTTGTAGTCGAAGAAAGGTTGAATCGTTGAAAAATTCAACGTCGTTTAAACGCCCTTGATTTAACGTTAACCAAACGTTTATTCTACCATCTTTATCAATGCTAAGGTTTATATATGCTATTTTCTTACCATATGTATTTTCTTCTGAAAATTATCACGGAGTCTGACGTTTATATCGTAGGATATTTTTCCAATCAATACAAATTATAACGTGTGTGTGAACGTAAAGTATTTTTAATTTAGCAAAGAACTTTTGAATTAAATGCGAAACATGTGAAAACCTTAAATCAGCATTAATGAATATATTCATTAAAATTCAAAATTTCAAGTAAAATTAAGTTATTAAGAATTATTTATCGTCTTCCAGAATTGAGTTCTTATTTTTACTTAAAAGTAACAATTGCATTTTAGGTTTAGACACACCAGAAATTGCGTCAAGATCAAAGTTGATTTACTCTATAGCAAGATTTATATCCGTTAGATAAAATGAGTAGTATCTTTGAGTGTCATCAGCATATTGGTGGAACTTGCAAAAGTTCAAATGTTTGTAAAAATCAGCAGTAAAAATAGAAAATAACATCGGTCCCAAAATACTACCGTGCGGTACTCCTTGCTCAATATCAATCGACTCCGAAAAATAATTGTTTATCACTACTATTTGTTTTCTTTCAGTTAAATAATTTTGAAAAATAGTACAGCGCAGTAGTTGTACTGACCGAAAACCAGATTGTGTGGGTGGAAAGATCTTGTTGAATAATAAAAATTGACTTAGCTGCTCGTGAACTATTTTCTCAAGAATTTTAGATAAGGTGGGTACTGATAGGTCTATAATGTGAAAATGGAGACGGTTAACTGTTCTTCGGAGTAGGGATGACATTAGCTATTTTCCAACTAGAGGGCGGAGTTTAAAAGACATTTATTTGTTGATAACAATAATGATAATGATGTATTGTTTCCTGTTAGTCTTTAAAAGAATCCGCAAAAAATAAACAATCGAGTAGTAAAGTTCTCTTACTATAGAAATCATTCTTGATATTCTACTTGCAACATTTAATTCTTCTGGAAGAAACATGCATGTTACAAAGTTTAATACGCTATTTCGCAACTGTTTCGGCTGTTATCTTCCAATTTAAAATATAATTTTTTAAGGCTGGTTATGGTTTAAATCAAAGCGGATATAACTAATTAGTAATAATGTTGTTGATAATTGTAAGGCGTACGTTGTCTAGTGAAAAATAAATAAATAAACAAAAATGTCTTGCTCATGAGATCAAAACGTGACTATGAATTCCGTGTCTTTAGATAATGTTTCGTTAACTTAAATTGTGTTGTAACTTTAGGGCCGTGGCGACGTTGATCCCTTGGGAGAGGAGGACAATTTTTGACTCTTCTATCTCTCCTATTTGACTTTTTTTCTACTCCATATAAACCGAAATTTGAAATATAAGGGGCGGTTTGCGTCAATCTATCACAATTATTGGTCACATAGCAGACTCGATAAACCAATTCAATGTTGTTCAATTCTCGATTTGAAGGTATCAATGGATTTGTTATGAAAATTAGTATCTAACTATTGGGTTAAAAGATGTTGCCATTTGAAAAAGGTGACGTAATTACAAATTATGAAAACATGTTTTGTTTATATATCTAAACACTTTTCCAAATCGTTACCCCTCTGAAAAAATGTATTCAACACATGTAAATATACATTGTTATTGTGCTACAAATGACCTCGCTGACACGTCACGCTCCACGTGGTGGTCGGGCATCCTCGTGTACAATCGGTACCGCAGAATGCTGTGGTTCTTCTTGATTGGTCAGTGCTCGGCTTTGACTCCTTGTGATAGGTCCATTTCGGACAGGTTGCTGCATTTCTTCAGTATCTGTTGAACTTGAACGTACCTCCTCGTGATCGGTTAGGCTACGGTGGATCGTCGTGTGTTTTCGGTTAGGTATCTTCCCACAAGAGCGGGCTTCCAAAAACTGGACAATCTCTGCGTATCATCTCATTTGTTAAGATTTTGTAGTCTTTTTTCGATCTCTATGGCCTCTCTGGTAATCCTTGACCTATAAAGCTCGATATTAGCTACTGTTCTGGCGTTGTCGAAGTCTATTTTGTGTCCTGTGGATTTTATATGCTCTGCTACTTCAACAGAAGTTAGTTAAGAATGTCGAGCTGCTGGAACCCACCAGTGTGGTCCACAATTTGTCCAACTATCCTCTTGATGAGGCCGCTCTAAATGTCCTAGCCAAAGGGTTTAATTTCGCAATCGCACCAGCTTCTGTTCCAGTAGAAGATATAATTTGCGGAGTAGAATCAGTAATTTCCAATATGGATAACAACATAGCTGAAACTATACGCTAAGATGCATCACGTATACTGAGATCAGCAAAGGCACTAAAGAGAAATCTACCATAGGACGAATTAAGGGCATTGAAAGCATTACGATAAAACCAGGACATCATAATCTTGCCATCAGATAAAGGCAACGCCACTGTAGTAATGAATAATAAGGACTACCACAGTAAAAAAAAAACTATTAGAAGACACCGCATACCAAGCGATTACGACAGATCCCACTACGTACCTGGAGAAGATCACCAAATCCAAAATTAAAGCCAGCCCTATCGACGATCAAGCGAAAAAAACCAGATTTTACCGAGAGAGAAATCTTCAAGATGTTCCAAATTATATGATCTACCCAAGATCCATAAGGAAGGAGCCCCATTAAGACCTATTGTTAGTTCTGTAGGGTCACCGTTACAGGAGTTAGCGAGATAGCTGGCTAGACACATACAACCACTAGCAGAAAAAGCAATGCCTTATGTGAAAAACGCAAAACATTTTATCCAGTTACTAAACAACGAGACTACTAAACACTGTTTAAACAACACATACTTTATATACAATGACAAGCAAATGGAAGGAGCACCGATGGGTTCACCGTTATCTCCAGTCAACGCTAATACCTTCATGGAGGACCTAGAAGTTCGTGCAACACAAACGGCACCACTCAAACCAAAACTTTGGTTGAGACATGTGGATGACATATTCGTAATCTGGACTCATGGAAGAAAACAACTAAATAGTTTCTTAGACCACCTGAATAGCATTCAGGATAAGATCAAATTCGCCATGAAGGTAGAAACAGAAGGCAAGCTTCCATTTTTAGACGTATTACTGAAAAAGAAACAAGACAGGACACTAGGTCACACAGTATATAGAAAACCCACTCACACGGACATATATCTAAATGCGGTGGTCGGTCACGTGGAGCGTGACGTTTCAACGAGGCCACTTGTCGGGTTGGCTCAGGCGCCCGCTATGCCTACCACAGGTGGTGGCGGACCGGTAACGCGTAGCCAAACGCGCAGGCGCGCCCTATACTGCAGCATATATAAGGAGCAGCACAACGTGGGGAACGTCAGTTTAAGGAAGCTACATTATTCAAACTTTCGTCATAGGTTACAAACAATGAACCATTTTAATGGAAAACACATATGTCACAACGCTTTCACGTGCTTCCGGAGGTTCCGAGTCGATTATTTTGTTATTTGCAGGACAACTAACTCTCTAGCTAGCTACTATTTGAAGTTATTTTCATTGGGATATTCGAACATTAATTTTGTCCACCTGGATCTTAGGAATCGCCCTCTGTGCGTTGTACGAAACAAAAAAAGCAATTATATATTCATATGCTGATAAAACAATACCGTTGAAGGCCCGTATAGCACTCTCCAGAGGCTCTCACCTTTCCCCTGATCGCTAGCTCCGATCCTGTGTAACTTACAACACACAACACAGCGTTTCGATGAATTTCATCCCACCAGTATGGTCTTTGCGGCAATTAACCCATTACATTTCAAGGCAAATATACTGGAAATACCACTTTAAAATATTCGCTAATATAAGGAACAAAAAGTCAATTAAAACCAAGTAAGTTGACCCGAGGAGATGACTACTTCTTCCTGGTATTTCTTTTTGTATTTCTGTTGACATGGAAGATAAACAGAGTCGAGTATTTATAAGTGTTTGCTTGCGGTATACCTAAATTGTAGATGAAATAAATTTGTAAATAAATGCGCGGCTCGGTATTCATACATCGTTCGATTGGGGTAGATGGCTCAGTAGCGGTGTTAAAGTAATTGCCTAAATTAAATATAAATAGTGTCTAAGAATAACAATTTCACAATATAGGTCTATACAGTGCAAAACAATGAAATACGTCAAAAAGACGTGTTTACATACTTTTGTAAACACCTCAAGCATGGAGCCAACAATTGCAACACATTAACCACTGATTTATTTCACAATTAATTAACTTATCACTGTACTTTTTATTAGTATGTTTTTTCTCTTGTTTGGATTAGACAGGTTCCGAATTACTTAGTTATTCTAGAGCAGGGATTACCATACTTGCTGGTAACGCCATCCCTCGGATGAGTGACGAACTACCATTTTATTGGTAGGTAATAATTAGGCAGGCTTCTTTTTACTCTACTAAGAGGGACTGACTCTACAGAGACCTCTGTCTATAAGAGAGTATGCACATAACAGAACTAATAGGGGTAGACTAGGATTAACTACACCTCCTCACACCCCGAGCCACCCCTATCATTTCTGGAAATTAAACACTTCTTATTTTTTAGGTTATTAGTTCCCCTTGAAGAGTTTAATTACTGGAGTAAGCCTACCAGATTTTCGTAATTAATGAGGAGATTTTGGACAGGATAGTTTTTTTAACTTTTAAACATGAAAAACAACTAAAGAAAATACGTTGTCCGGTTCCGGAATGTTCCGTACACCCTCCCACGCACTTTTTTCTGACAATATAGGTAAACTCTTGTAGGATTCTTATGTACTTTTAACTGTAACCTCAAAAAATGTTAAAGATTTCCATGGTTTTGATGAAAATTTTAATTTTTTTCTTAATTTTTTTAGATTTTTCTTAGGTAAAGATATTATTTAATTTCCAAACGTACATAATTTTACAAAAAAATTGCATATAAGAAAGTGAAATTAGTGAGGTTATAATGCGTTGCTACGAAGTATTCTTTTAAGATTTTTAGTTTAGGAATAAAGCCCCTATTTTATTTACTGCAATATTGATTGGTCCCATCTCATATGCTTACCTCTAGGCACTCCCTAATATTTTATACTATCATGTTGGGTAGTTATTTGTTCTTTATGAACTTGCACTTTTAATGAGGTAGATTGACGTTATATGAACTGAAGGTTGCATATTTCGGTTTTTCTTTTAAATTGAGAGTTTATGCATTTGTTGTGGAACCACTGGAATATATTTTACAGCTCCTCCTGAGCCAACAGTTGTAAAAATTCCCAACACCGACTTTTATGTAATACTACAGTATCGTCTGCAAAACGTATAAAAGTCTTCCCTCAAATTTTTGAAATCATTTACATAGATAGACAATAGTAGAGGCTCAAGAACTGTACCTTGTGGTACTTCATACTGAACGACTTTTGCATCGCCGCATATACATCTCTTATAGACACATAATTATTAACTAAATCTCTGTCGTCACCTTCTTTAAATAAAGGTTTAATGATAACTGTTTTGAAATACTTGGACATTTTTCCTCATTTAATATTCTATTGATTATGTGTGAAAAGGGCTTTGATATAAATGGTGATATTTTTTAAATTGTTTCCGATTTTATATTATCCAATCCTGAGAGCTTATTACTTTATATGTCTATTGTTCTTATTGTTTCTGATTCCGTAATATTACTTAGAATAATAGATTGTGGATTTTGTACTAACTTCATTATTATCTTTGATACAAACCACTTCTGGATGGTTTCTAACTGTGCTACAAATACTTCCAACAGTTTTACTTGTCTTGTCTTTTTTGTAATATATGACACCGACACACAGACAGACACGTACACAGACAGACAGGCAAGTACATGGACAAATAGACAGACGGAGCTGAAAGACCATAATTTTCATAGTATGCACAATCTAAAGCATGGAAATCTGAAGAAACCTCGGGAAGGTATTAGGTCGACATAAGACTGAAACTAACTGAATAATTGAAGAACTTTATTTTTTTGTACTCTTACGTATCAAAATGTGTAAGCTACAACACGTTTAAAGTTGAAATTTAAGATTACATCGGCATAATTACGTATCAAATGTATATCAGTAGCATTATCTATATCTTCGGCACGTCCGAATTGCGTGAGGATTTACTCTGCTTCCGTGAAACTGATTGTGCGGATTACACATCACGTGTAACACGTGTCTTATCTGTCCAAACATTAATATGTCTCAAAACGTTATGCCTATTGTTGTATAGGGTGGATCATTAATAATACTCCAAGTTCCAGGGTAAATTCTTTCAGCCAAATTATGAGGCTATAACCAAAAATGCTTTAAAAAATTGTTACTGTGGAACATACAAAATGCAAAAGTTGAATATGTTTTTCTTTTTATTGCAGTAACTCACAATCTCCTGGCCGATATTTTCCAAATTTGGCAAAGAGGTGCACGAGGTGGCGTAGGGGGTGCCACATTAATTATACCTGATAATTTACCTTATCATTTAATAAAACATTAGCTAGTGCTGTGCCTGATGGATTAACGTCATACATAAGCAGTGTCAGCAGCACATGATTACAAGTGAAGATAAATATGGTTAAAAATATCGACTATATAGAGATAACAAACAACAATGGTCCGAGGATGGACCTTTGTGGAACACCTGATAAAATTAATTAAGCAGAAGTTTTAGAACTATTGACAGAACGCCGTGTTATGGGTTTTAAGAAAAACTTATGTGAATACCAGTTACAAGACATCTAATTAATGTTTTTGAATCATTTTCATTTCCTAAAAATGTACAGGGTGGCCAAAAATTATATTTATTTTTAATTAAGAACATTTGAAATTGAATTTTGCCTATTTTTTCAAATGGAACACCCTGTATATTTCTCGAGGATGTAATGTAGAAATAAAAAAACAAACATTTTTTGTAAGTACTTTCATAGCGCGAATTACAACCAATTTCGTTTTATTGAGCAATATATACAAAATTCAAAAATAAACTTAAAAAATGAGGTTTCTTCAAATAACTCAGTAAGAAAAATTATAATAAATGTTCCACATGTTGCCCATTTTGGCTGACATACATCTTTATGCTCTTTTGAAATGAGGCTCCCACTGTTCCTAAAACTGCCGGTGTGATAGATGTAAAGGCAGTTATTATTCTTTCCTTCATATTTTCTGCTGTTGTTGGTGTGTCCCTATAAATAATTTCCTTCACGTAACTCCATAAAAAAAATCCATTTTTGTAAGATCTTGGAATCTAGCAGGCCATCTAGTGGGTCCATTTCTTTCAATCCATTGATTAGGGTAGGTATTATTTAAGTGGTGTCTAATTGCATTTAACTAATGTGATGGAACACCATCTTGCTGAAAGCACATCCTATTTCGAATTTGCCAATAATTGTGGCAGATAATTTTCCAAAAAATGAAGATAAATAGCTCCAGTCAATGTACCATCAAAGAAATGTGGCCCTATTACATGTTCTCTAATAATTCCTCCCCAAGCGTTTCATCTGTGTTGGTTATCAACTTGCATAAAAAAGTGAGGATTTTCCGAAGCATAATAATGGAAATTGTGCCTATTAACAAATCCATTTTTATGAAAAGTTGCCTCATCACTGAATAAAACGTTATTGAAGACGTTGACATCATGTTGCATTTCAGTTCTGGCCCAATTATAAAATTGTAGGCGCTTTTGAAAATCATCATCAGATAATTCTTGGTGCATTTGAATATGATATGCATGCAACTTATTTGTTTCTAAGATTCGACCCGCAGACCGTCTACTTATTCCTACTAATGAGCTTATAAATCTTATCCCTCAATATGACACCTTCGAAGACTTAGATGAACCACTAACAACAGAAGAGATCTTAACCGCCATTGGGCAGCTAAAAAATAACAAATCTCCCGGCGCCGACTCACTCCCAGCTGAGATCTTTAAAGCTGTGTCGTCAGAGCTCATACCCTACCTCAAAAAACTGTTTGATGTCGTGTGGGAAAGTGGTCAAGCTCCGCAGGAGTTTCGTGATACACTTTTAATCAACCTCTTCAAAAACAAAGGGAGCGCTGCGGACTGTGGAAATTACAGGGGTATAGCTCTTCTGGCTGTTGGAGGGAAGATACTCACTAAAGCGATGGCAAATAGGCTAACACATGTTATGGAAAAGTTACTTCCTGAAACACAGAGTGGCTTTAGACCAAACCGAGGCACATCGGATTTAATCTTCACACTTAAACAGCTTCAAGAAAAAGCACTCGAACATCAAGGAGAAATTCACATGGCCTTCATTGATTTAACCAAGGCGTTTGATTCGGTGGACAGGGAAGTGCTCTGGAAAATTATGTTCCGCTTAGGTATCCCTAGAAAATTTGTGGAAGTATGTCGCAGTCTACATACAAACAACAACGCCCAGGTTATGTATAATAATGAGGCAACCGAACCTTTCCAAACCCTCACTGGAGTTAGGCAGGGATGTGTCCTGGCACCCCTACTTTTTAATTTGTTTACCACTGCTCTAACAATTATTGTTGACAACAAACTGACAGTCAGAGGAATAGGTCTCAGATACCGTTTTGATGGCGGTCTCTTTAACATAGGGCGCTTTAGAGCTTTCACGAAGACACGCATACGATTCATTTGTGATCTCCAGTATGCGGATGACTGTGCACTTTTAGCCTCTACGCCGGAAGAGCTTCAAGAACTTTTAGATGTGTATGCCCAGAGCTATGATTCCTTGGGACTTAAAATCAACATTGGAAAGGCTAAGATTATGCCAACTCCTCATCAAGTGAACCAAATAGACATTACACTTAACGGAAATTCTCTTGAAGTGGTGGATCAGTTCAATTACTTAGGCAACGTTGTTAATGACAAAGCAAACATGGACAGCGAGATTCGCAATAGAATTAACGCTGCATCTAGAGCACTCTGGGGACTTAGAGAGAGAGAGAGTATTTGACAACCACGACCTTGCTTTGTCAACGAAAATGGCTGTCTACAGAGCAGTTGTCATTCCAACACTGCTATATGGATGTGAAAGCTGGGTCACTTACCGTCGTCATGTGAAAGAATTAGAACATTTTCAGCAAAGACACCTCAGAAGTATGATGAAAATCCGTTGGTTCCATCACATATCAAACGTGGAAGTACTCAGGAGAGCAAACAGCCTTCCAATTGAGGTGCTTATTTCAAGAGCACGCCTAAGATGGGCAGGTCACGTTCATCGTATGCATGATAACCGCCTTCCTAAATGTACACTTTATGGTGAATTGCTAAGCGGTAGAAGAAGGCGTGGCGGTCAACGAAAGAGGTTCAAAGACGCTCTCCATGAAAATCTAAAATCCTGCGGTATTGCAGACGAGCAATGGGAACAACTTGCAGCGGACAAAACCGAATGGCGAGGGGTTGTGGCCAGCTATCGAGGAAATGTTGCTGCAAGAAGGCCGAATCTAAGACCTAACCAGATCTATGTTTGTCCTGACTGCGGTCGATATGTGCTCTCCCGAATTGGCCTCTATAGCCATAGTCGTGTGCACCGTAGATGAATGGGAATTACAATAGACTACACCTTTTACTTGTTTTTTACTGTACACAATTTATCGACTGTAACATTTTTTATACTCGGACTCGAGTAACGGCTAATAATAATAATAACTAATGAGCTCACTTCTCTTTGACTAACATGGGGATTCTCAAACGTTGCCAGTGCCACAGAAAACTCATTTTCTTCATTCCAATTCTATTGGCAAGTAAACAATTTCTGTCTGACTCACCCAAAACAAAAGTGATGTCTACAAGTTAAGCTTTATTAAAATCTGTATTGTAAAATTCCAAATATTTTAAATTCAATACAAATTGTAACGACCGATAAGTGTGATAAATGCTCCTTTGTACACGACAATTTATACCAAACTGAGGTTTTATTGCTTGTCGAATAACGAAAACAGCAAAAAAATGTACAAAAAACATTACAGTAAAGGACCGGTTAAATACTATTTACTCATTTCAATGCATTGGAAGAAATGGTCCCACTAAATGGTCTCATTTCAAAGTTGGATAAATACATGTGCCAATCAAAATGGGCAACACGTCGAACACCTATTATAAATTTTTCTAATGAATTATTTGAGGGAACCTCTTTTTTTAAGTTTATTCTTGAATTTGAAACTTATTTATTTATAAAACGAAAATGGTTGCAATTAGCCATAGTGAAGTACATACAAAAAATGTTCGTTTTTCATTTCTACATCACATCGTCGAAAAATATACAGGGTGTTCCATTTGAAAAAATTTAGAAAATTTAATTTAAAATGTTCTTTGTTGAAAAATAATTTTTGGCCACCCTGTACATTTTTAAGAAATGAAAATGATTCAGAAACATTAATTAGATGTCTCGTAACTGGTATTCACATAAGTTTTTCTTAAAACCCATAATTGGGACTGTGGTGATTTTTTTAATATCCATCTGCAGATTGCATTATTTCAACAAAAAAGTTCATTACATCCAAGTGGTCGGGAGATATTCAATGCTAATATAGGAATGAATAGAGCCTAGAAAGGGGCTTCAAAAAATGTACTGATATACATAGCATTCTATTTTAAAGAAAGGCACTTGGTCCTGTAATTTCGTCTTGGCTCGCCCTGCATGTTCGAAAATAATTTCCAGCTATAGACTTTTTTATCTAGTTTACTTGCAATTTTTAAAAAAATACTAGCTATCGTAGAACTCTAGATATCGAGGTCCGACTCACTATTGCCCCATCCTGTGTATTGAACTTGTTACCACTAGGTGTTTCGGCAAATGATACCTCCTCCCACCTAAATGAATCTCTCCCAGGCTTTGTTTTAGTATATAATTGCTTATTTACTTGAGCCAGACTTACATTCGATGGCGTTTAACTTATTATTCCTTATATACCTTATAAAATGTGTTTTTATATAAAACAACAGTGTTTAAATTAAGAAATTGTTTGTATATTTATTATTCTTTAACGATCGTACAAATTACTTGTATTTAGTTTATTTCCAATTTCTTAAGGTCAAATTTTAACCCAAATTCAAGATAATTGTCTCTATATCGTGCAGCTGTAGTAGTAATATTTGTAATAGTAAATCATATTTTGTGCTTCCACAGATAATTTAATTTTAATTTTAGATACAAATGACGTGAATTGTCTGCGAGGCGGTGCTGAATTTTTCCGCTAGGAAAATATGCCTAAGTAAAAGTAATTATTAAAAGAGAGTCAACGTTCTGTAGAACTGTTGGAAACTATTTGTGTTATCACAAAATGGCATCCCAGTTGTGTTTCACTGAGCTAGAAATGCATTCAACAACTGCGTTAAATTTAGGTTTAATCCTATTAATGAATCATATTGTTTTTACTTGGGTACACAATTTGAAATCCCCGGTTTGTCCACTTAGTTATTTATATTGTATCGGGTGTAGTCCATTTAACGAAGTACAAAAAAGGCCAAAACATCAAACAGTTTATAAGAACTTTTGAAATACATTTCCTCCCCTGTTTTTGAGAGTTAGAAAAATGAGGGTGATGGTTTCGAGTTTTGAAGCCCTTGCGCATTACCCCTATCAAGGAAAAACCACCCCTATTTTGAGCTTCTCGGTTTTGGTCTTGCGGGGGATCGTCAGCTCGGGTTCTTTTAGGGAGAATAATAATAAGTTCAGTTAATTTACATTAGAGCACTCCGCAGCGATCCCTGGGGGTTCAACCTACTCGACTGTAATAGCAGTATCCCAAAAAAATAAGAAAATACGGAGGGCAGGGATCATTATGGAGGTGCTATTTTTCTCTCTACCCTCCTGAAACTCCCCCAACTTATAAAACTACTCCCACTTCCATGCTGTCGGTCCTACGCATGCGGAGATTCGTCGGATTGGGGCTTTTATGGGAATATCAGGGGAACTAACTATTACTAAACCACATTTAACCTAAGCAACCCCCGGGGATTGAAACTACCCTGCTCGCAACACCGAAATTATTCACGTGAGCGAGGTGAATCCTACTGCATCTACTAGAGAAATTGGATGCGAGGTGCAAATGATTCCAGCAAAAAGGATTCTAAGAAAATATAGTCAACGCTCGTTTAAATATTAGTTGCACCAGTTATTGTACGAAGATAATGGTAACCGAAGATTACCTTATTGGGACAGGTTACTTCAGAACGATACCGTTAACCCGAACGTTTTTTCTTTCATATTGCTTTCTGACGAATCGAGATTCACCAACAATGGAATGTTCAATAAACAAAACAATATATACAGGCTGTCCATTTTATCAGGGCACTCGAGAATTTCTCACTTAATATCGGTCGTACAAAAAAAAATATTTTTACGAAAATTGTGCTGATTTATATAACCTACAAAATGGTTTAAAGATGTTTGAAATCCATGGCCTACTTTAAGAGTTATGGCGGAAAATATCGAAAATTCGGAAAAAGGCTAGGCCAAATATCTGCGTTATTTGAAGAGATACGAGAGAAATTTTAAGGCGAAAATTTTTTGCACAACAAAGTGTTGCAACGAGGTTTTATCAAATTTTTTTCAAAACCGCTGTATTTTGAGATTTACTCTTCAGGCTGTTAAAAAAATTATTTTGAAACAGGCGGGAAATGGCGCCATTAAATAGAGTATTCTCCTCCCTTTTTAACGATATATCACATGCCATATTTATTCATTGGTACTACGTTAGTAATTATAAAAACATTTTTTTAAAACCAATAAATTTATATTAACAAGCATTATACTTGCTGTGGAGAAGTATGATTAAATAAAATGATAAAATAATTCAATAAGTTGTTCAAATCTTTGCTATAATAAAACAGTAACACAATTAAGAAGAATAAAGTAAATGCAGGTAACAAAAACAAAATAATAATCAAGAAAGCAACATGGAGCAATTATGGAAAGAGTATTCGCAGTTATGCCAATGTATAGAGGTCTTCCATAAAAGCATCACTCCTTGCTCAGAAAGTTAAAATGTCTTTACCAATTAATTTAAATATAATATCCATTTGTTTGTATTTCATGATTTCACTATTATTTCAATTATTTTAAAATAGTTGGCTATAAACAAATTTGACAATTTAATTTTTTGACAGATCATCTCAGTTAATACTTAAACTCTCACTCAATCACACTCGTTTAAGAATTTAGAATTTTCAAAAATGATTTTCACTCACATTGATCGTTATAATATGTTCGCTACATATTGCCAATGCAATTTTAACTCTGGATTAGCTCAAGTAGAATATAGAAACAGATTTCCACAAGCACTACAGCCGAATAAAACTCTGTTCAGAAAATTAGCTACGAAACTGAAAAATAATGGTTCATTTTTAAAGAAGAAGACAAGGTTGAACAGTGTTACTGATAATGTAAATAAGGTAAACCGAGTTATTAATTATGTAAGAAATAAAAATACAGAAAATTTGGAAACATCATTAGGAGAAATTCAAATTACTTGTCATATAAATAAAACAAGTGCTAGAAAAATTTTAAAGAAAAATGGTTACCGGTGTTATAAAGCCGAAAAAGTTCACAATTTACAAGCAGGGGACAAACCAAGGAGGTGGCTGTTGGAAAAGGAGCGTGCCGATCCATTAATATGTAGTAAAATACCGACGAGGCAAATTTTTCCAATAATGGATATTTTAATCGCAATATTCATTACAAATGGACTTCTGAAAATACACACTGGTATAGACCGACTGGGTTTCAAAATCGTTTTTCAATAAATGTGTGGATAGGTATTTTAGGCATCAATTTAATGGGTCCTTATTTTTATGATGGTCACCTCAGTGGTCAAAGGTACCTAAACTTTTTGAGAAATGAATTTAATGAATTCTTAGATGACCTACCTTTAGAGAATTGATACAACTTTCAATATTTTCAACAAGATGGAGCTCCTCCCCACAATTCCTAGATTTGTCTAGATTATTTAGACGAAATTTTGCCTCAACATTGGATAGGTACCAAAGGATTTATTCGATGGGCCCCTCGTTCTCCAGATATAACCCCAATGGATTTTTTTCTATGGGGGTATATTAAAGATAAGGTGTTTTCGACGACACAGCAAAATGTAGAGGACTAAAAGCTCGAATTCAATAGGCATGTATTACAGTTACCCCCGAAATGCTGAATAATGTTTTAAATGCAGTGCCTCGCCTCGCTCGATTGTGCTTAAGAAATCGCGGTGGACACTTGATATGATATCTTAAAAATTATTTTGAGGTTTAGATAAATATTAATGTTCTGCGTGCTATATTCTTTTTATTATTAATTTGTTTTTGTTACCTGAATTTACTTTATTCTTCTAAATTGTGTTAATGTTTTATTATAGCAAACATTTGAACAACTTATTGAATTATAAAAACATTATCCACGGCAAGTATAATGCTTGTTAAAAAAAATATAATGGTTTTAAAAAAATGTTTTTATAATTACTAACGTAGTACCAATGAATAAATATGGCATCTGATATATCGTTGACAAGGGACAAATACTCTATTTAATGGCACTATTTCCTGCCCGTTTCAAAATATATTTTTTAACAGCCTGAAGAGTAAATCTCAAAATACAACGGTTTTGAAGCACTCTGTTTTGCAAAATTTCACCTTAGAATTTTTCTCGTATCTCTTCAAATAACGGAGATATTTGGCCTAGACGTTTTCCGCATTTTCGATATTTTCCGTCATAACTCTTAAAGTAGGCCATGGATTTCAAATGTCTTTAAACCATTTTGTAGGTTATATAAATCGGCACAATTTTCGTAAAAATAATTTTGTAATTACGATAATTTGTACGGCCGATATTAAGTGAGATATTCTCGAGGGTCCTGATAACATGGACAGCCTGTAATGGGAGGAAAATCAACGTTTAATTTGAGAAGGTAATTTTCAGGAAAAATTCCGAGCAAATGTGTAAATCGTGTCTGCGAACTTTTTGTAAGTATCTACTATATTATGCGAAACACCATTGACCGAATCAGAAAATGTCAAAAGAAGTAGGTGGGATGCACTTTGAACACTTACAACCTTTTAATTAAGCTTTTCATATGTTTTTATTGTTAGAATAAATCATTTAGGATATAACACTTGTTATTTGCAGCGTTGTTTTTTGACGTAGTGAATGTTTTCAATTTTTATTTATTCAGTTTCCACGACATACTACCTTGATAAGAGTATTATTTCGATATTTTAATTATTATCCACCATTTTCGATTTGACGTTATCGATGGATTTGTCTTAAAAATTACTGGGTGTCTAAAAGACGTTGTCGTTTAAAAAAGTTGACTTTTCCAATTCGAAAAATCTGACGTTTACATTTTATTCTTATCGTTTTCGTTCATTTTATTGATTTCAATGAATTCACTGCAGCCTAAACGATAAAATAGAAATAGCCCTACAAAATCAAGTAAATTACTAAATGCTAATACTACTATAATTTTCTAATCAACATAAATAATCCAAGATCAGGTCAAAATCCTGTAGACTTTCACGAAATACGCAATTAATAAATCAAAATGATAATTCATAGATAACTGAGTCTTTAATGAGTACATAATCATTTTTTCTCTTTTAAATAAGTTTATGGTCGCCTTGAACTTTAAACTTTTATCTATATGGAGTCCCAATTAATGACGAAATATTGTGGCAAGAGGCGAGGCACGGTGTCCGAAAGCTGACAATGTTACTCGATAAATCAGGAAGAATTAAAAATATTTTTTATACGTGAATAAATTTTTATTCACTATTCTACATGTAGACATCCTACTAGTAAGTACATGCTTTTCTAATCTGTTTCTAAAAATATTAGGAATATGTTGAACTATCCCATGTCATTCAAATCCCACAACAGGGAATATTTTGGTTAGAAATAGACTTCTATAGTACTAGCATGAGAGTAGTGACTCAATTTTAGAAAAAAATATGCACTTCATTGTTTTGATCATTTTTCAAGTTACGGAATCATTTCAGAAAAAAGGAATTTTAAAGCAAACGTTATTGAAAAGTAGTTTGTTCTTCATGAATTAAATACAGATCCAGATCCTTCCAGTGTCTGGTTATTTCTATTTTTTTACTATAAAGTGAATAAAAATAATTTTATATATGAAACAACTAGGCATACGCGCATGTTTCTAAAAAAAATTTGGCCACGATTTGAATATATCGAAACATTTATTTTGATTTTGACTCATTCAGTACAAGTACGTAGAACAATAAAAAGAGCAATAATTCAATCAGCATTTAGCAGTTTATTTTACTTAGAGTTGCTGCAATACATGTGAACCTGTTGTGTCACATAGTTATGTGGCACATGCTACTTTGCACGTCACATATTGGTATTACAACGAAAAACTATAACAATTTGGGGTTTACTATATGTTTTACGACGATAAAATTGCAACAAAGTTATAAATTACGATTTCTTAGAAGTGGAAAACAAATTTTATATCCGGAGTGTTAATAAGAAATATCTTAATTGATGTACATTTTATTATTCTATAAGGTCAATATGTTAACTACTGACCGGTATGTGGAGCAGTCTGGGAAGATAATAAGCAATCAGTGTCTGTAATATTGAAAATGGTTTTTACAATAATAATTTGGTAGAAGCATTTCTTGTTTAGTTGAAATAAAATTGTTTGCGATAGTATAATAAACAGTAGTTCATTACATGCTGCTAAGTAAACATACATAGTAGACGAAATAAAATTACACCCCTAGATTTTCCCGTATAACTCTTTGATTATTCCATTTTTCTGTATTGTAAATTGGATCTAAGAGTTGCAGTTAAATCTAAAATAGATAGTATCGAAAATAATTGTATCATTTTGTAAGTAATTAGAAAATATCCCATTGTTTATTCGGAATTTTATTTCATCTTGATTATAGATAAATAAATGTTTATAAACGTTTTAACCGCCTTCCAGATCACCTGAAAGACTGTTCTAAGCCTACGAAATCTATATTTCTGTGAATGAGTAAAAGAGACAGCACTCTACAATTTATAGTGGGATTCGAACTACTTCTTGGGGATAATTTATAACTGAAAATTACTTTGTAGTAGGTGGGGCACGAACTCACTTCGCTAGGTATGCTCAGAGAGACAGCTAGACGCGCTAACTATGCTACCGTCACCTGTGGAGCAAAGGTTACATCCCCCCGTGGGAATTCTGACTGACATATTATTTTGTTGGTATTGCCATGTAGTTAAAGGTTTCAGTTGTTTGCCACTTGTCAATTACAGCCTATCCCTCAAAAACATGAGAAATCACGGAAATACAGAGAAAATGACTCTTTACAAAAAGAGTCTATATTATTTGCTGTATACTGTATGCTTTCCTTACTTTCAGGACCACAATAACATTCCAGAAACCTTTGGTGAGCTCGCCGAGATTCTCTCAAGCTGCTTTCCAAAATGCAAAACGATAGATTTCGTGACGGATACTTACTTAGATACAATTTGTCAACCTTCTACATAATAAATGAGATAAAGTAGATGTCATTTATATAGATTTTTCTAAAGCCTTCGACAGACTGGACCACGGAATTTTGCTGAATAAATTATCCGAATTTGGACTAACTGAGCACTTCCTAAACTTTTTTGAATCCTACTTGGTAAATAGACGACTAAATGTACAATACCGTGGATTTTGGTCTATGGATATCTCAGCGACATCAGGTGTTCCCCAAGGTTCTGTGCTTGGGCCATTGCTCTTTAACATTTTTATAAATGATATCATCATTGGCTTACACTGCAAACTATTACTTTATGCCGATGACCTAAAAATTTTTACATCTATCACTAGCGCAGAAGACTGTTGATTTGCAAAACAATCTTGTGCAACTATGGTCTTGGTGTAGCGTAAACAATTTACAGATAAATATCTCAAAGTGTAGCTTTATGACATACACTCGTACACAAAATCCAATAAAATTTATCTATACAATTAATGATGAAGAACCGAAGAGCTGTGGACATTTCAAAGATCTAGGAGTAATATTTGATCCAAAGTTATCTTTTATTAGCCATATCAATCAAATCACCTCTAATTCCTTCAAAAATTTAGGCTACATTATCGGTAATTGTAAAGAATTTAAGGAAAATACACTGAAACTTCTCTTTAATTTATTTGTGAGGTCAAGACTTGAATATACTTCAATAGTCTGGAGTCCTGGTTATGAAAATCATAAATATCGCTCTCTTGTATTCCTTTTTAAGATTTTAAATGACACTATTGACTGTCCTGAAATTCTTAGTTGCATTAGATTTCATGTTCCTAATTTGCAGACTCGCTCGTATTCGTCTCTATTCTATTTGCCTGCACCAAGAACAAATTTTCTGTTATTTTCTCCTCTGCACCGTATGTGTTCCAACTATGATTCTTTATATAATAATATAGATATTTTTAATACTAGTATATCCAAAATGCGAAATGTGGTTCTCAATTCTGCGCAACAACTGTAGCTTCTAAACTATTAGATTACAACTCTTAGGACTATACTAATCATGGACTTATTTTATTAATTTTTATTATCATTTACTTGTCTACCTTTAGTTAAGTTATTTAGTTTTAGTTATTATTTAGCTTTCTTTTTATGTTTGTAAAATTCCTGCCTATAATTGGATTTCTGTCTGGACAGTCGTAACCAAAATAAATAAATAAATAAATAAATAAATAAATGGAACCAAGACAAATGTGTGTAGTACTTTTATAATACAAACCTTTACTTATCACATAATGATCAGTGCACATTGTTTACTAGCGAAGACGCTTCAAATGTGAAGTATACTATACAATTATATTACATTGCTTCCATGCTTCTCAATCCTGTCAAGACAATTTGCCTATCAGAATTATAGTGCAGTCATTGAAGCGAAAAATAGGGTCTTAACTCCGAAATATTTTACTACGAACCGATTTACATGAAATTTTGGAATTAGCCTTATCTTACCCTTAACTTCAAAAGTGATATTGACCCGACCTCCGTTTTTTATTTTTAAGGGGTGAAAACGACCCCTTAATGAAAAAATTGACATTGAGCCATTTTATCGCTAGAAAACGTATTTAATAATAAGGAGTGAAATCGTAAAGTGTTCTCTAACACAATTATCTCATGTTTAACCCATTTTCAAACCCTAAAAAACTTTACAACCCCTGCAAACGACCCCTAAATTGAAGAAAATTACAATATATATAGAGTAAATATTGTTTTACGTTCTCTACCTTAATTATCATATTTTTAACCCCTTTTCAACCCTTAAAAACAACTCCTCAATTAAAAATTGCATAAAAAAATTTCTTTTGATGAACTCAAAATGATTTAAATGTTGTTCCACGTTCTCGAAAATGACTATCATATGTTTAGCTTTTCAACCCTTAAAACTACCCCTAAATTAAAACATTGAAAATATGTGTTTATACAATTAAAAATAATTTAATTATAGAGTAAGTAATCAGACACTTTTTATTGAATAAAATATAAACTTACAAGTTATCTGGAAATGTACTAGATTAAATTAGTAATTAATTATAAAAAATTCTGCAACAAGAGCATTACAATACATAAAAAACTATTACACCAATCGTTCATGACTCAATATCGGAGTTGCTGTCGTAATCAAGATCTTCTTCTGGGTCAATTGGAAGGCTACTCTGGCAGTTATCTCCACTGCATGTTCCACAAGTTACATTGCAAAACAGCCCGACTCTTCGGCATCCGCAAGTGGCTCCGCAACCTTTTTGCGGTTGCAAAAATCATTTTAAGTAAATCTTGTGGTGCAGGTGGATCTGCAGTTTTTATTGGATTGGATTTTATTGGATATACATATATGAACGTTTGTATGTATTCGTGCGTATGTTTCCGATATATATGCCATATATGGATATATATGTATATATATAAGACAATAGTTTTGGGTTCATATTATTCTTTACTTTCACTCTGCTCCAAATTTTTGTGCTCCGAAATTTTCATTTTACTAAATAGAAAAAAAAACGTTTAGTTTTTGGACCATAACTCCTTCAATTTTAAAGCTATCACAACATTAAAAAAACCATTTTAATGGTAATTGAAAGAGCTACAACTGTAGTGTAAAACCCTTCATTTTGAAACGGTGAAGGGTCAAAGGCCTCGAGAGAGACTGTGATTGCGCTACCATGCGCTCTTTAAACAGTCATATCTCCGTCAATTTTGGTCTGACAGAAAAAAATAAAAATTTGTCAAAAAAAGACCTACATTTTTTATCATTACAGTTTTTTTACGTATCTTTCATTATTTTTCAAATATTATGAAAAAAAGGTGTTATTTTAAAAAATGAAAAAAAAAATTTCTTCTTAAAATCGTGATTTTTTTGAAAAGTATGCATTCCAAAGCAGCCGAACGGCTGGAATCCAATAAGCTCTTCATATTAAAGTTAAATCTAGACGGAATACGATTAATTTTAATTTTGGTGGAAATGGCACTTATGAAACACATCGATTTAAAAAAAAAAAAATTAGATGTCCCTCTTTTTTTCATTACAACTCACTCACTTTACATGCAAAAGACTTTTAACACTGCTCATTTTAAAGATTATTTTAAGCACTATTAAAAAGTTTCTCATTGTCATATGGATAAAATGTATCCGTTGTCCGCTAGATGGGATTGAATACATCGATTAAAGTTCAGACAAAAAAAAACGGCTTTTATCTTCAATATCTCGCTTAATATTGCACATAGAACACTCTTTAAAAAACCAATTTGTTCATTTTTTTACCTTCTACTTTACTTCCTTGAATTTTGATATAGGACTAACATGATTACAATAACTGCTGATATATTGTATGAGTTTCAAGAAACCACTTCGGTTTATGATTTTCGTATTTTTTAAATATGTGTGATTTTTTTTACAAACAATAAACAATATACAGGGTCCTCTCACCGGGAACTGAATCGATCGATATAGAGAAAAGTACGCATCAGAAAATTTTTAAAATTTAAATAATTACTAGTGTCGGTGTGGCCAATCCAACTAAAATAATTACTAGCTGGCACTTCAAGCTTATACCGAAAGTCGATACTAACTTGCTTATTTCAAATGGAACGCCCTATATATTTTAGGGTTTTCGAAAAGAGCATAAAATTCTGATTCGAAAATATGTAGCATATCCTATACCTAAATCTAGCCGTTTCAGAAATATTTGACAATTTATAGAACATTTGACAGATGCAACGGTTTGCAAGAACCGTTATAACTTTCTTCGTGTAAAAGATCCTCATTTGTTTCTTGTCACATAGAAAGAACACAAGGAGAACTACGTTCTACAACTGAAATAAATTCAATAGTATCATACCAAGTGTTCCGTTTTTCGCGTTACATTTTATCAACTTCAAGCCGCGAAAACTTGTTTAGATTAAATGGAACACCCTGTAAGTCAAGTTGTGTAAAATTGAATTCCCTTTTTTCTGATATTGCATTGTGGGGGTTAAAGTTACAACTTTTTGAAATATTTGCGATATTATTAGAAATTCATGAATTGTTGTAATCATTTCATCAAAATAGCCATGATTAGAAACAATCAGTCATTATCTTATGTCAAAAAATGCCAGCACGTTTAAATTATACCAACGAAAAGTTTTTAAATTTGTTTATTATTTATGGAGAATGTGATAAAGTAATATCAAGAACTTGCAGCACATTTGCTACTCGATATCAAGAAAAACGGAAACCGTCACTAAACACTGTAAAACGCATACTGGAAAATATTGAATTATTATATTATTGAATTTATTTCAGTTGTAGAACGTAGTTCTCCTTGTGTTCTTCTTACGTGACGAGAAGAAAATGAGGATCTTTTACACGAAGAAAGTTATAACGGTTCTTGCAAAGCGTTGCACCTGTTAAATTTTCTATAAAATGTCAAATATCTCTGAAACGGCTAGGTTTAGGTATAGGATATCCTACATATTTTCGACTCAAAATTTTATGCTCTTTTCGAAAACCCTAAAATATATAGGGTATTCTATTTGAAATAAGCAAGTTGGTATCGACTTCCAGTATAAGCGGAAATGCCAGCTCCTTGTAATTATTTTAGTTGGATTGGCCACACCGACATTAGTAATTATCTAAATTTTCAAAATTTTCTGATGCGTACTTTTCTCTATATCGATCGACTCAGTTCCCGGTGAGACACCCTGTATACTTGCCTACCTTTCTACCTGATGGAAAATTTTAACAAATTTCTTAGAAATATTTTAAACTTTTGTAAAAATAAATTGTTTTCTAATATTTATGACATTATTCAAATACTTGTAAAAGTCTGTATGGAAATAAGCTATTATTATTATTATTAAATGTGTAAAGAAGGTATATCTAACACTTTAGAGAAATAAATTTAATCGGCAAATATACGAAAAATTATATAGAGAATGGCCCAAAGAAGCGACATTTAGTTTCATTCAAGTTTGATGTGGTATAAATAAAACGAAGTTTTATAAGAAAAAAATCGTCATTTTATTAAGTGATCAAAAGAAACCGAGAATTCAGGGAAATTGAAATTAAGCGACGTCTTCTTAAATTCGAGTAACAGAACCGGTGTACAGTACAATAATTATTATTCCTCATACGTAATAATGGTAAATACAGTGCTAAAAATAGCATTATAGGTTTATAAATACATGTACCTTGTACTGAGCCTTGTAGCAATACAATGTCACATTATTCGCCATATGACGAGTCGTCAATGGAAGATTTCATTGAAATTAAATTCTAGGCCAATGCCTTTCAATCACTGGCTGTTGAACATATAGTACGACAAAGTCAGATAATATTTTTGCACGTTGTGCAACTTCATAAATAACTGAAATCTGGCCTTATCTTTTCAGTCAAGGTATTACTAGTTCTTATCAATGATTACTTACAGCCAATAATTTTTGTAAAAATATAATATATAAGAATTATTCCAACCTATCTGCAAGTGCCTTATATAAATAAGGACTCAACAAATTAAACCGAAACTGTTATTCCCCCTTACAAGCACTGAATTATATGGTAAAATTTACGTATTTTGTCTAAACACAGTTAGCACTAAAATACAATGACTTGGAATGCTCGAATGCCACGAGGAAGATGCGAGGCCTCCTTCATCTCAGGATGCAGACCGGTTTCGACGTAGTTTTTGGTCTACATATAATTAATGACTGAGATGATGGATTTCAAGTTTATTTGCTGTAATGTGATAGGGTTACTGCTTAAAATCATACCTACACTTTATTGCATTCATTTGGCCTTTTTTGTATCTGGAGCACATTCTGTTTGTACATGCTTTCACAGGCTTCTTCTTAAATCAGCTATATCGCGTGGCTTAGTTTTGTATACCATACTTTTCACAAATCCCCATAGAAAGAAATCTAACGTTGTAAGATCAGGAGAACGTACTGGCCATGCTGGAACCATGTTACATCCGCTGGAAATTGTGAGTTTGCTTGAGCAGGATATAAGTTTGCCAAAGTTGGCAAGACATTATTTTGGGGCTAAATAATTATCTTCATTCAAATTGCCATCAATGAAAAAGGGACCAATGGCATGGCTTCCAATTATCCCCGCCCAAACATTAACCTTTTTAGGATTTTGCGTATGTAATTCTCTCATCCAGTGAGATTTTCATTAGCCCAGTAGCGACAGTTTTGACATGGTCATGAAGAAGTTGGTAAAAGTGGATTCATCCAAAAACAAAACATTTTCCAGTTGGTTAACATAATGATGCATGACTGGTGGTCGAAAGGTGAGCGCACTTGCCTCTCACCCAAAAGTTCCGGGTTCGATCCCCGGTCGTGGCAGTGAAAAATACTGTGAGAGGGATTTTTCCACTATACACAGATATTGGGTGTGTGTCCCTTGTCTCTAAATGTGTAGCCCCCCCCTACACAAGGCTCTTCTAGAGCCTTCCGGGATAAAGGGGGTCGTAATTACATGTGCGGTGTTATGTTATTTATAACACTCGGAGAATGATCTACAATTTTTAAGGAATCCGTAATTTTACCCGTCCACAAAAAATGGGACAAGGAATACTTAACGAACTACAGACCTATATCACTCATAACGCACCTATCTAAACTATTCGAAAAAATAATTAAAAAAATGCTAACATCATATATCAATAAATACAAACTACTTTCTAAGAGTCAATTCGGTTTCAGAGAGAACGTATCAACGCAAGACGCAATACTGGCGCTAACTACCTCAGCTCTGGATGAGGGTAAACCATGTTTATATACATTTCTAGACTTATCAAAGGCATTTGATACTGTTAGCCCCGTGTTGCTGTTAGAAAGATTAGAAGACATTGACATTAGGGGAAATACGTTAAAACTATTCAAGAGTTACATTACAAACAGACAACAGCCCGTCAGAATAAACAACGAAATGAGTGATGCAACGATAATAAAATACGGAGTACCTCAAGGCACAGTCCTAGTACCCACTTTATTTTCAGTCTACGTAAATGAGCTGTTTTCACTACAGAGTGAAGGGGAAGTCATAGGTTTTGCCGATGATGCTGCAATAATATACAAAGCAAACTTCTGGGAAGAACTCAGAATAAAGGCTGAAATTGACTTAATAAAAATAAAACACTGGTTTGACAATAGATTATTAACAATCAACGTCAAAATATAAAATACTTAGACTCTCATTTGAGATGGGATACTCACATGAACTGTCTGATAAAAAAACTACAAACCATTATATACAGATTCAGATACTTAAAAAAATATCCTAAAATTCAATCAATTGAATATACTTTACCATTCCCTTGTAGAGATCCATTTTTATTATTTCATACTTAGTTGGGGTGGCGTTGCTAAAACTCACCTAACTTCTCTGGAAACCATACAAAAAAGATTTATAAAAACAATGTTGTCTTAGAACTCAAGATACTCCACAGACCTGCTGTACGCAGGGGAAAAACTCTTTGACATCAGGTAATTATACTACTACAACATAAATATAAAAAACATAAAATCATTACCTACACACGAGCACAACACCAGACAGAGAAGCCGTTTATGACAAAGACAATCGGACAAAAATCTTATACCTTGTTAGCCCCAAAAGCTTGCAACACCTTACTCAAGGACCTACAAAGAATAACAAAAACACATCAAGAAGCTATTAAAAAAGCATATAACAGAAAATCTTAGAAACTTAGCCAACGATGTCATCGACCTAAAGAATAATTAGGACGTATGGCTTTGATGGTTGGATCGCCCAAGGGAACCAGTCCAACGTTGCAGTACAACAAAGGTAGAAGTCATCTAATCTAACGGATTCGTCGACTACTTGCATATATTCCTAGCAACTATCAACAGTCCAAGTTTTCCATCCCCTTGTCTGTTCATCTTTAACACTAGTTTTTATGTCAAAATAGTTTTTAGTTTAGTATTTTAGTCTGCTATAAACTAAGGCATACACGATAAGCTAGTAATCGATAACTAATTCCGAAAAGTTGATAACCCAATTCATAAACACTAAAAATTGCACTTCATTACCCATTTCAACAAAACAAGGGAAACAATATTTATTTACAATTATTGTACCAACTTTCACATTCTATCTACGTAACCAACCATCTGTAAAATTATTATTTGATTAATTAAATAAAACCATTTTTAGAAATCGCAGTTAGCAAAATTCATATACGCAAAACACTGACAACTATTTATTGACAACTACAGAGCTTTCAGTAATGATCACAGGACACGTGACCGCAAAAATATAGACAACCAACTATACACGATGGTATTGTACTAAACAGAAATACCCTAAATCCATTGGCGTTCTAGTTAAAGGTAAAAAATTAATGATAATTCATTTATTCATCAAATTTAAGAATTTTTTAATATTAAAAGCAAATTTAAATGGGATGCCTTTTATCTGAATAAAAAAATGTTCGCAAGAATTAAATTATTACACTTAATTCAAAATAATCTTTATTTCCACAGACACCATGAATATAAACATTCGAATCGAACAATTCACAGTAAATAAAAGAAATTATATAATAAAAACTTTTTACATGAGATTTAAATTAGAAGATGAATGAATACATCTTAATACGAAATGTCAAGAAATTATAACAAATGCTCAAAATGGCTGACTTGAGTTTCTAAACACACATGAACTCTTCATTTCATATTTTCGAATACGTTCTGTAACTGATCAACAGTAATATTGCGGATTTCTCTTTCTATTGCCTCTTATAATTCGTCAATGGTATGTAATATATTTTTAAAAACATTATTCTTCATATGTCCAAATAAGAAATAATCACAGGACGTTAGATCTGGAGACCGTGCAGGCCATAGTCCCTGGCTGACTAATCGGTCATCGTAAAACTCCCGTAAAAAATCAAGTGAAGCTCTTGCTGTATGGGTAGTAGCGCCGTCTTGTTGGAAATAACCATCTTGCAGTTCATCATCATGCAACTGCGCCAAAAATGGCTCTAAAATAAGAGTTTGATACCTTTGGGCATTAATTGTTTCACGAAAAAATATGGGGCCTATAATTCGCCTTCTGGGTATTGCCACCCATACATCAACTTTTAAGGGGTGTAAACTTGTTTCTACGTAAATGTGAGGGTTTTCTGTAGTCCATGTCCTGTAGTTCTGACTATTGATATAACCTGTTAAGTGGAACCACGCTTCATCAGTAAAATAGGTTAAATCCAATACATTGTTCTTATGTAAATTTCCGTTGAACCAATGACAATCTCTTACTCGACTTTCAAAATCAGGGGGTAATAGTTCTTGAACAACGGTTACCTTATATGGATGCAAATGTAGTTTTTTGAGTGCTTTATGAGTTGTTCCAACTGAAAGACCTAAAAAAAAAAATTTCGTTGATTTGTCGTTTAGGTATATTAAGACATTTGACGAGAACCGATTCACAGTTTTATATATTTTTTTATTTGCATTCAGGTTTTATATATAAACAAGAGTTTTAGTAGGTATCGTTATTAGTTGTTGATAATAATTTTCACTAAAGAAATTCATATTTTATATTTTCAAGAAACTAAATTTAAATGGTATGTAACGTATTCAGTAATTAAAAAATTTTGTGTAAAAGTACCTACCTGTTAGAGCGGACAACTTTGGTATGGATTTTGTCGGGCTGTGATTCATTCTTTCTCGAACGTCGTTCATAACCACTTCAGTTAAAACAGTTGGCCTACCAGTGGATTTTCCCTTGCAAAGCCAGTGTTTCTTTGCAAAACGAGTACATATTTACGATTTGAAAATGTGTCATATAGAATATTTGCGTCAGGAAATTTTTCCATAAATTGTTCGATGCATGATTGCAATGAATACTTCCATGATCCATCTTCGTTGCGAGTTCCACTTCGAAAATGAGCCATCAAAATGAAGGCATCTTGCTCTGGCGTAAAAACCATTGCAAGACAGGACTAGAATAAAATTTAAAAAACATTGCTTAACCTAACATTCTTTTTCTCTTCATCGTTACTCACCAGAAGATAACTGATGTAAATTATGTAGTTCTGAAAAGAACTGATTAGTACTCAAATAATAATTAAAACAATTCAAAACTCGTGAAAAAGAACTGATAATTATATAATATCCACCAAAACACTACTACTACTACGTCTATGATATGACATTAGAGATTAAAATAAATAGTTAAATGTTAGGATATGCCTACAAAAAGTCTGTACGGCGCTAAATATTCTGCGTAGACAAACCGTTGCCTTATTGGTTCCGCTGGGCGTGTTCAGTTTCTCAATTTCAGAGGCAATTAAATCGTGCATTCCGTCGAGATTTCGTGTAACTTAGTCGAAAAAAACCGTCAGCAAAAATAATTGAAAACGCACCCTTAGATACATACAAATTAAAATATCCCTAGTATGGAAGGTTCTGACATGGCTAAAACATGACAAGCCTAAAAGATGATCTAAAATATCACGTGTCCTGTGATCATTATTGAAAGCTCTGTATGACAAGTATTTATTGCCGTTAATCGCTACTCCGTTTTCAATAAAATTGGTAATGCCAGCTATGAATAATTTTGATGTATTTATTTCTTTTTTTTATTTGATAATGTTGAAAAAGAACACTAAAATTGTTTCTGCTAGCCTGCAACGCAAAACGCTATAAGGTCTTGTTTTTGAGATACTGAATTTATTCCATTTGACTGTTTCACACTATATTTATGCCTGTACGTCTACAGCGACGTGTTATCTTCGATGTGTTATTTTCCCCTGCATCCTCATTCCGGAAATCCCCAAATTATTATGCACAAGCAGAACATGAATAGTCTCTTTATTCTGATGCTGTGCCTTGCAGAATTCCCCTGTATCCTACTAATTAAGAATCACTAATTTCTTCCAAGAAAAAAGGATGATTATTTGTTTAAGAAATTTGTTTGTTTTAGCAGCACTTGACAAAAATATATTGCAACCTCGTCGGTCGTAATAATCATCCTTGCGTGTGTAAATGTTAAGAATAATAAAAAAAATAAATACGGGATTTTTCATTACAGATTTTTACCTTCACAGAACATTATCAGTTGAATTTGCACTTATTAAAAACAGGCAGTAATGTTTTATGAAAATAATAAACAAATAAAAGTTTAATTATAGGCCAGTCGTCAGGGAGTTGAGAAAAAAAGTCGTTTTAAATCGGACTGTTGGAACCAGTTCATTATAGGCCTCTTTTAGATACGCCGGTGGACTTATTTTACTTAGGTTTGTAGAAATTGCTACTCCTCTGTTCAGTAATATTTAATAAACATCCATCGTTCGCAGAGATCGACGGAAAACGGAATTACACAAAAATGAATTTATTTTGTATTCTAAAAAGGAAGCTTCTTCAAAAGTGTGTAAAAGTCACATCAAAGGAAATAATAAGTTGGCATAAGTAATCATGAAATGACGCCGCCATTTCTTAATGGCCGTCGGTAGGGTAGAAGTGTCGACATCACTTATTTATAGAATTATAAACCAAACTGTGCTAAATATATAAAAAAAATACAGTTGTTGGTTGCTATGTGAAAATGTATTTAAATTCAATCATAATTTCATTCCAATCTGATGCAGGTTATTTTTCAAATGTCTTTTCCTAAAACAGATTGAATATCATCTCTGATTATAAAGAAATTATAAAGAAGAGTCAAAATAGCCCAGGATAGGAAAGGCTGCACTTTTTAAAATTATAGTACAGTGAAGAATTTGGTGTAACAAAATAAAAATACGTGGCTGGTTCAACTTTTGCAGTCGCATAGATAGTTGCTACTAATAGCGATTTTGATGTTGGGCGAGGTTTAAATACAATACAATACACCACACCACAGGTAATGACAACCCCCTTTATCCCGGAAGGCTCTAGAAGAGCCTTGTGTGGGAAGGGGCTACACATTTAGAGACAAGGAACACACACCCAATATCCGTGTATAGTGAAAAAATCCCTCTAAGGAGCTAAGGAGTAAATCTAGCCCTAACATACATTATGCAAAACTCAATGGTTTTTAAGATATTTCAATTTTTTTGTTTTTCTCAAAAAAGTAGATCTTAATGTCTTAAAAGTTCATTTCCGAAAAATCTACTTGACATTTTAAAATCTTTTTTTACTAGATTACTTATCCAATATTATAGATATCCGTTTGGAATGAAAAATATCCGGAAACATTTCGGTCATGTGGACATTTAAAATAATAACTTGTAAAAATTTTTTTTTTAAAATCAGTTATGAAATTTACCTATTAGGTTTTTTCAAAAAAATATTAATGTAGCACGCGTACAAATTATTATAAAAACTTCCTTATTTCAATAGCTATCTAACTAGGTAGAAATGTTTAATGTACCCTTGATAGTTCTAATAAAAAATTAGTGAAGATAATGCTGGTGGCGGAATTTATTAAACGACTAATCGTTCATTTTCATTTAAGTCAGTCAGTCCTTGACTTTGACGTTTGTGCATATATGTCATTAACTGACATTCTTATCTCCGTGTCCCTTAAGTTTGTTGGTCTTGTTAAATTAGTTATCGAAGATTTTGATTTTGCTCGTGGTTGTTGTTATTAGTTGTTGTTATTGTATTTTCGGTGCCATTGCCGCGTATGCCAACGCAGAATACGCTGATATCTTGTTTGTCTATGGATATTGTGGCGGCAACGCTGCTGAAGCTCGTCGAGAATATGGCCTTTGGTACCCTAACCGCCGCTTACCAAATGCACGTGTATTCAGTACGGCATATCGAAATATCGCTGAAACTGGCTCCGTGAAATGTAGAAGAAGTGACGCTGGTGCTCCTCCCGTTTATGAACCAGATGATGAGGAAGAAATATTGAGGTATTTTGAGGAAGAACCAACTATTTCAACTAATAAAGTCACAAGACTAACCGGAGCGTCACAATGGAAAGTTTGGTCTACGATACGTAGAGTTGGATGTCATCCTTACCACTATACCCCTGTCCAAGGCTTGGAGGAAGGTGATCCTGGAAGAAGAGTGGAATTCTGCCGCTTTATGTTAAATTAAGATGCAGAAAGTGCACATTTTTTAACAAGTGTTTTATGGACGGACGAGTCGAAATTTAATCGCGAGGGTATAACAAATTTCCACAACCTACATTATTGGGCAGAGGAAAATCCCAAGTTAACACGTGAAAGTAGTTTCCAAATGAAGTTTTCTATTAATGTGTGGATGGGAGTCATTGGCCACTATTTAATAGGGCCACACTTTCTTCCTCAAAATTTAAACGGGGAAATCAATGAAAATTTTTTAAGAAATGATCTGGCGGTGATTTTAGAAGATGTTCCTCTCGCCGTCAGACAGCGAATGATGTTTCAGAACGACGGTTGTCCAGCACATTATCGGCTGACAGTACGACAGTTACTTGATCAACGGTTCCCTAACCGTTGGATTGGAAGAGCGGGCCCAATACCTTGGCCACCGCGAAGCCCTGACTTAACACCCCTTGATTATTACGTATGGGGTCATATGAAGGAGATGGTCTATGCCACACCAGTCAATACTATAGAAAACCTTAGACAAAGGATAGTCGATGCTGCCCAACACATAAGGCATAATCTGACAACCAGAGTAACAAGGACGGAAATAAGAAGACGCTGCCGTGTCTGTATACGGAATAAGGGCTCCCATTTTGAGCAAGACATATAAAAAATAAAGTACAACTTTGAAATTAATGAAGAATTAAACTCTACTTTTAAAATGTTTTTTACTGTTTATCTAAAAATAAAATTCGTACTACTTGTGTTATTTTTACTAGTATTTTCTTAGAACTATTAAGGGTACATTGAACATTTGTACCTTGTTAGATAGCTATTGAAATAAGGCAGTTTTTATAATAATTTATACGCGTATTACGTTAATATTTTTTTGAAAAAACCTAATAGGTAAATTTCATAGCTGATTTAAAAAAAAATTTTTTTAAAGTTTTTATTTCAGATGTTCACATGATCGAAATGTTTCCAGATATTTTTCATTCCAAACGGATATCTATAATATTGGACAAGTAATCCAGTAAAAAAAAATTTTAAAATGTCAAATAGATTTTTCGAAAATTAACTTTTAGGACATTAAGATCTACTTTTTGAGAAAAGCAAAAAAAATTAAATATCTCAAAAACTATTGAGTTTTGAATAATGTATGTTAGGGCTAAATTTACTTCTTAGATCATGCCCCATCGCATCTCCAAAGGAATGTATCGAATTACCAGTATAGTATACCAGTATATTAGCTGAATATCGTCAGCGTACATGTATAGTTCTGAATATTGTGAAAATCTCGAAAGACATATTAAAAAGAAGTCTTCCAAGAATAGATCCTTGCGGAACACCGGGTACAACTGATATATGTTGTGGTGTAAGTACCGAGTTTCCCATATAAATACTAGTATACTGTTGTCTGCAATTTAGATAATTTTGAAACCACAAAAAATTATATCCAGATATTATAATTAAATCATCTTTAAAGCACTACGTATTGGAACCATACATAACAAATAAAATTAAAAGCACAATTTTAAAACTTGAAGGCCTTTCCCGACCCATCACAATCGCTTCAGTTTATAGTCCACCACGTCACACCATCTCTCCGGAAGAATACCAGGACTATTTCCTCGCCCTTGGCTCACACTTTATAACAGCAAGTGATTGGAATGCTAAAAATATTGCATGGGGATCCGGATTGACCATCCCAAAAGGCAGGAATCTTATGAAAGTTATACAGCAAGGTAATTTTAATATCTTATCAACCGGAGAACCAACTTATTGGTTTACAGATTTAAATAAAATTCCTGATTTATTAGACTTTGCTGTAACTAAAGGAATATCAATACTTCGATAGAATCCAGCCAAGATCTAAACTCTGAGCATAGCCCTATTATAATAACCATAAGTACAAATGCAATTTATAAAAAAACCACCTCCTAGATTATGCAGCAAAGATACTAACTGGAAATGATTCCAAAACCACATTAACGAAAACATTAGATTAGACATGCGATTAAAAGATAACCAAGATATTAAAGAAGCCATCCAATATCTAACAAAATTGATCCAAGATGCATCTTGGAAAGCTACTCCAGAAAAAAACAAAGAAATAAAAGGAAACCATAACATCCCACTACATATCAAGGAGCTTGTCCACGATAAACGCAGAGCCCGTCGCAGATGGAAACTTACCAGAAACCCAATAGATAAAACACATCTAAACAGACTAACACATAAGTTAAGTTCGGCAATCCAAGCAGCTAAAAACGACTAATTTAGATTATATATTACCAACCTTTCCCCTGAGGACCACTCATTATGGAAAGTGACAAAGAAATTTAAAATAACAACAATTGCTATTCCACCGATTAGGAAATCTAACGGAGACTGGGCCAGGTCAAATATAGAAAAGGCAAATGAGTGCAGAATACCTTGCCAGCGTATTTACTACACCCCAAATTGATAACAACTTCGATGAGGAAATTAAAAATTACTTAAATGCACCATGCTAATTATCACCTCCAACAAACCCCTTCTCACCAACGGAAATTCGCAAAGAAATAAGGCTATTTAATCCACACAAGGCACCAGGATACGATCTAATAGTTGGAGAAGTATTAAAGAACCTCCCAAAAAAAGCAATTGTTCTAATAGCAAATATTTATAATAGCATGTTGCGTTTATGCTACTTTCCCATTCAATGGAAATATGCGCAAATCATTATGATTATAAAGCCTGGAAAACCTCCAACCGAAACTAGCTCATATAGACTAATAAGCCTCTTACCTATTTTGTCCAAGATATTTGAAAAACTCATACTTAATAGAATAGAAGTGACAGTATCCACAAATAATTTAATCCCCGAACAGCAGTTTGGATTCAGACATAAGCATTCTACTATACAACAATGTCACAGAATCGTAAATAAAATCAAGCAATGCTTTGAAGAGAAAAACATGTGTGCCTCAGTCTTTCTTGACATACAACAGGCCTTTGACAAAGTCTGGCACGAGGGATTATTATACAAACTGAAAATGAACCTGCCTGATCAACTGTACCTAATACTAAAATCGTATCTAAGTGACCGCTACTTCCAAATTAAATTCGATGATGTCTTATCTGATTATCACACCATAAAACCCGGTGTACCAAGGGCAGTGTTCTGGGGCCCTTCCTATACCTAATATTTACAGCAGATGTTCCAACAACAAATGACACACTAATAGCGACATTCGCAGATGATACCGCAATCATATCAACAGATACTGATCCTATAAGAGCATCCGAAAAACTGCAAAACCATCTTAATTTATTACAAAGATGGCTAAAAGATTGGAAAATCAACGTTAACACCAATAAATCTACTCAAATAACCTTTACCACAAAAAGAAACACTTGTCCACAAGTCAGTATAAACAACGCTCCCATACCTGTGAAAAATGAAGTAAGGTATATTGGGCTCCATTTAGACGAAAAGCTAACCTGGAGAACACACATCAAAATGAAAAGACGTCAACTGGACCTGAAAGTAAGAAATATGCACTGGTTAATAATTAAAAAGTCACAGCTATCCCTAGAAAATAAATTAATCATATACAAGACAATACTAAAACCAATATGGACCTATGGAATAGAGTTGTGGGGTTGTAGTAAACCTTCCAACACAAAGATCCTTCAAACATACCATACTCAATTAAACATAAAAATCGCAGCAATAACCATGGTAACCAGCTCATAACTGAACTTTTCAATCAACCACTCGCTGGAAGGAGATTAAAATGTTTGTGGCCAAAAGACCTAGCCAGGTGAACCTCAGAGAACCATCAGTGGATGGTGCCTGATTCAAGCCTCATTCCTTACTTAACATTTACTAATTACTTTGTATTTGTTTTTTAAGTAGATTGTAAATATGCAGTAAATAAAAGAAAAAAAATTATACTACTTAGTAATGTGGAAGTATCGAATCTTTTCTGAAATCCAGACTGATCAAAATAATACAGTCATTTGGTGCTCATAAAAGAGGTTACCTGGAAAGTTTTCTGGGAGTTTTAAAAATTGGTGATTTTACAGATTTCGATGTGCTGTTTCCGAATTTCTACTTGCCGTTCACGCTGGCATATTGGAGAAATGGCGTCTAAAACAGTTTTTTGACAATATTTCCTTTCCGACTCATTTTACGATAAGAACAGATATACAATAAATTAAACTAGTGATGTGGAAATGAGTTTTTTGGCCAAAACGCATGTTGGAGTAGACTTTGCGGCGCTCGTACGCTAAAACTATTCATTTTGCAAAAAAAGGGGGTTATTATATAAATTATAGGAATTTTTCTCTAGTTTAATTTATTATATAACTGTTTTTATCGTAAAATGATTCGGAAAGGAGATATTGTCAAAAAACTGTTTTAAGGCGCCACTTTTCCAATATGGCGGCGCGAGCGGCAAAGATATGAGGTGGTAAAGTAGAAATTCGGAAAGAGCATATCGAAATTTATAAAATCACCAATTTTCAAAACCCCCGGAAAACTTTCCAGGTAAAAATACCAAATGACTGTAGTAAAAGGAATTATAGAATTTTGAAAGATATTTAGAAAGTTGTTCATGTTTAGCTGATTCTTCAATTTTTAGCAAATAATTTTAAGTTCTTCGAGATTTTCTTATCCTCTGCTAAAACTAGCAGATATTCCTTTCAACGCGATGTTTGATTTCTAAATATTTGATGGTATCTTTGAGAACGAAAGGATGACTCAGCATAAACCTTGTTTTAAACTAAAAGTAGTTTGTGAGTAGAAAAAACAGAATTTCTCTATTTGTAAGTAAAAGTAAAAGGAAACACAATAAACCCGATGCCAATGTAATACAGTCCACGGGCTACATACTAAGGGATCTCCAGTTAAACTACTTTTATGCAATTCTTATATCTCGGAATGAAAATGCAATGCAGGATTATGTGTTTCTGGTCAAATTTATTATCTAAGTAGATCATTTTTCAAGAAAACATTATTAAAGTTTGGATTTGTAATAATTTATTTGAAAAGCGACGTCTTAGCGAAATAATTTAGTAATATTTTTTCAAAATGTTAATGATAAAATGAACAACTTGAGGCTAAAAATATCAAATATTCCTGAGTTGACATGCAGTTTGTATGTCTTCCCTCTCCGTGTGTAAGTTAGTGTACAGTGGGAGAGTAAAAAATTATCGACGAAGAACAGTTGTTCAAATTAAAAAATCCGCTAGAGTTAGTTAAAGTTGGGCGTAGCATTTTCCAAGATTATAGGACCATATTATACACTGGCATGAGAAATAGGTCTACAAATGATTTTCCCAGAGGTAGCGAAGTTTTTAATTTATTTTAAGTTCCTCAGCTCAAATCAAATAATTTACCGCTAGGACTGAGCGGCCCCACATGGTGCTTTGCATGTTCAGGAGTAATTAGCCATTGTATGGCCGTCAAACAATTCCGATTTAGATACATTTTTGTGGACTTTTTTTAAAAACAAAGTTAATAATTTTAATCAAAATGTTCAGATGGCTAAAGTTATAATTGTTAGAGAACCAGTTTACAAATTGAATTAGAACAATAAAAGCGCTGTTTCAAAGTGTCTAAACAATTTAAGAAAAAGACATGAGCTTTGTGTTTGTGTTGTGTAAATAATAGAGGCCAATTTAAACAGGCCAACATTTCTATAGTTCATTAATCTCATGTAGTTGTGAAATATAACATTTTCGTATGGCGTGAATCTCTCTCTGGGTGTCAAAATTTGCCAGAGATACTTGAGCTATAGAACATAATACGTAGAATTTCATGGCTTTAAATTTGTCATAATTTAGGGTACTTTTGAGGTACCTCAAGGTTCTATTCTGGGTCCACTCTTGTTTGTTTTATGCGTTAATGATATTTTGGATGTTAATATATTATTGTTTGTTGATGATGTAAAAATTTTTGCCTCAATAAAATCAGTTATTAACTGTGTAAAGTTACAAAATCTTCTACTCTTAATAAATAATAAAAATAAAATCAAGTATATTACAGTTGTTTTCCTCAGCATAATTTCAACAATAATGCGACAATAGATGTTTTGAAATTTAAAGAGGAACATTCTAGGGTGTGTCCAATTTTTAACAAAGGTGACAAATCTAATATTTCCAACTTTCGGCCTATATCTATAATATGCAACTTTGCCAAGGTCCTTGAGATTCTATTGCATGAAGTTATATACTCTCAATTACATAGCCAAATTTCTATTCACCAGCATGGTTTTATGCGGGGGCGTTCTAATACAACAAATTTGCTTTGTGTGATTCAATATGTATCAGAATCAATAGATGACCAAACTCAAACTGATATTATACATGCGCATTTTTCCAAGGCAGACTTGATTATTTTATGTTGCTTATGAAACTAAACGTTGTCAGTCTCTCTCATAGATTATTATCCATGTTACATTCCTATCTGTTAAACAGGACTCAATACGTTGCATTTAATGGTTGCCAGTCTGCCGAATATACAGTTACCTCTGGAGTACCGCAAGGGTCTGTCCTTGGGCCACTATTTTTCATTATGTTCGTCAATGATATTGCAGATGATTTAGACAATATTAACTATTTAATGTATGCCCATGATTTGTAACTTTTTTTCTAAAATTAATTCAATTGGTGACTGCATTTGATTGCAAAAAAACTTAGATAAAGTAAGTGACTGGTGTATTAAATTTATTTATTTACACTGCTCTACAGATTACAACAATCCAATTACAGAGCAGGAAGTAGTCACGCAAAATTATAAAAAAATATACATAAATACCACATATAACATATATAACAACATACATAATAATAATATAGCAAGTACTTAATATAAATCATATAGGTAGAAGAAGAAAATTTATACATTATTTTAATAGAAGTGATTTTAATGTTTTAGGGCTGGTGTGAAAAATATCAATTTTCGAACAAAAATTATCAAAATTGTGACATATTTTAGATAATAGCGAAAAGTTCATAGCATTAGTACGGGCATTTGGTGTATAAAAAGCTGCGCGGTTACAGTGGACAGCCTATTTTGCTATTTACAATGTTAAAGAGAAACATACACATGCAATAAATTCTTCGATGTTCCAGAGATTTAAATGACCATCTTTCTAGTAGTTGGTCCTGCGGTGTTCTGATAGCCGGGTAAAAACCATCAGTTTTAAAACTAAGAAATTTCATTAATCGTCTTTGAATATTTTCAAAATTTTTCACGTGAGTTTAATATCCTGGACTCCAAATTATACAGGCGTATTCTAATTTCGATCTTACGAAGGTATTGAATAGCATTTTTATAGTGTCGATATTTGTAAAACTACGACCAGTTCTGCATATGAAGTCTAACGTTTTGAAAGATTGCTGGATTATGTGATTCATGTGAGGAACAAAAGATAATTCACTATCAAAGACAACACCTAGATCTTTAAACGTATCAGGTCTGTTGAGAGATATATTGTCTTACTGAAAGTAAGAACATTACATTTTATCGCATTAAGGTGTAAGCCATTGTTTACACATCATGTATTTAATCTGCTGAGGTTACTTTGCAAATTTAGACAGTCATTACAGTCTCGAATGTTTGTAAATAGTTTCATGTCATCGGAATAGAGTAGGGTATTATAATTAAGGTCTTTATTGATGTCATTTACAAATATATTGAAGAACAGGGGTCCCAGGACTGATCCTTGTGGAAGTCCAGGTTCGACTGTTATTTCATGAGATTTATAGCCATTATAGTGTACAAATTGGGTTCTACCGCTTAGATATGACTTGAATAGCTGAAGCAGTCCATTAGAGAGGCCATTTAGATCAAGTTTTGTAGTAAGATTTCGTGATCCAATCGATCAAATGCTTTAGAAAAGTCTGTATAGGTGACGTCTCTTTGCACTCCCTCATTTAATGATAGATACTCCCTTTAAATTCCCAAAAATGTAATGTAAAGAAAAATTTTCTATCTTTAATCTCCAAAATTAAAATTTTTTTAAAACTATTCTCTGAATTTCGACTTGTATGTCTTATATACGAAAATTGAATACAATCTCCTATGACTACATCATAAATAATGCCATACTTCGCAGACCTGAAACCCTGCGAGATTTAGGGGTAGTATTTGATAAAAGTCTATCATTTAATGTACATATAAATACCATTGCCACTGAATCTAGTAAAATGTATGGACTTATAGTCAGATATTTCAGTAATTTTTCGAATTTATACACACTCAAGATATTGTATTATTATATGTTTGATTGAAGCTCGAATATGCCTCATTTGTTTGAACCCTACACTACAATGTGCATAGTAGTTTAGAATGAGTACAACGTTAATTTGTGCAGTTGTTGCATTTTAAATCAGATTTTTTTTATCCAGCGATCAGTTTTGCGCAAGAGGGTCTGCTGCGTAAATACTCAATAGTTGATCTGAGCCGTAGGAGAGAATGTTCTCACAAATATTTCTTCATAAATTAATTAACAACACTATTGATGCGCCACAATTTCAAAGATTAGTTTTAATATTCCCAGAACGTTTCATAACAGCAGTGCTTTTTACCTGGCTACACCACGTACGAATATTTTAAAATTCTCGCCAATTTATGTAGCTTGCGGCAATCACAATACGATCTGTACTGACATTGACATATTCAACTGCAGCCTTACTGCTTTAAAAACTTATTATTATTGCAGAGTTTGATTGATCTGTATTCTTTTTTTTAACTTGTTTGCTTTTTTCTGTTGTTATTTTATATTTTCGTTTTGTCTTTCATGTAAGAGCCTTAAGGTCGGATGTCTATTTTTCTAAAAATTTTCTATTTGTATTCTAGTAATATATTTGTCTAATATTTATATTTGTAATACCTTGCTATGACTCCTGCCCTGTAGTTGGGTAGTGACCTGTTGGATAGAGCAAATAAATAAGTATATAAATTTTATCTCTGTATTTTATTCTCATGGGAAATAGATATTTTCCCTATGAAGAAATTCCTTCATAGTTTTAGTAATTATGAAAAATGGTTGCAATTGTCCTGGTCTATATGTATATTGAAACGTATATAACAGAACCTGGAATTTGCACACCGTTAAATAGGTTTCTCTTGTACCATTTGTTGAATGTATTTCCCCAAATATTTACAGTGGGATTAGCTATTTGTGAAACATAACTTATAATTAAGCCCTTATCTAAAATATTTACCCCTCTTTTGTTCTTGTGTAAACACGGATTGCATTAAGCGAAGTCCCCAAATTATTAACCAGATTATTAAAAAGATATCATTCCCGGGATTTGGCACAGAAAGGTGATCTTTGTATTTAGTTAATTTAAACGTTGGATACAGTGAGAGAGGTATTCGTTGGAGAGGGTGAAGAGTGGCAGTGGCGTGTCAAAATTTTTTTAAATGGTATTTCCCAGGAAATATCAAACTGTATATAGAAATGCTAGAAAGGCGTATTAGAAAAAAAAATCAAATCAGTTTAAGCTAGTTTTTAAACATCTAGATTTAAATACCTAAAAAAATCTCTTGGTATAGCTTGGATATAGAGTATTATATATTTATAAATTTGATTTATTTATGGAGGGTACTTGTTCACAAGATTATATGACAACGGAACAGCTCAGTGAGGGAAATAGTAGCTGCTTATATTACCTACACGTTCAACCATTTTGGGAAAAATACGTCAGTTGTATTCGATGGCTACCCAGAAGAGAGGGCTGCTAGAAGCACAAAAACAGCAGAGCTGGAACGTCGTTATGCAGCCTCAGTGTGTAACGACATCATTTTTGAAGAATCGACACTGATCAGAGTGCACCAAGAAAAGTTATTGTCCAACCCAAAAAATAAGCAGTGCTTAATCAACTTCATCTGCACTGAACTGGATAGCAAAGGGATCGAAACGAAGCAAGCCCCAGAGGACGCCGACTGCCTCATTGTGAGGATAGCATTGGAGAAGAGCGAGAAGTATAAGCACGTCATAATCGTTGAAGAGGAAGTCGACCTCTTGGTGCTTCTTAATGAATTTTGCCCCAGCATACAAGATGTATCTTCCAGAAAAGTAGCAGGGGTGGAACAGATTGTGAGCAGTTCTCAAATAGGGAAATGAGGGATAAGATATGTGTTTACGCACAAAATAATTTTAGCGGGCGTGCTGCAGCGAGGAGATACTCATTGTAATATCCCAATAGATCCAAATTTTCAAAGATCTGTTTCGTCGTTTGAGAGAAACGGGTTCATTTCGCCATAAAAACGATGTAGGACGACCGAAACGAATTACTCCAGTTCAAGAACTAGAAATTTTAGTTCGTGTGCATGAATATCCTCAAGTCAGCTCAAGTTATTCAGCAGCGGCAACAGGGGTAAGTAAACAATCTGTTCTAAGAGTCTTACGTAAAGAACGCTTCTACCCATATCATCTCACTCCTGTACAAAACTTACTTCGAAGGGATCTTCCACGAAGGCTACAATTTTATCAATTTCTTCTAAATAAACACGGCAGGGATTGAAATTTTATTAAGAACACTTTATTTAACGACGGAGCAGCTTTTACTCGCCGAGGCGTAATTACTGGGAAGTAGAAAATCCTCATGCCGTTAAAGAAAGACATTTTCAGCAAGAATTTAAGATTAATATTTGGTGTGGTATCATCGGCGATCAATTATTGGGACTATTTGTCCTTCCTCCAAATTTAAATTGACAGTCTTTTCTGTTTTTTCTTCAAAATACTCTTGCTGATATATTACATGCTTTCATGCTAGACATATGAAACAGAATGTGGTTCGTGCAAGATGAAGCTCCCCCTTATTTCTCCATTGAAGTCAGGAATTATCTTGATGAGACTTTCCCACGCAGATGGATCGGTCGAGGAAGTGAGTGTGCTTGGCCGCCAAGGAGTCCTGATTATATTCCTTTGGATTATTATGTGTGGAGGCATATGTAGTCGTTAGTCTATGCAAATACTATCAACTCAAGAGAAGAACTGTGGAATCAAATACAAAACGCAGCGAATTTTATTAAAGGACAGGAAAATGTATTTTTCAATGTAAGAAAATCTTTTATGAATGGAATTAGAAAAGGGATAGAAGTAGGGTGGAGACCATATTTTTTACTTTAAGTTGCAGCAATGGGGTTCTTGCATGGGGGAAAAGTTTATAATCTCATTAAGTGAACTTTTGCGTTATTTTTATGGCCTTCCAATAAGATTAGATCCTCATTTTAGACAATCTTTTGATTTATGTATTTATCTCAAGACCATGAAAATAATCCATTAGTTCAAAAGAAAGTGAGAAAGAGTTTACGCTGTTATTACGATTTTGTTTTCCCTTACGTTTTGTGCTTTTTTCAATAAATACGCTTTGTTTCATTAAATTTGAATTTCTTTTTTGTCTTTCAAAAAATTCTTGAAATGTTTAACGGCACTTTCCTCAAAAACGGTTGGAGTTATCAAGTTCTACCAAGTGTACCTTTTATACGCGGAAATGACGCCCTCATCAGATTTTCTGGTTGGAAGTACCATAGCGTCTCGTTAATAGTAATAGTACTTTATTCTGTAAAAAGAATATTACAGGAAGCGTCAAAATACAGTTATATGAAATCAAATATAAATAACAATACAACTTATTGTATTTTGTCACGACACATACACGCACATAAGTATATATAAACAATCAGTGTCAATGTTCTAGAAACTCTGTAAGAGAGTAAAACACTTCTGTGGTCAACAAGTTTTTTACCCAACTGGAGAACGCCTTAAAATTTTTATTTCTTATCTCGAGAGGAATTTTATTATACAATTTTGGACCCCAGTAGTCCAATCCCTGCTGAGTGATATTCAGTCGGTGATGCGTAATTTGTAGCTGTTCCCTGTTTCTTGTGTTATAGTGGTGATTTTCAAGATTTAGACTAAACTTAGCTTTATGTGAATGCACATACTTAAGGCAACTGAGTATATATAAACTTGGCATAGTGAGAATACCTTGTTCTTTGAAGACATCTCTGCAGCTCTCTCTATAATTCATGCCACATAATGTTCTGACGACTTTCTTTTGTAGGATGAAGACTTTCTGAGCGTCAGATGATGTTTCCCATAGTAGTATTCCATATGCTGCGACGCTATGAAAATTTGAGTAATATGCTATTTTTGCGGATTGGTTGGTGGATACGTTTTTTAGTATTGTAATGATGTAAATAGCTGCGGCAAGTTTTTTGCAGAGCTCTTCAATATGGCCTTTCCAATTTAATTTACTGTCTAATGTTAAGCCTAAGAATTGCAACGGTAACCTCTCCGTTTCTCTTTTTGTAGATAAAATTATACTTTGCGTTTTTTCTCTGTTTAATGCCAATGAGTTCGCCATGAGCCAGATATTTGCTTCGTGCAATATATTTGGTGATAGGGTTGTTAACTCTGTTTTATTTTTCTCTTTTGTTATGAATGTTGTATCATCGGCATATAAACAAGCCTCATAACTCTTAAGATTAGAGAGTAAGTCGTTGATATATATTATAAATAGTACTGGCCCCAACACAGAGCCTTGTGGCACACCTCGGGTTAGTAGCTTTGGGTTTGATCTTTTACCATTCCACCATACTGTTTGATATCGATCTGATAAATATGATTCGAACAATTTATGTGGAGTTCCTCTCACGCCATAATGGTGTAGTTTACCAAGTAAAACTTTATGATCAACCGTATCAAAAGCTTTACTTAAGTCGCAGCAGATTATTTCTGTTTCTTCTTGTCTGTCGAGAGCCTCTGATATTTTTTCTACTGCTTCTATCAGGGCAGTGGTAGTTGATTTGCCTTTCTTATATATCGAAATAATTTTCGCATGTTTTAAATCATTGGGAAATATTCCCTCTTGAATACACTTATTTATTATTATTGTAATTGGTGTTACCAGAGCATCTCCAATTTTCTTTAAAATGGAAGTTGATATACCATGTATATCCTGTTTTTTTAATCTTGATGTTCTGTATAACATTTCTAATCTTGCTTTCATCCACTTCTTCCAAATATATAGACCTAGAGTTGGATATTATTTGACTTCTTGATAGTTCATCAGGTTGTTTGGATGGTTTTAATTGGGCAGCAATGTTTAATCCGATATTTGCAAAAAAGGTACTAATATTTTCAGCTGTTAGAGTTGTTTGCTCCTGGTTGTCATCACAGTTTTGTTTTTTTTCTGGTTTCTGACTTAATTATTGTCCAAATTGCTTTAGATTTATTTTCACAATCAGCTATAAAATTTTGATTTGCTACCTTTTTTTTGTTCATTGATCCGCTTTATGTAGGCCTCTTTGTGATTTTTATAGACATTTAAAGAATCTTGATCTTTTCTTACATTTTGTATCGTAGATAAAGCATCTAATTGGTTTCTCATTTGTTTCAATTCCTCTGAGTACCACTTGTTATTCTTGTTGTTTTTTCCTATGACTCGTTTCCTCATTTTTGGCACATGAGTTTCAAGAAGTTTTGTGAAGATATTATAATAACACTGGTATGCTTGAGAGGCATTTTTTGCTTCTAATAATGTATTCCAATCTATGGCCACCATTTTGCATTTAAATTGGTAAATATTATAGTCATTTATTTCTCTATATTCAATATCTTTCCGTTTATTGGAATTACCGACTTCATGTGGAATTTCAAGGAGCTGCCTCAAATGGTCTGATACATGTAGATTCACTGTATTTGTTTTAACTTTATAATACTTTATATCTATGTTGGTGAAAATATTATCTATACAACTCTGTGAGATATTTGTAATTCTTGACGGCTCTGTAAAAATCTTGTGGAGGTTGAAAGACGACAGTAGATTTTCAAGATTGGTCCTTATGTTTGATTGTACTATAAAGTTGACATTATAATCTCCGGATAGGTATATTTTCTCTCCCTTATATTTTCCTGTAACATAATTCAATTAACTGTTTAACTTTTCGAGGAATGTTTCTATGTCTCCTAAAGGCGAGCTATATATTGATAATATAATGCCATATTTTGTACTTAATCCAACAATTTCAATATGCTTTTCTACTGAGAGAGCTTTTATTTCGATCATTTCAGTGGATTTAATATCTTTTTTTAAGAGTATCATAACACCTCCATGTATATGCTCTTTTCTAGTAAACGACGTTCCCACATAAAAATATACATACATACAAATAAACATAAAAATTGGGTATATTAATCCTATCTATCTAAAAAGTATGAAAGAAATTCATCATCAGATACAGGTCCTGCGGCACCCTCTACAATCTAACGTGACGTAATACATAAATTATTGTTTCTCAGAATAAATAAAAGTTCCACTAGCAAATTTGGAGAAGATCAGTCAAGAGGCTGTTGAGTTATTGCAAAAAAATGAAAAAATAATTTGAACTTTGACAGTCTTGACAGTCTGACAGACAGTGCCTTTTTCCACAGTACCGTTTTACTAAAGCATATTTGGTTATATCCTCATATTTTGGCCCAAAGAATCTTCCCCTGAACTATGGCCTATTATTGATGGTCCACCCTGTATATCATTTGCACGCTTTGTTTCTAATAGGAATACTCCACGCCAATAGGATCATGCAGCCAACAATTATTGAACGGCCTAAATTTCTTCTACATAACTAACAGACTTTGATAAAATAATAATTGGCCACCACTTTGGTATGGATAGAGTATATCTAGTAAATTTCCTAACAAAGATCGAATATTTTCGTGGTAATAACGGACAAGCAGAAGAAATAATTAATTTTTAATTTGAATGCAGACTAGAGTGCGACTTTTTAAAAAGTATTTGAGATGGACCATTTAGACATTTCGGTCAACCTGTATAAAATAATCGTGGGCAGAATTTGAAGATGCGAGGACGAGAGGGAAAAAATATAATAGCGAATAAAATTTTAAATTTAAATAGAAATTAGGCATTCTGATGAAAAGATTTGTTAATGTACTTTTAAAATGAGGACATCTGTAGTAATACTTTGTGACAGGTTATTAAAGAATTTAATTAATCTACAAGGGGATAATTTAAATAGTAATTTGCGTTTGATTGTTCTACTGTGAAGAAAAAAATAATGTCTAAACGAAGACAGCTCAATGGAAATGGTATTTAAACTATTGGAGTGGATAAAGCTAGAAATCGAAATAAAGGAAGTTTCACATAACAGCAGTTTGATGTCGAGAAGGAAACAAACTGATGATATTGGTTTTTGACCTTGGCAACGTTTTCAAGGTTACATCAACTTTTTTTTTAATAGAGACCTACGCATCTTATTGCATCATCTTATTTTTCAGAAGAACAAGAAGTAACTTTTGTCTGAAATTTATTTTTTATCAGACCCCAACTTTTTAGAAAGGAGTACAATAGAAAAAATCGGCAGCTACTGGAAGCGGCTGGAACCTCCCCGCTCGGTGGATCTTTGAAGCCGAAAAGAGCATTAAATTGTGTGACAAAACGGCACTAAACGTAATCCGATCTCATCCAAAACCTTTTCAGATTTCTGGAGCACTAAAAAAACCCTCAACTTAATGAATTTACAATCATCTATGCGAGTTATTACCTACATTATCGCTCGTTGAATAATATACTATTAGGCTATTAACAACTTTAACATCACTTGAACGACTTAACATGACATAACACCAACGTTATCGAATGACAAACGATGACAATGACAATCGTCAAAATTTGCTCATTGCAATCCGATCGCTAGCGGCTGTCTTTGTTAAATGAAACATTAGCATTTCAGTAATTTTACTAGATTTTAGAGGAATATTTGTAGTTTAATTCTTCGATTTGTCTGTATATATATTTAAAAACGGCACTAAACGTAATCCGCTCTACTCCTAGAGCAGTGAAGAAACCCTCACACGTGAATTGACTCGTGATGTGACTAATTTCACGACTTAACGGCTACGCGCATCGATCATGTCATGCGAAATGCGATCTATGCCATATTTGCTTTGTTTTTAATTTTTTTCACGGAAACCAAATCGAAAGGGTGGAAGTGTGATATATCGTTGAAATCAGAATTTTAACTGCTTTTCAATGGTTCCATTGCAAATTGAAAGTAATTATAAAATAAACACCTTGTTGCGTCAAAACAGCACTAAACGTAATTCGATCTCAACCAAAACCTTTTCAGATCTTCTGGGGCACTAAAGCAACGCACACGCAAAGTTTCATTTAAATCCGTTTAGTAGTTTCGGCGCTATCGTGCTTACACACATACACACACACAGACATTTTTCAAAAACCACTTTTTTGGGTTCCTAGGACCTCAAAACGTAAAGATTTGATGTTATCTCAATTTTCGTTTTTGAACCAATTTTAGTAACCTCACAATTTTATTGTGGAGAGGTTAAAAAAAATTATTTTATGTTATACAGTTTTTCATATTTTTACAAGATCAACAAAAGTAATTTCTGTTATTTTCCTAAAGCAGACATCCTAATTGAGTCGCGGTTAGAATGGTGGTTGAGCAATAACCTCAGAGATGGCGCCACCGGTCCTAGATTACTTAAAGGAATATATCTATAGTAGAATCATAAACGAGAATACAACAGAAGAACCTCAAATGCTTTTCAAGAAATATAACAGGAGCGGAACCGGCACATTGGGATCAGTTAGATATTGGACGGTGAAGTGATCAAATCAGAAAGGGAACAAAGGAGAGACTGGCACATCTGGCTTACCCAGATGCCCAAGGGTGTTTCAGGAGCAATTTGCATTTAAGAGATTTATTGATGGCATAAGTTCCGCCTATATGAATTCTCCACAGCACTCTCTGCTCTTATTGCGATCTCCAACGTCGCTTTAAAACTATACAATAAAACTTCGAATAAAACCAAATGATCTTCAAGACAGCCTTAGGACCACCATAAAGCAGCTTTTAGCCAAGAAGGACCCATCCTAAAAGGGTCTTCAAGACTAAATTTTAGAACTATATTAAAACCATTTAGTTTTAATTTTATATTTTTAAAAAGTTCTTCAAGGCATCTTTAAATTTATGTATTAAAACTGATTGCAGGTTTATAGAACATTTTAAATCTTACAAGACTTAAAACATAGTTTTACTTACCACTTTAAGTACAATCACTCTCGCAAACGTCTATTTACTCTCATTTTAAAACTGAGTTGCTTTAATATGTTCAAACTCGTGGCCTTATGGATTTAAAGTGAAATCCTACCTTAAAAATTGCTGCATTTAGTGAATTTTCATCTTTATGTGCCCAATTTAATTAAAAAACAGGTAAGTTTTGCATATTATTGTTACGTTTTGTTACATTTTCTCTGAATGTGGAGGGGGCAGAATCAGTTTTAATTAAGTCGTCAAAAATCCAACAGGCATTTTTTTAAACCAAATTGACTAAATTAAAACTTTTGAGCTTTAAAATATTCTTAATGTACTCTTTAAAGCATATAGGCTTAGGATAAAATAGTTTTCTTAATGGGTTTTAATGAATACATAAAGGGTACTCCATAAAACTATTTGTTCTAAAATGGATTGTTTTAAAACCAACTTGCTGTTTAATCCTTTAAAAAAGCAAATTAGTTTTATTATAGCTAATGTCAAGAGTATTATAAAACCAGTATAAGGTCAATAGGGTATTAAGAGCAAATAGTTTTTTATTTTAATTTAAAAGAACATTAAATTCTTTGCATAAGAATAAGTGGTCTTTAAGAACTTTTAGTTTACCTTAAGGCAGCTTTAAAACCATCGTTTTATTGAACATATTAAAGCACCTTTAAACCCTAAATAAATTAAAAGTATCTTACAATTGTTACTTGGGGGTATAAGTTGTCTTTGTAGAAAAGGCCTTGTCAGGAAAAACGAACCTGGGCACCAAACTGAAGGGCATGCAAAATTTTTTCACTTAATGACCAAATCAGATTCTACAGGAAAACAAGAAAAACAACAAGAAGAAGAGATATCCGCTGTTATGTGCGGAAAATCGGGGCATATCATGCGAGATGGAGCCCTGAGAAGGTAAATGACGCAAGGAGAGAAGATTTTCATTGAGACAAGATGATACTAATCACTATATTGATGGATATACATACATTGGTCGCTCAAGTACTGATCAAATTAAATTCACAACCGGAGCCGTAGCAGCAATTGCAACTGAAGCCGAACAGTGAAAGGCTAACCAAGTGACCAGAGATATTTGCTGTCATATATGCGGCAAATTGGAACATGTCAAAAGACACTGTTGACAGAGCTAAGAGGCTAAATGCCATGAATGTAAACAACCATCAGGAACAGTAAACAAATCCCTAATTACTGAAGAAAGGAAATTATAAGGGAAGAGCAACTGGACGATCAGGGAATTGGGCTCATGCTGAGGGTGATATAAAAAGGATACCACCAGAATTGAAGGGCGTTTCAGATAACAGTATGTTACATGGCCTATGTCCATTTAACAGTTTTATATAAAAACTAGTGTTTTGTTTATATTTCGCACGATCTGTGTAACATTTTGATTCAGTTTTTGTAAGTGAAACTATTTTCAACTAACAGAATTTTACTTGTATAGCTGCTAAACCATTTCACACTGTTCTAAGTACTTAGTTTTATATCTTAGGAACTCAGTCATGTTTTTCTACACTATTATGTATTTCCGTTCTATACAGCATTATCCCAGGAAGCAATTGCCTACAAAATATTTATTTACATCAGATACCTATATTTCAATTTTTATATTTTTGTTTACCATGTAAGTACATATGGTTATTTTCTTTACCTTTTCTCATTACTAGATATATATAGTATGTCCTATAAGATGTGATATATTTACTGAGTTCTCACCATAGTCACAATACGTTTTACTATTTATTTACAGCTGTTCATATTGTTGGTTATGTACAAAAGATAAATTACAAACTGAGGCAAAGGCAAATCAGCTATGGTATGAAAGTAATAAAAACTTTTATTATAGATTCCTTTTATCGATCATATGCCACTATTTTAGTTGTGAGTAAAGGAACTTGTAGAATTTGCGACATGTAAGTTGTTACGCTTAACTCAACCATTGACAGATGGCCATACCTGTACTATTTCTGTATTTTATAGCTTTCAATTTAATTAGGGAATTAGGTTTCTCAAGTTTATTTGGTAGCATTATCTTGCAGTAAAAAGGACAAAAAAGTTTACTTTATCAGTAAAACTCACCAGGAAATCATTTGCTTGTAGCCTTTGTACTGATTCGAACGTATATAAATTTTAACTGTGGACTTCAGTAATTGATATTACATTTTTATTATCCGCGTTAACAATAACATCCAGGTAAATTTCATTTATTGCTCATTTAAAATTTAATTAATCTTCAATTTTTATCTATGACGTAATTTCAATTATTTTTAAAATAAATTTAAATTCAAGGTCAATTCTTTTTAATTTAATAAGTAGTTAAAATACTATATGTACCACATGGTTTTAAAATATTTTTTTCTTCCTTTTTCATATTTTGGCAATTTATAGTTTATGAAATCAGCTTATATACTTATATTCTTATATGCTTATATATGCTTTTATATACTTATATATTTCTATATATTTATATGTACTTATGTACTTATATGTTTATACACATATATACTTATACATGTCTGTATACGTTTCTGCATAGCTTCTTCATTCCTGCATAGCTTTTGCACAGCTTACTTTTCATATAGATAAAATTTCGTTAACTTTTCATAAACCACCTAGTCAGTTAATTTTCCTACGATTTTCACTCCATTTCATTAAGAGACGTAAATTGCCAAGGAAACCTTTATAATCCATTCTCGCAACAAGAGACAATTGTGGGCCTGGATTGCTGTTCCAGAACCAGTCACCTCAACAATAGTCAATCTAGGATCCTGGTATAAATTTGTTATATATATATATTTTTTAAAATTTCAATTAGTCTTTATAAACCGATTTATCTATTATTCATGTAATATATTTTAACATTCATTTTAAACTATCTTTTTATTTCTCTTACCAACAATTTCAGTCTGATCTATAGTAGACTGGTTATTTGAGAAAAAGAGACAATTCTACTTATTTTCACTACAGATGGTGCCCAATTTAACAATTTTTCTTTGTCTCTTTTTCTCGAACTAAACAGAAATCTGTCGCTTATGCTGCACATATCAAAAAGGGTAAGTTTCTCCACACTTGCGAATACCCTGGATCCAAGGCTCTCTGCTCCGACTTAAACCAGCTAGTCGTCCGCATATGTTGCCTCAATTCTTTCCCAAAAATAAATAATAAGGGAAAGGAGTTAAGAAGTATTTGGCTGAGGGCTTTATAGGCGCAACGGGATCTATTTAGGTTCGAACATGAGCTATTGGAGAGAGCGTGGAAGAGCCAGATGAGAAAGAAATTACTATGCGTTTAGTAGAAAGTACATGATGGAATGAGAGAATATTTTGGTATAAATAAAACCTTGATTAGAGCACGAAAACTGGATAAATATTCATTATGGCGTGGAAGCTTGGTGTCTCTTATTATGTGGCTTATCATAAATTGAACAAATTTCGTTCAAAATTTTCAAATGCAAACACGGATACGCTTAATATGAAAACATTCACGCTGAAACACCAAATGTGTGTACCTTAGCTCCACCTAATTATTAACATCAATTAAAAGGACGTTTTTAAAATTAATTCTTCCACCAATAATAGTGATAAGTGTCTGTTAAGTCAATAATATTTTCCATTTAAACAAATATTTAACAAATGACATATTCCACTTCGTGAAAAAACCTCACTCCCAGAAACCAATGAAGATTGCATCTTTTTAAAAGGTTTGATTATTAAAATTTTCGTAAAGACTCCTGGAAGGTAATGCCTTGATTACATATAGATACGTACTTTCTAATGTAAAACAAATGTATATGATTTCCAATAGATTTAATCATGTAATTGCTAAAGTAAAATCAAATTACCGTCAACATAGAACACCAAAAGACATGTCAAAGCTGGACCAGATGTTGTGGTGGAGGTTAAACTTAATTAACTATTATTTGACCTGTCGATTTAATGCTAGTGCGGCAACCGTAGTTAACATAATTATCATGTAGGCTTCATATAGATTTATCTGCCCCTGATATAAACTGTACACATATTTTTATTCTTAATGTGAGTCATTTTTGGTGAAGTAACTTGTCAGGGGTGTATTTATTGTCTAGTAAAATACTAATTTTGTATTTAATTTTAAAAAATATTCATTGGAATATATAACAATAAATTTCTCACTCTGACGTTCTCTTCAACTTTAAATCTAATTGTACCCAATCTCTCGTCACATCCTGCCAACACTACAATCGTTGCCAACCTTAATTAACTAAGTAACTAAATAATCGGCGTTAAATTCAAATAATATTCTTACAAACTCTCTATTTATTAAAACTACGAGTCTGGGGATTTTTGTTGTGTGAAAAATGACAGTGGATAAGCTATGACAATTATGGCTCAAAATTCCATGCTATTTCTTATGGAGGTTCATTCCGGTTTTCAAGGTCACTTTTCGCCAGGCTCTTCCCACTTGTAGCTAACTTCACAAATTGCGCGCGTAGGTCACGAATCGGCGGGAAATTCAAATGTTAGCAGTCGTGGGTGGTTCATGGGGTATCACGGATGGTTCATGGGGGTGTCATGACCTATTTGAAATCTGTACAGACCTGTCTGAAAACCGTACAGATCTGTACGAAAAATAAACAGGACTGCACGAATATTAAACAGGGTCTGTACGAAAAATAAACAGACCTGTACGGTTTTCAGACAGCTCTGTAGAGCTTTCAAAGAGGTCATGACACCCCCTATGAACCATCCATGATACCCCATGAACCGTCCCTGAACCATCCATGATCGCTAACGTTTGAATTTCCCGCCAATTCGTGACCTACACGAGCAAGTTGTGAAGTTAGCTACATATGGGCAGAGCCTGGCGAAAAGTGATCTAGAATAAACCTCCATAAGAAATAACATGGAATTTTGAGCCAGAACTGTCATAGCTTATCTACTAATGACGTCACCATTACGACTGTTTTAAATTATAACTAATAATAATATTAAACGTCAGAATTCAAGTTCGTACTGTTGAGTCTCTGAAGTTTTTATTAATAATTATTAATAAACATAGGTAGTTTAATTATTACCAGTATAATTCATTACAATAAGTCGGCAATATTTAATTTGGATGATCCCGGTCTTGACGAATCACCAATGGCGTCTGTATCTTACAAACGGATTAATTATGTCAAAGATTAATTACGAAACCTCAGCAGAAAGGTGGGTAAATTTTACTAATGGGTTTGGTGTGTCCGAATTACCTAGCGCAGTTTTATAAATTCAATATAAAAAAGCTTTATGATTATCTACTTGAATCATAAAGTATAAAAGGACGAAGATGGATGTATCTCTGCTAGTCACTAGGACTTTGGTGAAAATATATCAAGAACGCACCTAACAGTTAAGAATATTGTACTTAACGTGTTTTATTATCCATTTTTATTTCAAGTACTAAAATTTTTTTTAAGTAGCTTAGCACATATGACAAGAAGTTTTCTTACGAAATATGAATTAGCAGTAAGTAATCAACAACGTCTTTAATTTCTTTCTACCCTGGCGTAATTCAAAGCTCAATTTGGTATCTCCAATATTTTTCTTATTATGATGAAGCAGCTAAAAGGCAACAAGTCACAAAATAAACTGTGGATATACTTTTGAAATTCGGCTAAGAGAACATAAATGAAGATTTCGAGATATTATGGATCTTGAAAAAAATTATTTAAGTTATTTCAAATGTAAAGTGGTATAGACGGAAATAAGAAGTATGGCTGTTGAAAAATAAACACAGGTCATGTTTGCAAAATTTAGAAAAATGATGGAAGATCATAGAAAAATGATAATAGAACAACAGAAGAGACATCAATAAGAAAAATAGCAAGGGTGACGGTCTCAGGAAGAATTAAGAAAAATCATACAACAGGGCGCTATCCTGTCAGCCACTGAAGAAATCAGAAATGAAATCAAGGATGATATAGGCATTGTAAAGGCTGAAGATAATGAAGCCAAAGAAAAAGAAGATAAGTTGGTGATATTAATGGAAAAGTTACTGACGTTGAAAAAAAAGTTTGTAACGTTAAAGGAAAAGTAATACATCGAAGGAAAAGTCTAGGTAGAAGTAGAACAAAGTACGTGATAAGGTAAAAAGGAGGAGCTAATAGTATCGTTGGGTTTGAAAAACATATTAGCGTCAGTTTGAGGGAGCTGCATGCACAAACAATTGGAATAATGACGGATAGGCTATGGCACTAGATTTAATATTAAGAGACCAAGCAATAGTTTCTTCAGATAATCTCAGTAGCGCAACAAGAGGATTTTAAAGTTATGGAAGTCGCACTAGACCTGAGATATGCTGATCTACACCCTTAAGTTTATCGGATTCGGCTGAAATCACGTACACAAAATTCTGAGGAAAGTTCACAACACTTTAAAACTGCTGAGGAGAGGCGGGCAGACTTGGCTTACCTGAATTCAGCAAAGGAATTCCAGGCACCCTCATTGATGACATAGGAGACGAGGAGATTAGGTGAGTCCTTATCGGTATCAGAATAGCAGAGAAGCATTGGTATATGCTCTCGAGATTGAGACCGCCTATGTAAATTCTCTATGGCAGAGAGTACAAGCTGTCTCTGTTGAAGAGGCCCAGTCAGAGAAAATCAATCTGGATACCAAACTGAAGGTCCTATATCTTTGAGTCTAAAATTGCCTGGGAATGTAGACAATCCCTGAAGCAACTGGCCAACAACAACAAGGTTACCTTGATGTGGGTGCCAGGGCATGAGGGAGTACAAGGAAATGAACTTGCTGACAGCCTTGCAAAAAAAAATCTAAAGCATCATTCATTGGACCCGAACCGTTCTGTGGCCTGGCCAAAGGACACATAGTGGAGGAGATCCAAGAATGGGAAAAAGACCAGAGAAAGTCCTACTGGAGGAATACTCTGCAGATATTGCGATACTGCAACTGAAACTGCGGAACATATACTTTGTGAATGCAAGGTGTTAGTCCGCACTAGGCTAAAATTCCTAGAACAGGCGGAATTAGCCCCCAGGAAAAACGCAAGCTTTGTAAAATGTCTTGGAATCCTGGGCAACAACGAGTTGTAGGGTAAATCACAAAAGATCTTTTAGGTCGAAGTGAAGTAAGGCTGTTCGAAGCCAAACGACCCCATAAAACAATCTACAATCTGAAGGACAAAAAGACTTTCACTCAATTTGGTTTTTGAGCTTGTTGCAAAGATTGTGGCATAGCAATGGTAAGAACTGGTATATTTCCGGAAATATACGGAATGTATAAAAAAAATTCTCTTCTGTATTTAACAGGAAACAATTTTTGTAAACGGTACATGATCAAGGGTCTCGACCTTTTTTATGAGTGATAATATGGGTTCTAAAATCCGACATATTAAAATGATTTGGTTAAGTTATATTGATTTGATAAATTGTGTATATGAAACAAAATGACAATCAAATGTCTGTGAACAAATGATGATACCATCATAAAGTCGCAACGTACTGTGTTTCTGTACTATTGGTATGAAGTAAAACGCAAGAAGCTAGTCATAGAAATGCTATTTTCATAAACAGTCCAAAAGTTTTTTAATTTACTCGAAAACGATTTAGACTTATTAACCCTTTCTCGCCGGCATCAAGTAGGCTAACAATTTAAAATTGACCTAATTATTTCATGAGAGCATATGATAATATTTAATATCTCTGTGTGATTCTTTTTTCAATATCAAGCTTATCTATATTCAAATATTGACCCATCTTTGATCCATGGATTTGAATACATTATAAAGTCAATCACTCTCATAAACAGATTAACCAGAGGTGCGGAAAACGTATTTGAATGTCGCTTGATGTGTATTTCTGGTTAACTTCTTTTTTCAGTTACAAGCGTTGGACGTGTACACGATACATTAAACTGAATAAACAGTACTTTTAAAAATGCAAAATAAATTGATGAAATCGACTAACAACTGGCAAAGACCTATGGTAGTATTAAAATACATTCACGGAATAAAAGCCTTTTCTGTATACTTGGTATAAACTATATTTCCTTATAAGTTCAGACCAAATATTAAGGTTAAGGTATCGAACCTGTAATTTACAGGGCGGACCATTAATAATTGGCTATAGTTGAGGGGTAGATTCTTTGGGCCAAGATATGAGGATATAACCAAATATACTTTAGTAAAATGTTGCTGTGGAAAAAGATACAGGGTGTCAAAGTTCAAATTTTTTTTAAAGTTTTTTTGCAGTAACTCAACAGCTTCTTTATTGATCTTTGCCAAATTTGCTAGAGGAACTTTTTTATTCTAAAAAACAATAATTTATGTATTACATCACGTTAGATCATATACGGCGCCGCAGGGCCTATATTTGATGATGTATTTTTATCATATTTTTTAACGAAACGTTGTGGTACTTCTGACCAGAAAATCTGATGAAGGCGTCATTTCCACGTATAAAAGGTACACTTGGTAGAACTTGATAACTCCAACCGTTTTCGAGGAAAGTGCCGTTAAACATTTCAATAATTTTTTGAAAGACAAATTCAAATTTAATGAAACAAAGTGTATTTATTGAAAGAAGTACAAAACGTGAGAGAAAACAAAATCGTAAACTCTTTCCTACTTTCTTATGAACTAATGGATTATTTTTATGGTATTGAGATAAATACATAAATCAAAAGATTGTCTAAAATAAGGATCTAATCTTATTAGAAGATAAAGAAAAAATATCTTAAAAGTTGACTTAATGACATTATAAATAAACTTTCCCCCATGCAAAAACCCCATTGCTGCATCTTAGAGCAAATGTTCGATATGGCCTCAATCTACTTCTATGCCTTTTCTAATTCCATTCATAAAATATTTTCTTACATTGAAAAATACGTTTTCATGAGTTGATAGTATTTGCATAGACTAAGGACTTCTGCGATTTAAGTAAAGCATTCGGCTGTATTTCCTACGATATCTTATTATATAAATTACAGTTTTATGGTTTTAATGAGCTTAGCTTAAAGTTAATAACATCCTATTTGTCAAATATTAAACAAAGTACTTCCTTTAATAAACTAACTTCTGACTTGTTATCAATAAATCATGGCGTACCACAGGGGTCGATCTTGGGACCAGTACTGTTCATTGTTTATATAAATGATTTAATCTATGCAAATGTAAATTGTAGTACTATACTATATGCTGATGATACGACAATAATTACTACAGAAAATGACTTAAAATATTTACTACACGATATGGCAAATAAAACAGCAGATTTTCAAAACTGGTTCCCAGCAAACAAATTATTATTAAACAATGAAAAAGCATATCGTAATTTAGATAACGCCAATAACTCGAAGTGTATACAATTTCTTGGAGTGTACTTGGATCCTCTTCTTATCTGGGAACATCAAATAGATTCTATGGTTAAAAAACCGAATAAACATTGTACTTAATAAGAAATCTTGTGTATGTAGTACCTATGCAAGTGGTAAAAACAGCCTATTTTAGTTTCGTTCACTCGGTAATTAGCTATGCAATAATTACTTGGGGGTCATTCAGCACATACTGATCGTATATTTTCTATAAAACGCCACGTCATTCGTTCTATGTGTTTTATGGGTTTTAGAGAGGATGTTAGGGAGAAATTTAAGGATTTAAATATTTTAATATTACCCTCTATTTATATTTATGAATGTCTTCTGTTTGTTAAAATGAACTGAAATAAGTATATTCTAGTAAGTGACACGCATCCTCATAATACCAGAAATAATTATCACGTTAAAATTAATTACGTCAGATTAAACCATAGCCGAGGAGTTAAACATTATTACGGGTATTTTAATTTTGGTATAACACCATATCTGCCGATATGTAATTTGATTATATAATCAAGTTTCTGTGCTTTGTAATTATATGCATGTTTTCTTTTCATTATTAATGTTTTTATACAATGTGTATATATGTGTGTATGTATGTGTAATTTGTGTATTTATATCATTGTGTAGAATTATTATTATAAACTATATATCTTTTTATATATTCATATTGCTTTATATCCATTGACGTGTCTGATTGTGTAATTACACCGAAAAGACAAATAAAGGATCTAATCTAATCATATGTCCTCACACATAATAATCCAAAGGATTATAATCAGGACTCCTGGTGGCCGAGTAAACTCACTATCCGCCCTCTATGATCTAACGTGGTGTAATACATAAATTATTGTTTCTTAGAATAAAAACAGTTCCTCTAGCAAATTTGGCGAAGATCAGTCAAGAGGCTGTTGAGTTATTGCAAGAAAACGAAAAAATAATTTAAATTTTGACACCCTGTATCTTTTTCCACAGCAGCATTTTACTAAAGCATATTTGGTTATATCCTCATATTTTGGCCAAAAGGATCTACCCCTATTATTATTAATGGTCCCCTGTATGTGTCTTCCATTCTCGAACAGCTCTTACATGGACTAGGTGATTAGGTGATATTTTTTAAATGTTGTTAAGGTAATCAAGGATGCTATGGAACTGAAACACTATGTTCAAGCAGGTATCTGAATCTTGCTGTCAAATCAGCTATCGTTGATCATACCACTTATTATATTACAGTTAAAAATTTTTCAATTGTGTGTGAAGCTGGTTTAGTTTGTTTCAATAATGCCTTGTCACATTTCTGATCTTTGCTCCGTTTTCGTTGATATTCCGGTAATTTGATATGGCCATTGTTTTTATTTAATTATTAACAATTAACGGCAATACGTTAGAGTAAACTGGACTTCGATTAGCTGTAGGTATTTATCTTGTGAATAATTGCGATATTGAGATGGAAAATTCGCACAATATTGTCACTCTGATGTGGGAATATCCTTGTAGGTGATTAAATTTGAAAGTAATAATAAAAATGTGTATTATAGATCTGCTGTTGGTTTCTTTAAACGATTTCTTTCGAATATAACAATTATTATACAATTAAAGAAAAATGAGCAGATATGTACATCAAAATTTCTTAATCTTGGGAGGATTGTCTTACTTTAGTTTACACCACTGACATATTTGTGATATTGAATTGGCAGATTATGGATAATGTCAGCTGCTTTGAAAGAAACGGACGATCGAAAGAATGAAGTTTTATGGGGGGGGGGGGGGGGGAGATACGAACTTTATTTTCAACATGTCTCAGATCTCTGCGATGAATATCAGTTCGCCTTTGTCTATTATGAAATAAACAACTAGGTTTTTCTGTTCTGAAAATATTTAGTATGGTCCTACTATGTATAAGAATCTCCTTTGACACATATTTAATAGTTTTATATCGCGCAAATGTGCAGTAATATTGGGACACATTTGTAAGATATCTTACACAGAAGTTTTAAATTTTTTGTAAATTGTGTTTGTCTTCTTGAGTCAGACAGGGACAGTATACAATATCTGCGTAATTTAAGTGCGATAGAACCATAATTTCCGACAGCAGTATTTTAGTATTTGTATTCAGATACTTTTAAAAGGTATATAACTGTTTTAAACAATAGAAAGCTTTTTTGCAAAAATGACTAACGTGACCAGAAAAGCTTACTAAAAAATCAAAATTAGTATCAGATTTTTTAAGCTATTAGTTGATGTAATGATCTCATTATTTATTTGAACATTCAGCTCGGCAACATCGAGTAACTGTTAAGAAGTTCCAAGAACAATTTTCTGACTTTTGTTAGCATTAAGTACAAGAGTGTTTTGGAGTGTCTGTTGGCATATAAGACTTAAGTCATTATTGATTTAAAAATCTGTCATTTGAAATTCGGATAGAGAAAACTATATATTAGCTGAATATCGTCAGCATATATGAATAGTTTTGAACGCACTGGAAGTCTCGAGATATCTATCATAAATATTTAAAAGAAGTGGTCCAAGTATACTTGCGGAACTCCGGATAATATTAATCTATTTTGTGATGTAAATATCGGGTTTCCTGTATTAATATGCTATTGTCTATCTTGAGATAATTTTGAAACCAGAAAAAAGTACTTCCAGATATGTCATAATAATTTAATTTTGCAATTAGGTAATTAATGTCTAAGGAATCAAAAGCTTTAGTCATATCCAGTAATATCAAAGAGGTGGCTTTCGTGTTATCAACGACTCGCAAAATTTCGTCTGTTTTATTATTTAGTTGTATAGAAGTCTGAAGATTTCTCGAAAACTGCACTGATTAGTGTGGGATTTTTGCTTATCTATAATATCAACTCATGCACATGCTAAGTTAAAATATACTATACTGTATATATTTCAAACTCTAAAATAATTGAAAAAATAATATAACTAGATTTTCGTGTTAAATCACATTAGTTGAAAGCGAAGGACTGCAGTTCGCCTGCATTGATTGCCAGCCAAAGAATTATGTGAATATCTAGTTAGTTAGGTATCGATTGTTTTTTAGATTGCACATAAAGTTGAAGAATTGTTGGGACGGAAATAATTTAATATTATGACAATAAAATTGCAGTTAATAGTGGAAGCGAAAATTGTTTAACTACTCTTTTTACCTAATTATTTTTCACAATGAGTCAATACAGTCCAGTGCAAAATTGTACTACAGGTTTATTAGTTAATTTCAATACTTGAACAGCTGTTTCACACACAAATAATTTTAGTACATCTTTCTCCACAAATGATGGCATTCGTTGTAAATGATAAAAACATTGAGGTTAAAACCACTAATTTATATGATATTCAAAGAAATATGTAATCTCAAATAGTGAAATAGATAGCAACGTATGTTATTCAGGTTCAAACTAGAGCCACCCTAACAAGATTTTAGAAACAAATGTATTTTTTATTATACATTTATTTAACGTCGGCCTATTTCCGCTACTGAGACCTAACACTGACGCCTGTAGACGAGCTACCCCCAACCAGGAATTTTGCCGTACCTCTTCCCTTAAGAACAGTAGGGACCTTTTACTTGCCTAACATTTAATAGACAAGGGACCAACGGCTTTACATCCCCTCCGAATGGAGGGCTAGAATGGGCTAATAGCTTCACTCTGAATCTCTTTCAAAGCTAAAAATAACTTTTTTGGAACTTTTCTAAAGTCGTAGGGCCTAATACTACACCCTGTATACACCCTGTGTTTGTAATTAACTTGTTTTGATTTTTCTGGCAGGGCCGATGATCGTACCCTGTATAATATTCTTTTGAAATAACAACACTATATTTTAAATGAGAATAAAACAATATTTATTTAAGCGTAAAACACAGAGCTGATTATTATATTGTGGAACTAAAATATTTACACGATTACTTTTTATCAAGTAACGTATCGACACTTGAAATTTTGCCTGAGTTGGTTGGGATTGCGGTAGATTTAATTAAATTGAAAATTAACAAATCTGAGAAAATTTTACTTAAAACTAGGGCCGCGAAGGTGATTCGATTCGAATTGGAGTACTGGGGCTGACTATTAACAAAAAGTAAGATGGGCCGCGAAGGCGAAGAAAAGGGAGCATTGGGGCTGAATACTAATACTAAAAATAATTTACGGGGCACTAGAATATTTATCGCGAACTGGAATTAACTATCACTAGGTACGCCGGAAACACAACTTGCCGGGGGCTTGGCACGCTCCATTATTTATACCCGTGATGGGGCACGACGCTCGCTGAGAGCTGGAAAAGCCGGAAAGGGAGCCAGACCATCATATGGGGCTCGGATGATGAAATATTATGCAATGTTTGCTAAAAATTTGGAATTTTGGGTCGAAAATTATATCATCAAATCGGCTGTGAAAAATGTAATAATTTGGTATGAAAATGTCAGCGGAATCTAATTTGGTTTTTGAATTATGAATAACATGATAAATTGAATTGGTCCCGTCAAGTATCGTTGCGAGTCTTATTTTAATCCATATTAATGTTATGTTAAGTCATGTTAATCCATACGTGATTGTTATATTATGCCATATTGAGGGTAATGTATCTCGATGTTGAACGGAGCGAAAGTCAATTTTAGGGTAAGGGTATGAAGTTAGCTACAAGTTGCCAGCATGCAACGGGAACATATAAATTGGACTTATTTTTGGGACTAATATTTTATGGGCTGACTGGAGAGATAAACGAAAGGTGTTTTGATATATTATCGGAAAGTTGAATTTGAGGTTGAATTGAAGAGCAAGGGGCTTGTAGACATTTTTTGGAAGCGAAGTAACATATTCTGATTTGATGTTTGGGGAGTAATTTGGAAGTGATTTGAGATGATAAGTGTACTGTATTTTTTAGGGCGATCTTTTGTAAGTTTTCTACTGTATTTTGATAAATTTTGATACTGTAATGATTTTATTTATAGATTCGGATTATCGGTGAATTATCGAGGTGACTGGAATTTTCTCAGAATTATTTAATGAAAATGGTGGTTTTCGCGTTCTGTGAGTGTCTTAATGACTTTTCAACGAGTTTTGACCAGTTGATCTTTACGATTGAATTAATTGAGAAATTTTTATAATTTTTTGGTCGGCCATTTTGTTTAAACAGAAGATATACTATAACAGTTGGAACGGTCACCCATCCAACTACTAGCCGCGCCTTACGTTGCTTTACATCGCATATCGAAGTATGTACATAATAAAGACGCATCCACGCTCGCCTCTGAAACAAATGTTAAATCTGAAGAAAGGCCCATAGGAACAAAATCTTGTGGTAAGTTTATAAATGTAAATCTCACTAATAATATCCCACAGAGGAGAAGGTAGAAAATAATGAGAGCAAACAAATACAACAAATAATAAAATCAAAACCATTTCAAAACTGGGCTTCTCCTTTGTATGTCCTAGCAAATATTGCAATTTTTATGCAAGATGGCGTCTATTTCTTTCTGCTGTGTTCCATGGAACAAGTAAGAAAATACAGCATCCTTTAAAGTATTATTCCCTATCGTAGGGGAATTTTAATTTTGTTACAAGCTGTTGTAGGTCTGAGTACAAATATGGTGGTAATGTTGAAATTTAGTTGAATTGAATATTAGACACATGGTTTAGAACTAAAATATTACTGCTTGGAAGAATATAGATGTACATGGACTACTACTTTTGCTGTTCCTTTACGTTTATACCTTGACGATAGAAGACCACTTGGGTATTCAGGAACAGTCATTAATTTTCCTGTCGCTCTTAGTTTCTGAGATACAAGGTGATAAACTGATTTTGCTCTAAATTTATTTTGGCCAGAATGTCCTTACTATTGATCTGATTTTGTTTAAATTTTAGACGCTTTCTATCGCTTCTATCAGTTACATCAATTTTCAAAAGTCCTTAGCTTAATATTACTCCACTAATAATAACTGTGTAGTAAAATGATTTATTTACATTTATGAATTTACTAGAGTAACGAGGTTACCAAAATTACTACAATTTAAATACTACCAAGTCAATTATTCGAGTTTCTGGCGAAGGCGCCTGGAATAATTCACTTTTATTCAACCATACATAATTTCTTAACATTTAATTTCCTTGTACATATTCTCCCAAATAAGTTAATTGTGATTATAATACATACATTGTCTGCAGCATATTTGACTCAGTTTATAAATGTTCAACCCCTTTCATCGAATATAGATGACTTGCTTAGCAGCGTGATAGTAAATCTTCCAGACGCAAACGGGTTCATCTTATTTGTTTCTGTACCATTGAACTTATATGTAAGTCACGTCGTCGATTGTTAAGACCTGCCTTTAAAGGCATTTTAGCGACAAAAAGTTCAAAATAATGCTTACTATACATACCTTTGACAGAAATAGAAAGACCCTGGCGTAATTTCATATGAATATCAAAGAGACATTATTCAATCTAATACGCTTCCTGAATTTTATAAAGGGTATTTTCCATATTGAAAATCTTTTTGTAATACTCTAATGTGCTTTAGTAACTGTATAATGCGCGTGCAACTATTTGTGTGCCAAACGTAATAAACATATTATTATTTTTATGAAAGTATGGATTTTTTAATCGCAATATTCATTACAAATGGACTTCTGAAAATACACACTGGCATAGACCGACTGGGTTTCAAAATCGTTTTTAAATAAATGTGTGGATAGGTATTTTAGGCACCAATTTAATAGGTCCTTATTTTTATTATGGTCACTTCAGTGGTCAAAGGTACCTAAACTTTTTGAGAAATGAATTTAATGAATTCTTAGATGACCTACCTTTAGAGAATCGACACAACTTTCAATATTTTCAACAAGATGGAGCTCCTCCCCACAATTCCCAGATTTGCCTAGATTATTTAGATGAAATTTTGCCTCAAAAATGGATAGGTACCAATGGATTTATTCGACGGCCCCCTCGTTCTCCAGATATAACCCCAGTGGATTTTTTTCTATGGGGGTTTTCGACGACATTGCAAAATATACAGGACCTAACAGCTCGAATTCAACAGGCATGTATTACAGTTACCCCCGAAATGCTGAGTAATGTTTTAAATGCAGTGCCTCGCCGTGCTCGATTGTGCATAAGAAATCGCGGTGGATACTTTGAACACTTAATATGATATCTTAAAAATTTTGAGGATTAGATAAATATTAATGTTCTGTGTGCTATATTCTTTTTATTATTAATTTGTTGTTGTTACCTGAATTTACTTTATTCTTCTTAATTGTGTTAATGTCTTATTATAGCAAAGATTTGAACAACTTATTGAATTATTTTATCGTTTTATTTAATCATAATTCTCCACGGCAAGTATAATGCTTGTTAAAAAAAATTATTGGTTTTAAAAAATTGTTTTTATAATTACTAACGTACTACCAATGAATAAATATGACATGTGATATATCGTTGGAAAGGAAGGAAAATACTCTATTTAATGGTGCCATTTCCTACCCGTTTCAAAATAATTTTTTTAACAGCCTGAAGAGTAAATCTCAAAATACAGCGGTTTTGACAAAAATTAGATAAAACCTCGTTGAAACGCTCTGTTTTGCAAAAAATTTTCGCCTTAGAATTTTTCTCGTATCTCTCAAATAACGGAGATATTTGGCCTAGACGTTTTTCGCATTTTCGATATTTTCCGCCATAACTCTTAAAGTAGACCATGGATTTCAAAGGTCTTTAAACCATTTTGTAGGTTATATAAATCGGCACAATTTTCGTAAAAATAATTTTTTTGTTTGACCGATATTAAATGAGATATTCTCGAAGGCCCTGATAAAATGGACAGTCTGTATATATTTTTTAAATATGTGAGAAGTTTTAACCAAACAATTACTTTATTTATATTATGCACAGGTGGAATCGCGACTACGATGTGGAGTATGTTTCTGGGGTGATTCCACCCTATCAAATACTGTTTTTATATCACAAAAACGGATTCTGTGCACCATAGCTAATTGGTCCAGCATTGACACCATTACATTACATTATAGAACATAAAATTTTAACTTTGACATCTTTATTTATATTAGAAATGCGTGTGTACATTTTTGATTATAAACTTAAGTTTAACCTTAGTAGGGATATGCATAATATAAATACCAGGTATAGAAATGATATTCGTGTACCATTTTCGAAATCGTCGATTTCAAATAAATCACCAAATTATTTGGGAGTGGAAATTTTTAATAAAGTTGCCTGACGATTTAAAAAATATTATTAATCCTTATCGATTTAAGAAAAAAATTAAATTATTTTTATTTTTGGTGGAAAATGTTTTTGCTTTTTAGGTTAAGTTAGTTCTTCTTTCTTTTTTTATGTTTTGTGTTTAGCACTAATATTATTTATATACTCTTGTCTATTGTTAAACAATTTGTAATTGTCTCAAAATAAATAAAAAGCAACTTTTGCTTTTGATTTTGATGTTGATGTTGCTGTTGTTTTTGTTGATGTTGTTGTTGTTGTTGTTGATTTTGATTTTGAAGTGGATTGAAACAAGCATCAGAAAACGGTATTAGTAGTACGATTAGTATCTAATTCTGCAATGATGGGGGTTCCCATTTTTTGAGAGTTGGAATCAACTGGTATCACTGGATAGCTTTTTAAAAAAGTGTTGAACACATATTATTTCATTTTTTAATCGAACTGCGAAACATCTTATTTATTGCGATTACAACGCCATCTGCCGCGAAACAAAAAAGTTCCAGACAGCCTACACATTTTGTAGTGTGGAATCCGAATCTGGAATAAAAATGGGGGTTTCTACTTAAGATTTCAAAGTTGCCCCCACTCCATCCCCGGGGGGTGGGGGTAGGGGGGCCAAGTGTGTTATCATAACTTTTTCAAAAATATTCAATACGTATTTTTTTCTTTTTCGATCCGATGTGTATTTCTCGCATTATTTGACCGTTCCGCGACGCTTTATTCAGCGGGTTTCAAAGGTTTAGTTAGCGAAAGTTTTAATTGCTCGGAATGATCCCATATTTAAATGAGTTACAAAATGTTAGCCTGCCAATTATACCAGAATAATTTTCAATCTTTTCTATGTTTTATTGGCTCTTTGCTGATGGTAATGAATGTCTGATAATAATTACATCATTCTATCATTCATTTCTATTAATATTCGATAAATCAAATTGATTCCGGTCATTTCATTTCCACTTTTACGCCGTAACTTTGAAATCAGAGTAGCAATGCACCAAAGAGTTGGAAGTAATTAAGTTAGAGGCTGTAGAGAAGGAGGAAATCGTTCTAAAAGGATTTTTAAGTGATTTTTACATCTACAATGTACATTATTTTCAATTAAGCATCCTGATATAAATCAACGACTTAACGGCACTTCTTCTGCTATATTGAAAAGGCAGCTTATAATTTCTTTGAGATATAAATATGACTAAGTCTAGATACTCGACTTGTTATTTATAGAAAATATGATGGATAATTAGTGTAACCGAGTTATGGACCTATAGGTTGTAGTGCAGTCAGTAGGGAGTTCTGCTCTGGAAAAGGTGGGGTAGTAATAATTTTTTAATACGTTGTGAAGGACTGAGTCATAATAAAAAACCCAAGTTTTCGACCTTGAGGGGAACCGCTAGCGGCGCCATCTTGACTAAAAGGTACAAAAAATTCGTTTTTTAAAAATAACTCCGCAGCGGTTGATCCAACGACGAAAATGTCTGCAACAAAGTTAAAGGAGACACAATTCCTCACATTTTTTTGTATAAAAGTCTAATATGTAACGAGTTACAGCGGCGGGAAAATCATTTCCCCCAAGAAATTGTTAAACCTCATTTTTGTAATTTTTAATTGCTTCTCTCTATTTGTTACATAGTTATGTTAATTTTGTAAGTTCAAAGTATACTTATGTCCACACCACGGTAGAGTAAATGGCGCGTTCTTTCGTATTGTGATATCCCCGATATGCCTAATTCACAGCTTCGCGATCTTAGATGCAAATGACGCTTGAGTCACGCAATTATACAGGGTGCCTCACCGTGAACTGAATCGATCGATATAGAGAAAAGTACGCATCAGAAAATTTTAAAAATTTAGATGATGACTAATGTCAGTGTGGCCAATCCAACTAAAATAATTACAAGCAGCTGGCACTTCCGCTTATACCGGAAGTCGATACCAACTTGCTTATTTCAAATGGAACACCCTATATATTTTAGGGTTTTCGAAAAGAGCATAAAATTCTGAGTCGAAAATATGCAGCATATCCTATACCTAAACCTAGTCTTTTCAGAGATATTTGACATTTTATAGAGAATTTGACAGGTGCAACGGTTTGCAAGAACCGTTATAACTTTCTTCGTGTAAAAGATCCTTATTTGCTTCTTATCACGTAAAAAGAACACAAGGAGAACTACGCTCCACAATTGAAATAAATTCAATAATAACATACCAAGTGTTCGTGTTTTTCGTGTTACATTTTGTCAACTTTAAACCGCGAAAACTTGTTTAGGTCAAATGGAACACCCTCTATTTTTTTACGTCAAGTTGTGTAAAATTGAATTCCTTTTTTCTGATATTAGCATTGTGGGGGTTAAAGTTGCAACTTTTTGAAATATTTGCGATTTTATTTGAAATTCATGAATTGTTGTAATTGTTTCATCAAAATAGCCATGATTAGAAACAATCAGTCATTATCTTATGTCAAAAAATCCCAGCACGTTTAAATTATACCAACGAAAACTTTTTAAATTTGTTTATTATTTATGGAGAATGTGATAAAGTAATATCAAGAACTTGCGGCATATTTGCTACTCGATATCCACAAAAACGCAAAATAACACTAAGACTGTAACATGCGTATTAATCGAATTGAAGATATGGCATGAACTAAAATAGCAGAGATAAGATCAATTTAAAATATGATTTCATTTTAATTTAATAATTGCTCAAAATTCCGCCCTCGAATTTCGACACATTTTTCGCAATCTTCGGATTAGTTCCTCATGGGCAGCTCTTCTAATTGAATCCTGTGATATGTTTTGAAATGCATTTCTTATTCTTTGCATACAATCTTCAATGGTTGTTAATGGGCTCTCATAAACTTTATTTTTAATAGTTCCCCAAATGAAATAAACCAGAACTGATAAATCGGGCCAGCGAGGAGGCCATAAGAAAGGTCCATTATTGGCAATCCATTGATCATAAAAAGTTTCTTGCAAATAATTATTAAATAAATATGCGTTGTCGTGCTGATGGTAAATAATGTTTCTATGTTCGGCGAGAGGTAAATTTTCTAAATAGTTATTATTCGAATTTTGTAAGATAGTCAGATATCTTTCACCTAAAAAAAAAAACAAAAATTTACCTATACATATTAGCAGAAGAGAAAATTTAATTTACGGTTTAAATTTTCCTGATAAAATTGTAATGCCACCACTCTATCGTTTCTTATGGCACAGTAAACATTGAACTGCAAACTTTCCTGAAACTTTCGCTCTCTGAACATATGAGGATTTGAGTCACTCCAATAATGCGAATTGTGTCTATTAAAAAGTCCATTTTTAGTAATTTTTGCTTCATCTGTCCATATAATATTTCCCTAATAAGAATCGTGGCCCTCAGATCTTATTAGAATAAACTCACAAAAATTCTGTCTTTTTAGAAAATCTGTTTCTTTTAATCCTTGAACCATATGGAATGAAAACAGGTAAAACTTATGTTTTAATAAGATTCTGTGAATTGAATCTTTGCATAGTCCCGATTCCAGAGCAGCTTGTCTTAATGACATCCTTGGAAATGCATGAAAATATCCCAGAATCATCAACAATAGGTTTTCTTCTTTGCATTTTTGCCTTGACAGAGCCATAATTTTTAAAATTTTCCAGTATGCGTTTTACAGTGTTTGGTGACGGTTTCCGTTTTTCTGGATATCGAGTAGCAAATGTGCTGCAAGTTCTTGATATTACTTTATCACATTCTCCATAAATAATAAACAAATTTAAAAAGTCTTCGTGGGTGTAATTTAAACGTGCTGGCATTTTTTGACATAAGATAATGACTGATTGTTTCTAATCATGGCTATTTTGACGAAATGATTACAACAATTCATGAACTTCTAATAAAATCGCACAACAATGCTAATATCAGAAAAAAGTGAATTCAATTTTACACAACTTGACTTGAAAAAAATACAGGGTGTTCCATTTGACCTAAACAAGTTTTCGCGGTTTAAATTTGACAAAATGTAACACTAAAAACGGAACACTTGGTATGATATTATTGAATTTATTTCAGTTGTAGAACGTAGTTCTCCTTGTGTTTTTTTTACGTGACAAGAAGCAAATGAGGATCTGGTACACGAAGAAAATTGTAACGGTTCTTGCAAACCGTTGCACCTGTCAAATTTTCTATAAAATGTCAAATATCTCTGAAACGGAATTTTATGCTCTTTTCAAAAACCCTAAAATATATAGGGCATTCCATTTGAAATAAGCAAGTTGGTATCGACATCCGGTATAAGCGGAAGTGCCAACTGCTTATAATTATTTAGTTGGATTGGCCACACCGACATTAGTAATTATCTAAATTTTCAAAATTTTCTGATGCGTACTTTTCTCTATATCGATCGATTCAGTCCCCGGTGAGACACCCTATATTATTAGTGTTTTAACTTTTTTGATAATCCTGGTCGGCTGATGTCCTCAATGTCATCATCATCATCGGTGTTTCTCAGAATCCATTGTTCTTCTATAGATAAATCTTCATCGCCTTCGTCCTCACTGTCGATATGAAATTCCGGTACATTTTCGCATAACTGACCAGTGCAGAAGCCACACACAACAGAGCACTTCAACCCCGCTTTCCTGCAACCACATGCTCCGCCCCATCCTTTTCGACAAGTGCATGAAATGAATTTTAATAAGTTCTCGGTTGCTGGTTGCTCTGTCATTGTGAGTAGAGAACGCCCATTGCTGCCACGTTTCCAGCCCCAATCTTCTGGATTTTTTTGGATCCCATACCATTTTTGGACTTGGTACGTCCTGAACGTAAAATACCGCGCAACGTCCGTCGTTTCTTGCAAAGAAACAAAAATACGCACGAGGAAAGGTCTATACCTGCTACACCTGCTCAAGGAATCTCCTATATAGAATATAGAATCTAAATTTATATGTAACAAGAAAAATCACTGTAATTTTAAATAGATATTACTGTTTAATTTTATTGTAGTGTGAAAGACACATTAAAATAACTGTAATTCGTTTTTACTAAATTTACCGTCAAAAATGGGGTTTTACACTATTCTTTGGGAAACATGTTCATCTTCCCGCCGCTGTAACTCGTTACATATTAGACCTACAAAAGAAAACTTTATACAAAAAATGTGAAGAATTGTGCCTTCTTTAACTTTGGTTCGTCGTTGGATAAGCCGTTGGAGGTTATTTTTAAAAAACGAATTTTCTGTCACGATCCAGACCTTAACAACGTATTTAAAAATTATTACTACCCCACCTCTTGCAGGGCAAAACTCCTTACTGACTGGACTAACTAGATATTAACAAGAGAAAGCTATTTAAAAGCTTAAATAATGTTGAAGAAAACACGATGCAGTTTCAGTCTACAAATTAATTTTCAGCTAAAATAACAATAACTTACACCTAAAAATGTAAAAATTAGTAGCCCGTCTACTAGCTCAATAATGCACAAGATGATGTATATCTACTCTATCTGGAGAATTTCCTATACACCTATTTTATTTTACATACGAAGAAAGCTGAATGTTACAGAATGCTATATTCAAACGACAAATTTTATACGAATCATTCTTTTGAGAGCTGTAAAAGCTTGTCCGAGCAAGCTTCGTAAATTAAATTTACATATGATAAAAGATACATATCGAACAATAAAAACCTTTGATTCTGGCAAACCTATTAATGCTAATAACGGAGATGGATATGCTCAAGATGGAACTTCTGATGTCAAATGCACGGGCTCGCTCTGATCTATTTAAGAAGAAAATGTAAATCTTAACGAAGCATTGACGTAGGCATATATTTACCTTTCATATTCCTACAAATTGAAAAATATGGTAGCGATTTTCCAGGATATAGGTATATGACAGGTAAGCTAAGAATGCCATTGACTAAGGTTTTCAAAGGCCTCCGGTTGAACAGGAAGTGACATTAACTTTTCTTTCTTAAATGGAATGACTATATTTTTTTGATGGTTTCTCATTAAGCATAAATTTCTAAGCGCAACAGTTTTTTCAGGTGTAAAAAAATTCAAAAAATAAGTGAGATACGAACAATTTTTTAATTTTTTCAAAATGGCCGGGTCAGATAAATGCGATGTAAGAAAATTACTAAGTAGACTATGGAAATTATTAGTAAGGTTGTAGACTTATCTGTAAAGAAGAAAATAGTTTGAATTACTGGTAGGTACCAGTATTTTCAGGTTTTTTTCAAAAACGGAATTTAATTTTCATTTTCATTTCCGTAGGGGTCCTATGGAAATTTTTTAAATGGACCTGTGCTGTTTTTTTTATTAATCAGAAATAATGATTCATGAACTATAATTTTTTCGCCATTAATCATTTCTAACGATATCCTTCGTAATAATAGAAGTATTTTTATAAAGTAAGCGCCAACAAATCATTTTAATAAAGTACCTATCTATATTTAAATCCAAAATTGCAGATAGCCAGGACATTCGCAACAATTGAATTATTCTTGACTTACTAACTTTCTGAAGCAAATGTATTAAAGTTGTTATAAACAAGAAAATTAACATAAAATGGCTGAAAAATATTCAAGAGATGGAAAAATTGACATGTTCATTATTTATGGAGGGACTCGACGTAATGCAACTAGAGCACAAACTCTGTATGGATAGAGATATCCAGAAAGAAGACAACCTCCGAGAAACTATTTCGCCCGATTGGAGCATCAATTTAGAACTAAACCTAATATGGAAATTGAAGAAAGATTTATTGTGGATGAAGAAACGAAAATTAATGTATTAGCTTTAGTGCATGTTGACCCAATCATTTCGGTAAGACAAATTGAACATGAATTACCAGTTTCCAAAGAATTAATCAGCCAGCAAAATTTTAAAGAAACACGGCTATCGTCCTTATAAATATCAATTGCATCAATTTTTGTATGAGAATGATTATCAACGAAGAATAACCTTTTGTAATTGGTTACAGTTACGCCAATTAAGAAATGAGAATTTTATCAAAAACATTTTGTTCACTGATGAATCGAGATTAACAAACCTTGGGTTATTTAATCGAAACACCACTCGATATTGGGCAATTGAGAATTATCACATTATGAGACAGGGGCGGTTTCAGGAGCAATTTGGCTTCAATGTTTGGTTAGGCGTACTGGGCGACCATATCATAGGTCCAATAATTTTTAACGGAACTCTAACTGGACCAAGATATCTAGAATTTCTCCAAAATATAATAGTTCCACAGATTAATCAAATTCCCAATACCAATATTGACGAGGTTTACTTCCAACAAGACGGGGCTGGACCACACAATGCTATTATCGTTAGGGATTACTTAAATAAATTATTTCCAGATGTTTGGATTGGGACCCATGATCCAGTCAGATGGCCTGCAAGGTCGCCTGACTTAACCCTACTCGATTTTTTATTTGGGCGCATTTGAAAAATAGAGTCTGCATGATTGCTCCAACCACAAGGCAAGATCTGGAATAAAGAGTTTGACACGAAACTGCACAAATAACATCTCAACAATTACGGAATGTCAGACGTGCAACGGTAAGTCGCGCTACTCTGTGTATTAATCATAACGGTGAACAGTTTGAACAATTTTTATAATGGTTTATTATAATTGAGGTTTTAAATAGTTTAAATATTTATTCATGGTTGTAACGTTTTATTAAAATTATTTCTTGTTTAATTTGTGTTTACTTTTTAAAAATACTTCTATTATTACGAAGGATATCGTTAAGAAATGATTAATGGCGAAAAAAATATAGTTTATGAATCATTATTTCTGATTAATAAAAAAAAATAGCACAGTTCCATTAAAAAAATTTCTATAGGACCCCTACGGAATGAAAATGAAAATGAAATTGCGTTTTAATACTAGTTAGTTATTTATTGTTATTATTTTTATATTAAGGAAGATACCTTTGGTATCTAGGACCGCTGCTAATGGTATTTATGACAGAAGAATAATATTTCAAGATTAATACATACAAAATCATAAAATATTGTACTTTTTTGAATACAATAAATTATACCAAATATTCATATGGATAATTCCTTTATTGTGGTTGATTCTACAAATAGGCGACCCCGACAAAAGAAAAAATGAAACCAAGAAAAAAAAATTAAACTCAACAAAAGGAATTTTAATCCCGACAAAGAAGAAATTAATCCCTAGAAAATTAAATCCAATAAGAAAAATTAATCCTGCAAAAAAATTAAATCCGACAGGAAAAATTATTAAAACTTCGAAACTTTATTTACTTTATGGATAATAAACCCTTGACAACAGCTTTATTCTCCACGGTGGAGAGAAGTCCCAGACAATTACGTTATATGGAATTTATAGCTCAATTTACAAACAGCATTCAACATGTTAAAGGTAAAGATAATATCACTGCTGATACGCTTTCACGTATAGATGATTTATCTTTACTGGAACCAGTGGCGGTCCCAGAATTTCGACATGGCGGGGGGCATCGAAGATTCTAGGGCTAAAAAATGTGCCGCAGGCGAAAATTTCAGATTTTTCAAGGTCAAACGGTCTTTAATTAAAAGTTAGAAGTCTTGTTTAGAATAATATTTTCTTCGAAATGTAGATCTCGTGGGCGCAAGGCTTAAAAATATAAAATACCAAATTAATTTCGCGAGATATACCGGAAGACACACTTGGAATTATGCGCTGGGGCAACCGAAGAGGTAACGCGGGCACTGGAATTACTTGTCACTGAATACGCCGAAAACACAACTTGCCGGGGACTTGGCGTGCTCCCTTATTTATACTGATGATGGGGACTTGAGTTGTGAAATTCTGGATGAAAGCCCGATCGACGCCAGCCGTTCTAACGGGCTCGTATTGCGAAATATTGCACAATAAATGTTGAAATTTTGGAATTTTGGGACGAAAATTATATCATTAAATAGGCTATGGAGGATGGAACAATTTGTCATGGAAATGTCAGTGGAATCTATTTTTGTTTTTGAATTATGATCGATAACTGTCTGAATAACATGGTAAATTGAATTGGTCCCGTGAAGTATCGTTGCGAGTCTTACTTTAATCCATATGTGATGTTACATTAAGTCATGTTAATCCATATCTTAATGTTATATTATGCCATATTGAGGGTAATGTATCACAGTGTTGAACGGAGCGAGGGTCAATTTTAGGATAATAGCATGAAGATGGCTAAGAGTTGCTAGCATGCGATGGGGAACATGTAAATTGGACTTATGGTTTTTTTAACGGAGTGGAGCCAATTGTAGGGTAATTGAGATGAAGATAGTGGTGAGTTGCCAGCAACTCATGGGTAACATGTAAACTAGACTTATTTTGGGACTAACGTTTTATGGGCTGGCTGGAGTGAAATGAAAGGTGTTTTGATATATTGCTGAAAAGTTGAGTTTGAAGTTGAATTGAAGAGAAATGGGCTTGTAGAAAAATTTAGGAGATGAAATAAAATATTTTAGTTAGGTGTTTGCGGAGTAATTTAAAGGTGATTCGAGTTATTGAGGAGGCTGTATTTTTTAGGGCGATCTTTTGTAGAGTTTTTTCTGTATTTCCGTGAATTTTAATATTATGACGATTTTGTCGATAGATTCGGATTATTCGTGAATTATCGATGCTACTGGACTTTTCTCAGATTTATTTATGGAAAATTGTGGTTTTTGAGTTCCACGAGTGTCTTAATGACTTTCTTATATTAAGTTGACCTTGACGATTGAATTATTTGACCAATTTTAGTAAAATTTTTCGTCGGCCATCTTGTTTAAATGGGGAATATACAATAACAACCATTACCAATGAAGGACGTACATTTGAACCCTGTACACTTTATCATAAATATCCAGCTTTACGACCTAAAAATATGAACAGCAGAAGATTATCTGTTGCATATCGAAACGGCAGGTGTTACGCTCAGCATGTTGGATGCCATATCATCAATGGTGTTCCGAAAATTTTGCATTTTTCTCGTTAAATTAATCGGTTTTGAGATATTCGCTGTGAAATTTCGTGTAAGATCGATTTTTACCTGTGCGCTCCAAACTACCCCTCGATTTGGACGCTGTTACTGCGAAATAGGTGGGGATAGGCTACAAGGTCAATTCGACATTTATTATACAGAATTTAACGACAAATTTTTATTTCCTATACTTTTTTCTCTTCCAATGAACGGTTTACAAGATAAAAGTGAAAAACCAGCGTTAAGTTCCCGTTAAGGGTGGTTTTTTGCAAAAAGGGACTTCAGTTCCTGGTCTCAAATATTATTTCTTCATAAATTATTACTTTTGTTCAGTGTTTTTCAATCAAATTTGCGTGTACTATCGAAGTAATACTCATTTCTCTGCATAATTAACTACCACAAGTATGCAAATCTTGTAAAATTCCATTATCTCTTGAATTTGCATTAGAAATTGGGAATATTATACACCAATTTAAATTCGTTTAAGCTCTTTACAACTTATATTCCAAACTTTGTTCTGTATTTCGGGTTTAGAAAAGTTTTTGAACGAGAAAAGTTGGAAAATCGAGAAAAACATAAACTGTCAGGGAAAACTTAAATGAACTTTATTATAAGAGCACAAAAAGCACTAAATAAACATTACCTCCTCTCTCTCTCCGCCCCTGAAATATTTCTTTTCCGTCATTCGACTTTTTTAATGTTTCCTAAAGTGTATATACAGTTAATGTTCCCTCAGAAGATTGTGCAAAAATGGCTAAATGTATCAAAAAGCTTTCATAAACCGAATATAGACATTACATTTTCGATGTGAATCGCAGATGATTCATCTGCAGTGAAATGTGTAAAGATTATTATCATCAGCGTTTCATCTAAAGTGATCATCCAAATTGATCAATAAACAAAGTAGAGGTATTCAATTCAATTCAATTCAATTCTCTATTGGTGTTAAAATACACATAGGTGCTTACACACGTCAATTTCTATACTATAAAGTTAAATTGTAAAAACGTAAAATGTATAAAACACAAACAGTACGAACTAAACATGATGACACACAATATTTAAGAAAAAGATCTAACATAACAAATGAAACAAATTTAACATGTATCACCTAGAGTACTGCATGAATATACATATAGAGTTTAAATTGTAGAAAAGTTACTGTCTAAAAATTCTTTTGTACTATAAAAAGCATTGTTCAGTAAATATTTCTTTATGATCATTTTGAACTTGGTTTCATTTAATGACTTTATTTCTGATGGTAAAGCATTATAAAACTGTAAACTTAAGTAGCTAGTGCCATCTCTAGTTCTATTTAATCGATGAAAGTTTATGTTTAAATTATCTATATTTATGGTTTCATAAGAGTGTATATGGCTTCTGCTTTCAGATAATTTCTCATTTTTTTTTACATGAATCAGACACTGGTATATATAGGTACAAGGTACAGTCATAATTTTTAAGTGTACTCTCTACTTAAATGAAATCAGGTTCACTGCAGATGAATCATCCACGATGCACATCGAAAGTGTAAAGTCTATGTTCGCCTTTAACAAAACTTTCAATGTTTCATCTTTACTATAACGTCAATTATACAAGGTGTCACAAGAACGAGTTACACAAGAAAGTATAATTTTTTTAAAAGGAACACTCTGATTTTTTTGGCGCCAGTTAAACCTTCAGGCGTCCTGTATTAGACCCTAAAATATTTCGCCAATCGGATACAGTGTTGCCAAGTTATGATTTTCTCCTGTTTTTTTGGCAATTTACAAATATTCTTTTGACTGCTATATCTCCGCGATTTATTAATTGTTTTTTGTAAAACTGTAGGACTGTATTGAATAATGACATTTTTTTTCTATAACAAAATACAACAGATCCCACAAAGTTATACGATTTTCCGACACAATTTCAGAATTTCCTCGTAGACTAACGTTTATAATGTTGTTATTTTAAAGTAGTTCGATGCAAAACAATTTCTCGGCCCACTCTACTCAGCACTATTTCTTAGCAGATATAGTTGTTACAATTCAGAATTTATTGTTACTTTTGTCGAATTGTTTACATACTACATAGCCTTCTATTAAGCCATAAAAATGAAAGGCGGGGCGAAAGACAGACTGCGTAAGTCGTCAACAAACTAAAAAAATATTTAATGCGGTTATTTGATATGAGTTGCTCGCGTGTGAGTACTTATGTTCAGTGAATACTGAAACAAACATGTAAGTAACATATTTTATATTTCTATCTTCACCTTTTATATGATTTTTATTACTTGCAACCCTCTCAAGTAAATTTTAAAATATATTTATCTACTTTCAGCATGTATAATATCAAATTTTATAAAAGAGAGTTTAGAGTCATAACTACGTACTTTATCGCACTAGTGCGCTAAAATAGTAAAAAAAAGTAGAAATAAGTTGATGATTTTTATTTTTTTTACTATAAATATTAATTATTGTAATACTTTGCAGCCCAGAAGTAGACTAAACAGAGTAAAAATAATAATTTAAGGTTATCTATAAAACTGATATCCTTATAATAGCAGAAGACTAGTATTACCAATACAATATCAAATTACGGAATTATATTATCTTATAGTTTCAAATATCTAAATACCCCAAAAAATACAAAATTGTTGTCGATTTGTTTATGGTTTAAAAAAATACGAGTTTATATCTATTCGAGTCTGAATATATCCGAAAATGAAATAAAACGTAGTATAAATAATCGAAAAAATAATAGTGCTGCAACAGTATACAGGTAAAAACAATCTAAAAAAGTCTAAAGTAAATTCATTGCTATTTATTTATCTGAAGGATAAACAAATAAGATTAGGGGCTTCTGTGAGTCGGAAAAAACCTCGAAAAAAGAAAATATTTTCTAACGCAACGAAACTAGTTACTCCCCCGTTTTCGAGGCTGAACACGATGGCGGTGGTTTAAACTCTTTTTGAGTTGACCGTCACCCTCAAACGGCCAAAAACAACCCGCAAAAGGGGTGAAAAGCGAAAACACCGTCTTATATTGAGAAAAACTGCGTCACCCCCCGTTTTCGAGGATGCTGAGCACGATGGTGGTGGTATAGACTCTTTCTGAATTGACCGTCACCTCCAAACATCCAAAAACGGTTGTTTTTGGCCGTTTGGGGTGAAACGCGAAAACACCGTCTTATATCGCGAAAAACTGCGTCACCTCCCGTTTTCAAGCATGCTGAACAAGACGGCGGTGCTTTTGAATTTCTCCGAGTCAACCCCATCCCTGCGCCAATACAAATGTATGGTATGAATATATAGTGGATATGTAGTTGTATGCGTCAAGGAATCTGTTTTATTTTTATATATATAGCAAGTAAGTAATTGTATGCATCAAATACACATGTTCATAAGTTAATATAATAAAATATATGAAATTTACCACTGATTCCATACAGCAGATTTCCCCGCCTGAAAATCATCAAATAACTTAACCAGACCCTACATATGCGCCTATTTTTTAGGGTAAGAGATCAGTCAACAAACGGAATCATGGAATCATCATCCGGTTTGTATTCAATGATTTGTTATTCATTTTGTCATATCGGAATTTTCTTATCCACTTCATAAGGCAGGGTCTCACGGGGAAGTTTTTGTCCGGTTCAGGGGTTGCTTTGCTTCGGGGAGAAGATCCAGAATCCCCATCATGTTCAGCATACTCGAAAACGGGAGGTGACGCAGTTTTTCTCGGTATAAGGCAGTGTGTTCGCGTTTCACCCCTCTTAGGGGTTGTTTTTGGCCGGTGGGGGTGACGGTCAACTCAAAAAGAGTTTAATCCACCGCCATTGTGTTCAGCATGCTCGAAAACGGGAGGTGACGCAGTTTTTCTTAATATAAGACAGTGTTTTCGCGTTTCACCCCTTTTGGGGGTTGTTTTTGGCCGTTTGGGATGAAGGCCAATTCAGAAAGTGTCTATACCACCACCATCGTGCTCAGCATCCTCAAAAATGGGGGGTGACGCAGTTTTTCTCAATATAAGACGGTGTTTTCGCGTTTCACCCCTTTTGCGGGTTGTTTTTGGCCGTTTGGGGGTGACGGTCAACTCAAAAAGAGTTTAAACCACCGCCATTGTGTTCAGCATCCTCGAAAACGGGGGAGGGTAACTAGTTTCGTTGCGTTAGAAAATATTTTCCTATTTTTCCGACTCACAGAATCCACTAGATTGGCCATTTGCGTGATCGTCTAGTTTTGTTAGTGTAGGACCCAAATTTCGTTGTGTGTGTGTAGTAACCCTTTTTAATTTCCCCAGGTTCTTTATATAAAGTTTAATATTACTTGTTTCTGTCTGATACTACATACCTTAGAAAATTAATCACTCTGTTAATTGAAATACCTGGTAAACTCAAACACACTGTTTATTAATTGAGAGGTCCAGTTAATTATATATGTTATTTATGTAGTATTTTATTACTCAAGGTTGCACTGTACATTTATAGTTGAAGTTTGTTTTCTATTTTGCTTTTGAAATTAAAACATTTATTTAGTTTATTACTTATATGACGAAAAGGTAAAGGTGAAAGAATAAGACAATAATTGATGGGAAAAAATAGTAAAAAAACCCATTTTATTTTATATAAATTGATGCAACAATAGTCGAACACGAAATCAAAAGTATTTCAAATATTGAAGACAATTGTCTAAACACTATAATAGGAAAATTTGCGCTGCTATAGTAATGACCATACTATAGATATGCTGAGTGTTTTGATGCAATAACAAGAACTTATACAAAAGTATGCTGTGCTATTTTAATAGTAATCAGAGTTGTGGCAATGGCCTGATAATGATAATCTATAATAGAGCTGTTAGCAATCGCCAGGTAATAATGGTTTATAATTAAATAAAGTTGTTAGCAATCGCTAGATAATAATGATTTATAATTAAAGTTGTTAGCAATAGCCAAATAATGAATCGAATGCAAAACAAGGGACAAGAATCATGTCATGTTTATACATTGTCAAAGTTAAGTTGAAAAACGAGCATTAAATATTCGTGTAACATATCATAGTGTTGAGAAAAGTGATTGAAATTAGAGTAGGAACAATCGTTCAGATAATCATATTAATCTTGCAGAGGTGAGAATTTACACTCACATAAAACCTTTAGAATGCTGGGGAAATCTCCCTATAGTAATTAAATAGAAAAGCAACCAGAAGATTGCCTATGATTGTCAAACATACGAAGCCGCGAATCCCCGAAGGTAAGAAAGTGCGGTTGCATCACCCTTCAATCGAAACAAGTGACCAGACAACTGCCTGAAATATTGACGTCCCTCGTTGTAACTGAACCCAATTGGAGAACAGAACCAGCCAATTGGCCGTAGTCAATCTTTCAAACCATTGTTAACGCCAAGTACGCCGAATTCATGTAAATATAATATTTTATTGTAGGTGGACGTCCAACAATCAGACAACCTTGTGGTTACAGTAGGAAAACATTCCTAGTGTACTTTAAATATAAAGCATTCTCGAAAAACCTTACATGAAATGTGGTGGAAACGCAAGTCCACTATTTGTTTTATAAAAACTGCAGAATAATTATTGACATGAAGTTTGACGAGTCTATGAAAAGTATTTTGTTATTGCATAACTCTAAATATATAGTTCTTGAATATAAATTTGTTATTTTTTTTTTTTATATATACATTTATTTAACGTCGGCCTATTTCCGCTACTGAGGCCTAACACCGACGCCTGTAGACGAGCTACCCCCAACCAGGAATTTTGCCGAACCTCTTCCCTTAAGAAGAGTAGGGATCTTTTACTTGCCTAACATTTAATAGACAAGGGACCGACGGCTTTACATCCCCTCCGAAGGATGGTATATCTCCTATACAACCCTCGCCTAAGGTTGTATAGCTTCCGCGCATACACTGATATACAAGCCGCTGGAAGATGGGTGAGGCGAGGACGTGGTCTTCGTTGGAACGGTCACCAATCCAACTACTAACCACGCCTAACGTTGCTTTACATCGCATATCGAAGTATGTACATAGTAAAGACGCACCTACGCTCGCCACATTTGTTATTTTGCAAACGCAAATTTCCCTAGAAAAATATTCAGAAAGTGAAATTTTCTGAATTAAATTTGTTAATGAAATCATAACCGAATAAACTGTAATACAATATTCTTTATAGTTAAAAATCAAAGCTAGTATTTCATAAAAAAACTAATATTCTTTTAGTACCACAAATGCGTCAGTTAAACCTTTTTTAAACACACCGTAACCAGAATATGAATGCAATTGCAAATAATAAAGTAGAGTCTCGAAATAAGAAAATAATCACCTTTAGAAATTTATGCCAGCTGAAGCCCTGTGCGCCCTGTATAGCGTTATCTCCCCCGTGAATGCTCTCCCCCAGGTTCTACATATTTAACGTCCTCGTAGGGCATCGTAGAGATGTTAAAACGACACTTCTTAAAGTGTACGTTAAGCAGTGATTGTCTTTGATGTAAGTACAACGAACACGAAGTACTGCGATGCAATAGTGTATTAAAACGTTATTTCCCAAGTACAGCTGACCGAAGTCTGCAAAGTACCTTGAGCGTGGTTTAATTTTGTTTCCTAAGTACAGCTGACCGAAGTCTGCAAAGTACCTTGAGCGTGGTTTAATTTTATTTCCTAAGTACAGCTGACCGAAGTCTGCAAAGTATATCAGGTGGAATTCCAAATTCATCTCCTTTTCTGAACAGTCTGATCTTCTTTTATATGGTTCCTGATGTCACCCTTCTACCCGGATTATGCATCTCCGCTTGTTTCTTGTGAGAATGTGTTTATTTTAACGCTATTATAATATTCGACACGATGTAGCCCTGTTTAGAGTGACTTTCTATCTTTCTCTATGGTTAAGCTAGAAACGTGTAGGCGATTCCATACTCTGGGAATAAACGAAGTACTTGACACTTATCTTAATATACGATAAGCAAACCCTGCGACTCGACTAGATTTTATGTAAATTCTGTCTCAAAATTGTAGCGTTTAACTTTGCTTTAAAAATATAATTTTAAAAATGCATTTCTGGTAACTTTACTGTGTTTAATATTTAATGACTAAATAAATGACAAGATGAAATAACATGAATTAAACTGAAATAATTACTTGAATTTGGAAACGTAAATAGGAAAAATTTAAATTTATAAATGCCCTATATACTGGGCGTTTCAGGAGATTATCCAAATTTGTTTAGAGGAAAGGCCCACAATTTTTTCATTTGTCCATTTAGGAAATAAGATAATTTTTACATGAATTGTAAAAGAAACCAGATAGCAATTACTTAGATCTATCACTGCAGCTACGAATATTTTTTTTCTTCAAATCACCTGATTTGGTTAATTTTCTGAACAAAGTACCTAACATTTTTGAATAATTTTTTTTTATAATACTATTAGTTTAAACATATTGCGATTTCATTTACTTTTAAATAGAAAAAAATTGTTGTATTATAGCGGATTTATTTTGGGCAATCAGCGTTGTTATTTGGCATCGGTGGATTCAGAAAATTATTCAGAATTCAAAAATGCAATAATATACAGGGTGATCCATTTAAAAATCGAAAGTTAGTGTCACTTTGGGCGAAACTGGAAGTGAAAAAAAAATCAATTGTATGTCAAAAAGTGCCTATTACATAATAAGTGGTACTTTTTGACATGTAGTATATCCTAAATTTCAATCAATTATCTTCAAAACTAAAGGAGAAAAGGGGGATATACCATGATCCTGTTACACCTTGTAGATACTTAAAATTCCTACCTTCCTCATAGATGAATGTTATAGGGCATCCCTATTTTCCCTTATATGCTTGAAAGTCTGTATTGCTTGTGGTGTTCTAAGTCTCCACACCTAATTAATATACTTCATAACCTGTTATAAAATTCAAATTCATACTTTCTCTATTCCTTCTTCAAATGAATTCTTTCAGACACCATCAGACAAAATGATCATAATCCAACTATATTTCAGATTCACATAAAAGAAAGGAAAATGGGAGAAAGTGAACTATCTTATTTGAAATTCCACATAAACTTTATCTCGAAAGCTCACTCGTGGACAGCGTTTGAGTTGCTATCCATAGCTCTTTTTTCCAGCTGCTTGATTTGGTCTGTCCAGTTTATGTGGAGCAGAAGAAAGCTGTATAAATATGCCAGTAAAATGCAAGGTCCATTTGCCTTTCCTTTGATAGGATGTGCGTTGTATTTTATAGGAAGTCCTTATGGTAAGACTATTTTCAATAGAACTTATATAATTGTAACATTATACATGAATTTCTCCTTTGAGTTCTCGTCTTGAAATTCCGGAACACTCTGTATGTAGGTAACTTTGTTAAATAATATTTTTGACCTCGAAAAACTGTGGTAGCACTGTATTTAGAAAAAATCTATTATGAGGTGATTCTTTATTACGTTTAAAAACTAACATAATTTTTTAAATTACTGTGGCATATTTCAGATATATTTTCGAATATTATGAAGATGTTTAACAAGTACCCGAAAATATTCCGGGTATGGTTCGGGACTAGATTATTCTACGCCGTCTCTGAACCGAAGTACTTTGCAATATTACTCCCGAATTGTTTAAGGAAAGAGGATTTGTACCATCACGCAGAATGTGTAGTGGGACATGGGTTATTTACCGCACCAGGTAAGTACAATAATTACTGAAAATAATAAATTTTTTGCAACTGTTCTGGTAAAATATTTGTAATTTTGAGGCAATTTTTTTCATAACGGTGTGTTTAATCATGTATTTTGTTGTAATAAAAATAACCTCACTTTAAGTAGATCCACATGAAAATTTTACGCTACAATTTTTTTGAAAAAATCAGTTGCCTTTGTTTTTAGTCCTTGATTTCTTAAGACAGCGCATTAAAATCATGCAGATTGCATTTTACGTGAATCAGACACTTGTATATAGACACATGGTACAGTTACTATTTTTCTGAAACGAAAAATGTTTCTATAGCCTTATCTATAAGATTACATATCAAACTTATTAATCGTTTTTGTGACACAAATACTCTGGATACTCCACTGAATTTTCCCAAAAGATGAATATTTTGAGTTAAATGCGAATAAGCCAAAGCATAATACACATTAATTAAACCGTCCTCGCCGATCATGTTCTTTAATTGATAAATTGCGAAATAAGATTTATTTAATGTATTGCAAACATGACAGTGTGCTATCGATGTATGTGCCCAACAATGTTGTGCTTTCAAGGGGATACCACAAAGTGATATATTTCTTCTATGTTTAAAATCTATGAATACTATTTTATCCCTTTTTAATATTAATTTATTTCGATCACACCAGGCACTCATCTCATCTACAGTTGCTTTAACGTCATAACTAAGCTCATCAGTACTAGATGTAGAGATACGTACAGTAGTATCATATGCATACATAATTGTGAGTCCCTTGCTAATATGCGACGATAGATCACTGATATAAATTGAAAATAATAGAGGTCCCAGGGTAGATCCCTGAGATACTTCCAGATTAATAGCTTGTGGGGCAGAGTAAGCTTCATTATATTTAACCATTCCTTCACATATCCCCATAAAAAGAAACCCATTTTTTAAGATCTGGGGATCTAGCAGGCAATTTAGTGGGTCCATTTCATCCAATCCATTGATTAGGGTAGGTATTATTTAAGTGGTCTCTAACTGCATTTAAATAATGTGGTGGAGCACCATCTTGCTGAAACCACATCCTATTTCGAATTCTTTCAGGGAGATTTACCAATACCAATTTTCCAAAAAATGAAGATAAATAGCTCCAGTCAATGTACCATCAAAGAAATGTCCCTATTACATATTCTCCAATAATTCCTCCCCAAACGTTTCTAGACCATCTGTGTTGGTTATTAACTTGCATAAAAAAGTGAGGATTTTCCGAAGCATAATAATGGAAATTGTACCTATTAACAAATCCATTTTTATGAAAAGTTGCCTCATCACTGAATAAAACAGTATTGAAGAAGTTGACATCATGTTGCATTTCACCTCTGGCCCAATTACAAAATTGTAGGCACTTTTGAAAATCGTCATCAGATAATTTCTGGTGCATTTGAATATGATATGCATGCCATGCAACTTATTTGTTTTTAAGATTCGACCCACAGAGAGTCTACTTATTCCTACTAATGAGCTCACTTCTCTTTGAATAACATGGGGATTCGCCAACACAACAGAAAACTCATTTTCTTCGTTCACAACACGTTTTATTTTTTCACTTTTTTTATATTCGACATTTCCATTTTCCAGAAATCTATCGAGAAGGTTTTAGAAGCTGCTAACATCAGGAATCCTTCTTTCAGGATAACGTTGGTGATAAATTCTATTGGCAAGTAAACAATTTCTGTCTGACTCGCCCAAAACAAAAGTCATGTCTACAAGTTCCGTTTGATTAAAATTCATATTGTAAAATTCCAAATATTTTAAATTCAATACAAATTGTAACGACCGATAAGTGTGATAAATGCTCCTTTGTACACGACCATTTATACCAGACTGAGGTTTTATTGCTTGTCGAATAACGAATACAGCAAAGAAAATTACAAAAAAACATTACAGTAAAGGACCGGTTAAATACTATTTACTCATTTCAATGGATTGGAAGAAACGGTCCCACTAAATGGCCTCATTTCAAATTTGCATAAAGACGTGTGTCAATCAAAATGGGCACGTCGAACACCTATTATAAATCTTTGTAATGAATTATTTGAGGGAACCTCTTTTTTTAAGTTTATTCTTGAATTTGACACTTATTTATCTATAAAACGAAAATGGTTGCAATTAGCCATAGGGAAGTACTTACAAAAAATGTTCGTTTATCATTTCTACATAACATCGTTGAAAAATATACAGGGTGTTCCATTTGAAAAATTGAGAAAATTCGATTTAAAAAGTTCTTAATTGAAAAATAAACATTTATTTATAAAACGAAAATGGTTGCAATTAGCCATAGGCAAGTACTTACAAAAAAATGCTCTTTTTTCATTTCTACATCACATCCTCGAAAAATATACAGGGTGTTCCGTTTGAAAAAAATTAGAAAATTCAATTTAGCATGTTCTTAATTGAAAAATAATTTTTGGCCACCCTGTACATTTTTAGGAAATGAAAATTATCCAAAAACATTAATTACATGTCTCGTAACTGGTATTCACATAAGTTTTTCTTAAAACCTATAATTGTGACAGTGATGATTTCTTTAATATCCATCTGCAGATAGAGCCTAGAAAGAGGCTTCGAAAAATGTACTGATATACATAGCATTCCATTTTAAAAAAAGTCACTTGGTCCTGTAATTTCGTCTTGGCTCGCCCTGCATGCTCGAAAATAATTTCTGGTTATAGACATTTTATCTAGTTTACTTGCATTTTTTTTTAATTCTAGCTATCCTAGAACTCGAGATATCGAGGCCCGACGCACTATTGACCCACCCTGTATATTTACATTGTTTATGTTTAAGATAATGAATTTAATAGAAGATTTATATTTTCCCAGCTTAGACTTTACATTATTTATTTTGTTGTTGTTATAATTTTGCTGTGTTTTTTATATTTCTTTTGTGTTCATTTTTTTACATTTGTAATCATCCATATCAGTTTGCTAGTGCCAGACTTTATTTCATTATTTCTATATTTCGAAGTGCTTGACCTCGTTGAATTATATCATCCGTTATCCAACATTTATTGTTATTTGTTGTGTTAGGGTAAATAAAACAAAAATTAAGAAAAGTGGAAAGGTTTAGTTTACTATTAAAATTTTACTTATATATTTTTCAGTAAAGTACTATAAGGTTTATGTGTGTTACAAATGTATCTGTATGTGTTTTATTTAACTTAGATCCACTTAATAGCTTATATTTGACAGAAATCTGTAGGAGATGTTTCACCATGTCACATAAATTATTGTTTTAGTCGATCTCCGGATCACATTCTTCAATTAAACAAGTCAGCTTTTAAATTCCCGTGGTTAATTTTAATATTCCCCAATTCCTTACAATGAATGCACAAACTGCACTTTCAAAAGTTTTTCGTATTTACTCTACGTTGTACGCAAAAGAACTTAACCGATAAAACTATCAACAAGATGTCCGACGTGAGATTAACCGAAGTAATGAAACCATTTGATAATCATGCATAGAATAATTTCATGTGGAATAAAGTGATGTTTTACCCACTTTACTACACCAAAATAGATCATAAAGTAAAGATAAAGTTATTTGTAATACAATGATTTTATGTAGCTAAAATTGATAAATAGATTACTCTAGTAGATTCCGGCCTAACCCTAATATAAGTTGCATATATGTTTTGAAGATTTTGAAGGTTTTATCAATTTCAGCATTAAGAAGACAACCTTAACCTATTTTTATTCTTTCGTAATTATTTGTAAGTTAGGTACTAATGTTGGTAAATAGTAAATTAAAAACTTACTTAACCAATAGTGTACCACCAACCAGTATGTAATTAAAAAGTGGTAAGTTTTACTTGCATACCTGTTTTCAGTTGCTACGTGGAAGAGACACAGAAAAATAATAATGCCGACGTTTAATCAAAAGATTCTAAACAGTTTCGTGGAAGTCTTTTCAGAACAAGCTAATGTTTTAGTAGAACAACTGAGAAGGCATTCAGGCAAAGAAGAATTCGATATTTTTCATATGGTTTCCAAATGCACGTTGGATATTATATGTGGTGAGCATACAATTTTCTATTCAGCACCTTTCTGTAAACGCCACAAATATATTATTAATGCTACTAATAATTGCTCTAAATGTTTAACAATCTGTGGCAGTTGGATGGATTTATGCTCTGTAATTGTAATGATTATTTATTTTTTTTTGCCACTGTCGATTAACAGAATATTTTGTGCTAAAGATCTGAATAATGTTTACGTTAGATTTGTTATTATAATAGTATGCTTTTTTTAGAGTCAGCCATGGGAGTTAAAGTAAATGCACAGACAACTGATTTTCCTTACTCCAAATGGGCGGATAGGTAATTTTTTTATTTTTTATGCGATAGTAGTTAGAAGAATTAGTAGGCTGGTGCAATACCTTTTTAAAAAAAAACGGAAAACAGACGGAAAATGTAGTTAAGATTATAAGTAAGAAATTAAACAGAAATTAAACACGAGATAAAGGGAAATTGTGAAATGGAGATGCTGTTTATGGCTTGAATTTTCAAATCAGACATTTTTCAACATAACCTCAAATTTTCCGAGAAAACGGCGGAAAATCGGTTTTCTCTCGTAAAAATAACTCAATTTACATGAGATTATGTGAAAGTATACCTTCTTTTGCACTCAATAAGTATGATTTTTTTGGAATCTGGGAAACAAGTGGTTTCTGAGATATTTACATAAAAATAACCAAAAGCTCCTCCCCACAATTCCCAGATTTACCTAGATTATTTAGATGAAATTTTGCCTCAACATTGGATAGGTCGATGGCCCCTCGTTCTCCAGATATAACCCCAATGGATTTTTTTCTATGGGATATATTAAAGATAAGGTGTTTTCGACGACACCGCAAAATGTAGAGGACCTAAAAGCTCGAATTCAATAGGCATGTATTACCCCCGAAATGCTGAGTAATGTTTTAAATGCAGTGCCTCACCGTGCTCGATTGTGCATAAGAAATCGCGGTGGATACTTTGAACACTTGATATAATATCTTGAAAATTATTTTGAGGATTAGATAAATATTAATGTTCTGTGTGCTATATTCTTTTTATTATTCATTTGTTTTTGTTACCTGAATTTACTTTATTCTTCTTATTTGTGTTAATATATTATTATAGCAAAGATTTGAACAACTTATTGAATTAGTTTATCGTTTTATTTAATCATACTTCTCCACGGCAGGTATAATGCTTAAAAAAAATTATTGGTTTTAAAGAAATGTTTTTGTAATTACTAACGTAATACCAATGAATAAATATGTCATGTGATATATCGTTGAAAAGGGAGGAAAATACTCTATTTAATGGCGTCATTTCCCGCCCGTTTCAAAATAATTTTTTTAACAGCCTGAAGAGTAAATCTCAAAATACGGCGGTTTTGAAAAAAAAATAGATAAAACCTCGTTGAAACACTCTGATTTGCAAAAAATTTTCGCCTTACAATTTTTCTCGTATCTCTTCAAATAAAGGAGATATTTGGCCTAGACCTTTTCCGCATTTTCGATATTTTCCGCCATAACTCTTAAAGTAGGCCATGGATTTCAAATGTCTTTAAACCATTTTGTAAGGTTATATAAATCGGCATAATTTTCTTAAAAATAATTTTTATTGTACAATCGATATTAAGTGAGATATTCTCGAGGGCCCTGATGAAATGGACAGACTGTATATGTTGATGGTTTATTTTTCATGAAACCGCTTAAAATTGAGAAAGACAAGAAAAAAGGACTTCTCGAATCATGAATTTTTCAATATTTTTATTATTTTCAATTTTTTTTATTATTCATGTAAATAATGGATTCAATTTCAATGACAGAATTTACTTCAATGTAATATAACTAAAGATGAATGAATTTAAATGAAGAATGTGGGGGAAATCATTCTGAAACTGAAGTTTTTCATGGCAATGCACGGTACAGTACTGAATGTCCTAAGCTAGAGTTAGTTGACTCACTTACTCAGTGTGCATTTTTATTAATGTATATTTTACTATTTCTTCATTAAGTAAATGGTATAATGAGTAATCTGTTTTGGGTATATTTTAATAAAATAATTTGAATAAATAATTATTAAGTGAAACAAATAATTTACTGATATTTTTTTACAAATTTTGACTCGCTTCGTCTTCAGAAAAATATTGTTTTGTCATCTTTTTATAAAAACGAAAAATTAATGAAAAATCATAAAATTCTAAAGAGTTTTAGATCTTTTGCATTGTGGTTGTTCTTCTTCTTCATCATCTAAAAGACGCTATCCCAAATGCTTCCACACAAAGATCACTGAATGGGACTACTCCAAAATTAGCGGCTGCTCTTTTGGCCTGGCCCCTTTTATCCCCCCCCCCCCTCAATGTCCTCTATAGGCGGGCTTGAACCTTTTATAAGTACCTATTCCAAGTATCTTACTAATATGAATTTCCGAATTCACAATTTTGTAAATTTTCTATGACGTATATATGCATATAACGTAAAAGATTTCTTATTAATTTATTATTTATTTAAAAATTTCAGGATGGTTTTAGCCACTTTCTTCAATTAAATGCAATCACCTTTAGTAATATTACATTGAAGTAAATGTTGTCATTGAAATGTAATCCATAATAATAAAAAAAATGAAAAGAATAAAAATATTGAAAAATTCGTGATTCGAAGTAATTTTTTTGGTTTATCTCAATTATAAGCGATTTCATGAAAAATAAACCATCAACATATATAAACCATTTTAAATTAGACATTTTAACGGTTAAATGAGCATGGATAGAATATTTAAATAAAAAAAAAACACCAATAAAGTTTTCCGTGAAAGATTTTTTTTCTTCGAAAAATGTAAATATCTCGGAAACTACTTCATTCCTAGATTCCAAAAAAAATCATGCTTATTCAATGCAAAAAAGGTATACTTTCACACAATTTCATGTAAATTGAATTATTTTTACGAGAAAAAAATAAAAAACCGAAAAATCGGTTTTCCGCCATTTTCACGGAAAATGTGAGGTTATATTGAAAAATGGTATATGAAAGTTTTAGAAAGTAGTAGAAATTTTAAACAAACATTTCCAAATTTTTGTGTCATAAGTGGGATTTTACGTCTACAGTAAATTATAGAGGAAATGTATGATTACATAAATTTGTACTGTAGAAATGCTGAAAATGTTTTAAAATGTTTTTATATACGTATAAAATTCTAACGATTTTTTTAAAGATTAGTAAAAACATTGCAGCATATAGATCAAGTGCAAAAGCAGTAAAAAACTATTTAAAAACAAGTTTTGTTAGTTTGTGTCAAGGTAGCCTTTGATACAATATAAGTTTCAAAACAAATTCCTTTAAGTAGGTACAATGCAGATTCGATCATTCTCAAAAATATTGTTCCTTAATATCTTAAAAACAACATTAGTGGTATATGATTGATCAGTACTTTGTGACGTTCTATACGCGGTATATGATTTTAAAATTGGTATATATTACTAGCTTAGAAATTTCTACTTACTCGCTTGCGAAAAGAATTTAAAATTAAAACACGTTTATGAGTGGTCTAGTTTCACGTATTTTAGAGTAGATATATATTCCCTTGTTCATTCTTATATAATTTAAAATAATGTAGAAAAACGATAAATTAACATAAAATGCTCATAACCGCTTTGTTGTCTTCCATTGTAATGCGTGAACGACCTAAATATACACTTGCATTTACCTTTAGTATTATACAGGGTGTTTCACGAAGAAACGAATACGGTTTAATGGGAGAAAGACAACACCGAGGGTAATCAGAATCACCCATGGATAAAGCTGTTTGGACACCCGGTGATGAAATATAGGGTGTTTTATGCATTTTTGCCAAAGTTTCTTTTTGTAATTACTTTGTAATGGAATGGAATAATTAGTTCATATTCGGCTCATGTCAATCAAAAGCTTAGATCCAAAATCTAATATATCATTCAAATTTAATCGAAATTCACCACGGCGACATGCACTGGCAACACTAAGTGTTAAGGCAACCTAAAAAGTAAATACTACATGAATATCTATGTCATTTTAACATTATAAACGTACCTTATTCGTTAAGTATATATGAACTTTGAGTAATAAACATTTCAATTTGTTTATTTGACAACACTTTTGTTTATAGTTGTCACCCTGACGTTTCAGGAAAGCATGCGATTTCGAATATTTTAATATATCAATATCTTCTAGCTAAGTGTAGCTCTCAGCATGGAGTAATTTGACCATAACGTAGATGCCTTCAACTTTCTAGATAAATTGGAAAAGTATGCGATCATATTTTAAGATCGGGAGGTCGTCTTTCTTTCCTGGTCATAATCCATGAAACGTTTGTAAGCGTATTCATATTTTGCTTTGGATTTATTTGGAAATAAAAGTGACAATTTTAGCAGCTTCTACTGGTGGTGTCTCGAACTCTTGGACATACATCATCATCACTGTCCATGTTAAATATTTTTTAATATTTTTTAACGATAAGTGGGCATTAAAGGGAAATAAGTACTGAGTCTCTGACTTTTATCACAATAATAAACAAACAGTAATTGTCATGGAAACGATTTCATAGCCAATTAGATGGTAATGAAAAGATGTTATACATTCTTTATAAAAAATTCCTTAATTTATAACAATATTAATTGCGATTTCAGAAAAAATAGTACGTGTACCTCGTACTAAAAGCACGTCTAAATTAGTGAAAAGCTATCTATCAAACAGACAACAATGTGTAAATATATACCGGGTTAGAAAAGTATGGGAACGGTGGAAAATCTCGAACAGTTTGCATCAAATCGAAGAATAAAAAAATACGTGTCAAAAATTTTAAAAAAAACTATCTACTGATTCCAAAATGATCTCCCCACCTACCACCTTGTGGGTGGGGCGAGGGGCAACTTCATTTTTTTCTATTCTTGCATGGTGTCGCTGTAATCGCAAAAAATGAAAAGAAAACATTACTGTTTCAAGAGTAGCGTCTTGTGCCCATAAAAGAACGTCCAATTCAAAAACTGAAAAACACGTATTTGTTATTTTTACGAAATGTATCCAATGACATTGGATTCGACTCTCCCACCCCTAACCCAGTGGGTGGGGCGGTGCGCAACTTTGAAATTTGTAATGAAAATCCCTATTTTTTTATAGCGGATTCGGATTCTACGGCCAAAAATACGTGAATTTTATATCGGGCATTTTTTTCGATTCTCGCAAGGTGTCACTGCAATCGCACAAAATTGAAATAAACCTTAAGCGTCCATAAGTTTGTAAATTATTTACAAACTCTAGCTACTCGTATTGACAAAAAAACATTCAATTTAAAAAACAATATCTGTGATATCTTGGTTTTTATGAATGTTTTTTTTAAAGTGTTCTTAATAACATTATTTGCTTTGTGAAATTTCTACGAGAACGTTCAGTTCCCTTCAACATTTGTAGAGGCAGGAGGGCACTTTTGTACGTAAAAAGTTATTTCATTTTTCATTAGTTCTCGCGTTTTTTTCTACATAATGGCTACTTTAACAGAGGAAGAGAGAGTTTCTCTTTTAATGATGCGAGGGTGGGGCGATAAGGAAAGGTCCTATGATGAAGTTGTGATTTTATTCAACGAAACTTTCCGTGTAGATCAAGTGGGAATATCGAAATCTACTATGTCCCGTACCATCAAACGATTCCTAGACACAAGGACAAATAAAAATCGCCCAAAATCTGGAAGACCAAAATCTGAAACATCGGAAGCTCGACAAATGGAAGTGGCCCAGGCATTTGTTGGAAATCGAAGGTTATCAATCAGAAAAGCCAGTCAACAGCTTGATATGAATGAGTGCATTTTCAGTTCATAAGAATTTGAAACTTTTGAAATTTCAGCCTTACAAAATTCACCTTCACCAAGAGTTAATGAAGATGATTTTGATCGGCGACTTGAATTTAGTGAATTAATGATGGAAAGGAGTAACCAAAACCCAAATTTTTTGTCATCTCTACTTGTCTTCTCAGATGAAGCAACTTTCGAACTCAGTGGAAAAGTTAATCGCCATAATTTCAGATATTGGAGTGACGAAAACCCTCACTGGATGCTTGAAACACACACGCAGTATCCACAAAAATTAAATGTTTGGGCAGGAGTTTTCAGGGATCGAATCATAGGACCGTTTTTCATAGATGGAAATTTGAATGTAGAAAAATACCTGGAAATGTTGACAAATCAAATAGTTCCCGCAATACAAGAGATGATGAGTTCGATAATGTTTGGTTCCAGCAAGATGGGGCTCCTCCACACTTCGCGATATTGTTAGGGACTATTTGAATGGTATTTTAAAAAATCGATGGATAGGTCGAAGAGGAACTATTGAATGGCCAGCAAGATCTCCCGACCACGCGCCACTTGATTATTTTGTTTGGGGCGTGAAGGGTAAGGTTTATTTCACTAAACCTCGTGATTTGGAAGAGCTAAGGCAACGCATAATAAACATTTTTGCAGAAATACCACCTCAAATGATAAGAAGTGCTATTGAAAATTTTTACGTTCGTCTCGGACAATGCCAAGAAATCAATGGGCACCATTTTGAACACCTGCTATAATCTTGAAATTAAGACCTGCTAGTGTAGCAGTTAAGCTGTAAACTAATTCCCTCAACTCTCCGAAATCCTCACCTTGCCTTAAATAGCTGAGTTACCTCCTTGCCTTCACTGGCTGGGATCAAGAACTTGTCTGAAGTAGCTGAATTAAGAGGTTAGTTTGTTTTTTTTAAAATCGAGTTTTTTATTGCCCTGTAAAAAATGTAAATTGAAAATTACTAGCTGCTAATAAATTTACAGAATGTTAATAGTTGTTGTAATTTCCGCACGACCGTGTAAAATCACTGTTCTCAAAACAGCTCGGGAAATCATTCACTCTGAGATCAGTAGTTTTACTTTTCGTATTTTTTTAAATATGCTTTCAAAACTTTCATGTTTTTACTCAATTTTTTGCGATTTCAGCGACACCTTGCGAGAGTCGAATCCAATGTCATTGAATAGATTTCGTAAAAATAACAAATACTTGTTTTTCAGTTATTGAATTGGACGTTTTTTTATAGGCACAACACGCTACTCTTGAAACAGTAATGTTTTCTTTTCATTTTTTGCGATTACAGCGACACCATGCAAGAATCGAAAAAAATGTCCGAAATAAAATTTACGTATTTTTGCTGTAGAATCCGATTCCGTAAGATTTTCATTTGAAATTTTAAAGTTGCCCCTCGCCCCACCCACAGGGTGGTGGGTTGGGAGGTCATTTTGGTATCAGTAGACAGTTTTTTGAAAAATTTTTGACACGTATTTTTTTATTTTTCGATTTGATGCAAACTGATCGAGATTTTCCACCGTTCCCATACTTTTCTAACACCCGGTATGGAACTTGCAGTGAATTTAATGTAATTGAATATGGCGTCCCACAAGGCACTGTATTAGGTCCTATTCTTTCCAATATTTATGTTAATTACATCTTTTCTCTACTCCCACAAGGACAGTTTATTAGCTATGCAGGCGATACAGCAATTTTTATACAGGATCTACATGGGAAGACGTTATTTGACAGCACAACAAGATTTTAAAATGCAGTGGTTCGATTCTAGAGCGTTAACAATTAACTTTAATAAAATCATATACACACCATTTCTCGCGAGTAATAGTAACTCCTATGACTTTAAATCACTGGAAATAGAATGTGATAAATCTTTATACCACATTCCAACACAATATAGTACTAAATATCTGGGAATTATTATTGATTCACATCTTAAATTGGATGTTCATATTAATTTAACATAAAAATTGGGGCGAAATTTAAATATCTCAAAAACATTCTAGATGTTAATCTACTCACTATAGATCATTATGCTTTAGTGGGGTCGCAACTTCATTGTGATATAATTGCTTGGGGAGGTGCTTGGGGAGGTATATACAATTATCACCCAGCAAAATGGATCTTAAAAATCATTCATCAAAAAGAAATTACCTTCCCAACCAATTTACTATTTGGACAAGGACTTGATATTAGACAATTATATTGTCATTCAATAATACGTCATCAAAAAGTAAACCTAACCAACACCCAAAAAATCGATCATGTAGGCCGTCAGAAATAATGATTGGAGGTCTATTTTCGAGAAGTTCTTTCTCCATCAGATTTTATAGGATAGAATGATAGATTTAGGTATAAATAACAAGAAAATCATAGTGCGTATGCACAGTTTTGGCTGGAAGATATTTAAATGTACTTTTATGCAAAAAAGTGCATATTTTGCTATTCTTTGATAGTTTTTCAAATATAATCGTTTAAAAATAATCAATTTTGACTAAAACTTTTTATTTTATTATCACATAAACTTTATTGTACATATAGAATAATTTTTGATCCTCCAGATGCAATTTGTAGCCCTTGATTGCATCCATAAGTGCATTTTATGCATGCATAAAAAACAATAATTTTACTAATGCTTTAATATAATAATAAATAATATAAATAAACACCACAGAAATTAGACAACCCACAATCCCAGAAACCAGAGGCTTGTGCGGAAGGGGGTTACATGTTGAAGAAACGCGGACATACAACCATTTCCTCCGACAGTGCCGGAGCCAGGATTCGAATCTGGTGGTGCGATGTCCGTGTTATTAATCGCAATTGCCACCTCGCGCCTTAACCTACTCGGCGATCGACCAGACAGGTCGACAGGTTAATATTAAATATATCTCGGAAAAAATTATACTCGGGGGTTTTCATGGTCGCTGATGACGAATCTGACATGAAAATTGCAAAATTCAAAATGGCTGACAGGAAATGGCACGAAATTTAAATAAAAAATTGCTTTTTTCGCGTTTGTTTCATTTAAAACGCAAAAAAGACCATAAAAATTGTATCTGAGAATTTCCTATCATAAATTTTTATTTCTTTGATCCGCCTCACACCTTTCTTCATTCTCCTTCGTCTTCCTTTTAGCATGTCTCTCTCAGCCCTGAAGAAACAAATAAATGCATTATATTTATGCTTACTTTGTCTTGCCGTTATGATTTTACGAAAAAATAAAGTAAAAATAATTTTAAAAATATAGTTAATAAGAAAATATACAAAATATAGTATTATAAAAAAGTAAATATTTATAGGATATCAAATAAGATACAAAGTACTTTATAGATAAAAAAATGTAAAAGAAATGTTTTATTTTTTGTTAAGGATATCCTATAAATATGTTTTTTATATTACTATATGTTATATTTTCCTATTAACTATATCCTTAAAATTATTTTAGTTTATTTTTTCATAAAATTTATAATACGAAATTCCCAGATGCAATTTGTATGGTCTTCTTTTATGTTTTAAGTGAAAAAAACGCGAAAAAAGCACTTTTTCTTTTAAATTTCGCGCCATTTCCAGTCAGCCATTTTGAATTTTTCAATTTTTATGTCAGATTCCTAATCAGCGACCATGAAAACACCCGAGTAACCGAATATAATTTTTTTTTCGAGATATACTTAATATTAAAGCATTAGTAACATTATTGTTTTTTATGCATGCATAAAATGCACTTTTGGATGCAATCAAGGGCTAATTGCATCTGGAGGGTCAAAAATGACTCTATATGTACAATAAAGTTTATGTGATAATAAAATAAAACGTTTCTAGCCAAAATTAATTATTGTTAAACGATTATATTTGAAAAACTATCGAAAAAATAGCAAAAAATGCACCTTTTTGCATAAAAGTGCGTCTAAATATGTCTTCCAGCCAAAACTTTGCATACGCACTATGATTTTCTTGTTATTTACACCTAAATCTATCATTCTATCCAATAAAATCTGATGGAGAAAAAACTTCTCGAATCATATTTCTGACGGCCTAATGTGTACAGCAGGAACGCACTAGAAATACCTCATGCTAGCCGTTGGTCGATTTTTTTCAAAACGTACGATTTTATCAAGAAACCCGGTCGAGTTTCGCAGCTAATTTTCTCTCTATCATGCGAAAGCGAAGGGATTCATATAAAGCAAGATATTGTTTTCTACGCCATCTGGATATTTCTTTTCTTTTATGACAAAAACATAATGATTTAACATTGGTAATTACATTCGAAATGTGAGTTTATCGTCTCATGTTTCAAATCATCTTCTTTAACTTTTGGTTAATATAGTAAGAATATATTATTTCTATAAAATATTACAATAGTCAAATTAAAATTTTACAAATATTTCTCTTTGTATTATTTTTCAGGATGCTGGAAATCGTTTTTCTGAGGATTTTTATATTCTGGTACCATTTTGATTCTATTTTCGATCTTACACCTTTAAAAACAGAGGTGTCGACTTTGGTGAAGAAACTTCATGAATTCTCTGGAGTCGTAAGTAATGTTTCAGATGTGAATTTTTGGTGAAATTCTTTCCTCCAATACCAAAACAATACATTTTGTATTAAATAGGCGTTTCGCTAACCAAACGAGCGTCTTCTGGAGCTGCATGAAAATTGTATAATAATATAAAAAACGTCTTAATAATGATGTTTTTAAAATAACCGCTGTGCAACTATTTTCGATCTAATGCTGTAATTTTTAGGTGGTCAGACAGAAAAAGAAGGCCTACGAGGAAAAAATGAGGCAGCTTAGGGAAGATCAATTCGTAAGCTTTGAGGAAGGTTGTATATTTCACAACAGACAATTTTTTTTTTCTAATAAATAATAATTTTAGAACCTAGAAGAAAAGCATTTTTAGACTATTTAATTGAAATTACTAGTAATGAGAATTCTAAGTTTACGGAGCAGGAGCTGAGGGAAGAAGTTGATACTTTCATAATAGCAGTAAGTATCTCATTTTAACCCTAGGGAATAGTTAAAGTTATAATTAACTGTAGTACTCAATAGCAAGCGGGTCACTCTGCTATTGCTTTGAATGAAGTGCTTTTTTAATCCCGATCGTTGACTTCTGGTAAAAATCTGATGGGTTCAGATCTGGCAATCTCGGTGGCCAAACAATTGAGTATGTTCAATCTATACTTTGTGCTATTTTTCTACTGTTTCTACAAATCATAAAGCAATTATATACTTTAGTATTTTATATATTGCACATCAAGTAGCTGGTTGCAGGTCATTTTGTTTTCCAGGGCTCGGACACAACAGCATCCTCAAACTCTTTTGTCTTGATTATGCTAGGCCTTCACCAAGACTTGCAGGTTTGAATTCGAGTTCTTAGATTAACCACTTTTAACAAACTACAAAAGTAACTGGCATTTCTTGCAGCAAAAACTATATAAGGAAGTGATTGAAGTCTTAGGACCGGATCGGTCTGTTGAACCATCAGACTTACCAAAATTAAGGTACATGGAGATGTTTATAAAGGAAACTCTTAGATTGTTTCCAGTCGCACCTATCATTGTAAGGGCTATCGATGAGGATGTTGACCTTGGTAAGAGTAGGATTTTAGTGTGAATAGTATGCCATGTTCCTTATGGATTTTTTTAGGATTATGTAAATTTCAGAACAGTTTATTGACTTGTAAAAGCAAGAGTATCAGTTAAATAATTCTGAGTATAGATGTACATGGTGTTCCAGCTCTATTTAACCAACCATTATCTCGGAAACGGTTAGACATAGAAAGAAATGTTTAATGGAAAAGTTGCCGTCTTTTTGAGACGCCTTCTACATTTGAAAATAGAATGGTTAAATGCATCTTTTTAAACAGAATAATTTTTCTATTAAACATTTCTTTCTATGTCTAACCGTTTCCGAGATAATGCTTGTCTAAATAGAGCTGGGACAGATAGTTGAAAAAATCTAAAACTAATACCCATTACGTTGTAGTACAACTTTGTTACAAATTATAGCCGTATATCTATGAGATATTAAAAAAAAATTAAGAAGCGCAGTTTTCAAAGATTTGGCCATTCGAGCCGGATTTTTTTGTTTTAATCTTGCAATGTTATGTTTGATGTTGATAGAAATAATTTACTTTCGTTATGTAATCAATTAATCAGTATCTTTTGGATAATATATTATTTAAATAATTGTAGGAGATCATATGATACCGGCAGGAACATCTGTGGTTTTTGGTGTTTTAAGTGCACATACTAACAAAGAATATTGGCCGGATCCTTACAAGTTTGATCCAAATCGATTTTTACCTGAAGAAGTTGCGAAGAGACATCCCTGTGCGTATGTCCCTTTCTCGTACGGATCAAGAAATTGCGTTGGTATGTACAAATATATATTAGTCAAACCTTAACGGCAATGATAGAAAAATCTTCTAATGTGTACAATGGGAGCATTAGAGTTTTGTGACGCGTTTTTCTCCACCTGATGAGGAGAAAAAGGCCTCTCTTTAACACTCGAGCCCCGAAAACGAGTTTCCGGTCCCTGCCCGAGCGCCAAGTTTGTGACACGTTTTTCGCCACCTTGAACGGTGACGTGGAGAAAAAGAGCCACTCTTTGACACTCGAGCTCCGGAAACGAGTTTTCAGTTTGCTCGGACGCCAGTCCTAGTTTAAGCGATACGACATACTACCCACAAGCCGAGTACGCGAGGCTGAGTAGCTCAAGTGGAGAAAATATACTCCAGTGAGTCAGAAATTAGATGTTCACGCACAAACAGTAAAACTCAGAATTTTCAATAATATAATAATATAGTAATAAGTACATAAGAGAAGTACGTTATGATGAAACACCCACACTTATAATGTTGAATATAATGAATGTTGTTCATTTTTATTTCAATAATAACTATTTACCACTACTTAATAATCTTAATTTTTTTTTAAATTTCATTATTTACTTTCATTTTCTGATAAAGAATTATTTGATCTATTTGAGAGTTTGATTTGACAATGCCGGCACAACCAGTTAGAGCAAAATTGGTTGAGCCGACATTGTTCGTCCCATGCTTCAAATCGTCTTAAACTATACGCTTCTCGTGACACACACGCTATAAATGCTGAGACCGACTATACATCAGTTTACTTACTCCTCCGTGAATTTACTTACTTTCTGTGGTTACGGTGAGGCATGTCTGCTGTGGTGGTGTGATCGGAATGGAATCAAAGTGTGCGGCTCTTCAGATCCTCTTCTGAAAATGAATGAATCAATTTACTATCGGAGTGGGAGTAGACGCCAGATAAATGCGCTGCTGGTCGATGACGTAGTATCGACTTTGCCAAAATTCTACTGCTCGAAAATGATGTATGTCACCTCGGTACGGATCTCGAAGTGGACACGTCTGTTGAAGATGAGTCGCTCTGGCTGACTGCCAACACGGTGTGAATTTATTTCCTTTGAATACTTACGAGCGCTCCGGATATAATCCGTCAAGAATCTTCGACATGCTCTCACATAAATCATTATTTTAAAAAGCGGTTTTCGCTAAAAATTTTTTTAAAATATTAAAATGTGGGTTGATGAAAGAAAAAAATATATATAAAAAAATTTAATTTTTTTCTTTTATTTTCGATTTGCATAAATAATTTTTATCATTCCATATAGGTATTATTAAAATAAACATTTTCCCTTTTGTAGAACTAAAATAAAATTAGCTCTATGTCTTCAAAAAGTGAACAGAGATTTAAAACTTATGTATCTCATATTCTATTTCATCTACCTCTCTTTACAAGCATATTGTACATTCGGCTGCGTCATAGGCACCCGCATTGAAAGTAGGATTATCCGTCGCCTGTTCAATAAAGCAATAAAACGGAACTTTTTTGTTTCCTGTCGCAATTGTTACATTACATCTCTCTATCTGTGGATTCATTACCTTGAGAAAATATTTCGCGGTTGGTCTACGCAGGATAGCAGGCACTCACGTGTAGCTCACGGGATCATCATTGAAATTATTTGTCCCCTTTCTGGGGTACATCGGCTATCCACCCGAAGGTGCTTGCCGCAGGATGAAAATGTTACTGTCATGTCGTGCTCATGGCTGGCTGGTGTATGAGATGATAAGTGTGCATGATTGTGGTGGAACGTGTGAGTCTGGATGAGTTGTGTTAGTGTAATTATTTATTGTTAGGATATTAAATTTGTGGCTGGTGTGGTATAGTGGCATCTTTTGTACTAAACGAATCATAATTTAAAAATGGCTCTCTTCAGTTGATTCGGCCTGAAGGGCATAATAGTGTAATAATAATGAATGTATTTTTATTTTTTTTATTTTTATGTATTTTATATTTTTTTTTGGTTTATTTTATTTCTTCTATAATAATTTTTTTGATTGCTGGCTGTCGACAGAAAATATTTTCTGCGGGTTCGTAAGCTTATACACGTTCCTCCCCACTACCCGAGTGGAGGATTTGTACTTGCAACTGGTATGTTTATTCGGTACTGCTGCAAATTAATATAAATTCTAAAGCGTAAAACGATACTGTAACAAATAAAAGGATAATTTATATAGAGGGTATAAATAAATACAGATGCTGGGCACATTTTAGTAACGAAAAAACGCTTCGTTAAGCTACTCTGAGCTGGAGATAAATAGTAATTCTGAAACAGTATTATCTGTTTGTGTGGTGTTGGTTCCTCGAAATGTTCGTTACTAATGTTTTTTTATAAAGTAACAATAATTAAATATAGTTTTTCTGGTTCCTCAAATTTTACTCAGATATTGTTTTTTAGGTACAAAATATGCAATGATGGCTATGAAATCTCTTCTAGCTACAGTTTTAAGGAAATACAAAATATCCACATCCTACAAACATGTTACAGATATTAAACTGAAATTGAATTTAGTCTTGAGACCAAAGGATGGGTACAAAATTTCTGTTGAACTCAGATAGGAAACCAAACGGATGATCATATTTTTTTCATTTACTGTGTATTGTCACACCAATAAATTATTGTCTGTCGATTCTTTGTTTAAGTTTGAATAATGAGAGTATTTTAAGGACGAATATGTATTACATATAAATAAATTAACAAATAAAAATGTGTCGACACTGTAAGTAATCTTCTGCCGGGAATGGCTATGGAATGGAATGGTTATCTGTACCAACTAAGTTAGTTGTGAGTCAATGCAGATTCCGAGGAACTTAGAAGAGCTACCCGATTGTATTTCTTCATTATTTAATTTAAGAATAATATCTGTTTTGCCCTGTAACTGGAAACTTACGTTGCCTGTTTTACTGCAACTGAGTGTAAGTTTATTTGCAAGAAACCAATTTGATATGGACTCTAATAAAATTTGTGTAAATTATTTTTGTCATGTATTATTATGCTAGTATATCTGCAAATATTGAAAATTTTACTTCTGGGAAATTTGCTACTATGTCATTGATATATATCAAGAATAATGTCGGACCGAGAATAGATCCTTGTGGAACTACACTCTCAACTGCAGCCAAGATCAGAATAATTTGTTTTTGTTACGTTATTATTTGTCTTGGTTATTGCAATGCATATCTGTCGTTCGTGTAAATATGATTTGAACCAGTTGTTTTCGCTATCTTGTATGCTATAATATTCCATTTTTTAAAGTAATATTTGATGATCAACACAATCAAATGCCTTGGACGAGTCACAGAAAATACCTAGCGGTGTTTCTTTATTCTCCAAGCATTCGTTAATATTTTCTAATACGTTAAAAACTGCATCTGCCGTGTTACAATTTTCTCGAAAGCCAAACTGAAAATTGTTTATAATCTGATTACTATTCAAATATAGTGTTAGTTGATTTTTTTACTATATACTCTAGAATTTTAGAAAAGGATGGCAATAAAGATATAGCTCCGTAGTTAGTAGTGAATGACTCATCTCCATATTTATACAGAGGCTTTGTAAAGTAAAGCAACGTTAGGTGCGGTTAGGATTTGTATGAGTTTCCCGTATCAAGGAAATACAGTGCGCCCACTCCATCTTCTAGCGACTTGTATATCAGTGTTGTGACATGCCATCTTTCGCTGGTGTCCGTAAGTTAATAAGTAGATCAATTCACCACTCTATGATATAGAATTGCTCTTTTACCGCTAGCTGGCATGTCATTTGAATTACCACCTTATGAGCCTTTCGCCAACAGATGGCTCTCGCTAGGAAAATATATCAGTTTATTAAATAGATGTGTATATCTTAGGAAATCTACAATATAAACTATTATAATTAGCATATAAAAATTGTTTATAAAATGATAAGTAAGTATTTCTGTGCTGCTGCATGACAGCGTAGCTCCGATTCTCTTACTCGCTGGCGACCAGTACTACTGGATCCAGGAAAATTCATTTCTTCAGTAGCCTGAATAACTGAGTAAAATGGATTTTTTACTAAAGCATTTACCAACTGAAAATCTTGTTGTTGAGTTGATATCCTTCGTCGCCCTAATCCAGGATTTCTACTAATCGTACCGTTTATTCTCCACTTTTTTAAAATGTTACACACCGAATTTTTGTCAATATTATAACGCAGTGCAATTTGTTTCATTGACCATCCATCTTTTGCTTAAGCAATAACTCCAGATTTAACTAAATCGCTTATATAAGGCATATTAGTTTTTTGCACACTTGCAATAAATTATGACAACTAACTGACAATGTCACAAAAATTAAAGTTACATGTACACAACTAGATTTTAGCAAAATACCATTATAAGGATTGTCCTATTTTTTTTTTTGCTCATGACCGTACACGAATTTTGGTACACGAATTTGCCTGATTTATGCATTACGATTGAGAGAAGCCATATCTAACCATTGTGAAGATTTCTAAACCCTATTAAATTGTGCTGTGAAGATTTCTACCTCGATCAACAATCTTGAAGTCTGGAGCGCCTGGAAACTCTCCAATTTTCTTTGTAAAAGCTAAGTAACTACCGAATTTCCTTTTTATTGTAAAACTGTTTAAATTTAATAATTCTTTTTCCATACCGTTAGCTTTAAGTCCTAGATTTAGCTGTATTCTTGGTATTCATGTTATTGTAAGATTTGTATCCTTCATTTGTACGGTACTTTGCTTATTTTTATAATAAATTGTATTTGTTTTTTTACTTGTTCTTTTATTTGTTCGATCTCACTACAAGGATTTGTAAGGGGACCTCGTTTGATTATCCTGACCATATGTAGTAATAGTGTATACGCAATCTTAGGCGAGAATTGCGTAGCGGATATACCTACCGGAGGAGATGTAAAGCTGTCGGTCTCTTGTCTACACATGTTAGGCACGTAAAAAATCCCTAGTCTTTGACAGAGAAGAGGTTTGGCAAAATTACCGGTGGGGTTAGCTCGTCTCCAGGCGTCGGTGATAGGCGCCAGTCGCAGAAATAGGCCGACGCTAAATAAATGTACAAAAAGTGCTCTTTCGGTCCTCTAAGTATGACAGGCATAGTCACTAATACACTCACAAAATGCCAGCTTGATGTTAATAAGACTTGATAGAACACAGTAGCCCCTGGACTATAAGTATGTTCCACCCAACATGCAACGTGCAGCTAAGAATTTATTGGCTTTCAAAGGTAATTATTTTGATTTGCGTTAAAAAAAGTAAAAAATAAATTGATCTTGCTACTCCTTGTTGAAGCTAATTTTCACTTATTTCTGTATTACAATGTGAAAGTTCGAAAATTTTCCAAGTTTGTTAAGCTTATCTCCTGGTGTCAGCAATAACTGTCGACTGGCTTTCATTGCTAAAATACAACAAACAACAAACTTCTGAGTAAAGTAAGTTTAATTTGAAACAGTTTCATATAACAATAATAGGTAAAGACAATTTAAACGTGTTTTCAAGAGATATTGAGAAAAGACGGGAGAGGAAAAACTGCTTCCGAGTTTCTTGTAAATTGAAAAATAACTATACTATTTATTAATATTTTAAAATTGCAGCTGGAGCTATCTGTCTTTTACTAGAGACTGTAATTCCCTCATTTTCTATATAAAATTCGCAACAAAAGCATCTTACATAGTTGCAGTCTGGTCGAAAACATTTCAGTCTACATTTTGGAAGGAACGGTTCCTGTAAAATAGAATATATATTTATTTTCGCTTTAACAATTACACATAATTTTTATTTTACGTTGCAAAAAATAAATATAAATAATCTACAAAGTCGAGACTTGTAGATAAGGTAAGTTTTGTAAATAATGTAATATATAATATTAAATATTTCAAGCAAGAATGAAACATATACAGTGTGTCCCACTTCGTACTAAGCCACCCCTATAACATGGCTATTTGTATATGGATTTGTATATATTTTTTACAGCACATAATAACCTTTGGAAGGCAGAAACTGTTACTCAATCTCTATTTCAAAGCCAAGTATGATATTTTTAAAATAGGAATTTTGCAAAAGTAGTAGTAAGCGATTGAGGTAGAGGAAAAATGTATTTGGGAAAGTTGTTCAGGAAAATTAAGTAAGTTCAAATATGAAGTTTCATTTGAAAATATTGATTTTTAGTTTTTTTTTTTTTTTAATATTGCATGTCAGAAAAATTCGAGGTTTGGGTTAGTTTAGAGCATCCAGATTGCTATGAATGTCAATCTACTTACATCGATTATTGTAAACACCATAGTTGACAATTTTTACGTCAAAATGCCTTTGAAATTAACAATTCCAGAAACAGTGGAAATTATTCCTCTCGTTGGAGATAATGTTCGTCCCTTCAGAGAGGCTGCTAAAATATTTAATCGTAGACATCCCGATCGTCCTCCAGTACATCATTGCACCGTAGCTGCCCTTAATAGAAAATTTGATCAAACTGACACTATTGTAAATCCAAAATTGAAACCTACCAAAAAGCATCCAGATGATGATATTATACTGGGTTTTGTTAATGGAAACCCACGAACCAGTGTAAGAGAAATTGCACGGAAATTAAATTTATCAAAAAACAAGATCTGGCGTTGCCTTCGCAGGCACAAATTAAAACCATTCAAGCCAAAATTTCTTCACACGTTGCCAGAAGGGGACCAAGAACGATGATTAGAATATTGTTATTGGCTGCAAGGCAATTTTCTAGAGGACCGTCGTTTTATCGATAAAATATTCTTCTCAGACGAAGCCATATTTACCACTAATGGCGTGGTTTCGTCACTAAATTGTAGATATTGGGCTGCAGAATTGGGTAATCACATGCAAAAGTCAGTACTCCCAGAAAGTGAATGTACGGTGTGGTATCCTGGGAATCCGGCTAATTGGTCTTTTTTTTTTCGAGGGGAATTTAAATGCTGATATTTACTTGAATTTCCTTAACACAGAATTGTCCGATGCTATAGACGATTTACCGCTTGCATTGCAAAGAGATATCCACTTTCAACAAGATGGATGCTCAGTACATAATGCCTTGATTGTGAGAGAATGGTTTAATCGAAATTTTCCTCGAAAATGGATGGGACGTAATAGTGCACTTTGAGAGTTTCCGCCCAGATCCCCAGATATTACTCCCCTGGATTTTTATTTATGGGGTGCACTTGCGTGCACACGACATGAATTGTGTAACAGAATTTTGGAAGTTAGTCGATCAATATCTCTTGAAGAATTAGGAAAAGTATCGAATCATAATAAAAAAAAGCAAGTTAGCATTGTTAATATTGTGTTCGGTTTTCTGTGAATTAAATAAATTATCAACATTATGTAAAATGGTTTATTAAATTAAAAATTTCCAGCTATTTTCTGGAATTCATAGCAATCTGGATGCTCTAAACTAACCCACACCTCGAATTTTTCTGACTTGCAATATTTAAAAAAAAAAAAAACTAAAATCAATATCTTCAAATGAAACTTCATATTTGAACTTACTTAATTTTTCTGAACGACTTTTCCGAATACATTTTTTCTCTATCTCAATCGCTAATGTCACTTTTGCAAAATTCCCATTTTAAAAACATCACAGTTGGCTTTGAAATAGAGATTGAATAATGGTTCCTTCCAAAGATCATTATGGGTATTATGTGCTGTAAAAAATATATACAAATCCAAATACAAATAGCCAAGTTATAGGGGTGGCTTAGTACGAAGTGGGACACACTGTATTATGTCTGTACAAAGAATCTCGTGTGCAAGAGTTCTTGTATGCAGATCTACAGTTATTATTCCAAAGCTTATAACAAAACCACTAACCATAAGGTAACTAATACTAAAACACTAAATATATTTAAAACAGAGAGAAATACTTGAAACAAAATAATATAATAACTGAAACACATATACTATCATTAATCCTAGTACTAAAGTCCATAATAAATTATATACATAGAATTAGCAACAAACACCCACATGCATAAAGACGTATAGTTTTAAAAGCAAGTTGGCAGTATTATTTATAATACTATCTGTATTATATATCATATATTTTGGGATCAATTATTTTATGAATATCTGTGCTAGATTTATTTTGTATCCATGTTTTAGTTTGCTTTTTAAATACATTTATTGAGTTAATTTCCTTAATCTCAGATGGAATGGAATTGTAAATTTTGGGAACCAGATAGAAATAACATCTTTGAGCGATGGTTTTTTCTATTTTAGGTACTCGAGTTTCATTGCTTCTGTACCCAGTTTGATAATTATGAGCAATTTCCATGATTTATATGATTTTTTAAATATTGGTATTAATATAAATTTCTGTGAATTCTCTGACTGGGTTAGATGATTGTTGGCCGCACCTAACCATGCTATTATTCCGTAATTTAAGTGAGTATCCACTAGATCAAAATATAAAGTTTTTAACTGCGTTATATTTAGTAACTGGGATAAATGTTTGAATTTATACAATAACGATCTGAGCTTATTAGTTACATATTTTGGATGAATGTCTCATCTTAAATGATTATCTATGTAGATTTCTAAATATTTAACATTTTGTGAATCTTGCATATAAGTTTCATTATCGTCGATCTTTATATTTAATCTCTGGAATTAGGTAAATTATTGCTATAAGATGTAAAAGGGACATAGAAAGTATTAACTGTTAGTAACTTGTTGTTAAACAAGTGGATGATATTTTTAAAATCGAGTTCAGCTTTTTCTTTAAGGCTCCTCCAGTTACTGTCAGAATATATTATGGCAGTATCATTAGCAAAATTTACTATGTCACCACTTAAGGATAAATTAAATAGATCATTCAAGAATTGGCCCTAAGACGGTTCCTTGTGGTAGACCATATTCTACCGCCATTTTATTGCTGAAGGTATTGCCAATATTTACACATTGTTGCATATTTGACGAAATTACATAGCGTTGGTTTGTTGTATGAATATTTATAAATCCTTGTAGTAAGATAGGCTATTGCATCTTGCGTTGACATCTGCTCCCTGAAACCAAATTGCTTATCTGACAAATATTAAACCTACATATTTTACAAGCTGTTTCCTTCAGTATATATGATGGCATGTTATCAATTACAGGTGCTTTATTTGATTTAATTGAGAAATTGTTTCGACTATTTCATTTTGAGAAGAGTTATCCTTTTTTAATTGAACTATTTTATCAGCGAGTTTTTTACCTACCTTTGTGAAATAGTTTACAAATACATTAGACATTCCTAGTCCATCACTAGTTACCGTACCCTCCTGGTTTCTAATTTTAGATATTTGATCCTTACTTTTTTTGCCCCAGATGTAATTTTTTTGAGTTATTTAAATTTTTCTTAATTTCATTTTGATAATAGTCTATCTTAAGAGTTGTTAGTAATTCATTAAGTTTATTACGTGAAATATATACCAGTATATGTATATGCTTCTGTATATTCAAACAAAATGTATACAAGCATGTATATATTTTATATGTGCATGTATTGACGAAATATATACCGTTAATTATACGTATGTACCTTCTATATGCTAACATATTATATTGCCTGTCCTTAGACACACTGGATAAATACGTTTTATACAATCTCTTATGTATATACAATAATTGTTAGCTCAACTTATAGATCATTTTTAACTGGAAAATGTCCTACTATTTTTAAGGACAAGTTAAATGTGGGGCAACTATAAGCCTATTTCCTTGATTTAACACTTGGCAACAATATTTGAAAACATACTAGAAAGTAGATAGGGAAACATTTTTAAAAAAATACAGTAGGTATTTTATCTGAAAAACGGTTTGACTTCAGGGAGAAGAAATCGACCCAAGATGCAATAATTCAGTTGGTCTAAAAAAAGTAAATCGATAGAGAGAAAAGGGCCTCTTAAAGACCTTCGACACAGTTCGTCACGTTGAACTTTTCAAAACACTTGAAAGTATAGGTTTCAGAGGAACGTTACATGAGCTAACGCGAGATTACCTGACAGATAGACAGCAATGCACTATTATAAACGGTATCCTTACTAGAGTACACATACATTGAATATGGAGTTCATCAAGGCACTGTTCTAGGACACTCTTTAATATTTACCTAAATGAACTGTTCAAGCTTAAGGTGGAAGGTGGTGTATTAAGTTTTGCTGATGACGCAGCAATATTTTATAGTGCTTTGGAATGGATCACTTTACAACAGAAAATAGAATTGTCGGGCTCTGAAATCATTTACAAGAAACATGTCATAAAATGGATTAATATACTCCAAGATTACAAAATCATCAGTTAATGGATTAGAAAAATACTCACTACTTATAGCACTTAGACAAGACTTTTCCTGTTCTGTATAATGATCTAATATCTCCCCTGGATTCTTCTTATTAGTTTGGATTACTGTTCTATCAATATGTATATCTGTTGTTGATTATGCATTAACAATTTGATAAACTTGTAACTTCTTACGCCTCTGACTATATTGTATACGTCATTTGTAAAACAGAATTACAAGTGTGCTGAAACTAGTACCTTGTTTCTAGTATTAAATTTAAGTAAAATATATCTACAAGTCTGTAACTTAATGGAGATTACTCTTATTTATTTACAACTACTTATAAACACTATCTGTAAAAATTTGTGAATAAATAAATATATTATATATACTTGATGAATATAGTGATGTATTAAATATATCAATTGTCACCATAATCACAGGATGAGTTTCACCAATGGACGATCCCCTCATAATATGATGTCACAGCTGAAAATATATGCTAATATTAGCATTTTCTTACCTAGTAATATACTACCCTAATTCGGTTATTTCGTGACAAATTATAAATAAGGAATTGGCAGAAGTTTATTTTGTTTCATAGTTCCATCTTCCGAGAATAACCAACGACAGATCGTTTAGGCCTATGCCCTCCAACTAGTTCGACGATAGGTGTCAACCATTTTGAATTCAAAGCGCTTGATCCGCATTGGTTTACAGGATCTGTTGTAATCGACAGTTGTTCTCAAAAGTGCCTTACATCGAGAACGTGTGGAATTAATTTGGCCGTTTCCTCTTGACCATGTTTTGTCCAATTTTGCGATTAATGTGTGCATAAACCATTCTGTATATGTATATATTTTGATGATGATTCACATTTTCCATACAATTTCAACCAGTTATCCACTCACCCCGTTCATAGATCCGCAGTGCACAATATTTAGTCGAATTCTTTTGCGCAGAGGCAAATTTGCCAGACATTTTTTGGATGCTGGCTCGCTTGTGAATCATTTGAAATTTAAAATCCATCTTCTTAATGTTTCCTGGCTAACAGTAATCCTATAATTTATTTGCAATTATACTATTATCTATTACGTTCTTATTCATTCGCTGTGAGGGGATTTGTCCTTATCTATTTATTTCAAGTGAAACTTCCCATTACTTACCACTTTATTCATATACTCTTACATAAATCGTGTGTCTCCTTCTGCAGCAGAACACGCTCCTGCAAGACTGCCTCAACGAACACTTTGGACAATCTAGGCACGAACGTAGCGGATTCATGTACGTGCAGTGCACATATCGACCGGAAAATGGACAGGTTGTTCTGTAACATATGCAATGTCCAAAGTATATAACTGAAAATGAACATCTTTACTTAAAATCCTTAACGATGAACGTTAATGGGGTATGCAAATCAAACTGGTTTATGACCACCGAACAGTTTTTTTTATAATAAAAGGACCCCGCACAGATTATACAGTATGTTTCATTTAAAATGAAGACATCCGGCTTTGGCATAACTGTAGTCCTATATAAGACGTACATTTTGAAAAAATTGTTCAGAATCTAATTTTGAGCCCCAATATTCATTACGAAACTCACAATTTTAGTTTTTTCAATATCTTTCCGCAAAGTTTACACACGGTTACAAAACGTAAACAAAAACTATTAAATTAAACGCCAATCTGACGAATCTTTGAATTCTATCGCGTATAGTTCTTAGCTTAGTTAAATAAAGTCATTTCATCAAATTTGAAAATTTGTAGAATTTATATATAAGTAACAAAGATTAGAAAAATAACGGTCAGCTGCACTGAAAATGGAGGATTACTCGTCAGCTACCCTTATGAACCGGTAATAAAAAGTGAGGGTGCAAATTCATTTCATCAAGCCCGAAACTTATATAGCGTGTTTGTGACATTTTTTAATGATAAAACAATAATCAGCTGTGCATCCTGTGGGGGCAAGACCGTCTAGGGGGTTATAGGTGTCGAGCGGGCATGGCATTTAAGCCTCGAGTAATTTAATTAACTGCTTAACTGACGATATTTCCCCTATCAGATCGTCAGCTGACTATTTGTTTCATTAAATACAATGTCTCAAGTAGTAATTATAAAAATTTCAGCCATGATAACATTGATTTTATTATTATTTTATCATATTAATATTTCTTCAAGTATTTTTTACATATTAGAATTTGATTAACTGCTTCACTGACGATCTTCGCCTATCAGATCGTCAGCCGACTATTTGTTTCATTAAATACAATGTCTCAAGTAGTAATTATAAAAATATCAGCCATGATAACATTGATTTTATTATTATTTTATCATTTTAATGTTTCTTCAAGTATTTTTTACATATTAGAATTTCATTAACTGCTTCACTGGCGATCTTCCCCTATCAGCTCGTCAGCTGACTATTTGTTTCATTAAATACAATGTCTCAAGTAGTAATTATAAAAATTTCAGCCATAATAAAATTGATTTTATTATTATTTTATCATTTTTATATTTCTTCAAGTATTTTTTACATATTAAAATTTCATTAACTGCTTCACTGACGATCTTCCCCTATCAGATCGTCAGCTGACTATTTGTTTCATTAAATACAACGTTTCAAGTAATAATTATGAAAATTTCAGCCATGATAAAATTGATTTTATTATTATCATGAAAATTATAGCTGTTTTAAAACATTAAGAAATATACGTAAAACAACAATTAATTAATAGTTATTCTGGAGTAGATATTGATCATTTTATATATAAATGTCATTAAATAATTTTATTACAAAAAATATTTTCAAAAAAAGGTTTTATTTTATTATTTTTAGAATATTATAAATTATTATGAATTTTATTTTTATTCTTCACTTGAATCTTCAGTTATGTCACATTTACAACTGTCGTCGAAACTATCAATAAATATCTCTTTTTCCTCTTCTTCGTCATCAATTTGCTCATCTTCTTCTTCTCAGCTTGCTCTTCGTGTTCAGGTTCCTCAATATTGAAATTGCTTATATTAATATTATGCTTACTTAACAACTTATATTAGAATCGGTGGCCTATATATTTTTTTTTTAACAAAACGAGATACAATTAGATACAAAGATTTCTACACCAGAATAATAATTAATTAATTAATTCTTTTTTACATATATTTCTGAATGTTTTAAAATAACTAGATAACTAAATAACTGTACTTTTCATCTTAATATAAAAAGAACGATTGAAGAGGTAAAGGTAAAATAATAATGAAATTAATTTTATCACATTGTATTTAATGAAACAAATAGTCAGCTGACGATCAAATAGGGGAAAGATCGTCAGTCAAGCAGTTAATGAAATTCTAATATGTAAAACATTAAAATGATAAAATAATAATAAAATCAATTTTATCATGGCTGACATTTTTATAATTACTACTTGAGACATTGTATTTAATGAAACAAATAGTCAGCTGACGATCTGATAGAGGGAAGATCGTCAGTTAAGCAGTTAATTAAATTACTCGAGGCTTAAATGCCATGTCCGCTCGACACCTATAACCCCCTAGCTGTCTGTCTTGCCCCACAGGATGCACAGCTGATTATTGTTTTTATCATTAAAAAATTATAGAAACATGCTGCATAGGTTTCGTGCTTTATGAAATTAATTTGTACCCTCACTTTTTATTATCGGTTCATAAATTAAATTCTATAAATTTTCAAGTTTGATGAAATTACTTTTTTTTTCTTTTTTTTTACGTGTTTCGAATTTCTTCACAGCCACATCCACCAAAACGCCGGCGACTGACGCTTGTTTCATTTATTGTCTATATCTAAACTATAATTTTTAATAAAAATTAGATTTTATAAAAACACTTGCAAGTCATTAAGCTCCAGCTGCTCCTTTAATGAAGCTGGCAGTATTATTAAAAGATTTGAGAATGACCGACTTAGTCGGAAGCATCGGCATCCTGAAAATAACGTAATATTAGTTGCAAATCAAGCGAATCCAAGATTGAGTCTATGAGACTTAGCGTCTCAACTGAACATCGACAAGAAGAAAATTAGAATATATTTCAGAAGTCATAATATCAAGCCTTATAAACCAAAATTTCCAAATACTTGGAAAGAAGGTGATGAAAATAAAAGGTTAGATTACTGCTATTGGGTCCAGGGAAATTTTTTAGACGTCCGGAAATTTATAAGTAAAATTTTGTTTACTGATGAGGCTACATTTACCACTAATGGGTGGTGTCTTCTTAGAACTGTAGATACTGGGCTGCAGAAAATGCTTATTGGGTTATTAATCGTAAAGACCAGTTATTCAGAGAAAATTAACTAAAATTTTAGCAAAATTCACCGAGAGCCCTTTTTATATACAATTTGTGTGCGGTCCTTTGGTCTGATCAACTGGTGAAAAAAGAATATTTTCGCTTACCTAAAATTAAAGCAGCAACATATATTAAAATGCCACAAAGTACCAATTCAGAGAAATCTAAACCGTATACATTGTACTTAGGAACCATATTTCTTTTACATCTGATGATGTCCTTATTTTGACTTATACACAATAAACTGTCAAAGTGCAAATTGGGCTGTCAGATTAATTGTATGAAGGTTGTTCCAGAGATCTGGCACAGTACTTCGGTAGTGTATGTTTTTTTCAATATACACAAAAATACAATCAATTAATCAATAAATCTTATTTGCTTTAACATAATACATGCTTTACATAAGTTATTACATACGCTATGTTATAATCTTGTTATGTATAATATATAGAAAAGTACGGTCGTGAGCAAAAAAAAATAGGACGTCTTATAACGGTATTTTGCTAAAATTTAGTTGTGTACGTCTAACTTTAATTTTTGTGACATTGTCAGTTAATTGTCATAATTTATTGCAAGTGTGCAAGAAACTAATATGCTTCATATAAGCGATTTAGTTAAATCTGGAGTTATTGCTAAAGTAGAAGATGGATGGTCAATGAGACAAATTGCACTGCGTTATAATATTGACAAAAATTCGGTGTGTAAGATTTTACGAAAGTGGAGAATAAACGGTACGATTAGTAGAAATCCTGGATCAGAGCGACGAAAGATATCAACTCAACAACAAGATTTACAATTGGTAAATGCTTTAGTAGAACATCCATTTTACTCAGTTATTCAGGCTGCTGAAGAAACGAATTTTCCTGATCGAGTAGTATTGGTTGCCGGCGAGAAAGAGAATCGGAGCAGCATAGAAATACTTACTTAAAACTGAGCATAAAGAAGTTCGAGTAGGATTTGCGCTTCAATTTTTCGCGCATGATGTACATTTTTGGAACAATGTAATAATTTGTGTTTACCGTCCTCCGAATACTCGATTCGATGAGAAATATATATCTAACAATAATAATAATAGTGGTAGATTTTCCGTCAATATGTGGGCTTGGATATCGGCACGTGGTCCTGGTGTTTTGTGGCATATTGAGAAACGATTTAATAGTGAAACGTATATTAGGATTTTAGACAATATTATGCTCCCTTCTGTGTTAAATTATTTCCTAATAATGTGTTCATATTTCAACAAGACAATTGTTCCGTTCATACTGCTCATACCGTAACTAACTAGTTTCAAGATAACAACATCAATGTTCTTAACTGGCTCAGTCATAGTCCAGATCTTAACCTTGTGGAAGAAGTATCCAAAAACGAAATGTGAGACCACGCAATGCAGAAGAATTACTGGAAATGGTAAATAATGCACGGGAAAATATTATTACTAATGATTATCGTATAAGGTTATTTAATTCTATGCCAAACAGACTTATAGAAGTTATAAATATAAATGGTGCAATAACGAAATATTAATAGTTAGTTTCTTGTGAAGTAGGCTATCCTTTGACCTTTGATCCAGGATTTCTACTAATCGTACCGTTTATTCTCCACTTTCTTAAAATGTTACCACCAAATTTTTGTTAATGTTATAACGCAGTGCAATTTGTCTCATTAACCATCCATCATTTACTATAGCAATAACTACAGCATTAAAATAAAAAATAAATTAACAGTGATATCTGTTTTATTTCGGTTACTCATTACATATTCAAATAGAGACAGATTTACATTAGAAAAAAAGTTTTTTTTTCTGCTCACGACAGTACGAAGTTAAAAAAGAAACGAAATTGTGCGGATTTTTATTACCTGTAATTTTCAAGTGTACATATTTTATAGTAAAATTGATACTTCCTACTTCTTTGCGAAAAACCGATTTTTTTACATATTCATCCGAAATCCAATCCAAAAAGTATATATTATAAATAATGATGCAGTTAGTTGCCTCACCAGAGCCTGCTCCGGAACCAATCGTGCAACTACCGCGTTAACGCGGTGGTAGATTGCAGGATCGGGCAGAACAGGCCTGGGCCGGCGAAAACAACAATAAGAACGAACTAACCTACACTCCTTTTACAGAAACAGATAAAAATAGGTAATAAAATTAACAAATCCTTGAAAACAAGCTCAACAAAACTATAAAATACACACTATTAAATTTTGTATCTGGACGCAGGCACTATAACTTGAACAAGGTGCCTTCCACGAGATACTCTAATGCAGGGCTGCTCAGGGCTAGCCTAAACTTTGATTTTGAGAATTTTGATTTCAAAAAGGTTTCAATTTTTAAAGGTTAATGGTGTGAAGTGAATTTAGAAACAAAAATGTGCTAACTTCCTAATTTCTTTATGACACCCATTCCAGTATTCTAATCCCTTGTACTAATTTGTACACGTCCAGAATTGGTTGAGTCTCATGTTCTTCTGGACATAATCTTGGTTGTCCATATATAGCCCGTCTCTTGTCATCCATAGCCTTACATTCAGTCAGGATGTGCTAAGCTGTCTCTGTTGACTCATTGCATTGTCTGCATTTTAGGTCTCCATTGTACATGCCTATTCTATACAGATGTCCTTTTAGGGCACAATGCCCTGTCAGGAGACCTGTGATTATGCGTAACCGATTTCTGCTCAGTAACAGCAGTTCTTCAGTCTTCTTTCGAGATGGTCATTTGATAAAGGTTTTCCCATGTTGGTGTCCGGTTATTTTTTTTCCCAGTATTATTTGTGTTGGTTTTTGAGCTATTCCCTTATTTGGCACTCCCAGGGCCGGTTCTGGTCCAATATATGGAGCTGATGATCCTTTTCTTACTAGCTCGTCAGCATTTTCGTTGCCTTCGATACCGGAGTGTCTTGGAACCTACAATGTGGTCTGCCAGGGCCTTAGTTCTTCTCAGTACGCCCATAACGGTTTAGATGTCACTTTCGGGTTTGTTGTCTGTTAATATGCTGATCGGCCTATTTCTATAGGCACTCAGATTATTTTTTCTTGCACAATGCAAATCGCATATATCTCTGCCTGAAAAACAGAACAATTTTTACCTCGGAGTTTCTGTTGAAAGGATTCTTAGGAATCATTTGCTCCGTTCTCATATCAATATGCTAACCCTTACTCGTTTCCTGATTTGGTTATAGCCCAATCCTCATGATGAAAGCTACTTGGCAGTCTGAGGCATCCCATCCTTGCCTCCCCCATTATTACAAATTGAAGAGGAGCTATTTTTGGTGTTGTTTTCAATAAACTAGCAAGTCTTTGTACCTTGCTTAGTTCAGCAATAACGGTGCGCTGTTACATCTTTGTCCACCATACCAAACCTAAGATGCATATGTGATCATGTGTCTGACCACCATGATGTATATTCAGTACATCATGCTTGAATTTAACCCCCATGTTCTTCCATGAGTGCATCTAGCCATATATAAATATTGTTTCTGCTCCCTTTTCGGTTCTTTGGAGCTGTTGGTTCCAGGTAAGTCTAGAATCTAGTATTACGCCTAGATATTTCACCTCTTCCGGCAGTTGTATTTGTTCACCTTTGAGCATTAGTGGTCTAAGCCTGTCTGGTTTTCCTTCTGGTGAATGCTATTACTGTCGACTTGGAAAGACTGATATTTAGTCCATCCTCATCTGTCCATTTTGTTACAACATTTAAAGCCTGCTGCATACGCTCCTTTACTGTGCTGTTGAATTTGCCCTCGACTGGTATGACTAGGTCATATGCGTAGCCCAGGATTTTGTGTTCGTCCCTGTCCAGTAACCTTAATAGCTCGTCCATGACTGGGTTCCACAAAAGAGGCGATAAAACACCTTCCTGTGGACATCCCCGCCAACCCGATCCACCAGTATTTCCCACATTACGGGCGTATACAGGGTGTCTCACCGGGAACCGAATCGATCGATATAGAGAAAAGTACGCATCAGAAAATTTTAAAAATTTACACAGTTACTAATGTCGGTGTGGCCAATCCAACAAAAATAATTACAAACCGCTGGCGCTACCACTTATACCGGAAGTCGATACCAAGTTGGTTATTTCAAATGGAACACCCTATATATTTTAGAGTTTTCGAAAATATGTAGTATATCCTATACCTAAACCTAGCCGTTTCAGAGATATTTGACATTTTATAGAAAATTTGACAGGTGCAACGGTTTGCAAGAACCGTTATAACTTTCTTCGTGTAAAACATCCTCATTTGCTTCTTATCACGTAAAAAGAACACAAGGAGAACTACGTTATACAACTAAAATAAATTCAATAATATCATACCAAGTGTTCCGTTTTTCGCGTTACATTTTGTCAACTTCAAACCGCGGAAACTTGTTTAGGTCAAATAGAACACCCTATATTTTTTTACGTCAAGTTGTGTAAAATTGAATTCCCTTTTTTTTCATATTAGTTATATAGTTTCATATGTTAAAGTTACAACTTTTTGAAATATTGCGATTTTATTAGAAATTCATGAATTGTTGTAATCATTTCATCAAAATAACCATGACTAGAAACAATCAGTCATTATCTTATGTCAAAAAATGCCAGCACATTTAAATTACACCCACGAAGACTTTTCAAATTTTTATTATTTATGGAGAATGTGGATAAAGTAATATCAAGAACTTGTAGTACATTTGCTACTCGATAACCAGAAAAACGGAAACCATCACCAAACACTGTAAAACGCATACTGGAGTGACTCAAATCCTCATATGTTCAGAGAGCGAAACTTTCAGGAAAGTTAGCAGTTCAATGTTTACTGTGCCATAAGAAATGATAGAGTGGTGGCATTACAATTTTATCAGGAAAATTTAAATGATAAATCAAATTTTCTCTTCTGCCAATATGTATAGGTAATTTTTTTTTTCGAACTATTAAAAATAAAGTTTATGAGAGCCCATTAACAACCATTGAAGATTGTATGCAAACAGTAAGAAATGCATTTCAAAACATATCACAAGATTCAATTAGAAGAGCTACCCATGAGGAACTAATCCGAAGGTGTGAAAAATGTGTCGAGGTTCGAGGGCGGAATTTTGAGCAATTATTAAATTAAAATGAAATCATATTTTAAATTGATCTTATCTCTGCTATTTTAGTTCATGCCATATCTTCAATTCGATTAATATGCATGTTACAGTGTTAGCGTTATTTTGCGTTTTTGTGGATATCGAGTAGCAAATGTGCTGCAAGTTCTTGATATTACTTTATCACATTCTCCATAAATAATAAAAAAATTTAAAAAGTTTTCGTTGGTATAACTTAAACGTGCTGGCATTTTTTGACATAAGATAATGACTGATTGTTTCTAATCATGGCTATTTTGATGAAATGATTACAACGATTCATGAATTTCTAATAAAATCGCAAATATTTCAAAAAGTTGTAACTTTAACCCCCACAATGCTAATATCAGAAAACAGGGAATTCAATTTTACACAACTTGACGTAAAAAATACAGGATCTTCCATTTGACCTAAACAAATTTTCGCGGTTTGAAGTTGACAAAACGTAACGCGAAAAACGGAACACTTGGTATGATATTATTGAATTTATTTCAGTTGTAGAACGTAGTTCTCCTTGTGTTCTTTTTACGTGATAAGAAGCAAATGAGGATCTTTTACACGAAGAAAGTTATAACGGGTCTTGCAGACCGTTGCATCTGTCAAATTTTCTATAAAATGTCAAATATCTCTGAAACGGCTAGGTTTAGGTATAGGATATGCTACATATTCTCGACTCAGAATTTTATGCTCTTTTCGAAAACCCTAAAATATATAGGGTGTTCCATTTGAAATAAGCAAATTGGTATCGACTTCCGGTATAAGCGGAAGTGCCAGCTGCTTGTAATTATTTTAGTTAGATTGGCCACACCGACATTATTAATTATATAAATTTTCAAAATTCTCTGATGCGTACTTTTCTCTATATCGATCGATTCTGTTCCCGGTGAGACACCCTGTATACTAATCTATCCTTAAGCATACAGTCTATCCATATGCAGCTGGTTTCATCGATTCCTCTCTCCCTCGATACTTTGGTCATAGATCTGAGAGACATGTTATCGAACGCTCCCTCAATGTCCAAGAAGTCACAGAATAGTACCTTTTTGTTTTCGAGAGCAAACTCAGCTTTGTTAACAAACTGATGTAATACTGTTTCTGTTGACATCCCTGCCCTACAGGCATATTGGTCTTGGTGTGATGATTGCCAGTATATCATCCCTGAAATGTCTTTCCAACAATTTTTCCTGAGTCTTTAGTGCAAACAACATCAGATTGGTCTTAGAGACTTTGCATCCTTCTGTCCAAGTTTGCTACGTTTAGGTATAAAATTTATTCTAATTAGTCTCTAGGCTTTGTACATGTACCAGTATTGTATATTACAAATACCAAGAAATAAAATAAAAATTTGATGAATTAGTTTTATTTAAAAATAGAACAAATGTAAAATTAATAAATACAAATGAAAAAGGATATGATTTGGTTACATCAGATGTGGGATTTGATACAATAAGTGTTCAATTTTTAAAGAAATTCGCTTCACAGTAAGACGCAATTCTTAGCAAAATTGCTGATATGAAATTTCTCTAAAAATCTCAAAATAAAATAATTCTTATAAAGAAAATTAATAGTTATTAATCTTAAACAATAAAAAAAGGTAATAAAAAATGACTATTTTTTTCTAATTTTAATATTTTTTTATATATAAACTTTGTTGCAATTTCAAATTGCAACTATCAAAAATGGAATGTCAATTCCATCTTTCCGTTTGATAAATTGAGCTTTCTGCGCTAGTATAAATAAACAATCTAATTGTTGCAAAACAGGTATCTAAAATTGCATAATGAAAAACATTCTATAAAGGATTTCGATATTTACCAAAAAATCACGATATATACACAAAAGTTAAGGCTACAAAATAGCTACTAATATACTGGTAAACGTTAAATCAATACCAATAACACATTAATAATTCCTTATAATTAGAAAATAGCACCTTACATGGTAAAAAAATTAATACAATTATTTTTTAAATGTACTTATAATGGTAGATACACCCGTAACATAAGAAACACTGGGGGAGGGCATTTTGGGGACAGCAAGACGACCATTTAAAGCGTGACTTGAGGTGTTGTAAATACGTATAGCTCTACGGAGGGCGAAAGGGGCATCTCTGCAGAACTATTCGGATTTAACACAATTATAAAATGCCACCGATGAGCACATTACACATAATTTTCTGCAAGCTAATTTCTGAGATTATGGTGTATAGTTAAAATAACTATGGAGTCTATTATACTTTATTTTAATTGTTTATTAATAGTTTAATTTTAAAAAGTAGACAAAATACTACCTCATCTTCTACAAGACTATAAAACTCGTTAAGAAAATACCCTGACATGATAATTTCGGCTATTTCTATTATTTCTTTTCCTAATAATAGAATTATTGGTACTTCTAATACTAAATTTCAATAAAAAACCTAGTTAAAAATTAAGTAGCACCGACTGTCTAATATTCAGGGCTGAATTTAAGAGCGTGTTCCTAGGCTTTTTAGGTGATCGACAAAGAGTATCACTGCAAAAAAATGTTAACTTTCAACAGGTAATGTGTGTGTAGATGACAAATGTACAGTTTAGAAGAAAATGGTTTTTCCTACGTCAAGATCTAGGTTTTAAAAATTAAAATGTAACAGATTTAATCCAGGATCGGGTGCCCCAAGAAAGTCACCTCGTTAATTTCAGAATGCAATATATAGCCCAATAAAATGGGACGAAATGTTTCGATTTGGATGAAACAATTTAGAACGTGCTGAAATTTTGGTACTTGTTAACATATCAAAAGCTCCCACCCGTAGACGCCGGCGGAGGGGAGGTGGGGGGGGGAGAAAATAGGTAAAAAATCGGTTTTTAGAAAAAAACTCGGAAAGTATCAATTTTACTGTTGTACAAATGAAAATTAGAGGTAATAAAAACCCACACAATTTCGTTTTTGTCAACTTCGTACGACCTATTAGAGCCGAGACAGGTTTTTGAAATTTTTTCAGTTTTGTGATGCAACGGAAACGCGCGCATTCTTCTCTAAAATCTCAAAAATGGCCGTTCGAATCGCAAAATGTTTCAAATGAAAGTTATAAGGAATTCGATTACAAACAATTTTCTTTTATTTTTCATTTCCAATCGATCAATATTAACAGAGACATAAATTTTTAAACATTTTTATAGCGCGCTACCAGAACACTTGTTTCATGACAAAATCGATAAAAACTCGAAAATGATAAATCGTACCCATATAGTGTATCCAATGGAAGTTAAAGAAAATCTAATTTTGAATATGATGCTGCATGTTGAAACCCGTTTTGATAACGGGGATATTTATTTAACGTCGGTCTATTTCCGCTACTGAAGCCTATCACCGCCGCCAGTGGACGAGCTTTCTCCAACCAGGAATTTTGCTGAACCTTTTCTTTTAAGAGTTGGTCGGAGTGTATTAGTCATCCATGCTTCCAATTTTAATTGTAAATGACTTCACGTCAATAAAATGACGCAGCTGAATGTACGGTGTGCTTGGAAGGCGAGAGATAGAGATGTAGAGGAATATGACATTGGACAAATTTATTATACCTAATCTTTAAATTTCTCTGTGCATTTGAGGACATTAGGGCTAATTTTATTTTAGTTCTACAAAAGGGAAACTGTTTATTTTAATGATACCTATGCGGGACGATAAAAATTATTTTTGCAAATCGATAATAGAAGAAAAAAAATTTATTTTTTTATATATACTTTTTTTTCTCTCATCGTCCCACATTGTAACATGTTTTTAATGTCTTTTAGTGAAAGCCGTTTTTTAAAATAATGATTTATATAAGAGTAATTTGCACCGTCTTTCCGGCTTATATCCGGAGCGCTCTTAAGAAGAGTAGAGATCTTTTAGTTGCCCAACATTTAATAGACAAGGGACCGACGGCTCTATATCCCCTCCGAAGGATGCTATATCACCTACACAACCCTAGCCTAAGGTTGCATAGCTTCCGCGCATACACTAATATACAAGCCGCTGGAAGATATGTGAGGCGAGGACACGGTCTTCATTGAAAGGGTCGCCCATCCAAGTGCTAACCGCGCCTAACGTTGCTTTACATCGTATATCGAAGTATGTACATAGTAAAGACGCATCTACGCTCGCCGTGAGGACTTTTGATATGTTAAAAAGTACCATAAAATAAGCCTGTTCCCAAAATTTCAGCCCGCTCTGAATTATCTCATCCAAATTTTCCCATTTTATTGGGCTAATACGCTAATGAAAACGCGCACGTTTAAAAAACTTTTTTAACACGTCTTAGTCGTTGATTACACGTTTTACGTTAAATGTTTCAACATTCACATTTGGTTTTAGTATTTTTAACACAGATAAGCTGTGGACGCATCAGCTCAAAATCCCATGCATTTCCTTATGGAGGTTAGATCCGCATATCAAGGTAATGTGTGTAAATTTTCAGCTGAAAACAACAAATTTATTCACAGTCAAGAATCGGCCAGTCAGATGTGGCATCATCCACACACCACTTTAAAAACAAGTCTCTTTTTGTCCTGGTAACTAATTTTTTCAAGAAGTTGTTCTTTCAACAAGTGCGTTTTTTAACTATTGCAAAGATGGTTGGCAGACATTTGACCTTGAATAAACGTGTTGTCTCCAGTTGTCTCTTTAAATGGATGACCTTAAAACGCAGATCGAACCTCCATAAGAAATAATATGGAGTCTCTAGCTGATATATAACTTCTGACTTAACTACTTTTTCCTAAGTAACTTGTAAGCTCTGTATCCTGTAAACTGTTAAAAGGTAAGCAAGTTCATGTTTTTTTGCAGCTTGTACCTTAGTAAAGTAAGACAAATAAGAAATAGTAAAATAGCAACTTCAGAAAAAATATATCAAAGATTTTTTCTGTTCGTCGATATGTCAGTCAATCGCTGCCTGCAATCAGTATCATCTAAAAGTACTCATAAGAATGTGATAAAATTATTAAGGACACTTCATCAATTCACAGATAGCGCTATATTCTAAAAGGGGGAAGGCCACGTCAATTTGTTTATTTAAAAAACTCAGGATATATGTCACCACTTGCAACTCCAATTTTTTTTAACTAATAATGAACTTACTTACTTTTTATTAAAAACCTCGTTAACATTTCTTTCTCCAGTATACGATCACAAGGTAGTCGCAATAGAAAAATTACCAAACAGATGGACTTATTTGAGTATTGCACTGGAATTAGCCATCAATTTCCTCTACATTGGGCAACTTTTTATGAGTAACCCAATAAAGAGATTCCATGATAAGCACGTTAACCTTCCGTCTGTTTGGCAATCCCGGTATAGGTTAATCTTTACACATCAACAGGATCTCTTAAATTCACGACTGAAAGGGGTTTTTGTTTTCAAATCTAAGCCTTAGAGTATGACATAGGCGCGGGTATTCTAGATATATTATTCTCAGGCCTGGAGTCCTTCCGAGGACTCCTATAGGACATGCGGTCGCCGGTATTTCTAGTGAATTTATTAGGCTGGAAATCTTGTTCGTCGTTCAAGGTGTTAAGACTGCCGTATTTTTTTAACAATTCTTGTACTTGTTGAGCTATTATCGCATCATCTTCGGACTGTTTGACGGCTTGTAGAAGCTCCTGCCTTAGCCTGCCCTTCGTCGGAGATGTGTTGGCTGACGAGGAACGTCTGTCGTGGTTAACTGCCGAGATACTTCTTCTGCCTGCAACAAAATAGTTTCGATGTAGATATGACAAAATACAACGTAGCCATATTAGTATCATTTCCCTATTTGATAATAGGATTAGTTAAAAGAAAGCCTATGTATTCGAAAAGGTTTAGTTCCCTATAAAGCTCCAAGATTTCAGGATTAACAAATCCAGAACCTCAGGACTTCTATTCTATAACTATGGGGAGAGTGAGCAACCATCGTGCGAAGCGAGAGCTCCCACCGCACCCGACCGTCCTAGACTGCATTCCGTAAGTGCAGTGAATAGGTGGCGAACGTGACGTAATTCAGCGAGAAAAGCCGAATTTACAATCATTTAGGTTGGCGCAAAAGCATCAGCTGTTCAGTGGTTGTTATATTGTGATTCCTGCTGTGAACTCCGCCCGTTTCTCACGGGAATGTACTTTCACCCTTTTACAGAATAGAGGTCCAGAAAGAATACAACATAGCGATCCTAATACGTAAAAGGTTGTGTGCCACAAGGATCTGTATTAAGCCCAACAAGAGTTTTGTGTTCTGTCTTGCTATAAATGTAGAAGTCTTTACTAATTATGGTTAAATAAGAGGCATTTACCTATCTGTCTATTAAGGTTTCGGGTAGCTTAGGAGTGTTCAAGATAATTTCATATACTGCTAATAGTCAGAGGTACTTATGTCTTACCTGTTGTATTTCTGGCAAAGGGCGAAACGAAAGTGTCCGTGGTAAGACTAGGCCTTGAGGTCTTGGGACGTCCATTCCAAGTGTTAATTTTCGACTCTGTTTTCTTAGCTGATGGCGCTTGCCTCTTAGGACTTCTTTGAACTTCGATGCTCCTTTCTGTACTATTAGCCCTGCTTAATGATGCTTCCTTTTGCTGCGCGGGCGAATTCTCATTTTGCTTCACCAAGGAGTTTTCATTCTGCTTCGTAAACGAGTTCTCCTTTTGTTTTGTGAAGGAGTTTTCCTTTTGTAGGGTGAATGATTTCTCCTTTTTCACTGTTTTTGGTGATTTGTTGGGAGATTCTGTCAGTTTTTCCATGGACTGAATGTTTCTTTCTAGTTTAGTTCTGATGTCGTTCTCGTATATCCTTTGGGAGAATTGGGTCTTCCTTAGACCGAAGTCGTTTAGGTCGTCCTCTGTGTAAACCTGATGATGCTCTGAAAATAAAAAATGGAGGAGATAAGTACCAACAGGTTTTTGTTAAATATAGATGTGGTCCGGATATAGTTTTATGCATTATCTTAAAGTCTAGTATTACTGATAATTTTGCTATACCTACGTTAAAACAATGAAAATAAAAGTGTAATATAAAATGGATTTGAAAATAAATGGCATTATTGGCAGATAATAAGAACTGGACTGGCATTTGTTTAAATTGAAGTGAAATTGATGTAACAATTGATTTATTAACAAATATGACATTAAATATTACAAATACAGGCTGTCCATTTTATCAGGGTACTCGAGAATATCTCACTTAATATCGGTCGTACAAAAAAAAATTATTTTTACGAAAATTGTGCCTATTTATATAACCTACAAAATGGACTAAAGACATTTGAAATCCATGGCCTATTTTAAGAGTTATGGCGGAAAATATCTAAAATGCGGAAAACGTCTAGGCCGAATATCTCCGTTATTTGAAGAGATACGAGAAAAATTCTAAGGCGAAAATTTTTTGCAAAACAGAGTGTTTCAACGAGGTCTCATCTGATTTTTTTCAAAACTGTTGTATTTTGAGATTTACTCTTTAGGCTGTTAAAAAAATTATTTTGAAACGGGCGGGAAATGGCGCCACTAAATAGAGTATTTTCCTCCCTTTTCAACGATATATCACATGCCATATTTATTCATTGCTACTACGTTAGTAGGTAATTATAAAAATATTTTTTTAAACCAATAATTTTTTTTTAACAAGCATTATACTTGCCGTGGAGAAGTATGATTAAATAAAACGATAAAATAATTCAATAAGTTGTTCAAATCTTTGCTATAATAAAACATTAACACAATTAAGAACAATAAAGTAAATTCAGGTAACAAAAACAAAACTATAATCAAGAAAGCAACATGGAGCAATTATGGAAAGAGTATTTGTAGTTATGCCAATGTATAGAGGTCCTCCATAAAAGCGTCACTCCTTGCTCAGAAAGTTAAAATGTCTTTACCAATTAACTTAAGTATAGTATCCATTTGTTTGTATTTCATGATTTCACTATTATTTCAATTATTTTAAAATAGTTGGCTATGAACAAACTTGACAATTCAATTTTTTGACAGATCATCTCAGTTAATACTTAAACTCTCACTCAATCACGCTCGTTTAAGAATTTAGAATTTTCAAAAATGATTTTCACTCACATTGATCGTTATAATATGTTCGTTACATATTGCCAATGCAATTTTAACTCTGGATTAGCTCAAGTAGAATATAGAAACAGATTTCCACAAGCACTACAGCCGAATAAAACTCTGTTCAGAAAATTACCTACGAAACTGAAAAATAATGGTTCATTTTTAAAGAAGAAGGCAAGGTTGAACAGTGTTACTGATAATGTAAATAAGGTAAACCGAGTTATTAATTATGTAAGAAATAAAAATACAGAAAATTTGGAAACATCATTAAGAGAAATTCAAATTGCTTGTCATATAAATAAAACAAGTACTAGAAAAATTTTAAAGAAAAATGGTTACCGGTGTTATAAAGCCAAAAAAGTTCACAATTTACAAGCGGGGGACAAACCAAGGAGGACGACTTTTTGTAGGTGGTTGTTGGAAAAGAAGCCTGCCGATTCATTAATATGTAGTAAAATACTTTGGTCCGACGAGGCAAATTTTTCCAATAATGGATTTTTTAATCGCAATATTCATTACAAATAGACTTCTGAAAATACACACTGGCATAGACCGACTGGGTCTCAAAATCGTTTTTCAATAAATGTGTGGATAGGTATTTTAGGCACCAATTTAATAGATCCTTATTTTTATGATGGCCACCTCAGTGGTCAAAGGTACCTAAACTTTTTGAGAAATGAATTTAATGAATTCTTAGATGACCTACCTTTAGAGAATCGACGCAACTCTCAATATTTTCAATAAGTTGGAGCTCCTCCCCACAATTTCGAGATTTGCCTAGATTATTTAGACGAAATTTTGCCTCAACATTGGATGGGTACCAATGGATTTATTCGATGACCCCCTCGTTCTTCTGATATAACCCCAATGGATTTTTTTTTATGGGGGTATATTAAAGATAAGGTGTTTTCAACGACACCGCAAAATATAGAGGACCTAAAAACTCGAATTCAACAGGCATGTATTACAGTTACCCCCGAAATGCTGAGTAATGTTTTAAAATAATTTTTTTAACAACCTGAAGAGTAAATCTCAAAATACAGCGGTTTTGGAAAAAATTAGATAAAACCTCGTTGAAACACCCTGTTTTGCAATTTTTCTCGTATCTCTTCAAATAACGGAGATATTTGGCCTAGACGTTTTCCGCATTTTCGATATTTTCCGCCATAACTCTTAAAGTAGGCCATGGATTTCAAATGTCTTTAAACCATTTTGTAGGTTATATAAATCGGCACAATTTTCATAAAAATATTTTTTTTTGTACGACCGATATTAAGTGAGATATTCTCGAGGGCCCTGATAAAATGGATAGTCTGTATAGAATGAAGATACTAAAAAAGGGAAAAAAATCCTATACAACTCTAATTAAATAAATGAATAAATGATGCTTCCAAAATAACGTCAAAGCTATCAACCATTCATATGCCTCCCGCATTCAAAACATAACCTTCGTTTAACTAGATAGAAGTACTTACATTATATTATTTATAATTATTTCATTACGGAATCTTATCTCTCCGAACTTACCATTCTCTTCTGCATCTTCGGCTGAATTCTGGCTGTACAATGAAGATCGTTGTTTGCTTTTATCTTGAACTATGCCTAGGCTTCTGTAACCCTCGTCCGACATCTCCGAGGTAGTGTCACTATGATCTGTGTCGGTCACTTGGAGGATCGCTTCTGATTTCATCACCTATACATATGGCGTTCCTTTTAGTATCAGTATCATTAACATACATATTATACAAATTGCATTATTAATATTTGCCGTGCGTTGCTGACAGGAAACGTGGTATGGAGAGAGCAACTTTTCTACCAAGCATATGAATACTCTACGTCATAATTTTTAATGTGTTTATTGAATTTGAATTTGTTAACTGGTATACTCTTAGGTTTGAGAGTTTACTTATTATTAGTTATCCCAATAGTAAAATTGAATATCACAAAAGTTTCAGACAAATGATTTATTGTTATTTTATATTGGTTAAAATACAATTTATTAAATATTTTTTATCCCCACAGGATGCACAACCGATTTTTTTTATCATTCGTGCTTGATGAAATGAATTTGCACCCTCACTTTTTATTATCGGTTTATAAAGGTAGCTGCAGAGTAATCCCCCGTTTTCTGTGCAGCTGTTATTTTTCTAATTTTTATTACGCCGGCGACTGACGCTTGTTTCATTCATTATCTCTATCTAAACTATAATTTTTTACAAAAATTAGATTTTATAAAAACATTTGCAAAATTACAACGCTTTCTCTTGGACTATACAGATCGTATGTGAAAAATGCTCCGCACAAAGTCGAGAGAAAATGTTTTTAAAACATATAAACCAGTATTGGTTCATTTTGGAATTTTCGACATTACATTTTCTAAGTTCATCCTGATCCATACCTTACTATCCACCGGAATCTGTATGCTGCTGACATGCTTCGACTTAGGGGATGTGGGAATTATAGGCAAAGACTGTGGGCCGTAGTTCTTGTGCTGGGGGCTCCTGTTCGTCGACAGCTTCGTCAGGTGTGTCGAGGTGAAGTTGGGTGTTGGACTTCTCGACCTGCTGGGTGGTGGAACCAGAGATTTTCTCGGGAAATTTGGACTTACGGACCTCCTGGTGTCTGTGTAGGATAAGTGCGAGGGGGAGCGAGATCGGGAGCGGTTCAGGGAGTTCATAGGGGGGCCAAGGGAATGGGGGCTATTATAAGGGCTGTTTGGGTTGGATGCAAGGGCTGCGTTAGCGGCTGGAGATCTGAAATAAAGACGTAGATATATTTTTATTGGATTGGACTTTTCGCAATAATCATGTACAGGTTCATTCAATTTTCTAGATATAAAGATATACTGCTATGTATTCGCATATTGGACGATTACGAAGATTGCATGTTTGTGTTATTTGCTGAATCAGGGTTTGAATTTGTTTGTTTGAAAATTAGGTAGTGAAGAAAAAAAATAAAAAATAAGGAATTAATAATTCAAAAAGGAATTAAAAAGTCAGAAATTGTGGAGATCAGCGAAGAAGAGTAAAAATAGACTGTAAATAAGAAGGAATAGGTGTTATTGTGGATAGGAATTGCAGAGGAGATAAGGACGAGATAAGATGAAGAATTAATGAAAGGAGAATTGTTGGATTTGGAAAGAGAAGAGTATAGCTACGAAGAAGGAAGGTTTGTGTGTGTTTAATTTTGGACCAGGTTGTATATTAAAATTTAAATAGTGTATTAGACTTTCGAACCTGTTATAAAACTGCTAAATTATCTAAATATCAAGGAAAATAAATTGCTTATATCAGATTAAAAATTTTACTTTAATAAAATTTCATTTTAAAACAGGAACTGAATTTGAACCTGCTCCTGAAGGAAAAGATAAGCTAGCTGGCCCATTAAATAAATTTGACATACTTTCGGATCAAAAAGTAAGAGATTTTAATTTGATCTTTTTGGTTTATCTATTGGAAATAAACAAGTTAAAGTTTGATTAGTACTGCAAATTATTAAGCTCAATAATAGTAGAACAATACAATACTTAAACAAATAATATAACTTAAAATTTTTGTTTATATATCGTTTATCGATCGGTAGGGTAGCTCAGAGCGTGTTATGTGACAAACATGTTTATTTAGCTCTCTCGCATGCACCGGGTTCGATCCTTAATTTGGGCCTGGCAACGTTGGTAGATAATGAGTATATGTCTCTACTTTTTGTACTTGACAGCTTTGACTTTACATTTGGCGGTTGTTCATTTTATGTGTTGTATATTGGGCGTTTCAGCTAAAATTCCTCAGGTCGATTATTGAGAAAACCACAGATGATGCCAAATGAATTGGCAACAGCCGTGTAGACTGAAGATTTAATATAGTTTTAATTAGCCCTAGATGTTGGAAATATAGTTGGCGAAAAGCGTATAATGTAATTAGAAATTTGACGTTATTCTTACTGACAATAAACAGAAAATCTATGAACAAAAGTTCACTAAAATTTAGTCCGATTAAATTAAGAGTGTGACACCTTGCATTACGCATACACATTATAAATAATTCAGTAAAATTAGAGGACAAATATCTTCAAGAGATCAAGCACTGAATTGGAATACTTTATATTCATGTATAAATATCATTATTACATTTTCGACCTCGGTGCATCAAAGTTTATGAAGTGTGTAAAAAGTTCATTGCAGTTTTGAAACTAAACGTCATGATTCATCATGAATTACCATACACACACCGCGACAGCTTTATTCATTCTAGGTAATTCGTGGATCTAATCCATCCTTGTCTCCATAAAATTACGTAGTTTTACCGACTTTAAAACTTACATAATATAGTAATATGTAAGACCTTAAATAAAATGATATAGAAATAAATAGAAATGGTGCAATAACGAAATATTAATAGTTAGTTTATTGTTAAGTAGGATATCCTTTATCCTTTGATCCAGGATTTCTACTAATCGTACCGTTTATTCTCCACTTTCTCAAAATGTTACACACCAAATTTTTGTTAATGTTATAACGCAGTGCAATTTGTCTCATTAACCATCCATCATTTACTATAGCAATAACTACAGCATTAAAATAAAAAATAAATTAAAAGTGATATCTGTTTTATTTCGGCTACTCATTACATATTCAAATAGAGACAGATTTACATTAGAAAAAAAAAGATTTTTTTCTGCTCACGACAATACATATTTTATAGCAATATTTTTCGAGTTTTTTTACGAAAAACCGATTTCTTTACCTATTTTCTAACCCCCCCCCTCCTCCCCCGCCGGCGTCTATGGGTGAGGACTTTTGATATGTTAAAAAGTACCACAAAACAAGCCTGTTCCCAAAATGTCAGCCCGCTCTGAATTATTTCATCCAAATCAACAAATTTCGTACCATTTTATTGAGCTATATGTAAAAGCAGAGAAGCTAGTATGCGTCATATCACGTTAGAAAATAATCAACTCAACGTTTTGTGGAAAAAAGTGTCAAAAAACTTAGTAGGCTCTCCCTCCATGACACACTGCAGCATGATAACATAACAAAATCCGATCAGTTCGATGATCTTTTAATGTAGACACGCGTTTTGTAAATTAGTTAAATGAAAATGTGCGATAAAAATATTAAAATATTTATGCTTAATATTTGTTGTTAATCTAATATAAAGTGTTGTTTTGTTGTTGGGGCATTTCAATCTCAGGAACATGATGATAAGAGTGACGATAAGTAAGTAATAATTTGAATGTATTTACGTGCAATGATCTGCTGATTTTTCTCAATTGTAAGGCAATTATTTGTAGGTTACAAAAAATAATAGTGTTTTCTATCCTTTATCAATGTAGACAATTTACGTTAGGGGCGAGCGTAGGTGCGTCTTTACTATGTACATACTTCGGTATGCGATGTAAAGCAACGACAGGCGCAGTTAGTACTTGGATTGGTGACCATTCCAACGGAAACCGCGTTCTCGCCTCACACATCTTCCAGCGGCTTGTATATCAGTGTATGCGCGGAAGCTATACAACCTTAGGCGAGGGTTGTATAGGAGATATACATCCTTCGGAGGGGATGTAAAGCCGTCGGTCCCTTGTCTATTAAATGTTAGGCAAGTAAAAGATCCCTACTCTTCTTAAAGGAAGAGGTTCGGCAAAATTCCTGGTTGGGGGTAGCTCGTCTACAGGCGTCGGTGTTAGGCCTCAGTAGCGGAAATAGGCCGACGTTAAATAAATGTATAAAAAAAAATATATATCTACTATGATTTTTTGATTTGATCAGAAGGTTTTTTCTAAATTCTAAATCGTTAGAGTAATTATAGAGGACAAAATTATTTAATTCTTTCACCTCGAGGTGAATATACATACAAAATTTGAACAAAATCGATTGAGTAGTTTGGGCTCTAGCCGCGACCACAGACGGCAGACAGATATTTTTTAAAAACAAGTTTTTTGGCTTCAGGGGCCCTGAAAACGTGTAAACTCACAAACATTTTTTCTTCGATATTATCTTTATCGAATTTTAATTCCAATTCTATCCACAACACAGTTTTTTGAAACAATTGAGACCTAAACCGAACATTTTTCTTATTCTCTCTCTATAATCTTGTTAAAATTTATTGTTTACTTTTCAAGCGACCCTGCATTCTTATGCAACATCTTATTTATTCCAATTAAATATTGAAACAATATTTCCTTTATATCTTGTTCCAGGCGTTGTAAATCTTATTTGTCTAAGATAAACATCCCAACTAAACTGACAGGAGGTAGTTGGGTAACATATGTGCACAAATTTCAAGTATTCTTTTTATAAACATGGTAATAAAGTTTACCTAAATTTAACTGGTATATTCAAATTTAATTATGTCTACAAACAGGAGGGGGCTATAAAAGTCTTAAAATAGTCAAACTAGCTCGCCATGTTGTTTATATGTTTGTTGCGCTTTATCTAATTAAAAGGACTAATATATATTTTCTTATTTTAATTTGTGTGTTGTAATGTAATGAGATGGAAAAACGCGCATGTCTAGAAATGAACTACATCGTTTAGACAATATTTTAAAATATTTTTACTCTACCCAACTAGTTTCTGTATTTCAATTTTATTTTGACGTTTATTTTATAATATTCATATATAATTATGTAACTATAAGTCGCCCCCAAGAAATAAAAAGATCTCGTATTTTTTACATAAGGAGTCGATTTTTTAGCGGGTAAATTTTTTTTCGAGAAAAATATGTTTCCAATTCTAGAATTAAGGGCACGAGAATCACGACAAGAAGGGGACCGATTTTTCCTATTTCCCCTAATTAAAGCAAAATTTTCATGGAAAACAGGTTTGAGTCCCTGAAAAAAAATTTACCCGAGGGCAAAATCAACCTCGTGTATATAGAATTGACAGAATTTTGGATGGCAGCAAACAACAGATAATGGACTGATGCCGATAAGGACTGATAAAATCTGACATCGGCTCATTATTGGAAACGTCTAAATCCGACATAATAGTAAAATAAAGTAACTTTATTTTACTAGTACAATAAAGAGGTATTTTATAGCAGCAAAACTATATCATAAACGGTCCTTTATAACGTGGTCGGACATAAAGTCATTTTCTAGTTACATCACGTGAAATTACATAAAAATACCTTCATTTTGGAAAAGAGAATTTCATTCGACCATTTGGACAAATTGGGGAACGCGAACGTTTTTAAAATTTCGTGGAATTTGGACTAAAAATGAAATTGCGGACAAACTATTGGAAATTTTTTACTAAAATTTGGCAGGCTATTTCTTGATTATATAGGTTACTTTCGTCTAAAATTTTATCAAATTCGGTTGAATTTTGGCCAAGTTAGCCGTAATTCAATTTTATACGTTTTTCCAGTATATATATACAGGGTTACTGGTAATTCGATACATTCCTTTGGAGATGTGATGGGGCATGAGCTATGGAGTAAATCTAGCCCTAACATACATTATGCAAAACTCAATAGTTTTTGAGACATTTCAATTTTTTTGTTTTTCTCAAAAAAGTAGATCTTAATGTCTTAAAAGTTAATTTCCGAAAAATCTACTTGACATTTTTAAATTTTTTTTACTGGATTACTTGTCCAATATTATAGATATCCGTTTGGAATGAAAAATATCCGGAAACATTTCGATCATGTGAACATTTAAAATAAAAACTTGTTCTAAGAAAATACTAGTAAAAATAACACAAGTAGTACGAATTTTATTTTTAGATAAACAGTAAAAAACATTTTAAAAGTAGAGTTTAATTCTTCATTAATTTCAAAGTTGTACTTTATTTTTTATATGTCTTGCTCAAAATGGGAGCCCCTATTCCGTATACAGACACGGCAGCGTCTTCTTATTTCCGTCCTTGTTACTCTGGTTGTCAGATTATGCCTTATGTGTTGGGCAGCATCGACTATCCTTTGTCTAAGGTTTTCTATAGTATTGACTGGTGTGGCATAGACCATCTCCTTCATATGACCCCATACGTAATAATGAAGGGGTGTTAAGTCAGGGCTTCGCGCTGGCCAAGGTATTGGGCCCGCTCTTCCAATCCAACGGTTAGGGAAACGTTGATCAAGTAACTGTCGTACTGTCAGCCGATAATGTGCTGGACAACCGTCGTTCTAAAGCATCATTAGCTGTCTGACGGCGAGAGGAACTACTTCTAAAATCACCGCCAGATCATTTCTTAAAAAATTTTCATAGATTTCCCCGTTTAAATTTTGAGGAAGAAAGTGTGGCCCTATTAAATAGTAGCCAATGACTCCCATCCACACATTATTAGAAAACTTCATTTGGAAACTAGTTTCACGTGTTAACTTGGGATTTTCCTCTGCCCAATAATGTAGGTTGTGGAAATTTGTTATACCCTCGCGATTAAATTTCGACTCGTCCGTCCATAAAATACTTGTTAAAAATTTTGCACTTTCTGCATCTGAATTTAACATAAAGCGGCAGAATTCCACTCTCCTTCCAGGATCATCTTCCTCCAAGCCTTGGGCAGGGGTATAGTGGTAAGGATGACATCCAACTATACGTATCGTAGACCAAACTTTCCATTGTGACGCTCCGGTTAGTCTTGCGACTTTATTAGTTGAAATAGTTGGGTCTTCCTCAAAATATCTTAATATTTTTTCCTCATCATCTGTTTCATAGACGGGAGGAGCACCAGCGTCACTTCTTCTACATTTCACGGAGCCAGTTTCAGCGATATTTCGATATGCCGTACTGAATACACGTGCATTTGGTAAGCGGCGGTTGGGGTACCAAAGACCATATTCTCGGCGAGCTTCAGCAGCGTTGCCGCCACAGTATCCATAGACAAACAAGATATCAGCGTATTCTGCGTTGGCATACGCGGCCATGGTACAGAAAATACAATAACAACAACTACGAGCAAAATCAGTCAAGGACTGACTGACTTAAATGAAAATGAACGATTAGTCGTTTAATAAATTCCGCCACTATTTTTTATTTGAACTATCAAGGGTACATTAAACATTTCTACCTAGTTAGATAGCTATTGAAATAAGGAAGTTTTTGTAATAATTTGTACGCGTGCTACATTAATATTTTTTTGAAAAAACCTAATAGGTAAATTTCATAACTGATTAAAAAAAAAAAATTTACAAGCTTTTATTTTAAATGTTCACATGATCGAAATGTTTCCGGATATTTTTCATTCCAAACGGATATCTATAATATTGGACAAGTAATCCAGTAAAAAAAAATTTAAAAATGTCAAGTAGATTTTTCGGAAATTAACTTTTAAGACATTAAGATCTATTTTTTTGAGAAAAACAAAAAAATTGAAATATCTCAAAAATTATTGAGTTTTGCATAATATATGTTAGGGCTAGATTTACTCCTTAGCTCATGCCCCATCACATCTCCAAAGGAATGTATCAAATTACCAGTAACCCTGTATATATAAACATATCGTGGGGGGAGGTGAACCGATCACGAAATTTGAACTGAAGGTTCCTTGAACATTGAAAATAAAAGGGTATAGTCCAAGTAAGGACTTCCTGAGACAAATAAACTAAAAAAAAAAAAACTTTACATTATCAGCTCTAATATCTCTCTTGATATTTTCCTCTAAAACTAGTGTTTTACAAGACATTCCCAGAATCTTTAAAAAATAGGTTATTTTCAAATAAATTTCAATATTATATTTCAATTTCTAGAGAATAAATCGATACACGGCAGAAACTCTCGGTAATTTAATTTGCCAAACATTGCCAAAATCTAGACGTTTACATGGCTGGAAACAATTAAGGAGACGACCGTACCCATTCCTCGAACGATACAAATCTTTATTGATGAATATAGAAGAAACGACATCTATTTATACGACAGACTGGTTGATATTTCGAATACGCCTGATTTGAATTGGCCACAAGTTCTTTATACTTATAAATGTGGAAAGGTGGGTAGTTACTGAGCCCGTTAACAATGGTAAAGACTTTCTTGTTTGAAGAAAAAACAAATGACCATGTTTTCATGTGACGTGGCGGTATCACTGAATCCGCGATTTATTTTTTCTATGTAGCGGATCTTTAGAATTTTGAACATGTAAGCGACATTTACAATAGACTAGTTTTTAACAACCTTGTTAGACGTTCTTGACGGAAACTCGTTAATTTGTGGTGGAAATCAAAAAATTGTACAAGGGATAAACCCTTGTACAACTTTGTTATAAAATCAAAATATATTCCAATCTTAATATTGTATTAATCCATAATACATATATTTAATATTTAATTTATTTAAGTTACGTTGAGAAAGTCAATTTTTTCTTCTAGAGAGTTAAAATTATATATACCGAGCGCCACAAGTTAGTGGTTCACTCTTATATTTTCTTTATTTTTTAATTTATCCGTTTGAAACTTGAGGTGCACAAACTAACTGTAAAAACCGCTGCCCAAGGAATCACTACTTCCACATTCAGATTTTGTAGCCAAGTCTTATACACACTAAATCCCAATGTAATATTTTATTCCCTTTTATAATAGAGTGGAGGCGATAGAGGGGGTCGCAAATGTAAAAAAAATTAGAAGCCCTTGGTTCTCGTATACCCACTAAATCCCAATTTAATTTTTTATTCCCTTAAACAATAGGGTGGGTGTGGCAATGGGGGTGGTAGAAGGGGTAACTAATGCCAAAATAAATTTTAAAGGCCCTTGGCTCTCGAATGCATACTAAATCCCAATTAAATTTTTTACTCCCTTTATTAATGGGGTGGGAGTGGCAATGGGGGTAGTAGAGGGGGTAGCTAATGGCACAACATTTTTTTGAGAATTGTATACACACTAAATCACATTTAATTTTTTTTACTCCCTTTCATAATAGTGTGGAGTGTTATTGGGGGTGACAGTGGTGGGCGGTTGATGCCAAAAGGTTGATACCTTAACTCTTCGTAGATGCCCTAAATCGCAATTTTATGGATTCTTACCTGCTTGCTTTGCCTATTTACTCCATTTACTTCCGAACCCTTCAACATTAGATCAAAATATAATCTAGTTCCAGATCTCGTTACAATACATAAGTGTACCAAATTTCAAGTCAATATTATAAACGGTTGGAAGTAAAATAGGCTTTTAGACCTAAGAACCGGTATAAGACCATTTCCGGTTTACCTGGAAATGACCGTAACTTTCGATTTTTAAATGCCCCCCTGTATATTTTTACATATTTGGATACAAGTCAACATTCTGAGTATAACATGAGACTTTAGAGAATTTTTGAGTGGATGTTCGGTTTTTAAAGCATTTTAAGGCATTTCTGCTGTAGAACAAATTTTGGTATTCCATGGCACTCTAGACGAATGTCTTCAAATGCTTAAAAAAAATTGAACGTCGACTCAAAAATTCTCTAAAATATTATGGTATGAACGTTGCGTTGAATCCAAATATGTAAAAATATACAGGGTTTTCCATTTAAAAATCGAAAGTTGCGGTCATTTCCGGGTAAATCGGAAATGGTCCCATACCATTTTTATGTACAAAAATCCATTTTTACAGTTAGTTTATGCACCCCAAATTTCAAATGGATAAGTTAAAAAATGAAGGAAATATAGGGGTGACCCACTAGCCTGCATCACCTGGTAGAATTCCATCTGATATCAGAGGCGTCCAAATTAAATACCTCAATATTATCATTTTTAAAGCTACTAAATTCCTTCACTATGGGTTTAGAATCATAATCGTTTAATTCAACATTACCAAACATAACGTTCTGGTCAGAAAAACACACATCTAAGACTAAAACATTTCTGATATCCATATCAGAGTTAGTTACAATTAAATGTGTAATTACTCTGGGTTTACTGCTTCATTATGATATCCTTTCAATATCTGTTTTAGTTCTAACCGTTCACACATCCTACCTTTTCTCTCCTAGTCTCTGGGATCAACGTACCTGTCATAATAAACGTGGGATCCATGCAGATCGGCTGCTCCAGGCTTATTGACCAGCCTGGCACTTTGTGTGGTCCTATGCTGACTCCGGCATCTGCATGGGTCGTGCTTGTCCAGATAATGTGACAAGGTGTCCCAACCTCCACCCACTCTGACCATCACATGGTTGCGGAGAATCTGAAACCAATGTTGCCCGGTTAAGTTGAAACAAGGACACATCAAAATACAACGACACACGATAACAAATTGGAAGAGCTGATTAAGGTGCATAACATAAAACTAAAAATTTAAAAGTTGTTTATTAAGACAGTCAAAAATATTTATAATATTTATAATAATCCATGAGCCAGTCAGGATGTCACTACCGTTAGGTGGGACTAAATGGCACCTATGTTTTTAGATTGTACTATATGTGAGTTAAAAGGAATCACCTTCTGGACGTTTCAGATTCCTAGCTAAATACGTTTTTTAGCCGCCATTTTAAAGACTTCATCTTTTTTGGTCCAATAATACCTGTACCTCAGAAACCGGATCCTAGATGAAAAATACCTCTTAGTAAAGTTGTTCAGAATTAAATTTTGCCTATAACTGTGAAATTTTTATTCCGGTATAAAGTAGTTTAAAACAGAAATTGTAAATAAAATGATTTTCTGAATGTTGTGTTTCTGGTTTTTGTAATAATATCATTTTTAAAATTACGATTCCCCATTATTTGGTTTCATTTCAGGTTTGCCAGAATTTGCTGAGAAAATAGTTTGAAGTTAAGAAAAATGAAAAGAAGAAAGCTAGAGAAAAAATTTATGGGAAGCTGTATTATATGCGGGAAAAAGTCGAATCTGAACGAGCTAACCAGCCCTCGAGACAACCGTTCCTGGGAAACGCTTTGTGGGGCTGCGACAGTGAGAGAGTTTATCCCTATTTTAACATTACCTCAAGGCAATGCGACTGTACCAAAGTGTATATATTACCACAGCGAATGCAGGTCACAATTCACCCACCCTGGCAAAAATTATAACTACAACAGCTACGACTTCAAAAGGAGGGGAACAAACTTCCACGGAAGAAACCACTCCGGAACCAAGGTACTAGATGAGGCAAGTACCAAATGTTTCTGTGCAGTCCAGAGTTTATGATAAGACTTGCATTTTTTTAATGAAATGAATCTAAATATATGAAAAGGACAAATAGTCGTAACCCTTAAAACCAGCAATAGAACTTAGGGATGACAAAACCATTCTTGAAATTGCTGCATAACGCCTAGATAACAATATTGTCGGTAACTTCAAGAGATATAGTGGCAGCTGAAGCATATTGTCATAAAACCTGTTACAAAGATAGCATACATCCTTCATTACCTACAGTATTGGCGTATGATAATTGCTAATGGCATAATTGTTCAGCCCAAATCCTTGTCATGTGCCCCACTTAAACCAAACGGAAGTGTCAAGAAGAAAGAAAAGAAGCGATCTATCGCACCAGTTGAGGCCCCTTCCAGTGTATACCGTAGGGAAACGGCAAGGTCCACCTCCCATCGTTCCAGCTGATCTTTGCACTACATTGGGTGATGCCGGTCTCTATGCTTTTCAGCGGAATATTCTGATAATCTGTTCTTGAACTGGATTGAATATTTTAACAAGAAATGATATACAAGCAATGAGAGACACGTAGGATATCTATTCTTCCAACAATCAATGTCCCTGCAACTGAAATGTCAACTGTGCAAGAAACTTCCATCACCATCCAGAAATCTTACACCTTGAGAACTACCTTGAGGTAATGTTAAATCAGGGAAAAACTATTTTACTGTTGCAGCCTCACAAAGCGTTTCCCAGGAACGGTTGTCGCGAGGGCTGGTTAGTTATCGTTCAAATTCCTCTAGCTTCCTTCCTTTCATTTTTCTTACACTTCAAACTATTTTCTCAGCAAATTCCGGCAAACCTGAAATGAAACCAAATAATGGGGAATCGTAATTTTAAAAATAATTATTACAAAACCAGAAACACAACATTCAAAAAATTATTTAATTTACAATTTCTGTCTGAAACTGCCTTAAACCGGTATAAAAATTTCACAGTTATAAGTAAAATTTCATTCTGAACAACTTCACTAAGGAGTATTTTTCATCTAGGATCAACGGTTTCTGAGATACAGACATTAAGTGACTCCTTTTAACTCACATATAGGATAATCTAAAAACGTGGGTGACGTTTAGTTCCACCTAATGGTAGTCAACTCGATTTTTCGTTAGACCTGGCTCATAGACTATAAGTAAAGGGAATTTGTGACTGAACGTTTTTTGTTACAAATTCTAGGTATCTTACCAATTTCTTATTATACTATTCATAAAATCTCACGGTATGTGGGTGATTGATGCAAGTGATCTTTAGGGAGTACGAGAGAAAGAATAGACAAACTGTTAGATCCAGACACTTAGGGCATCTCCGTTTGGGGATATCAAGTGATTCTAAAATAAATTTAATAAAATGTTCATAGAACTAGATGGAAACAGCCGCTCCATTCTACTTAATCTAGTTACAAGGACTCTGAAGAACTTCCCTAAACCTGATACTACCCTATAAAGATTTTATGAAGGATGTTTGCAGATTCATTAGATGATAGATATATTTGAGCCACCTTGTATATATGCACAAATATGCGCATATTTAACGAAATATGACAGGCGATTACGCTTTCTTATTGCCCCTCCTTTTGGTCTTGTTCAAATATTTGCTTTGTAGACAAAATGTTTCATTTCTAGTTGAAGTGCCTAGCCATATGTCAAGAATATCTTCGCTGTGTGCTTTCAGTAAAACCAAGAAATATAAACACACTGTCATGCACCCAATTCATTTACTTTGTGAAAGCATTTGGAATACCAAATATTTGGGATTATTTAGTTTGAGGGACTGAAAGACATACAAACATTAGTGGTTTTAATATAATTTTAGACAAAAAGACAACTTTTAGTTTAGCATATAGAATAAAAATCATAATATTGACATCATAGAAAAAAAAAGAAAAATTATACAGTACATAAATTTTGTGTATAAGATATAACAAAAATATAATATAACCAAATAAGATATAGAGGCAATAATAACATTAATCAGCATTAGAATTCAAAATTTACACTTAATTAATTGTATTCACTTTCAACATGCTTTCTTAAATAAAGTAAAAGATAAACTAAAAATATCTAATGAGCATTTGTTATAATCTCTTGGCGAACGCGCCAATAGACTGTTATAACCCTAATTTCCTGCATGTGACTGAATGCACAACAATGGTCTATTTCGGTTCATTCTTAACCCAATTTTAAAAGAAAATTCTAATAACAATTCAGGACAATTTATGTCACCTTTTAGCAATTTTTACACAAATACCAAATCAGAGTTTTGTCTAAGTTTCTCCAGTTTGTAGGTAAGTGATATTTGAAGCAGTTCCATAATCAGTCTCACTCCAAATATATCCCAGTCTAAAAGCGGAATGCTTAAGAAACTTCTTTTGCACCCTATCCAACATATCGATATAATACTGGTAAAAAGGACTCCATACTACAGATAAATATTCAAGACCCGACCTGACAAAAGATGCATAAATCAATCTTATGCTATTCAGATATCGATTTTTACTCCTACTAAGTAAAAAACCAAGATTCCTAAAACTTTCAGATGTTTTGCAGATGACTTTTTGATATTACTTCTAAATGGCAGTGTCTTATCCACAACAATGCCAAGATCCCTGATTTTTCAACCCAATGAAGAGTCGTACCATTAACTTTACACTCATATAGAGTAGTTGATGTACCTCCAGAAAAAGAGATGCAGTAACATTTAGAAGTATTCAAAGCAAGGGCATTAGCATTAGAGAATATTTATATCTACCTGCAACATGTCAGAGTCACTGTCTTGAAATGTTGACCTATATATTTTTAGATAATCGGCGAAAATAAGATACTCAGAATGATTCAAAACTTGGCCAATATCATTGATAAATAAATTAAATAAAATTGGTCCGTAATGTGATCCTTGTGGGACCCAAAATAGGATATCAATTGCATTTGATACATGATTATTAACTTTTACTCATTGAATCCTCTCAGAGACGAAGCTACAAATCCAATCTAAAACCCCCTTACCTACTCCAAGCATCTGAAGCTTATTTATTAGTAAGTTGTGATAAAAGTCCTTTGAGAAATCAGTATATATATTGAGTACGATTTTCAAAGGCGTTTAAAATATAATTCTGATAGCAATGAAGGTTTGTTGTTACCGATTAACCCAATGAGAAACCATGCTGCTCTGGAACAATTATATCCTTCGATGATCAAGGCCAAACACCTTGAAATCAGCTTATTATCAAAGAGAGAAACTCCACGGTAATTCTTTACATCCTCCTTTTCTGCAGATTTATGAATAGAAGTTATGAAATTATTTCTCCAATAATTTGGAAAAGTTGAACTCCTCAGGATAAGTTAGTAAAAGATGCAAAGGGTTAATCAGAGTGCTAACACAATATTTCAAGAGCAAAGCAGGTTAATCATCGGGGCCTAAAGATAAATTAGATTTTAATTGGCATATGCCTTCATAGACATATTGAACAGATATGTGAAAGTTATTTAGATCCATGACATTATTATTTATATACCTAGTTGAGAGTAGCACAGTTTTCATCAGAACAAACTGAAGAAAATGCTTCGCAAAAAGACACACTGAAGAGTAACCGTCACAACTTTGTTCATTATCACATTCATCATGCACATTTGAAGGATAATGTCTAAGGTTTCTTAAATTATTTACATGCCTCCAAAAAAAGGATGGATCGTTAATTAAGTTCCTGTTCATCTTTTCGATATACTTAGCATAACATTCTTTGCTAATCGTCCTACATTTATGTCTGAGGTATAAACAATATTGATAGTCTGCTAAATTACTTGTTTCTTCGAATTTCTTATGAGCTATTTTTTTACTAATTGTAAGCTGCTTAAGGTATGGTGACAACCAGCTAGGAAAATTACTTGATATGAACTTTTTCACAGGAACGAACAAATTTACAGCAGTATACATTATATCACAAAAATTCTCAAAAGAAATATCGATATCATCACCACATCATTTCAATTTACAATACATAATTTTCTGTAATAATTTGTTTTTTCGAACTACAAAAAATTGTGTCAAGTATTTTGTTCAAAGAATAATTTAGAACAAAATAAATTTATGATTACAGCTATTTTTATTTTCTTTACATTTAACTACTTGGTAGATAAGTGTAAAGAAATACATATTTAGAAATTAATGAAGCAACACTTTAAGGGCTAAAAGTATATTCTTCTACGAACTGTATAATAAACAAGGCACGGCGTGTGTTTAAAATAGTAAATGTGCATGTGCGTTTAGAGAACTTCGAACTTTTTAAACAATAGTTTGTTTTGTAAAGGAAATTAATTCATTTACAAACACAATCAAAGTTAACTATGTTCAATTATGCTTTGTTTTCAAATAAGTAAAAATGTTTGTTAAAGCTGATGGCCATTGTTCTGATTTGTATACAACACTTTGCTTTTACCCTGTATCAGTTAATTTTCTTGAACAGCGGTGAAATCAAGGTTGCTCAATAAATAAACAAATTATTATTTGTTGATATGTAAACAAATCAATGTGCTGATAGCATTGTCTTAATATGTACTAGTATTTTTTAATATTGACTTACCCTCACGAATATAAGTACTTTTGTGTCGCCTATTCTGTATTTTCCTTCTGATACACGGATCATGGGGAATTGGGTGGGGCACGTGCATTTTTCTACCAAGTCTCTAACCTGCAATTAAAGAAAAAATAAACGTTTTAGATTTTTCAGAAAATATAAGTGTCTTCTACAAATAATGCATTATAATATATGATTTGCAGGAAACAACTACTTAGCGGGCAAATACCCCGACCTGCATTGAATTACACCTTACAAATCATGAAAGAATGGTAACCAATATCAGTTGTCAATTCCCTGACCAGACATAGACCGGTCTCGAACTTATTAGTTCTCATCAGTACGCCATATGTCGTGGAACAGACAAATGATAGTCGCCAACCTGCTAGTTTTATACGAATTATAGTAAATTGAGTAGCGGTGAGAGGTAAGTGAAATCTCTCAAATTGTCAATTGCTACTATACACCATAGATGCCTCCATGGGCGTATAGCGACTTGCGATTCTGCAAGTACCTGAGAGCGGCGACCTTTCAGTCCTAGGTGGACTTAATCTACTGTTATAATATATGATTTGCAGGAAACAACTACTCAGCGGGTAAATACCCCGACCTGCATGGAATTACACCTTACAAATCATGAAATAATGGTAACCATGTGCATGACCTATGACATATTGATGAGAACTAATAAGTTCGAAACCGGTCTATGTCTGGTCAGGGAATTGACAAATGCATTGCTGTAAAAACTGGCTTAATATCACTATACAGTCTGTTTTAACAGTAATCATATTATTACTATTATTTATCTGGGGACAAACGTTAGTTATGTTATGACAACTCTATTAACTCTAAGTTGATGGGATCTATTTACGGATAGGAACCTAAGTCTTAATCTTAAGAGATTTCCAATAATTCCAAATTCCAAAATATTATTAAATTTGTCAAAGTGCTGTTGATTTTCCAACTACAACACCTTGTTCATCAAAAATGATATTTTTAAATCGGTAGCTTAGAAAGTTTGTTATACATTTTTCGAGCCCCTTTGGAACAGCTGAAAGTATAGTAATGGGTCTATAGTCTGATGAATTAGATTTGTAATCACATTTAAACACGGGTGTTACATACGTACGTTTCTCAATATCCGGGAAAATGCCAGTATCTAGAGATATTAAAAACGGATAAAACAGCTACAATGCAATTTTCTAAGAGTAGGTTTTTAAAACAATTGGGGGGGGGGGGTGTTTGTCATCTACGCTAGGATTTTCAAAAACGTTTTCAAATGCACTCCTTACTTCATTTGTTATTTCAGAATTCTTAAGTAAAATATTTCTCATACAATTTTCATGCTTTTCTGATTTATTATACTTAATTCCAAAAGTGTTTGATGTTTTGAAGAATGCTATTTTCGATACCTTCCATATAGTTCTCTTAGTTTATTGCGAGGAGAGTTTTATATTGCTTTCGTAGCCGGGGAAAAAATAATACATATTAATATCGTTCGATGTTTTATAATGTCTATGTGCCACTTTTTTTTAATTTCAGCGATTTTAATTCTTGACTGACCACAATCGAAATGTATGCTCGTTGCAAAGTGATTTAGGAATTGAGATATTTGTTGCATTATACAGAACGTTATAGAAGCTTTGGTAGCAATTATTTATACAATTTCAATCTATGATGTTATGCGATCCACTAGAATCGTATTCAATGGACATTTAATGCAGTTTCGCGATTGTGCCTAATGATGGAGAAAACATATTTTCTACATCTGGTATTCCCACGTGTATGAGTTATGAGAATACAGTTATCAGTGACCAGAAAAGTATTGCTAATGCATTTACATGTGGTAGAAAACCCAAATAATAGGAAAGAATATGCATTTACTGAGTGTTTCCAATGTTTATTTACACTACCTGATCAACAACGATATAATAATAGCAACAATAATTCATACAATAATTTCAATATAAATAGTTTTACAGAAGCAGATGTATTTAAATGTGTTAAAAAATAAACCAAGGTTCATTGCTGGCTTGGACAAAATACCTGCATTTTAGTAGGACTGTGCACGTATTTTATCTTTCCTGTTATGCTTACTTTTTAATGACCTTTGATCGAAAGCTCTCCTTTACTCATCATATTATCAATTTAACTTCAGACTGATTTAAAGCTCTGGGGGTTTAATATTAGAAACTTAGCTGATTTCATCAGCATAAGTACCTTAAAGTTGTTATTTTTGCATTTGTAAGATCACGACTTGAGTATGCCTCAATTATTTGGTGTAAATTCATATTCAAAAGTTGGAAAGAAACGTAAAATTTTGTTGCTATAAAGAAGATAGTATATACCCATCGGTAGGTGTGCCTAACTCAGATTTGCTTGACAGATTTTCTCTAGATAGCCTGCAGATTAGGAGAGCGAAATCTCAAATTATATTTTTGTGTAAATTATTAAACAACATCGTAGACTATCCCAAAATTCTGTCAATATTGAATTTTCATGTACAGAGTTTATCGGTCCGTGAATGGACAACTTTTAGTAGCGCAATAGAAAAAACGGCTAAAAATTTACTAACAGATAATGGAAATGAATATCGCATACGGGCAAACATTGCTTTAGAGAAGCAATACAAAATTAAAGATAATTTAACTCCAGAACACAAGCTATCGATAAACGCGATGAAAGTATAAAAATATTGCCAGTAGACAAAGGTAATGCCACAGTCATTATAAATAAAGATATATATAACACAAAAATCATGACTCTTGTAAATGAGGGTCCCTACTCAAAACTAAACAAAGATCCAACAAAATCAATATAGAGCAAAATTTACAGAACTTTGTTTAAATAAAAACATGAATTTAATGATTTTGAACGAAGAAATCTTACACCACACATAGTAAGCCTCCTCATTTTTATGGCTTACCAAAGACACATAAACAAAATATTCCTTTAAGACCAATTGTTAGTTCTATTAATTCACCATGTCATAATTTGGCAAAATGTTTACTCAAAATTATAGATCCATTATCTGAAAATACCTATTCATATATTAAAAATAGTAAACATTTTATAGAAAAAATTTATGAAAACGATATTCATGAATCACTCCTGATGGTTAGTTTTGATGTAATTAGGCTTTTTACCAATGTTCCGGCAGATGAAACCTTAAAAATAGTTAAAGATAGGTTGCTAAATGATAATAATTTGGATACTAGAACTAAATTAAGTGTAACTAGCATAATGGAACTCTTAACAATGTGTATAAAAACAACCTATTTTCAATTGGACAGTGAGTTCTATCAGAAGGATTTTGGTATGGCTATGGGGTCTCCATTAGCGCCAATTTTAAGCAACATATTTATGGAGAACTTTGAGAACACACATGTTCAAAATTGTATAAACAAACCGTTGTCTGGTGGAGATATGTTGACGACATCTATGCAATTTGGCCTCATGGTGTCGATTTACTAGATAGTTTTTTAGAAAATATAAATAGTAAGGAACCGTCTATTAAATTCACATTAGAAGTAGAAAGTAGGAATGAACTACCGTTTTTAGATGTTTTAATTAGAAGGATAAATAATACAATTGAAACAAGCGTTTATAGAAAACCAACACATACTAATAGATATCTAAATTTTAACTCAAATCAGTCAATAAATGTTAAAAGGGGTATTGTAAAATGTTTATACGATAGGGCCAAAATAATTTCATCTAATAATGAAATATTAAATAACGAGAAAAAAGTATCAAAGAGGTTCTAGTACAAAATCAATACCCTGAAGCCTTTGTTGATAGAGTTTTCATAAATGTTGAAAATAGTGATAATCAGGTATGACAAAAACCTGAACGTCATTATACAGCAATAATTACTTATGTATACGGACTATCGGAGAAGCTACGTTGTATAGATGACAAATTTGATGTTAGGATGATATTTCAAACGGGGAACATTTTAAGATCTATTTTAACAAAAACAAAACCTATAAACAGGGAGCAGAATTCAAAAAACTGTATTTACCATATTCCGTGCGAATGTGATAAATGTTATGTGGGTGAGTCATCCAGACCTTTCAGTGTGAGGTTGGATGAGCACAAGAATTACATTGGAAAGAATGAAATTCAGAATCAAATATTTGTGAACATGCTTGGGAAAACGAACATAGAATAAACTGGGACTCGGCAAAAATTTTAACAAAAGAAGCAGATTACAAAAAAAAGAAAAATTAAAGAATCAGCAATAATCTTATTAAATGAAGATAAGTGCGTATCGAATTGTTCTGTAGATATTTGTACAACCTGGCTACCAATGTTAAAAGAAGAACTTAACAAATTCAACATTATCTAAAAGAAAATATCATCAGTTCCATGTTCTGTGTAAGTAGTAAGTATCTATGGAAATAACATAAACAGAATCTTAATGCTGTGTATTTGACATACACAGCAAAATAAGAGTTCTTCCAAAAAAAAAGCTTTGAAAACGGGAAGAGACTACTTTCCGAAACGTCACCAAAATAAATTATTTCTGTGTTTATTCCGATTTATATTATTTGTAAAACATAACCTCTGACTGTTCCTTCGACGTAAACGTCACGGGCGCAGAGGCTTTTTTCCAATAATACTATTATTTCGTAGATTCGGTGATTTGTTTTTGAAGAGGATAATAATACATGTGGTAGAAAACCTAAATAATAGGAAAGGACAACTTTTCATCTGGATACCCCCAGAACTAATGTAAAAAAGTATTTTCCCCATTACACGGAATGTGTACGTCTTACCATATAGACAAGATGCTATAGACATTTTTCACTGAAGTATAGCCTCCATTAAGAAATCATAGCATTATTTACGATATTCCCGATACCGTATCTTTTTTATTGTATTATATTCATATTTTATTCGTTTAATTAGTGTTATTCCTGTTATATTGTTATATTAGCATTTATATTTTTGTACGCCTTCTCGTAAGGTATTCTTTCTTCCCCCTTCTATAATCGGATTGTTGTAATCTGTTAAATGGTTATAGATTCAATAAATAAATAAATAAATAATGAATGTATCCGTTATTTATGGGCTTTACCGTATGAACGTCTTATTTTATAAAACACATTAAACATTGCATACATGTATCACTTAAGTTCATTAACTGAAAGTTTAATTTGTCTGAATCGATACAAATAAATAAACAAAAAATAATAAAAAATGTTAACGTTAAATTAAAGATTCTTAACTTGTGGTTAAAAACGTATCATCAGCTGCCTCATTTTTACAAGCAAACAAGCACGATTCGCGCTAAAGGACCACTTTTTTTTACCTTTAAGACCACTTGTTGTAAATCGAATCATTGTTTTGTTTGTAATATAATAATTTTTAGACATAACCGCTTATTATCTGGTAGACTTTACAGTATATAACCTTGCCGAACATACTTAATACCTACGTATATCGATACCAGATAAAATCATTATTAAAAAAAAGCACGTAGGAAGAAAATTGCTGGAATTAAGTTTTTAACAGCGCGTTTAAATTTTAATCACCTTACACGCCGTTACAGATCTCGATGCATGTGTCGATTTTGAGGGAGAACTGACTGTAACATGTCGCTACCTTAGCCGGATTAATGATTTTTTTAATTAATCATTACAAAATTTACGGGGCTTAGTACTTATATCATGTTAATTTGACTTATTTACTGTCCGCCTACTTGATCATTATGTTAAGAAATAGTCTTCGATAAATTAAGTGCTCGACAAAGGAACAAGGTGTTCGTTGATATGTGGTAGGGCCCATGACACTGGTGACAAATTACTAGACGTGGTAAACGTATAAATCATTAGTGGATTGAGTAACATTTCAGATTGCTGAAATAAAAGTTTATATGGGGATTGAAATTTAAATAAACCAAAACACCCAACGATATTCTCCGTATTCCATTCTTACTCTTATTAATGCTTAAAAGTCTCGAGCATAAAATGGAATAGGATTAAAATCTGGCAAATATAGGTGGAAGAATAAGTATGCAGCTCTTCAATGCTGTCAGAAAATGGTTTAATTATTATTATATTTTGTTCTTATCACAACAACCAGACTGAAAGGGTACCTGCAACGATAATGCTATTTTTGTATGTGAAACATGTTCTCCAATTCAATTGCAATATATTTATTTGCTCTTTAAAATAACACAATGTATTGCCAGGCCCTGGTCCGGAGCCAATCCGCCGAACGCGGTTTCCACCGTGTGGAAAATTTGTTGTTCAGCCGATCCTGCAGAGATCTGCCTGACAGAAACGAATGAACAAGTTTGATGATGTGTGTGTCGGAAAGTGGTAGTCGTGCATTTTGTAGAGTAGGCCCGGAATCCAAATGGTATCGAAGGCCTTCTCAATATCGAGGAGCACCATGGTGGTGCTCTTCCCAAGATTATATTGCACCTTGACGTCGTTAACTATCCTAACGACTTGCTGCACCATGCTTCGACCCTTCTGGAAACCGAATTGGCATTCATCGTCGATGTGGAGCTCATACTGATCAGACTTGACGATGCTCCATCAACTTGAAAATCGCCGGCAGTAACGAAATTGGACGATAACTGCTGGCAAGTTTCGCGTTCTTATTCGGTTTCAGAATGGATACAACGTAGAACCACGGCACATTTCCACTGGCTAGGCCAATGTTGCAGTCGCGGATCGCATTAACCATATACGTCAATTACACCAATAGCTTTTTTTGGGAGATATTTGAGTAGCTTATATTCGATATTGTTTTTTCCCGATGCTTTATTGTTTGGTAGCGTCTTGATGACTTTGACAAAATCACCCTCAGACAAAATACATTTACCGATCCGTCTCCTTAAATTCAGTCTTACGTTTTTCAGTTGTAGTGGAGTCACCTCTTCACAAGCCTCCCTTATTCTCTCGCACAACTCTCCCTTGTTTGTTGGTCTTGTCTTGTAGACTTTGCTTTAAGTGTTCCCCACAAAATTAAATATAAGGATTTGATGTCCGGTGAACTGGGAGCCCACTTAATGAGGGGGCTATTGCGACCTATAAATCTATTGTAAACATGATCGTTATCCACTCCCGTACAATAAAAGTTCTTTCCATCAACTAACTTTAGGATTCACCCCTTCAATTATCGATACATACTTTAGCAATCCCCTGTATACTTTCATTTGATACTAATTTTTTCCATTGTGTGCAAAATAGAAATGCGCTTAGCCAATTTAAAATATTTCCGCTGTAATATAAATAATTTAATAATCAGTTCCCAACATTCTGAGCGATTTTTCGAGCACCATTAATGGCCCTGTCGCAGACAGATTGTCATTAACATTATTTAAAGTCAAAGTGAATCAACCCGGCATGTGCTTTACTGCGCCTTAGGCACGTAAAATTTAATAATGGGGGACATAAATAAAGAAAAGTCATTATAATTGGAAAAAGGCATTTTTCGCGAGACCAAATACAGCAAAAGATAGCAGAATATGCTTCCTTATTGTTCGCAAATGCTAGATTTTATCTCATTTTGAATTAATAAAACACATTTAATGATGTGCACGATTTTAGTGAAAGTGACTTTTAATTTATGAAACTGTTATACCGGCTATGAATATGGATTGGAATTGTGCATGGGAACATATAGAATTATGCAAAATGCATTTTTGTAACTTGCTATACATGCCGTACGCCTTTTAGCATTATTAAATGATTATGTGGCTTAATCCGTAACTAGATATTTGACTTGTGAAACAGTTGTCTTTGTTTTTATAATTGTTATTTCATTGTAATTAGTAGTTGCGAAACAATAGATACAGAGTGTTACAAAAGTAGCGTATAAGAAAATTTATGAAAAAGGTCTTATACCGAGTGGCAACGAAATTGACTAGTTAGAATGTACTTATAACCAGCGTGTTAAAAGAGAAAAAAACATTATTCCCTCCCTGCCGCTAGTTGCCGAACTATATAACCATATAAAAGAACGGGTCAGCGGCATTACGGAAAAGAAACTAATTGTCCGTCTATTTGAGTGTTCTCTCTCCGGACAAATTACAAAACTATTTACTGTACAACATAACGAATCTCTACACAAATTAGAAATAATCTATCATTTTCGCATATTAGAGGATACTCTTTGGGCATATTATTATCACCAAAATTGCTGTTATAGCCATCGACAACGAACATTTACTTCAACTACATTATTTCAATATTCGAGTTGATGCTGCCGTGCACTGCATAGTGACAACGTACGCAGGCATTTATGAGGGCGCCGATAGAGTTCCGGAGAAAGACGTATAGTCTATATTCCCTCAGGTAAATCTGTTTCGGACTCTGCGTTATTGTCTAAAAAATCGAATTTACATTCTGATTTTGGGGGAAACGGGAAATTTGCGCGTTTGTGGTATTAAAAGAAATATTAGATTTTTTTATGAAATATTAGCTTTGATTTTTAACAAGAAAGTAAGACAAAATTATATTACAATTTGATCAGTTATATTTTCAATAATAAGGTTAGGGAAAGCTTACCTGCTGAATATTTTAATGGGGAGATTTACGTTTGCTAAATAACAAGTTTATATTCTAGAACCGTATATTTTCAGAGTTCATGCAATGACAAGCGACTTTAACTTTAATTATACTTCAGTTGATGTACTATCAATGGCTTGCCGTGTGCCTATATTGACACGCAAGATGTCACGGGAATGTTTGCCTTTCAAATTATTGGGCGAAGTTTCTCACCGGCGACTACCTAGTTTTCTATGATTGTTGAATAACGATCCGTCACTCTAATTACTCTACGAACTACAAACTGTACAGGCCAGCGGTTAGTGCTTGGGCCCATTGGTCCGATACCTTGCTTATATTTTAGGGGGTTATCTTTTCGACGCAGCACTAAACCGGGACGTCTGTCTGTTTGCATTATATCGACCAATCGCGTTTTACGTTGTTGGACAGTCATACAAAAATTGGTAGTTGCCATTTGTGTAATCAATTAAAGGATTTTACTCAACATTCTATGATATTTTACATGAGTATTTAATTTTCATTTACCCGTAAATTCTATAACGCACGAAAATGATATGATATTGTCCTCTGTACATTTGCCGCATCTTTAATTACAACTAAAATTACACGGAATTACTATTGTATTGCATTAATTTTTTAAGATAAACAGTATCAGATAGTAAACCGTACTTTGCATAAAGAATTTGGGTAAATACCTAAATATAAAAGGTAACTATAAACACAATTTGGGTCCTACCTTTGTAAAACTAGACGATCGCGATATAAAATTGAGACAAATAATTACTGGGTGGGATTTAATCTATTCTTGATTGCTTCACGATGAAGGATTTTCACCCTTTTAATGGGTATATCTCCCTTATTATTCATTTTCGGAAATAAGTTTATTAAAAGACTATTATTATTTTTTTTACGTATAGTACAGTCATTCAACGTTAAAAAGGGGCCAAATCTCCGAAATCTGAAGTACTGCTCCGATCTTCTTGAAAATTTAGAATTAAGTTCATCTTGCTCTCCTCTTTAAACCTAACTTAGTCGCAAAGTGTGCTCTTTGTTTTTAAGGGGCGAAAACTACCCCTTACTCCAATAAATTGAAAACTAATAAATTAACGCAGTGATGGGCTATATTTATGTTCAAATATGTTAAATATCAATTGTTTTTAATCATGGATCTAATATTTCAATATTTTACTATTTAACTACCCTTAAAAACAACCCCTCACACGAAAATTAATAAAAAAATGTGTTTAAGAAGCATGAAACCTTTTTATTTTGGATCGTAATAGGAGAATTTTTCCCTTTAAGTATAAGAAATCTGATACTTCATTTTTTTAATGATGCAACCCCCAAAAGCCACCCCTAACAATAAAACTTAGGAAAAATTGAAAACTAATAGATGGAAGCAGTGATAGGTTATCATTATGTTTAAATATGTTAAATATTTGTTATTTTTTATAATGTAACTAATATTTCGATATTTTACTATGTAACTACCCTTAGAAACACCCCTCACACAATTATTAAAAAAACGGTATAAAAAGCATAAAATCTTTTTATTTTGGATCTTGAATAGAAAAAATATATTCTTTAAGTGTAAACGACCTGATACATCATTTTTTAATATCATTCAACCCCTAAAAACCACTCCTTACAATAAAAATTAGGGAAAAAATCCTTTTGAAAGCTCCAAGTAGTGGAATGCGTAAAAATATGAAAATAAATTGCTGCTTATGATATAATGAAATTTTTCTAAAATTTTTATCCCTTAAAAACACCCCTTTAAGAAAAATAAAAATGTAGAAAGAAACCGTTAGCAGGTGTTCATAATCCAAGAGCCCCTTCCTCTGTTGAAGGTCGTCTTCAGAGGAATTTCGCCTAGAGAAGCGCACCTTTCCTTTTCTATCTTTTACTCATATTATCTATATAATATCTTTTTATGCATGTGTTTATACATGTGGGAATCCGGATATGTATGTATCAAGAAGACACAGCACGTACAAAAGAATAAATGCTCCAAAACGTTCAAAATTTAGGCGCTCCGTAATTTTCCTACGTTATCTCTAGAAAAATGTATTTAGATTTTTAACGATAACTCGGCTTCCTTTTAAGCTTTTTGCATTCACCCACACATCACTTTGTAGGGAATTTCATAAGCTATAAAGTCATGATGATTGCAATATTTCTACACCCTTTCGTTCAGAGAATTTTAAGGTTGAAAGGCTAAAAAGAGGTTTCCTTCGCATAGAAATCAAAGCTTTAAATGCCCATATCTCGCTTAATTTTTAAGCTACATGAATTTTAAAAAAAGCAAAATTTTCAGTAAAAAGAAAGCAAAATTTTTGTTCAGAACACTTTTTTCGTAAAACATTATTTTTTTAGTTATTTTGAAAAAACAACGTATTCTTTGAAAAATTGAAAAAAAAAATTTACTTAAAACAACTTTATTCAAAATGTACATTCTCTAAACCATTCAAACTTTTGGAACGTGTTATTGGGACATAAATAAAGTTAATTTTTCATGGGCTACGATTAATTTTAATTTTGCCGCTCATGGCGCCAATTGTATTGTCAATTTTTTTTCAAAAATTCCAGAGACTTAACTTATTTTCGCCATAACTTCCTTAATTTTCATGCTAGATGCTTTTATAAAAGCCTATTTTAAAGGCCTAATAAAGCACTTTAAAAAAGGTTATGAACATTTTCTCTGAAAAATTACTCATTTTTCCGTTATTTGAGTTTAAATCTTTAGATAAATTTACGACAAACAAAAATTCGTCTTCAATGACTCATAAGTCGCTTAATATGACCTAAAACATTAAAGAAAAGCTGACGAATCGCTTTGTTTTTTTATAAGATTCAATTTTGATAAGAATAGTCTTTTCCAGAAAACGTTTAATTTTCGAGTTATTCACGAAAAACTGTTGAAAAACGTGTTTTTATTGGAATTTTCAATCGCGAATAACTCAGAAATTATTAGGTTGTAGAAAAAACTTTATACTACATGAAACGACAACATTTTGCTGCAGAATTGAATAAAAATTACCACTTCTTACGCATTTTAATTTTTTCGATGCCTTGAAATAACTTATTAACTGTTGAATCTGTCATTACTTGTTAAGCTACAGAATAAATTTGACATAATAACACTAGTTTAAAAGAAAACATGCATGTATATAAATAGACATTGACCCACATCTGTTCTGAGTTTACCAAATTAGGTTAGGTAGCGATATCGGACCACATTATCAATTAAGGCGGTGTTAAAAAACGAAAAATCAACAACAGCATACAATTATCCTTATAAACAAACAAAACGTATTTATTTCAAAGCCTACTGTAACAATAATTCATAATATCATAATGTAATAAGGAACAGTTATACTATTGTTTTAAGACAATTGAATGTTGTTCCATGGCAATCTTTGACTTTCTATCGGCTCTTTTAACTGCGACGTCGTGCATTACTGTTTATGAAAAAAAAAACGGTAAAAAGACGTGGGAAATTTAATTATTGATTATAGTACTGATATACTGTATATGTATAGGTAATTAGTGCTTGCGACAAGACATGCACGTAATAGATAATAGGACGACCCACAAAACTGATGTTCGGTACAATGTAGTATGTAGAGGAAGGGATCGGTCCTATCACTGAAGAGCTGTTTGATTGTTGCAGTTAGGCCAAGCAAGATCTATTCCAAAAATAATCCTAGGAAGTACTGGAGCCAATCTAGATTTTGATTGGAATTGTCTAGAAAGGTGAATTTTATTAATTAATTGAATAATTTAATTTAACAAATTTCACCTATTCAGACAATTCTACACACGACAAGAATTTGGATAGTTGACTTCGCTAAAGGGAATTAGTAAGTAGGTACTTCTAAGAAACAAATAACATCAATTTTTACAAGTTAGATGTACCCTGATTATGTTTCCCGCACGTATCACAGATCTCTGATACGCGCTTCAGTTGGCGAATGCCTAATAAGTTTAATACCAAAAAATTCGACAGAATGTGGGATGTGGGCAGAATTAAATTATATATTTCAGAATGTGCCATTGTGAAATGGTAATATTCACGTCAGCGCCGAGATCTTTATCATCCGACTAGGCATATCATAATCCGCATTGTTTTTGGTTATAATGTGTAACCCGTGAAACATATATGCTTGTACAGATATGTTAATATTATATCTTCAATGTGTAGGTGTTTTTATTACTTATTAAATATGGTGCGTCCAGATAATAATTTCGTTTTTATCGTCTTCGTTTCAATTTAGGGGTCCTGCAATGTCAAGAACAACATCTGTTGGTAACACTGACCAAAAGTAACTTTTTTCTACAAAGGAAAACGTGTTATCGTTCTCCCACTGCTGCAGAATGTATTGGCACATATTTTACAGGGTGCTCGTTAAAATGTGATATAAATTAATTTTAGTTAATCGTTTAGACACACTAAATCTTCTAATTATTACATCTTCTTAATCTAAAATTCTACAGTATCTTCCATTCTATTTTATTAATTTTTTGCATTTTTTTAAATAACTTTTTTGTACATTTTTTAATTTCCACACTTACTGTTACTACTACTAAATATTACTCTTAAGTATTATTGCTTATAATACATAGATCTGCCAATTATTGTTAAGTGCTTTTCTATACCGCTTCAACCTCCAAACAGTAACTTCCACCCTGTTAAAGGTGGGCTGGAAAGAGAGATTTGTTGACAAGCGTGCCACAGTTCTATTCTGGGGCCTTTACTTTTCACTATTTACACATCGCAATTTCATAAGTTCATAAAATACTCAAAAATACATATGTACGCTGACGATACGCAAATCTATTATTCTTTTGCTCTCGAAGGTACATACCCAAAAAAATATGCAAAATGCTTATAATGTTCTTAGACTGCTTTTTCCGCATAGACGTCATCTCCATGCAAAGGTCAAAAAATCGCTTTGTGATGCTCTTGTACTCTCTCAGTTCACTTATTGTTCGCCCGTATATTCACCCTGTTTGGATCAAGATTATATGAATCGTATTCAAAGAGTGCAGAATTCTTGCATTCGTTTTATCTACGGTATACGAAAATTTCAACACATCTCTCATAAATTCTCGGAACTTGGATGGCTAAAAATGAATGGAAGATTTAAAGTGCACACGCTTCGCTTGTATCACAAGCTATTATTATTTAAGTCGCCACCATATATATACAATAAAATCACTTACAGAAGCGATGTCCATAACGTCAATATTAGATTCAAAGGTTTAATTACCCCTCCTGTACACAGAACCCACCTTTATGAGCGGAGTTTTCGATACAACATTGCGTTTCTCTATAAAGGCCTTCCGACTGAAATAAAATCTCTTAAGATATCCAAGTTTAAAAATGAAATTAAAAAATATATTAGTCAATTGCAGTAATTAGTGATTTTGTAATGTAATAATCGTAATTACGTATTTTAATGGGTGGTTTTAGTCCAGGAAAATTAGTTTTTTATTAGGTGTTTTTTATTATGTTTTGTCATTATTGTGTTATTGTTACTATTATTATTGTTGTTTCCTTCAGGTTATCATTATATCCATAATTTAAATATGATAGGTTAAGTGGTAGAGCACATTTAATTGTGAACTTCGCCTTTGTCCGGTAATCTTTTGTCTCAATGTATTTATTTTGTTAATGTTTCTTTACTGCTGCCGAAAATAAAGACAATTATTATTATTATTATTATTGTTATTATTATTATATTGAATGGCCTGCAAGATCTCCCGACCTATCCCTCTTAGTTTTTTTTCCTATCAGGACATACAATGAGCAAAAACAAAAATTCTCTCATTTAAATAGGTATAAAACAGTCTTTCGTGGACTACCCCGTATTTCAAAATGTACACACACTTTTTTGTAACAGTTTTCGTCGGTTATTAAACTCTAATGCAGGAAAGTAAAAAATCTTTAAATCTATCCAGTGCTCTCCTCTATTTCTCATATGACACCATTTATTACTATCGAGAGCTCCTCAAAAGAGTTTTTCTCAAGCGGATATTAAAACTGTTTGACGATACCGGAAGCGTGCGGAACTTGGATCAAGAAAAACAGGACGACGAAGTAACATTTAAGAGAATCCCGGACAAGTATGCGGATACCGTTCAGAAATCGTGAAATGTCAAAGGACTGAATTGGCTCAATTATATAACGATACGTACTAAAAAATCAGATTCATTCAAAATAACAACATATCATTAATTATTAGATCTGATCGCAGGATTAGATCGCTCTTTCCTAACAGAATTTTAATTGAATGAAATCAAAACCAAGCCAACTTATCGATTATTTTTTTTCTTTGGACGTTTAAAAGTAAAATTGTTTTTAGCCAGCACATCTTTGGTGAATGCCGATTTTGATCTAGATTTAATTTCACTGCTAAACTAACTTAAGTCGAGCTTTCGACGCCGTTACCTCGGATTTTATCTTGTAAAAAATAGAACATAAACATTCGCGAGAATCACATTCTCAACGAGAACATACACGTATCTTGTGAAATACTTTGCAACGACAAATCGTGTTGTAGTAAAATAAAAAGTCATTGATTCTTATGACTTATCAAAAGAAAATAGAAAACGACCTTAAGGATAATGCCAAGAGTTTTTGGTTTTATTATATTAAGACTGCGTTTGCATACATCAGTCAATCGTGAGTAAATTTGTAAGTAATAGAATTACATCGTCCTGCCGATAACATAGAAACCACATCAGTCTAGGAACCAGATTCAGCGTACAGGACCGTACGAACTGTATTCTCGACGCCACTGTCTTTATATGTAGCAGTTACAACAGATTTTTGTAATACCTCGGTGACACACAGAACATCTTGAAGTGCTGTGGGTTGCGCGTATTCAGTTGGCATAGAAGATGAAATATTAGTAAATCACCGAATTTAGCTATCAGGAACACATAAGTGCTATGGTATAATTTGATATAAGTATAGTTTGAATAATAAATACGTAGATATTTAGAACACCAGGAAATGTACAGATTTTATTCATGTTTGCGTGTAATACTTAAATGTTTATAGTTATTTAATAAAGAGGAAAGTAGTGAGCCATTCAGAAAATTTTCTGTACACCCTTAATAAGAATATGTGCCACAATGGAAAATAAAAAAAATACTTTTGTGCATTTCCCATCTCAAAAACAATGTTTTAATATTCTGTGATCTAAGAGTGCTATTTTAATTGTCGTTTTCGAGGACTAAAGTGTAGAAAGTGGTTTCTGTTCCTCGAGCAGTAAAAGAGATCTGTACTTTACTTCTTGAAAATGATTATTACAGTAGCAATATCGCACGGTTAGACCATGAAGTGTAAAAAATTAAATAGTTTGTACCAATATACCGCAAAGCGAAAGTGCTTTTAATTCCTCCTGTAATTGATCCTTCACACTCGGTGATAAAACAGGCACTTATAGTCAGGGAGTTGTAATGTTAAAAGCTCCGAGATGCCGTGGACGTCGGTCGGCTTGATAGATGGTGCGGAAAGTCCCCTTGAACTACTTGGTACCCTTAGTGATCTGTAGAATTTATGACCCCGAGAAGGTCACCCTACATGGCCGAAATGTGAAACCTGTCCGTTGACTAAAAAATTTCTAGGACTCATCCCCAGTGCTATTTTTTTTTGCATTCGGTCCACGAGGTCCAAAATTAAGAGCAAATAACCGATTTTTTTTTTATTTTATTTTTCTGTCCGAGATGTGAAGACCCTTCAAAACCTTTTCCAACCTGTTTTCCTAGATGGAAAAAGTACCAAAATCCAATCGACAAAAAAACTATTCACCAGAATTTTTTTGGGCGACTTTGAAAATTGGGAAAATTCCAAAATTTGATGTTTTTCTACCTAATTTTCGGAATTATGGGAGAAAATGTCTGTCAACCATTTTTTCTGCTAATTGGACCCATAAACAGTGGTGAAAAGCAATCGACAGACAATTTAGTCCCTTACACAATTTTAGGCCACCCTTCAGAAATTTCCAAAATGTAACAATTTATAGAAAAGTGGAATAAAGTGTCTATTTATCTACAGTGTCCTTTGTGCTGGTGCAATTTTCATTAATATGTTGACCGAAAAACCAGAAAAACCTAAAAAACAAATTCTGCATCCCCAACCCCCTCAGGGATTTCGAATTCGCCAAATGGCTAATTTGTCAATGTAACGTAAAAAAAATATTATTTTGCTTTGTATAAAGGCTTTCTTTAATGCAATACATACATATATATAGTGAATTTTAATGTGTATCATAGCTAGGTAAAAACCTAGAAAAAAACTTAACCGAACCACGCGGTGGTAGTCGGTGAACTTGGTGTGGCATTCCTAGGCAATTTATGGTAATGGTTGCCCCGAGGCAGTAATGTACGGACCTCAACTTTATTATTTCCCACCATACCTACCAGTCAACATATAGATCGATTGTAAAATAAGTGAATAATGTAAACTCCCAGGGCAAGCTACAAGGAAGCGCCTAGGTGATCCGTTGTGCTGTAATTACCTTCCGAGAACCTGGTCATGATAGTGGTAGATTTTTCTGATTTTCCTGGTTTCCGGTCAACATATTAATGAAAATTGGACCAGCACAAAGGACACTGTAGATAAATAGACACTGTATTCCGCTTTTTGATAAATTGGTACATTTTGGAAATTTTTGAAAGGTGGCCAAAAATTTTGTAAGGGATGAAATTGTCTGTCGATTGTTTTCCACCACTGCTTATGGGTCCAATTAGCAGGAAAAATGGTTGACAGACATTTTCCCCCATGATTCCGAAAATTAGGTGGAAAAACATTTTCAAAGTCGCCCAAAAAAAATTCTGGTGAATAGTTTTGTCTGTCGATTGGATTTTGGTACTTTTCCCAGTGGTACGACCGTTTATTATAAAGTAACATTTAACAGTAGTGTCACCAACAGATAGTTACTGAAAATGTGTGAACAAAACGAAATTAGAACTATTTTGCAGACATCAGTTTTACTAAAATCGACAATCGTACATAATTTGTAACCCTAATCGCTTTCAAGATTTAGTTTATTATTCACATGTTAACTCGGGACTTGTGCAGTAAGTTTGAATGAAATTGTAGTGTTCTAATATAATGAATACAACTAGTGCATCTCTTTAAATTTTTTTATTATATAATGTTTATCATAAAAAACAAAATAACAACCTACTTTCTTTCAGAGAAACAGGGAAAAAATAAAGGGGATATATATAAGCAGCCATTACTTCATTTGGACAGATTTTTTCGTATTGTGGTAGAGATCAAAGTACTGTAAATCTTAATAAATAAAAAGTAATTAGTCCCAATACTTTTAATGGCAATGTCATTTCTTAACATTAATATGAGCAAATAATTAAACCAAGTTTTAGATGATATTTAAAACACCAAAAATAACAAATTATCAGTCCGATCCTGCTCTGCGGCACACGAAGCAATGTCACCGCTGTGCTGCTACCAAGGTAGCAGCAAAACGCCCAACTATTTTATATGGAATTTAACATATTCGTATTCGACATAATACTTTAATAGGAGCAAATATTATGCAGACTTTTCAGGGTATTTTATTTAATACTACATCGCATTATATTTTATTTGAATATTTAAGTCCCTTCGTAGAATATAAAACAATTTATGGTGAATTTGGGACGAATGAGTGGTACAATTGCGTTGAATAATCAAGGAGAAAATTTTGGAAACTTAATTTTATCTAGGATTACAATATAAAATATAATAGGTCCTTGTCTTAAGTTTGCTAGTTTACATAATGAAATAATTCTGAATTCTGTTGGCTCGTTTTTAAGAATTGTGTAACATATGAATGAGGGTATTTAATGCACTATTTGATCTTGGTAACGCACCCTTAACAAGCTAAAATTTCGAATATCCTGAAAGTGCATACCTTACACATCGATCGGTATAAACCAAGTGAGAGCGTTTGAACTCAAGAACTCTAAAGAAGCAAAACATTTACCTAGGAACTATAATACACGATTAATTATGTCAAGCCTTTTATAGTAATTTCAAATCAGTAATAATTAAAAAGAAAATGAGTCGTGTCTTGCACAACTTTTCCGTATGCATCCTTTGTTCCTGCCATCTGGTCGGACGAAAATAAAGGGCCTTGTAAGTTATTTAATAGCAGATTAATTCAGAACCGGTCTACACGCAGTTATGCATTATTGGACCTCGATGATTATTCAATATTTTGAAAGGGAACAACTCGCTATCCGATATAAATTATAGATAACATATGGCCTAATGTTAATTTTCTAATTTATTTTATGCTGATGGTTTTTGTTTCTCTGTCATTTAGTAATGGTTGATAAATTATGTCAGTTGTGTTCGTCTTGATGACAATAAGGGCTGAAATGGGATTTTTACTCTTCACTAAATGGACTGAGAAAGTGTAATTAATCAAAACTTAAAATTAACCCCACCATAACGTTTTAGATCCCTACGAACGTTCTGTAAGCTCTTTTAAATGTAAAAAGAACCCCTTTACAGTTATTATACCTGCTCCATCTCATCAAGTGGATATACAGGGCGACTTAGCTTTTATTAATCAAGTGTCAAAGGAACATAACCGTAAACTTAATTCTACTAAATCTTACATTACGCTATTTGGTAATAAAAACTAATATTAACAATTTAAAACATCACTTAAATATTAATATTGAAGGTGTATCTTTATCTTTAATTAATGCGATATCCAATTTAGGTATTATTTTAGATAGTAATTTACGTTTTGACGGACATATCAAAAAGTTAATGCAAAAGTCGTATTCGCCTATAAAACTCATTTATGTCAGTTGTTGTTATTAATTAAATTTTAAAGATTAATAATCTTAAATGGTTAGGAATGTGAAATACGTACGTACGTTCATACAAAATTTCTTAAATACCCCTCACTCCTCCTCTGCCCTTAAAAATAAATTTATACCTCGATCAGCTGTTCACCCCAGTGATATTCGATATAAATTAAAGAGAACTATCCCGCAAACTATCAGCACCTGAAAGGTTTGTAACTTAAATATTTCAATAAATTATTTCAAAGGTTTTTTTATTATTGCCATGCACTTTATTCAATAATTTATTATTTTTAAGGTTTTAATTTTGCGGTATGTGGTTTTAAGCTAGACTTCGCCACAAATGGGCCTAATTGTTATTTTTGTAAAAATCTTTGTATTTATATTTTTTATAAAATAAAGTCGATTTTTTTTTTACAAAAAGCCAGTCACCCTACTCCTCTGTGGCTCCGATTCTCACAGAGGGGAGCTGGTAATAAATACCAATAGCCACTCCCCACGCCCGTGGGGTGAGTGACTACCGGGTCCGTGAATCGTGTGTCCTGAGTAGACGCAATGAACCGAGGATGACAGCCTTCTGCATTCTGCCGGCTAAGATCTCTGCCGAATCTCGGCATGCCGGTATGATCTTTAGTTCTGAAAGCAGCGACTGTCTCATTCCACCGAGGGATCCTATAATCAGTACCACTATTTTAACAGAATGGCCTGGATAAAGCCTGCGGAGTTCGAAGAGCAAATCTCGATATTTTGTCTGTTTTTCCTCCTCTTTCAAGACAATATTACTCTCAGTGGGAGCTGAGAATTCCACGACATACATTGTCTTGAGTTGGTGGTCGAGGAGTACTATGTCAGGCTTGTTGGCTTGTATTTGCCTTACGGTTTGAAACGAGTAGTTCCAATAAATTAGACACTTCTCATTCCCCATAACGGACTCAATATCCCCCGGAGCGTAAGGCAGCACTGGTGTTTCGTCTATCCCATACGAGTGCTTTAGATGATAGTAAAGCACTCGTAATGCTGCGTCGTGTCTGTGAATATAGGCCGAGACTGCGTATGTCGGGCAAGCCGACAGTAAGTGCATTACAGTCTCCGGCGCCCTGCGGCAGGCCCTGCAGCTGACATCAGGGACCACCATACCCATGACACGACGTCGACAGACGAGAGTGTTAAATACACCATCCTGGCAAGCCATTATGAATCCCTCGGTCTCGGACTTCAGCCCAGATGACCTTAAGAAGGCGAAGGTCAGCCTTTCGGATAAGCCGAGGTCTTCTATATTTTTATAGAAGACTCCGTGCAATGGCTTATCCTTATGGAGCTGCAGAAGGATGTTGTGTTCTGCAGCTCTAATGTGGGCTTTTAGTCGAACGGGTTCCAACTCGGTGAGTCGGGGTTTACCCGCTCGGCATCGAAGATGAGACCAAGTTCATCGGCTGCTCTCCGTGCTGCCTTAAAGGGAAAAGCTCCTACCTCTGCATTTTCATGGTCTCGGATCATCTGATCCGAACTCCTGATGACCTTACATGCTCCATCCAGAACCATCCTGCTATGGAGACTCTCCAAGCTCAAGAGTTCACGGCCTCCCCGATATCGTGGGAGATATAACCGTGGAACGGACGATTTAGGATGCAAGCTCCTATTGAGATGCATCTTCTTGCGGGTTACTACATCGAGTTGACGCAGCTCTTCTCTAGTCCACGTCACTACTCCGAAAGAGTAGAGAAAGATTGGAACGGCAAGCATATTTGTAGCAGACACCTTGTTCTTCCCCGACAGTTCTGAAGACCAAATGTGTCGGAGTAGGTGCTGATACTTGCCGCGGAGAGCGTTTTTCACTACACTCACTTCTTGGGTGGAGTGTTGCTCGACACCCAATTAAGTGTACGACTCTCCGGCATCTAGATGGTGTAAGATGCTTCCGTCCACGAGCTGCGCGTCCTCTCCGTAGTCACCGCATCATCCTCTCTTGAGATGGATCAGTGCGCATTTGTCCAACCCGAACTGCATACCGACAGCCTGCGTATACTCCTGTACCACCCTAATGGACTGTTGGAGATCCCTCTCTCCAGAGGCATGAAGTTTAAGGTCATCCATATAAAATAGATGGGTGACCTTGTGCCTCCTATCGCCGGGAGTACCGCTGTAGCCACGGGTTTTCCGGAGTGAGACGGATAATGGCAGTAGTGAGATGCAAAACAGAAGGGGGCTGAGGGAATCTCCCTGAAATACTCCCCTTCTGAATGTTACCGACTCTGTTTGGACTCTATCGTTACCCGATGTTATGGTAAAGCGAGTCCTCCAGAGCGGCATCAGTTCTTCAATACATCTCACTACGGGACCGGGTACCACAAGTCGATTTATTATTATTATTATTATACTAGGGCATAATAAACATCAAATTTCTAGCTATTACAGAGCTCGAAATATCGAAATGTAGCGCACTCTTGCTCACCCTGTATGATTCTATTATAAGATTCATATTTTTTCGTCGCGATATAGATTATTTGACTGTCTCTTTGCTGGGCCATTAATCAAATTAAGCAAAGGGATATAAACCAATATTAACAGAACATCAAATAAACCTAATGTCATATTAATTCACTTAACATCATTTAATATGTTTATGATAATTGTTACGAGATGTTTAACAGGACATAAATCAACAGATTAAATTAAATCATCTGCTTAAATATTACAAGTTACTTTCTAATAAATTTATAACAGAATTATTATATTCAATTGGACTAGAGATTAATATCTGGTACCCACTAATCAATTAATTGATTTTAATTACTCTACGGTATTGTTTAATGACAACTGATGTGACATAAATGTTAGCTCAAAACTGGTAGCAAATGAAACCAGTCAGAGCAGCAAGTTTTAAATGTACCATTATTTTTATTTTAATTTACGTTAATTCGATTTAGAATATTATATTTTTTATATGTAGAAATGTTACAGTCATTTTATGTGTTTGTGTTCTTAACTAATCACATTAAAATAACAGATGAATCATATACAAATAACAGTAGATAGCAAGTTAATTCCTTTTCTGTGAGATACGATACGTTAACTTAGGAACAAACAAAGATCATGCGAATAATTTAACTAACACATTTTATTGCGGCTCAAGATATTTGACAAATTCCTAATTTTAAAAATAGAAAGAAACTGAGCGACCTATTTTTTAATATTACTCTATTTTGTATTATTCACATTTGGATTACGTAAATAAAAGAGACTTATCTAAAAAGTTCAGTATACTTGTTGTCAGATGTCGTTAATTAACATCTTTCCGGAGTGGTAATGGATAGTCGCCGGTGGAGAAGCCACTAGAGGCTTCGCCGTGTATTAGCCAGTAGGTAAAGGTCTTTAAATATTTGTCAGCAACTGCCATTATATGAGGAAGTATAAGAAGACTAGAGGTCTTCAATACAAGAGGAGGCTAACACTCTTTTTGTGTTACGTTGGTTTTAAGCTTGTCAATCCTGTTGAGACAATTTAGCTATAAAAATTGAATCACTAGTTATAAATATCTTTATGTTGTTAAGGCGCACCCACGATATTGAAAGAGGGTTTCCAATTAACACAGGAAGTGAGAACAAATGAAGGGTGGTTGATTCCACCATTATTGCTCACTTGGGAATTATGCTCCCCTCTTAGCTTTTATCGTTTTCAGATTATTCTTAAAATAAGATATTTCTCGTATTACTTCCACGTCCAGTGGAAGTATAGTAACGCAAGAAAAATATTTTTTCTTTTGTTGACATAGGCTTAAAATGTCATGAAATGCCGAGATTTTAAATTTGACCAAAAAAAATTTCCTGTCTGTCGCTCAGTTGGTCTGTAACTTTTTTTGTGCGCACGTTCACTCTGGAACCGTTTATGATATTGATTTGAAATTTGGAACACTTATGTATTGTAACGAGATCTGGAACTGGATTATTTTGATCTAATTCCGTTGAAGGGTTCGGGGGTAAATAAGGGTAAATAGGCAAAGCAAGCAGGCAAGAGTCCATAACATTGCAATTTAGGACATGTATAAAGAGTCAAGGTCTAAAAAAATTTTTTGGCACCAGCCACCCCCCCCCCCCACTCTCACTGTCACGCCCAATACCACCCCCACACTATTATGAAAGGGAGTAAAAAAATAAAATGTGATTTAGTGTGTATACAAGAACGAAATGTTTAAAAAAAAATTTCTGGCGTTGGCTCCTGATTTAAGCCTCATGGAGCATTCATAGGATTAAACAGGAAAATTTGTATCAACTTTACGCAGCCACATTTGAATTCTAATGAACATGTGACAATATACTTTGTCGTCTAATCTGTCCGCTATCATTTCTGGTATTTTCAGTCACTGTCATCTTTCCTTTGTCCTCTTATCTGACTTCCCATCAGCAGGAAACGTAACAATGTAAAAGGAATTTAAAAAATGCGCTTTCGTGTCGCCGAATTTTTCTATACTCATTACCTACTTTTAAACGGTTCGTAATACATAAAGTGTCTTGTGCACCGCGACTTGATTCATTTTCTATAATAAATTTTAAAGCAATTAAAATAATTTCGCATACCTCTCGCACCGGAAACATTTTATCGGCCGTTAATTAAATCTAACTAGTAAATTTTACACTGAAGTTTACACCAAACCAGTTCAACTTTTAGTTTTCACTTTTGTTAAGTTTCGATTTCATTTCAAAAATGTTCCCACAGCCTGCTTTGTTAGCGACATATGCAGTGGATCGGTTAAAAATTATTATGGGAATGTTTTTATTACTTTTACCAAATTGTTTAAGTGAACCCTGTATATGGTAGAATAACCCATAAAAAGAAGAAATGAATAAGATCAGTGGTACTGTACAACGTTCACTGTGTACATGCATGCTTTAAACCAACCGAGTTGAAAATAGAAGAGAAAAAACGTGAATTTCTCACAATTAATCTTATATTTCTCCAGGTTTTCTAAATTAGTATACGTTTCATTTGAATACAATGCACTCACCGCTGTGTACTATTTTACTTTGCCAAATTAGGCATAAAAACAACAATGCAGCTTAGTTACATGACTAATTACCTTTTACCTCCGAGCTTGAGTTGGTGAAAAAATCAATAGCCTGCAGTGCCGTGCTGCTTTACCTCACCCATGATTATAATAACAAAACTGTATGATTAAGGTACAAGCAAACGATTTGTTTACTTTTAAATCTACGTTGGTGGCATTAGAGAAAAAAGAGTCATAGAATTTAAGCATATTTATAGCCAAGGCATCCTTGGATAAGTGGCCCCCTAGTTTTTAATATTATAATCCCCTTAAGCCGCTATTTACCAATTATATACAAGTTGGACCTTGACTGGACATATTGACTCCAAATTAAAATATAAATTGATAACCTAAAAAAATCAATCATGCTTAATCTGCAGGAAGACAGTTTATCATAAATATTGACTAGAGACAAGGTTGTAAACATGTAGATTTTTTGTTCAAACTTGATTGAACGTAGTGAATTTAAAAGTGAATACAGAAATAATAGAAAGAATATCGATAAACCTAAATATTTCTGAATCCGACATAATCATTCATTATTCCCTTTATAAGAGTTACGATAAATATTAACACAGAGGTAGAAGAAAAAATATGTTTGAGATACTCTTTGGCGACGTTGAATTTCAAAAATTAAACGAAGGCAAGAATTCTGTACTTCTTGTATACGTGTTACAGTTACATGGCCTATGTCCATTTAACAGTCTTATATAAAAACTAGTGTTTTGTTTATGTTTGGCACAATCTGTGTAACATTTTGATTCAGTTTTTGTAAGCGAAACTGTTTTCAACTAACAGAATTTACTTGTATGACTGCTAAATCATTTCACACTGTTTTATGTACATATTTTAATATCTTAGGAACTCAGTCATGTTCTATTAACTATTATGTATCTCTGTTTCGTTGTATTATAGCATCCCAGGAAACAATAGTCTACAAAACATTTATTTACATCAGATACCTATATTTCAATTTTTATATTTTTATTTACTATGTAAGTACATATGGTCATTTTCCTTACCTTTTCTCGTTACTATATATAGTATATCATATAAGATGTAATATATTTACTGAGTTCTCACAATATGTTTTACTATTTATTACAGCTGTTCATATTTGTGGTTATGTATAAAATAGAAATTACAAATTGTGAGGCAAAGGCAAATCAGCTGTGGTATGGAAGTAATTAAAAACTTTTATTATAGATTCCTTTTATCGATCGTATGGCCACATTTTAGTTGTGAGTAAAGGAAATTGTAGAATTTGCGACCTGCAAGTTGTTGCGCTTAACTCAACCATTGATAGATGGCCATACCTGTACTAATTCTGTATTTTATAGCTTTCAATTTAATTAGGGAATTAGATTTCTCAAGTTTATTTGAAAGTTGACCTTATCAGTAAAACTCACCAAGAAATCATTTGCTTGCAGCCTTTGTACTGATTCGAACGTATTCAATTTTTGTCTTTGATGTAATTTCAATTATTTTAAAAATAAATTTAAATTCAAGGTCAATTCTTTTTAATTTAAAAAGTAGTTAAAATACTATATGTACCACATGGTTTTATAATATTTTTTCTTTTTCAATTTTTTTGCAATTTATAGTTTATGAAATCAGCTTACTTATATTCTTATATTCTATATATATGATATGCTTTTATATACATATATATTTCTATATATTTATATGTACTTATGTACTTATATGTTTATGCACATATATACTTATACATTTCTGTATACGTTTCTGCATAGCTTCTTCATTCCTGCATAGCTTTTGCACAGCTTATCACGTATTGCTGGATTGCTGTCCCAGAATCAGTCACCTCAACAATAGTCAATCTAGGATCCTGGTATAAATTTGCTATATATATATATATATATATATATAATAAACACCACATAAATTAGACAACCCCCAATTCCAGAAGCCAGGGCTTGTGCGGAAGGGGGTTACATATTGAAAAAACGCGGACATACAACCATTTCCTCCGACAGTGCCAGTGCCGGAGCCAGGATTCGAACCCGGTGGTGCGATGTCCGTGTGATTAACCGCGATTGCCACCTCGCGCCTTAACCCACTCGGCTATCGACCAGACAATATATATATATTATTTAAAATTTCAATTAGTCTTTATAAACCGATTTATCAATTATTCATGTAATATATTTAACATTCATTTTAATCTATCTTTTTATTTCTCTTACCAACAATTTCAGTCTGATCTATAGTAGACTGGTTTTTCGAGAAAAAGAGACAATTCTACTTATTTTCACTATAGATGGTGCCCAATTTAACATCAATTTTTCTTTGTCTCCTTTTCTCGAAATAAACAGAAATCTGTCACTTATGCTGTACATATCAAAAAGGGTAAGTTTCTCCACTCTTACGAATACTCTGGATCCACGGCTCTTTGCTCCGACTTAAACCAGCTAGTCGTCCGCATATGTTGCCTCAATTCTTTCTCAAAAATAAATAATAAGGGAAAGGAGGTAACATCACCTCGACGTTGTCAATACAAGGGTCATAAAGTGGTTAAATTGGGACAAAACTAAAGAATAACATTAAATTTTTTTCACATCAATGCTTAAAAAGTGTCTCTGAGTGTATATAATGTTTAGTGCAGCATATGTTAATCTTAATTCACTCGTTATATGCTGCTTAAACCTTAATTTGTGATCAATAATAAGACCAAGACTTTTAGAGCTATGATTGAAGGCGATATCGTTTCCGATCTGTATATTAAATTCTCTTGATACAAATTCATGTACATTGTTACTACAAAATATTATAGCAGATGACTTACTAAGGTTAATTTTGAGTAGGTGATCAGTTGAAGTTGATACCAAGTTCTTTAAATCAGTGTTAATTAAATTCCCATATTCATGTAGATCTTCAGTGTGAAATGAACAATAAAGTTGTGTATCATCGACATATATGTGGTAATTACAGAATTGCAAGGATTTATGAAAATTTTATGTAAAGATAGCAAATAATAATGGGCCAAGTATACTTCCCTGCGGAACTCCCGAAAGTACAGTTAGCGGTTGCGAAATATTGTTATTGAGTACCGTTTGTTGAACTCTATCCGACAAAAAAGATATAATTAAATGGGAAGAATTCTGTTCAAACCTTAAAAATGCAAAATAGAAAAAAAGTAATTGGTAATTTATCATATCAAAAGCTTTATGTTAGTATAATCTAGTAATACTAAAACACTGATTTTATTACTATGAATAGCTCCAATGATGTCATCAGTTATGTCAGCAATGGTCGTAGCGCAACTGAAACCAGATCTAAATCCAGACTGTTTTAAAGGTAGAATATTATTAATATTTAAAAATTTTGTAAATGTACTAATATTGAATTTAATTTATCATATCCATACGCTTTTAATTTTATGTTTTGAATTATTTTAATAACATATAAATCAGATATATGTTTAAATGAAAATAAATCATATATACCTTTTTTAACGTTGGTATTATAAAAATTAGTTAACTTTTCTTTAGGTGCCTCATAATTATTTGATGGACTAATAAAAAAATCATTGATATTATCCACATTATTTAGCTGTTCAGGTATCTTGATATGTTGGTTTTTACAAATATTTACTTTTTTAAATTCACTCCATTTATCTTTTGTATTACAATTACTAAATTTATATTAAGCATAATATTTTTAGTCGCAAACTCCTCTATAAAATCCTTATTTTACTATAAGGAACGTAACCAAACTGCAACCAACAGCTACTCTCCGGGCTATGTGCCCGGCCGAGCGCTGAATTACAAGTTACAAGTCTGGCGCGTTAGGTGTAATAATTGCATATTACCATCAAAACGCTAATGCTTCGATTGCAACAAACACTAGCCGAAAGACTGATCCTATTTAAAGGACCTCTATACCGCTAGATGGCGCCTGCTGACTATTTTACATGTCGCTATTGTAAAAATACCGGGATGTACCAAATAGTCAAAGGATCCTCGTGCCGGTCGTCACATGCCTACCTTGCACTGACGAGAGCCAACAGCTCGAAACTGCAGTCTGCAAGTGGTGCGTGACGGCTTGCCAGTCTTTCGGCTGGTGTTTGTTGCAATCGAAGCATTAGCGTTTTGATGGTAATATGCAATTATTACACTTAACGCGCCAGACTTGTAACTTGTAATTCAGCGCTCGGCGGGGCACATAGCCCGGAGAGTAGCTGTTGGTTGCAGTCTGGTTACGTTCCTTATAGTAAAATAAGGGTTTTATAGAGAAGTTTGCGACTAAAAATATTATGTTTAATATTCCGCCCTCTAAAAGCACATTTGAACTAAATTTATATTTTAAATAAGCCTTCCTTTCAGCATTAATGGCAGTATTAGTGAAATTTCGGAGTTGTTTATCATAAGACCAATGACCATTTTGCCTGGTTTGTTTGAATTTTGTCAGAGCTTTGTGCCGTAGTTTCTACATAACTTTAATATTGTCCGTGATCCATGGAGCATAACTTCTTTTAGAACATTTTATAGATTTCATAGGTGCATACGTATTAAATAATTGTAAAATGTTATCAGTAATAAAATCAATTTTATCATCAACATTATTGATGTAATAAATGTTATTCCAAGGTATATATTCTAAATCTAATTGAAAGTTTCCAATATTAATATGCTTTAACGCCCTCTAATTAAAAATCCTTTCTGGTTCTTCAGTGATAAAAAATATTATTGTACAGTGAACTAAAAAATGATCAGAAATTGGAGCATCAGCTACCCTAACATCACAAAAATTTTCAAAATTTACCAGAACTAAATCTAACAATGATGTAATAGTATTGGTAATTCAAGTAGGTTCTCTTACTAATTATTGTACAAAATTGAAGGTTTGATATACATGTTTAAATTGCGTAGAAAAATTTAAATCCAAGTTTAACAAGTTAATATTAAAGTCACCTAAACAAACTATATTGTCATAATTTACAAAAATGTTTGAACATGTATAAAAAAGAATTGTAATCAGAATTCGGAAGTCTATATATAGTTGCAATAACAAGTGATTGATTTTCTAATAAAACTTTGGACTAAAATAATATCTATATAATCTTATCTTTCACTTAATAAAATGGTATGGCTTGAGGATAGACTGGGAAAAAGATTGCTTGATATCTTTTCGTGATTTTCACTGTTATACGGTCCAGATCTCATCCAGAAGATCTCTAACTTTCCATCTAGTGATAGTAACCTTAATCGACCCAGTTATGTTTCACGATCACATGTCCTATTAGACAAAAGTCTGGTGACCTTGATTGCTGGACGAATCTTTTACAAACCTTCTAAATACCAGAGCGGTAATTGTAAAGCTTGGTGTTACTCTGTCAAAATTATTTTTCAGATTCCTAGAATTAGGAGTACACTCTTTGTTTCTGAATAACCGCGTATTTACAGTTTGGTTGATTGGCACATGGCCTAGAGTAAATTTTATGTTGCTTATTTCTGGCTGATCAGCAACCTTAGTTAGCTAGATCAGAGTAAAAGTCGTTATGTAACGCGCCAACAACTAAATTCTTAGGAATTCACCTAGATGATCGATTAGCATGGGGCAACCACACTGCCTCCGTTGCCACTAAATTGTGTAGCGCATATTTTTCCATTGGTAATTTAAAAACTTCCCTAAATATAGAAACTATACTGCTATTCTACAACGCTTACGTATACAGTAGACTGACATATGGGATTATTGTCTGGGGATCGACAATGGAGATAGATAGATTGTTTCTGTTGCAGAAGCGCATCGTCCGTTTAATCGACAACGCTGAATGTCGGCAGCATTGTAAGCCTATTTTTAAAAAATATAAAATAATGACAGTCTATGCGCTCTACTTTCTTAATTTACTTATTTTTACAAAGAAAAATATTTTGGACTTCGAAAGAAATTCTGATGTTAATAAAAGTATACAAACAAGGTACGGTAACCAATTGAGCATATCGATACGTAAAACAAGTATGTATGAACGCAGTCCACAATATATGGGAATAAAGGCGTATAACAATTTGCCTGAACACATAAAAAATATCTCTAATCTAAAAAGTTTCAAAAAAGAATTAAAAAATATCTTGACAGAAAGTGTTTTGTATAGTCACAGTGACTACTTTATTATGTTTTAGACATTTAGAATTCACATAAAGTTTTAATTCAAATTTTAAAATGTTTCTTTTATTTATATTGTATCTTGTTGTTTATTTTATTTCTGTTAGTTTGTAAGGCTACTTGTGACACATCCAGTGTTCTTCGGAATCTTATGGGAATAAAGATTATTATTATTATTATAGATGAAAATGGTACAAATTATGATTTTCTACTTTCAGGCTTAAAAGACTCATTAGACTTTCTTATACAATGCACTTCAATGTATTCCTGATAATGCTCAAACTCACACACTAGAAGATTCTATATCTGCAGTAAATTCTCCAGATTTCAATTTAAAATCACTGAGCGATGAACAAATTGGAGATGTGTTACCAGAAACGTTAATAAAAAATCAATTATCCAGGACATATGTAAATATGTAGTACAGAAAGTTGAAATTCAAAATTCGTAAGATGAGATTTGGTGTGATTTTTCTAATTCCAAATTTCGACCTTATATACCCGCCAAAATGAAACGCGCTATTTTTGAAATGTTCCATAATTTAACTCATTCAAGAATTGGAGCAAATGAAAAATTAATTAACAGTAAATATTTCTGGCCTAAAATGAATATAGACTCCACCTTATGGACAAAAACATGTATTAATTGTCAGACAGCTAAAATAAATAAACATACAAAAATTGGTAAATTCGAAGTCCCTAAAGGGCGTTTTGAACATATTCACATAGATTTTGTAGGTCCACTACCACTTTCCGGAGGTTGCTCTTTCATTCTTATTGTAGTTGAACGTCTTACTCGTTGGCAAGAGGCATATCCTTTAGGTAACATTACAGCAGAAATAGTTGCTGAAACATTTTTCTGACAATATATATGTCGCTTTGGTGTTCCGATTTACATAACTACAGATCAGGGTGCTCAATTTGAATCTGGGTTATTTTCACAATTTTAAAAATTCCTAGGATCTCATAGAATACGTACTGGTGCATATCATCCTCAAAGTAATGTGTTGATTGAAAGATTTCAAAGAACTCTAAAAACAACTTTGATTAACAGATCTAATTCCAGGAGTTGAATTCGGTTTGCAAGCAATACCAAAAGAAGATTTACGTTCTTCAGCGGAACTTTGGTTTTTGGTCAACCGTTAGGTCTTCCTGGGGATTTTTTTGTTAACTCCCACGATTATACAGACCTGCCGGTTTTTTAAACAAAATTACGTGAACATTTGAATAATCTCAAAGTGGCAGATTCAAAATATCATATTTTAGAAAAACCATTTGTCAATCCTGACATACAAACATGTGATTATATTTTTATTAGGAAAGAAATTAAAACCTTCTTTATCGCCGATATACGAAGGACCTTTTAAGGTGGTATCTCGTACTGATAAAGTTATTTGTATAAATAAGCATGGAGCAGAGTCTTCAATTAGTATAAACAGAGTAAAACCTGTATATTTTAAATGTTGTTAACTCAGGTGTGGGTAATTCAATTTGTAAAAAAAGAGTTAGATTCGCCATTGATTGTTTGAATGTTTGACTGCTTCTTTTCAAGAGGCGAAGTATGGCGGCGTATCTATTACTATTACTAGTTGGTTATTTATTATTGTTATTTTTATATTAAGAAAGATACCTTTGGTATAGACCCGCCGCTAATGGTATCTGAGACAGAGAAATAATATTTCAAGATTGATACATACACGATTATATAATACGGTACTTATTTGAACACAGTAAATTATACCAAATATTCATATGAATAATTCTTTTATTGTGGTTGAACCCACAGTGTCCATACTGTATATTTTATTAACTTCTGCTCTCTGATGTCTTCCGGTAAGGTAGTCCTGGAAAATGTTTATTCGTTCAGGTCTTATAACCAAAGATTGACAAGATTACAAGAACAAGTCATGGTTAAACTGAGTTGTAAATCAAAAAAATATGCCATATTTTAACATTTTTAGTCTCATAGAATCATTTCTAAACAATCATAAATAAAATATTAATATGCCTTTCACATCTTTTGACATAATTTTTACGTAAATATTAATATGAATACAATTTTGTTACTGTCGTAGGTGGCTTGAACTTTTACGAATAATACGGTGCTCGCGAACTGATGAACATCGATACTCGGAGGAGTTGGCTTCTTCAAGGACACGTAGAGGTAGGCAATAATACATAATTAATATTCCTTCTATTGTAAAAATACAGTAAAAACAAGTTATTACTAAATGCAAATTATTCGTCACATAAATATGCTTGTTTACATTGAAAATAAATTTTACATATTTGCTTCGATGTTGATGATCGGTTACAATGGTGGGTGTGAGAATTAACAGTATAAAAAAAATTTAAATAAGTTATTTCTGTACAGGGTGATCACGATCGTATGTCATAAACGCCGGCATGTGTTTTATGGCCCAAAATAAGAAAAGAAGGCATATAAAAATATTAATGTTAAAATATATCATTTTTTTTTAACCTCGTGAACTGTTTTAGAATGAACCTGAAATTTTTTATGAATATTTGACTGGCACTTTCTCGATCAAATAGGGCCCAGCTAATAATAATAATACATCTTTATTAGCTAAAAAATAGCTACAATTGAATAGTAACAATATATCAACAGTCAAGAGAAGTCTATTAACTATTACTAGCTTATCTTTAAGAGTTGTTCGGAGTGTATTAGTCATCCATGCTTCCAATTTTAATCGTAAATGACTTCACGTCAATAAAATGACGCAGCTTAATGTACGATGTGCTTGGAAAGAGAATGATAGAGATGTAATAGAATATGACATTGGACAAATTTATTATACCTAATCTTTAAATTTCTCGGTGCATTTGAGGACATTAGGGCTAATTTTATTTTAGTTCTACAAAAGGGAAAATAAATGTTTATATTAATAATACCTATGTGGGATGATAAGAATTATTTTTGCAAATCGAAAATAGAAGAAAAAAAAAATTTTTTTATATATACTTTTTTTTCTCTCATCGTCCCACATTGTAACATGTTTTTAATGTCTTTTGTGAAAGCCGTTTTTTAAAATAATGATTTATATGAGAGTAAATTGCACTGTCTTTCTCACTTATATCCGGAGCGCTCTTAATCTATACATACAGCAACAACTGTAAAATAATTACCAGCCTTATTGTTTCTAACATAATTTATCATAAAATCGCCTAACGTAATCACAACATAATCAATATTCTTTTCTAATTTAATTAACGCATAATTTAATGAAAGTATTATATTTTTCACAATATTTTATTTCATTTGGTAAACTGTTGAATAACTGAATGCCCTTATAGAACAAATATTACGATTCCATTGAATTATCATGCCTCTCTACCACAAAGTCATTTACACTACGTGTGTTATATCCATGAGTATCTCGTACGAAACTAAATTTATCACATAATTACCATACATGTTTTCTTTTAAATATAAATTGTAACGATTTTAAAACTATACGTTGTCTAACATTTAATGGGAATTAAAACATTTAACGTTGTGTCTATAGGGGTATATTTGTTACATTTTAATATGTTCATAGTTTTGTTTTGCATTTTTTGTAACTTTTCTATCTCCTTGTTATTTAAATATAGCTGTAGATTTGCGCAATATTCAAAATGTGGAGCTTATATAATAACATTCTTGAAAACATGGATAAATAATTTGAAATTCTATGCAAAAATAAATCCTTTTTGCAACCTATTTTATAATTTAGTCAGTATTATATTTTAATGTCAAGGATTCATCTATTATAAACCCAAGGTATTTAATTCCCGAGACATTTTCGAAGTTTTTGTTATCTAATACAATGCTTGGCCCAGCTTGTTGATGATTTAATATATTATGTTTTTTGTCGAGAATGATATATTTGCATTTATCGGTGTTTACTTTTTTAACTATTATCTATTAAATCTTAATTGAGAATATTAATAACATCATTTACATTTTCTCCATAAAAATAAATTTACGTGTCATCTGCAAATAATTGTACCCTACATTTTTTTATTGATTTCACTATATCATTTATAAACAGCACAAATAATAACGGCCCTAGTACTGATCCTTCTGGTACTCCAAAGTCATTGTCTATTACGTTAGTTATACTATTTAAACATCTTGTTATTTAAACATAATATTTTTAGTCGCAAACTCCTCTATAAATCCTTATTTTACTATAAGGAAAGTAACCAGACTGCAACCAAAGTTACAAATCTGGCGCGTTAAGTGTAATAATTGCATATTACCATCAAAACGCTAATGCTTCGATTGCAACAAACACCAGCCGAAAGACTGATCCTACTTAAAGGAGCTCCCTTGCCAGTCGTCACACACCACTTGCAGACTGCAGTTTCGAGCTGTTGGCTCTCGTCAGTGTAAGGTAGGTATGCGACGACCGACATGAGAATCCTTTGACTATAGTACATCCCGGTATTTTCACAATAGCGACATGCAAAACAGCCAGCAGGCGCCATCTAGCGGTCCAATGTCTGTTGCAATCGAAAAATAAATAGCCTGACTTGGCTTAGCATAGTTCAAATGTGCTTTTAGAGGGCGGAATATTAAACATAATATTTTTAGTCGCAAACTCCTCTATAAATCCTTATTTTACTATAAGGAAAGTAACCAGACTGCAACCAAAGTTACAAATCTGGCGTGTTAAGTGTAATAATTGCATATTACCATCAAAACGCTAATGCTTCGATTTATTTTTCGATTGCAACAGACACTGGACCGCTAGATGGCGCCTGCTGGCTGTTTTACATGTCGCTATTGTGAAAATACCGGGATGTACTATAGTCAAAGGATTCTCATGTCGGTCGTCGCATACCTACCTTGCACTGACGAGAGCCAACAGCTCGAAACTGCAGTCTGCAAGTGGTGTGTGACGACTGGCAAGGGAGCTCCTTTAAGTAGGATCAGTCTTTCGGCTGGTGTTTGTGGCAATCGCAGCATTAGCGTTTTGATGGTAATATGCAATTATTACACGTAACGCGCCAGATTTGTAACTTTGGTTGCAGTCTACTTTCCTTATAGTAAAGTAAGGATTTATAGAGGAGTTTGCGACTAAAAATATTATGTTTAATATTCCGCCCTCTAAAAGCACATTTGAACTATCTTGTTCTTTGTTTTCTTGAGAATGGAGAAAATATATTTATTGACGAAGCCACTGAGATTAATATCTTAGTATTCGTAGATTTAATAAAAGTGCAATTATACGTGAAATTGGAAGTATTCTTAATATTAGCTGGGAATCTGTTACAATACAAAAATATTGAGAAAACATAGACATAAATTACATAAATATCAATTACATCTGCTCTGGTATGAAGCAGCTGCAGGTAGGAGAGTTCATTATTGTAATTGGTTACTAGAAAATAGAAACATTGTTCCCAGAATCCTGTTGACAGATGAAAGTAGGTTCACTAACAATGGCATGTTTAACTGAAATAATTTGCGTTACTGATCTCAGAAAAATTTACATGAATTTAAAGAAGGAAACCACCAGGAAGTGTTTGTATGGGAAAAAATTGTGGGTACGAAGATCATAGGTCTTATTTTATTTCGAGGGATTTAGGTGCTTTTTGGAAAATGAAATTGAGAACTTCGTAGGAGAATTACCCTTGAATTTGAGAAGAAACATTTATTACCAACAGGATGGGGCTCCCGCACATAACCTTCGAGATGTTCCTAATTATTTACAACACAGCTTTTAAAATAGGGTCATTTCGACTTACGGGCCTACAATATGGCCTGCCAGATCACCTGACCTAACCCCTATGGATTTTTCCTGTTGGGATACGTCAAAGAACGAGTTTATTCATCTTCATCAAGAACCCTCCAGAAAATGGAAATCAAAATTCACCAAAGATTTGCAACAATTACTGCTCAAATACTAGAACGAGCGGTAAGGGAAACCATCAGTGAGCTCAAAAATGTACTGAAGCTGAAGGAATGCATATTGAATAATTGCTATAATTTTGTTTTGAATATGAAATATTTTTTGTTTTTGGTACATTTCCTTAAAAGATTATTATTTAAAAAAAATGTTTACACAAATATTTTGCCTTATTTAAAGAAAATTCAAGGATTGAATATTCGCTGAAGGCTTGCACGGAATATTAGGCAGAGAGTGTATTTGCAATGATCCTATATCAGCGTCCACGAATATGCCCAATTATATGATATTTATTAAGGCTTGCAAAAAAATCAGGATATAAATCATAACGCAAACACCATATTATGCTCTATTAAATAATAGTTAGGTAATGTATAATGTTAACAAAGAAGTTTTAATGCCCAACAAATTTCAATTGAAAGAATTTTTGCGTAGGAAAGCCAGTTGGCAACAACCTGTTGACTGTTACAAGGACTCTACAGCAATTTTAGCACTTGTATTTATCGATTTCGTTTGCCTTTTACCAAATACAAACACTTATAGGAGAAATTCTTCTTGGCTATTAATGTAACCGTTTGTTTCGACATGGAAGCAATTACGCAGTTTATTTTTACGGCATGGACGAAAATACTGTGCAAAGACGTGGATTTTCTACAAAGAGCGTAAAATGTCCCAAACAACGCTGATTGAGAAAGTCAAAGAAAGCGTTAAGTCAGAATTAAAAATACGAAGAAAAATCGATTTTTATACACGGCGTCCGGAAATTTAATCTTCTTCTTTAAGCAATAATAAATATTTGCAAAAATTTTGAAGAAAAATCCTATTACACTATCCTTAGAATTTCCAAAGTGACTAACAAGAATATAAGAAGTTCTGTTATTTATATTATTAGGAACTATATTTTATATGTCTGCTGTATATTTTCAGTCACCGAATCGTGCGAACTGCATCACGTGGTGCGTCCTCCAGAGTCATAATTGACACAATTTCCATGCCCATCGAAGCAAAGCATACTAATTTTACGTGATATTTCAATTCATTTATGACTCCATTTTGATTATTTTAGCTTTACATCATCATCTTGCAATAGGCGAATGTTTCACAAAAAATCCTTCACGATGCATACTAGATTTCGCGTAAAAATTATAAATTAAATTATTGTGTTTAATGTCATAATCGTTTTAAACTTTAACACTTGCGGTTTCGTTTGTAATTGTTGACAATTTACCGAAATGTCAGTTGTAATGGGATAATATTAAATATGTGAAATGTGTAAAACACTCCTGGGAAGATGGAGACGTTGCATTTTTATATGGGGTGCTCGGCGAGCCGCGTGATAAGTTGAAAGACGATATTTTTGATATTATTCATATGAAAAGTGAATGAATTTTTGTATACAGCTTTATTTGACGTTCGACGTATTGACGATATGGCGTCGCTGTCGCAATTCATTTGTGAACAAAGGTCACGAAAATAAATCGTTTTCTCGCGAATATCTCGTTCCCTGTTGGTCAGAATTATGAAACTTGTAGATCTCCAAATTCTCTACAGACAATGTTGTATGAATTTTTCAGGTACAACTAATGCCTTCGAAGATAGTTCACGGCTAAACTTCTGAGCAAGTTGCATACCTCATTCTATACCATCGTATAAACGACATCCTATGTATATGCGTAACATACAGGCTGTCCATTTTATCAGGGCATTCGAGAATATCTCACTTAATATCGGTCGTACAAAAAAAAATATTTTTACGAAAATTATGCCGATTTATATAACCTACGGCACGCTTCTTTTCCAACAACCACCTACAAAAATTCGTCCTCCTTGGTTTGTCCTCCGCTTGTAAATTGTGAACTTTTTGGCATTATAACACCGGTAACCATTTTTCTTTAAAATTTTTCTAGCACTTGTTTTATTTATATGACAAGCAATTTGAATTTCTCTTAATGATGTTTCCAAATTTTCTGTATTTTTATTTCTTACATAATTAATAACTCGGTTTACCTTATTTACATTATCAGTAACACTGCTCAACCTTGTCTTGTTCTTTAAAAATGAACCATTATTTTGCAGTTTCGTAGCTAATTTTCTGAACAGAGTTTTATTCGGCTGTAGTGCTTATGGAAATCTACTTCTATATTCTACTTGAACTAATACAGAGTTAAAATTGCATTGGCAATATGTAACGAACATATTATAACGATCAATGTGAGTGAAAATCATTTTTGAAAATTCTAAGTTCTTAAACGAGTGTGATTGAGTGAGAGTTTAGGTATTAACTGAGATGATCTGTCAAAAAATTAAATTGTCAAGTTTGTTCATAGCCAACTATTTTAAAATAATTGAAATAATAGTGAAATCATGAAATACAGACAAGTGGATATTATATTTAAATTAATTGGTAGACATTTTAGCTTTCTGAGCAAGGAGTGACGCTTTTATGGAGGACCTCTATACATTGGCATAACTCTTTCCATAATTGCTCCATGTTGCTTTCTTGATTATTATTTTGTTTTTGTTACCTGAATTTACTTTATTCTTCTTAATTGTGTTAATATTTTATGATAGCAAAGATTTGAACAACTTATTGAATTATTTTATCGTTTTATTTAATCATACTTCTCCACGACAAGTATAATGCTTGTTAAAGAAAATTTATTGGTTTTAAAAAAACGTTTTTATAATTACTAACGTAGTACCAATGAATAAATATGGCATGATATATATCGTTGAAAAGGGAGGAATGGCGCCATTTCCTGCCTGTTTCAATACAATTTTTTTAACAGCCTGAAGAGTAAATCTCAAAATACAGCGGTTTTGAAAAAAATCAGATAAAACCTCGTTGAAACACTCTGTTTTGCAAAAAAATTTCGCTTTAGAATTTTTCTCGTATCTCTTTAAATAACGGAGTTATTTGGTCTAGACGTTCTCCGTTTTTTCGATATTTTCCGCCATAACCCTTAAAGTAGGCCATGGATGTCAAATGTCTTTAAACCATTTTATGGGTTATATAAATTGGCACTATTTTTGTAAAAATATTTTTTTTGTACGACCGATATTAAGTGAGATATTCTCGAGTGCCCTAATAAAATGGACAGCCTGTATACATAACGTTCAAAATTATACCTTCAGCGTATCTTGAAGATCTTAGGGGTATACATTTATGAATGTACATGGATGTATATACCTGATATACATGCGACAGACATCCATGTACAATGTGACTTATTTCAAACTTTAACGCCTTCATAAAAGTTGTATTTACTAATCGATTTTACCGGTTTTTTTTAAGGTACAACACCAAAAACTGCACTTTTGAACAAAACGTCATATTTTCATATTTTAATTTTTAAAATCATAGCCTACCGCGATTTTTCTAGGAGCTAAAATTAAAAAAATCGTATTAGCGATTTTTTACGTAAAATCTGAATACATCCCTGAATTCAGCTCCCCCCTAAAGGGGAATGTACCAAATTTCATAAAGAAATAAAAATTAATAACATTTTTGCAGATAAATTTAAAAATGAAAATATTGGTACGCATTTATTATTGCAGACATACAGTAAGTCATGGAATAAACATCAAAAACAGACAACAAAGTTAAATCTAATAATATTACTAATTAATTAAAATTAATAAGATTGATAACAGTGCCGTATGATAATGTCCCATACTATTTAATTTGAGGTTCAATTTTCGTGAATGCTGAACATGAGGAGCAATAACTCCGAAACACGTGTCCGTAGCTGCATTGTTGTTTCTCTTGAGGTATAAGGCAATAACTTGTTTCTTTATTTAATTATTTATCCTCATAAACCCCCATCATATTAAACTTTTAGTTGAATCTTTTTGGTGTCAGTCGATTGCTTAAAATAAATCATTGGATGGTAGTTGGGGACTGCATTTTCCGCGTCATCTTAATTCTCACTATGTGTGTTATGGACCGACACTCTTGTTAAACGTATGCTTTTGTTAACCTTTACCTAAAAATCGTACCCTTTTCATTGTGTCTTACGGAGTCCATGCTAACAAAGTTCCCTTTAAGGATAATTAGGAAAGTGTCAGAAATTAAGAGTGTTAGCCAGTACAACGATGTCCGATTAATACCGTTTGGTGAAAGCAGTTAAGCAAAAAAACGAAACTAAGTATAGATTTTGTATTTTATGTCTGAATAAGTCACATCGAACTCTTCAGATGAACGTTCTTTTAGTCAATTTAGGAAAAGTAACAAAATATCCCTCAAACACGTAAGCATGGATCGATCACATAAACACGTAACAATATGGCTTTATTGAAAAACAAGTCCTAACAAGAAACAATTAGTCAAAGAAATCTAATGTATAACCAGTAGTTGACATATGCAGACCGACGCGACGCATAGAATATCGCGATAAAAAGAAGAAACTTTGACTATAGACTTTTCATTAGGCATGTGGGCAGTAACACTTAACAACCAATTAGAGATTGTATTATATTACAAGAGTTCGACTTGAGATTTTTTAACGAGCAGCTTACACGTATCGAATAGATAGCACCATTTGTAACTTAAGTTATGCTAACATTTAACAAATAATTTACTACGTTTTGAGCAATAAAGTTTTATCGTAATGTAACACACAATTCTTCCAGCCATTCAGTGCTCCATTCATATGTAGATACTTAACGCAGAAGTTGGCGCATTCTAAAGTAGCAAGTAGTAAAACGCTATACAAAATAAACAATACACATTTTGCATCACCGCGGTGTTAGTGCCTGCATAAATTTCATTTTACTATTGCAAAAACGCATCATCTACGCCGTAACTTTTATATCGCTTTGTGATGGTCTTTAAATACAGGCAGTTTTATGTCTAGGACGATCGTGCCTGCAAACCGAGGGCGGATTAACTTTCCTTATCAATTTAATTAACTATAAACTACTATTAGTTATGACTTGCTTTCATCATGTCACAATATTTTTTACTGAAAATTAAAATAAATGATAAAAAAACATGGAAGCAAAAAACTGTCATTATACGTCACTCGGACCCGGAGCCGCACTCTGTACACAATTTATTTCTATCGCTTCGTGACTATAGAAGGAATCTATAAGTAGTTTCTCCAATGGCAAGAGCAGAAATTGCATAACAGAGTACCAAAATCTATAGTTTCGAGTCGAACTGTAGAATTCTATAATGAAACAGAGTGCCACTGCTGGCTCCTGCTGTTATGGTTTGGGTGTAATTTGTTACGAAAGCCTTTGAATTTAGTCTTATCTTCGACGTTGAGCAGGCAAATGGCGACTCTGCGACCAAATTGGAATCTGCTAGGTGAAAATCCTAAATTAAAGCCATATTGCTGTAGCTTCATACGGATAAGCCATTACATGGAGTCTTCGAACCTCGGCTTATCCGAGAGGCTGACCTTCGTTTTCTTAAGGTCAGCCGGGCTGAAGTATGAGACCATCCATCAAAATCGTGTCATTCATAAGGGCCGGTAACTACAACTATCCAATCCAATCTCAAGACTTTTTTTTATACAAAAATGTGTTATTTCTTGTAAAATGGACCGCCCGTAGTGTATAATCTAATCTTCATATATTCGTAAACCGCTTCCGTGTAATGGCTTCTAACCTTAACCTTAATATTCAGCATTATCAGTTCAGCTCGGTAACGTATTATTTGACCCCACCGACACCATTAAACGGGGATATTTCTACGTTTATCTTCAACTTTATCAGTTCTACTAATTTTCACTGCGAGAATTTAATTTCTAATTGCTTGGAATGTGCTAGCCCGCCTTATTGACAATTAGTGTATATAAAAATTCAATTAGACGTCAACTTGTTATTTATCAATTATAGGGCGATTATAAAACTATTTCTATCATCTGTTACGATCGAGTGTTACCCAACTAATGTTTTATAGTTCTCTGAACTTCAACTTTGTGATTGCCATAACATGGTATAAGATATCTCTATATTAAAGTTAAGAGAATAATGATAAAAAGATAATAAATAAGTCAGTGTTTTATGATTTTACCTAGAAACTGTTTATATGAAGTTTGCTAATGAGTGCTCTGAAGAATATATAAAATTGATGTAACCTTATACTACGGACGTGAGCAAAAAAAAAATAGGACAAGTCTTATAACGGTATTTTGCTAAAATCCAGTTGTGTATATCTAACTTTAATTTTTGTGACATTGTCAGTTAGTTGTCATAATTTATTACAAGTGTGCAAAAAACTAATATGCCTCATATAAGCGATATAGTTAAATTTGGAGTTATTGCTAAAGCAGAAGATGGATGGTCAATGAGACAAATTGCACTGCGTTATAATATTGACAAGAATTCGGTGTTTAACATTTTAAGAAAGTGGAGAATAAACGGTACGATTAGTAGAAATCCTGGATCAGGGCGACGAAGGATATCCACTCAACAAGATTTGCAATTGGTAAATGCTTTAGTAGAAAATCAATTTTACTCAGTTATTCAGGCTGCTGAAGAAACGAATTTTCCTGGATCGAGTAGTACTGGTCGCCGGCGAGTAAGAGAATCGGAGCTACGCTGTCATGCAGCAGCACAGAAATACTTACTTAAAACTGAACATAAAGAAATTCAAGTAGGATCTGCGCTTGAATTTTTAGCGCATGATGTAATCTTTACAAGCGAAAAAACTTTCCAGTCAACACACAGCGGTTGTATTCGTGTTTACCGCCCTCCGAATATTCGATTCGATGAGAAATATATATCTAACAATGATAAAAGTGGTAGATTTTCCGTCAATATGTGGGCTTGGATATCGGCACGTGGTCCTGATGTTTTGTGGCATATTGAGGAACAATTTAATAGTGAAACGTATATTAGGATTTTAGACAATATTATACTCCCTTCTGTGTCACAATTATTTCCTAATAATGAGTTCATATTTCAACAAGACAATTTTTCCGTTCATACTGCTCATACCGTAACTAATTGGTTTCAAGATAACAACATCAATGTTCTTAACTGGCCCAGTCATAGTCCAGATCTTAACCCTGTGGAAGAAGTATGGGGACTACTTGAAAGAAGTATCAAAAAATGAAATGTGGGACCACGGAATGCCGAAGAATTACTAATAGTTAGTTTCTTGTTAAGTAGGATATCCTTAAGATCTATAAATACTACAGATATTCCTGTTCCCGGTTTATTTGGTTGTTATTTCCATTCAGATATTATGAACTGCAAAGCTGTTTCACAGGAATGTTTAACTGGAAAACCCGATTTATAAGTACACAATATATTATTTGAATTTATATATTGGATTATTTGATTGAATAATACTAATTCAAGTAATTTTTCAGAAAAGGGAAGCATATTTACGGGTCTCAAGTACTCTGCTAACTTAGTACTTGGAACTTTTGGTATTGGTGCTATTGTGGATGTCTTAAAACACCTTTTCCAAAACTGAGGTTGATAACATTTAGTAGGGGATAACCAATTACATGGGAAGTGTTTGTTATTAATTCCTTCCCTATTTCATCTGTACTGTATTTTCTTGCTTGATTACTTACTATTTTATTTAAATTTGTCAATGAAATCAAATCAAAAAAAGATATGGTGTAGTTCATTTTAAGTATTGTTTCTAACACACTCTCCTCGTCGACAATATTTACACCAATGCCAATGATCACACCCTCTATGCTGCCTACATAATAAGTGTTAAGTGTATTAGTAATTTCGTCTATATCATTATATTCAACTCCATTTCTCTCTCGTTTATATGTATTCCAATCGTAACGCTTACCTTACCACTTTAAAAATCAAAAACTATGACATGAGACTTCACTTCATTTTTCAATGACGTATTTATCTATTAATAGGAGGAATTATATTATTTTTTGAGGGAGGTTCACTTTTCTTACAGACAGCTCATAACGTTCAGCTTGACGAAGTCTTGAAACATTAAATTTTAAATGTGTCTACTTTCATTAAACATTAAAAATCACTAACTGTTAAATAATATAATATTATTACTTTTAGCAATAAATATAGCAATTATATTATGTATGTGCGTAATTTCCACGATTTCTAAAACAATTATTAAGCGAGAGATATATAATTAAGTTATTTAATACATGAAATTTATTCCATGTATTTACAGGGTTATAATCTAAGCTACACGATTATAATTTATTATATACAGTGTGAAACACAGCAGCAAACAAAAAATAATAATTTCAATGTAGTAACTGTTCAAAATCAGTTCCTTGAACGGCTTGGCAGCATTATAATCATAAATAAAAATGTCGGAGAAGCTACGCTGTATAGGTGACAAATTTGATGCTAGGGTATTTCAAACGGAGAACACTTTGAGATCTAGTTTAACAAAAACGAAACCAATAAACCGGGAGCAAAATTCAAAAAACCGATTTTACAAAATACCGTGCGAATGTGATAAACGTTTTGTAGGCGAGTCATTCAGACCTTTCAGTGTGAGGTTGGAAGAGCACAGGAATTACATTAGAAATAATGAAATTCAGAAATCAAAGATTTGTGAACGTGCTGGGGAAAACGGATATAGAATAAACCGGGATTCGGCAAAAATTTAACAACATATAACAAAAAAAGAAAAATTAAAGAATCAGCAATAATCTTATTAAATGAAGAAAAATACGTATCGAATTGTTCTGTAGATATTTGTACAACCTGGCTACCAATGTTAAAAGAAGAACTTAACAAACTCAACATTATCTAAAAGAAATGTGTAAGTAGTAAGTATCTATGGAAATAACATAAACAGAATATTAAAGCTGTGTATTTAACATACACAACAAATAAGAGTTCTTCGAAAAAAGCTTTGAAAACTGAAAGAGACTACTTTCCGAAACGTGACCAAAATATATTATTTCTGTGTTTATTTCGATTTATATTATTTGTAAAAATATAACCTCTGACTGTTCTGATAGAAGGAAAGAATATTCGTAGAATGCCACAAATAACTTTCAGACAATATTAAGATGGGTATGTCCAAGAGAGAGAGAGATCCGATAAGCAAATATTTATTATTTTTGACTATAACTTTTTTTAATACATATATTAGTATAAAAATTATAAGACTACCTAAGTAGAACTATGACAGGTGCAGTGATATGAATTTTCACTCAATAATTTCAGTTGTTTGCAAAATTAGTTAACTTAAAACTACAAGATATGAAGATTGGCACTATTTTTAAATTTAAATATTTTCTTATCGGATCTCTCTCGCTCTCTCTGTCTTGAGTATGTCCACCTTAAACAGATTTTTAGCAGTAACTTATTAAATACATACAAATGTTTCGATAATCAACAAATTAATTTTATGTTTATTTAAACACTTGCCATATAAGTTTATGTCTACTAAATAATACGCCACACACCCCTTTTTCATATCATAAAGTTGCAACATAAATAAAATATGATGTACCATTTCGTGACAACGTGACGCGATGTTTCTATCAATTAACTGTTTTATTAATTTACAATTAGTAACAGTAATGCACATAAATACGAGAGTCTTCTCTTTAAAGGGAGTGGACAAGGACGCAAGAAGTGTGTACAGAGGCAAATGGACATGTCAAGATCATTTTAAAAATACTAGTAAAAGTAATGTAGTATTTATGTACGTTCATATCCGAAATTTCTTATTTTGGCTAGTGACTACATTCAACTATTTCGTAAACTAAGATTCTTCCGGATAAACAGAAAGTATCGAACTATAAGGAACAGCGCAGGGCAAAAAACGGATTCTCGATACCCAAAATGGGTGAAGGCAATGTTACTTTTATGGAAGATTAAATAAATTATTAGTTTTGTATTTTTAATGACATTTAATTAAATACACCGAGTTGGTTCTGCGGTTGGCTGCTTGTGCAACAGTATTCAATATTTTGAATGTATAGAAAAATGTGTTTTTTATTATTAAATGTTTTATTAAAATTCAATATATGTTCGGCTAAATAAGTCTTTACCAAGAGCACAAATGAATACTAAACTAAAATTGTCTGTTCGTTACTTAGGTACGGTTTATTAATGCAAGGCGAACTTGTAACTAGAGGATACAATTACATGCCAAACAAAACAATAGATACCGGCTGTTTCACTGGATATTTAGCCTCTAGTTAAGAGTTAACTCTGTATTGATAAACTGGACCTTATTTTTATCACTATTATTATTGTTGAAATAAGACGATTATACAGGGTGGACCATTCGTAATAGGCCATAGTTCAGGGGTAGATTTTTTGGGGCAAAATATGAGGTTATAACCAAATATGCTTTAGTAAAATATTGCTGTGGAAAAAGATACAGGGTGTCAAATTTCAAGTTATTTTTTCGTTTTTTTGCAATAACTCAACAGTCTCTTGACTGATCTTCGCCAAATTTACTGGAGGAACTTTTTTTATTCTAAGAAACAATAATTTATGTATTAACATCACGTTAGATCATAGAGGGCGCCGCAGGACCTGTATCTGATGATGAATTTTTTTCATATACATATATAATGTAATTTTCCTAAACTTTATAGCTTTACTGCAGTTAGCATTATCCTAAAAAGAATTATTTTAGGTACGCGATTATTTTGTAACACTTCAAGGTGGCAGGGTCACAATTGTAATTAGCAGTAAGCAATATACAGATTTAGATAAAAAAAAAGATTAACATTTTTATCTCATTTAACAAGCTGTTCAACCACTTTCGCCCGCAGCGGCTTGAGGATACTTTAAAACTAATAAACAATCAAAAAACGGATACAGTTTTAGTAATGAAGCACCCTGTATATACCCCATATATAAATTTAATTTTTTCTTATTTATTTCCAAATTCAAGTAATTATTGCAGTTAATTCATTTAATTTTTACATTTATTTACTCATTTAATATTAAACACAATAAAGTTACCAGAATGCATTTTAAAATTATATTCTTTTATAGCAAAGTTAAACGTTACAATTTTAACTAAAAGTGTTACATAAAATCGAGTCTAGCCACAGGGTTTGTTTACAATGGACACGATAAGCGTCAAGCACTTCGGTTACTTCCCAGAGTGTGAAATCGCCTACCCTTTTCTATCTTAACCGTAGGAGGAGATAGAGAATGGAGTTTTCAATCTGAAACGCTGCACAAAACTACGCCGTATCAAATATTGATGTTATTAACGTAAACAATTCCCACGTCCGACTTGGGGGACGCGTAAACTGTGACGTCATTTTACCATATAAAAGAAACTGCAGTGCCCATGAAAAGGGGTAATCAGACCCGAGCTACATCGCAGAACATTGGGTTCGCTGTTGCTCCCTGAAGATTGCAATTGCACCACACCTTAGGTACATCGCTGGGCATTGAGTTCGCTGTAATTTGGAGATTGAATTGAAGCGTACCTTAGGTACATTGCTGGACATTGAGTTCGCTGTAATTTGGAGATTGAATTGAAGCGTACCTTAGGTACATCGCTGGACATTGGGTTCGCTGTACTGACGCCGCAAACAACCATTCTTTGGCGTACTCTTTATGAAGTGCCGTTTTAACGTCTCTACGATGCCCTACGAGGATGTTCTCCATGAAGAAGCTGGGGAAGAGCATTCACGGGCGATATAACGCTATACAGGACGCACGGAAATTCTGCAGGCATAAATTTCTAAAGGTGATCGCTTGCTTATTTCGAGACTCTATTTTTTTATTGGCGATTGCATTTATATTCTGGTTTCGTCGGGGTGTAATGGGGAAACTGGACGCATTTGTGGTACTAAAAGAATATTAGATTTTCTATGAGCGATTAGCTCTGATTTTTAACTATCATAATATTATATTACTAGTTATTCAGTTATGATTTCATTCACAAATTTAATTCATAAAATTTCACTTTCTGAATATTTTACTAGGGAAGTTTGCGTTTGCAAAATAATAAGTTTATATTCAAGAACTATATATTTTCTGCATTTATGCAATGACAAGAAACTTTCACGTCCATTATTTTTCATTTGATGTACTTATTAAGGCTACTGTGTGCCTAATTTTGGACATGTCAAATATCATAGTAATGTGTATCTTTCAAATGGTTATCTGAGATTTCTCAACAGCGATCTATTTGGTTTTCTATGATTGTTTAATAACGATCCGCCCATTTAATTACCTTGCGCTCACAAACTGTACAGGCCATCGGTCAGTGCTGGGTTAATTAGCCCGTAAACCTGTTCGTATTAAGAAGAGTTTACTTTTCGTCGAGTACTGAACCGGGACGTCTCGTCTGTTTGATTTACAACTGCCCACCTTGTTTTACGTTGTTGGACAGTCATACAAAATTTGGTAGACTGCTTGCTTTACTTATAATCAAAGGATTTTTCCTCAACATCCTATGATCTTTTACATGAGTATTTAATTCTCATTTCTCGACTTAATTTTGATAATGTATAAACATGACATGATTCTTGTCCTTTGTTTTGCATTCGATTCATTACTTGGCTATTGCTAACAACTTTAATAATAAATCATTATTATCTAGCGATTGTTAACAACTTTATTTAATTGTAAACCATTATTACCTAGCAATTGCTAACAGCTCTAATTATGGATTACCGTTATCCGGCCATTGCCACAACTCTAATTACTATTAAAATAACACAGCATACTTTTGTATCTCAGTTCTTGTTATTGCATCAAAACACTCAGCATATATATAGTATGGTCATTACTATAGCAGCGCAAATTTTCCTATTATAATATTTAGACAATTGTCTCAAATATTTGGATTACTTTTGATTTCATGTTCGACTATTGTTGCATCAATTTATATAAAATAAAATGTTTTTTTTTTTACTATTTTTTCCCATCAATTATTGTCTTATTCTTTTACCTTTACCTTTTCGTCATAGTAATAAACTAAATAAATGTTTTAATTTCAAAAGCAAAATAGAAAACAAACCAACTATAAATGTACAATGCAATCTTGAGTAATAAGATACTACATAAATAACTAGGTCTCTCAATTAATAGACAGTGTGTTCAAGTTTACCAGGTATTTCAATTAACAAAGTGATTAATTTTCTAAAGTATATAGTATCAGACAGAAACAAGTAATATTAAACTTTATATAAAAGAACCTGAGTAAATTAAAAAGGGTTACTACACACACACACAACGAAATTTGGGTCCTACACTAACAAAACTGGACGATCACGCAAATGGCCAATCGTATTTGTTTATCCTTCAGATAAATAAATAGTAATTAACTAACTAAAAAACAAAATTGCTAGGATTTCTGTTTGTAAATAAAACACTGGGGCGTAAACCTCTTCAGTAAGTATAAAAATAATAAAATCTCAGGGGGCCGGAACAGTTATAATACTTCGCGAAATTTTGTTCTTGCATCAATAAGGAGGGAATATAAAGCTAATTTGAGTTACCTCTAGAATCAAAATGACGAAAAAGTTTATGAAAAGGAATAAAAATTTTCAGTTTAGTTTCATATCAGAATAATATTAATCAGTTTCTCCCTATCTTACAAGATTCCAAGATTCGGCTACTGTCAACAATTATTCTATAAGCATCTTTGGAAATAATGATAATTGTGATGACACAATCTTATATTATAACAATATTAGATTTAGCGACGAGCTCAGTTTTAGCCTTGTATTCTTTGCTTAAAAACTCTAATCTCGTCGTACTTGCATTCACCTAAATACTGCATTTAATTAAGCAAAACCGCGTTTAACTTCCCGCGGCTTGCGAACCTAGGTTTTAAAAATACATAATGGTTCAGTGCAAAGTTATTATACGTCCAGCAAAGCTTTGAATTTGACCAACATATTATATTCCAGTACATTTAACACCTAATAAACAAACAATTTAAAACATTTCCCCATTTAATTAATGTGTTTTTCAAGCAGCCACCGATTACAAAACGAACACAAATTATTACAAATTAAAAATTAATTTGTTCCAGACTGTAATGAAAGTAACTTTATTATTGAATTAACTAATGAGATGTAGTCGTGTAAATTATATCTCTGCCTGAAGGTCTATCATGTTTGCGTCTATTCAGAATTAAATTAATCTAGATCTTGCATGCGCTGCCGCTTTACTCAATTTTTCGTGTAATTTATGTAACTTGAATGCGATTTTTTGTGATAATAATTACTAGAAATGTACGATTTAGTTGTAACCATTAGAAATTACATAAGGAAGTAAAAAATAATGTACCAAGTAAAATGAAACAAGATCTATTAAAATGCTAATTTCCAAAAATGAATATAAAGTATCTGTTTATAAATCGCTTGTACGCGACGACAAATTGTTAAGCTAGACAGTTAATAGCATTGCTTTTGTTTTCTCATCCGCGTCATATTCACACATCTTAAAGCTCTTTATTGCCGATGATTTATTGATTTATTATAAGTTGTTCTATTCTAGTTTTCCCTTCGTATAAGTCTGCAAAAATCTCGTTTTACGAGAATATCGTTTACTAATGCCCTCGCTAAAAGCTGTTATTGGTATTACGGACAATACATTAAAACCATTGCTTAAAAAGCATGTTCCTAGAAATAAAGTGACCTCTAAACAGTATTCTCAGTGGTTTGACAAAAATATTATTAACAAAATGAACTTAAAAGGTAAAGAAAATCAAACAGTGAAGAAGATTATAGTGGGGGGCGAGCGTAGATGCGTCTTTACTATATACATACTTCGATATGCGATGTAAAGCAACGTTAGACGCGGTTAGTACTTGGATGGGCGACCGTTTCAAATGTTGTAATATATTTCCCATACTACCAAAATGGCCGATCAAAAAATATTTGCCAAATAAATCGTTTGTCAAGGTCAACCTGGCAAACACCATAAAAAAGTCATTAAGACACCTACCATATGAAAAAACTACAGTTTATCAATTGAAAGTCTGAGAAAACTCAAGTATTTTCGATAATTCACCGACATTCATATTCCATCATCAAATCAGTCAAAACACCCAATTCCGTCAAATTATCGACAAAACTTTACAAACGACACTCCTCAAAAATACAGCCCCCTGAACATTTCAAACCACTTTCAAATTACTCCCCAAACTTCAATCCATCATAATTTATTTCACTTCCCAAAACATTCTACGAGCCCCCTTCTCTTAATTCTCACGTCAAATTCGATTTCCAAAAATTATCTTTAACCATCTTTCAATTATCTCCCCGAGCCGCCCATAAAACAATTTTCTCCAAATCAAGACCAGTTTACGGGTTCCCCATGAGTTGCTGGCCACTCGTCACTATCTTCATTTCGTTATCTCACATTTAGCTTCTTTTCTTAAATAAAACTCTAAGTCCAATTTACTAGTTCCCTTTTGCATGCTGGCAACTCGTCGTCAACTTCACTTCATTACCCTAAATCGGATTTATCATGACCTATATAGATTTATCATGACCACATAGAGCATCACATTGTATTAACATGGCTTATATAACATCAAATATAACATTAATATGGATTAAAGTAGAACCCTCAACGTTACTTCACGGGACCATTTCCAGACATGAGTGATATCCACAATTATCTTGAATATTTCCAAAACCAAATTAGATTCCGCTGACATTTTCATATCAAAATATTGCACTTTTCATAGCCGATTTAGTGTATAATTTTCAATGCGAAATTCAAAAATTTAAACAACTATTGCACCACATTTCACAATAATAGCCCAAATGAATGTGTGGTACCCTTTTAATTTTCATCCAGCTCTCAGCGAGCGTCGTGCCCCATCACTAGTTTAAAAAGGGGAGCGTGCCAAGCCCCCGGCAAGTTGTGTTCCGGTCTACCTAGCGAATTACTACTATCTCTGAGTTACCTTCGGTCGCCACAGTGCCTAAATCCAAGTTTCCAGAATATTCAGTACCTAATGCCGCATCTCCTTCCTAGGCAGCCCCTAGTAAAAACTCGGTTTTAATATTATTATTCAGCCCCAGTGCTACATTTTAAATCGCCTTCGTGGTCCTAGTTTTAGTAAAATAAAATCGTCTTCGTGACCCTAGTTTTTAAGTGAATTATCTCAGATTTAATAAAATAAAACGAAACCCGCACCGTCCAAGGCAAAATTCTAAGTGTCGATACGTTACCAAAAAGAAAAACTGTTTAATCTAAATAATATAAATATTCAACTCTGTGCTTTTCGCACAAATAAAAAGTTTTTAATTTCGTGCTCTAAATACAGTGTTCTTATTTGAAGAAAAATATCTACAGAGTACTCACGTAGGCCCTACCCGATAAGCCAAAAAGTGAATAAATGACGTCCAGCTTATACAGGGTGACGCTTTAGACCATTACAATTAAATAAAAAGCATATTTGCGCTCTGAAACTTATACAGGGTGTACCTATTGGCCGATTCCTTCCGTTTAAGGACATACCACCCCGACCTAACTTTTAAATAAATTAAGTGCACGAACGGCCTCTGGGAGTCTCAGTTGAAGCTAGCCAGCCAATATACGTCATTTTTCACAAACAGAGGGTCGTGTTCTTGTTCACAAAGAAGACCGTGTCCTCACCTCACATATCTTCCAGCGGCTTGTATATCAGCGTATGAGCGGAAGCTATGCAACCTTAGGCGAGGGTTTTGTAGATGATATACCATCCTTCGGAGGGGATGTAAAACCGTAGGTCCCTTGTCTATTAAATGTTTTTTTTTATACATTTATTTAACGTCGGCCTATTTCCGCTATTGAGGCCTAACACCGACGCCTGTAGACGAGCTACCCCCAACCAGGTATTTTGCCGAACCTCTTCCCTTAAGAAGAGTAGGGATCTTTTACTTGCCTAACATTTAATAGACAAGGGACCGACGGCTTTACATCCCCTCCGAAGGATGGTATATCTCCTATACAACCCTAGCCTAAGGTTGTATAGCCTCCGCGCATACGCTGATATACAAGCCGCTGGAAGATGTGTGAGGCGAGAACGCGGTTTCCGTTGGAATGGTCACCAATCCAAGTACTAACTGCGCCTGTCGTTGCTTTACATCGCATACCGAAGTATGTACATAGTAAAGACGCACCTACGCTCGCCCCCCCTATTAAATGTTAGGCAAGTAAAAGATCCCTAAGGGAAGAGGTTCGGCAAAATTCCTGGTTGGGGGTAGCTTGTCTACAGGCGTCGGTGATAGACCTCAGTCGCGGAAATAGACCGACGTTAAATAAATGTTAAAAAAAAAGATTATAGTGATTTTAAAAATGTCAGATCTGAAGTAAAATCTCTTATAACAGCAGCTTGTAAAAATTATTTGAAATCTGTTGAAGACGAACTGTGCACTAATCCTAAAAAATTGTGGTCTCACATAGACTCGAAATCTAACTCTACGACTGTGCCATCCTGTATGAATTATGACCCTGATTATAATCCTTTCGATTATTATGCGTGGGGACATATAATATCCTGATTTGTTAACTTAAGTAATGTTGTATTATTATAAGTTTTTAATGGTTCAATTATTGTGATTGTGAGTTTGTATATTTTTGTCTTTAATAATTTTTGTTTTTATTTCAAGTTTTACAATTCTTTATATATTTATGTGTATCTATTCTTTGTCCTTATCCAGTAATTGAGCTTTAGTCCCGTTGGGTATTGTAATTCAAATAAATAAATATATATTATTTTTACTTAGGGTACTAGGTTCATAAGTTCGGAGCTACAAACATTTGAAAATATTATTTCTTGAAGTTAAATAATTCTGGTTTTATTGTGATATATTACAATGAAATAGCAAATAATAACGTCAAAAATTAACCTGAGGTCTGTATTTCATTTCTATAAAGTAGCCGAATAGGTTGTTTTGTAAGATTCATATAGATCCATGAGCCAAATAGTAGCAAAAGCTGAAAGGAAATGTAGAGTGACTGGCAAAAATAGAAACATGGATCCAGCTCAGGTAGAACAAGGTGCATCTATACAACAAGACAATACAGGAAACACAACGCGATAGGGTAGACAAGATACCTACCTATTACACAGAGATGACACCGTCCAATAAATATTGTCAAGTATGAATGAAAACTTTAAAAGTGTGAATGAGAATATGAATAGAAAATTTGATAAGAACATAAGAGATATGATTGAAAAATTTGAGAGTATGGATAAAAGCATGAACGAGAAATTTAAATCTTTGGGAACTGATATTAATTATTTAACACAGATTAGAAAATGTAAAGAATGATATTACCACTGAGGTAAGTAATTAGGATAGATAGATAGAAACGAACACGAAGCTGTTGAAAGATACACCACAGATACATGCACCGATCTATACACAAACATGCTCATGCAAAATCACAAAACAAAAACAATTATTACAAAAACTGAGAATACCTGATCTCGAAAATACGAGAATTTTTAAAAGACATTTTTCACAACGAAATGAGGAAAAGTTTTCAATAAATAGTATGCACGAAAATCAAAAATATATAAAATTGAGAATGTATGATCTAAAAATGAGCAATCTTATATGGTATTTCTTACCAGTAATGAGGAAATGTTTCCAATTCATAATATTCAAAATGATCAATCAGTTACAAATACGAAAAGCTTTAAATTTATGTAAACACATAACCAAGAAAATAACCAGGATGAAGTAAACCAAATAGAACTTTATATCTCATACCAAAGGGAAGTAAATTGAATAGAAGCTCATAAATATCCAATAAGCTGATATAAAGTGAAAATGTAAGAAAAATAACATTATTTATTTTTATTTATTTATTTATTTTGGTTACGACTGCCCAGACAGAAATCCAATTAAAAGGCAGGAATTTTACAAACATAAAAAGAAAACTAAATAATAACTAAAACTAAATAACTTAACTAAAGGTAAGCAATTGAATGATAGTAAAAATTAACAAAATAAATCTATGATTAGTATAGTCCTAAAAGTTATAATCTAATAGTTTAGAAGCTACAGTTGTTGTGCAGAATTGAGAACCACATTTCGCATTTTTGATATACTAGTATTAAAAATATCTATATTATTATATAAAGAGTCATAGTTGGAACACATACGGTGCAGGGGAGAAAATAACAGCAAATTTGTTCTTGGTGCAGACAAATAGAATAGAGACGAATGCGAGCGAGTCTGCGAATTAGGAACATGAAATCTAATGCAGCTAAGAATTTCAGAGTAGTCAACAGTGCCATTTAAAATCTTAAAAAGGAATACAGGATAGTGATACGCCCGACGTAGTTGAAGATCACTCGTGTTGAATCGATGTAATAACTCACAATGTGGAAAACCTCTCTCTGGATAATTTCCAGAACTTTTAAACCGGAGGTATTTAAGAAAACGCCTCTGAGGTTTTTCAATGCTATATTTATGATTTTCATAATCAGGACTCCAGACTATTGAAGCATATTCAAGTCTTGACCTCACAAATGAATTAAAGAGAAGTTTCAGTGTATTTTCGTTAAATTCTTTACAATTACGGATAATGTAGCCTAAATTTTTGAAGGAATTAGCGGTGATTTGATTGATATGGCTAATAAAAGATAACTTTGGATCGAATATTACTCCTAGATCTTTGAAATGACCACAGCTCTTCAGTTCTTCATCATTAATTGTATAGTTAAATTTTATTGGATTTTGTGCACGAGTGTATATCATAAAGCTACACTTTGAGATATTTAACTGTAAATTGTTTACGCTACACCAAGACCATAGTTGTATAAGATCGTTTTGCTAATCAACAGTCTTCTGCATTAGTGATAGATGTAAAAAATTTTAGGTCATCGGCATAAAGTAATGTTTTGCAGTGTAAGCCAATGACGGTATCATTTAGAAAAATTTTAAAGAGCAATGGCCCAGGCATAGAACCTTGGGGAACACCTGACGCTGAGATATCCATAGACCAAAATCCACGGTATTGTACATTTAGTCGTCTATTTACTAAGTAGGATTCAAAAAAATTTAGGAAGTGGTCAGTTAGTCCAAATTCGGATAATTTCTTCAGCAAAATTCCGTGGTCCAGTGTGTCGAAGGCTTTAGAAAAATCTGTATAAATGACGTCTACTTGGCCTCCAGCATCCAACTGTTCAGCTATGAATATATAGGAGACAGTTGAGATAACCAATAGGGAAGAGTATAAATAGGTAAGTAGCAGAATTTTGAAAAAGTACCTATAAATAAAAAAGCGGCTGTTCAAGAATAAAATAATACAACGTTTGGATGACAAATGTTTGGAACCTGGGAGTTGAGGAGGAACAAATTCTGTCAAGAGATGAAGACACAAAAGTGCAACGAAGGTCGCATACTATAATAAAAACATTATATTCTCCGATCAGGAATGTATTCGAAACACATTTTAATAGCCTTCAAATACTGTTTCTAACATAAAGAATTTTTATACCTTTTAGCAGATAATTCTCATTTTCATTTTTAAAATAAATAAAACTATAGCAATGTCTGAAATTTCTTCCGTCTTAGCTGAATCACCAGGTTCATGTAACATTTTTTATTGAAAGCGGCACGCTATGACAAAGAGATTTAAAATAACGATTAGCAATACTAGTTGTTAAATAGCTTATCTATTGCATGAGTATTTACGCGAATATTCGTTGGTTGGAATTTCAAGAAAAATTAAACATTTTTATTTACTACCTTCCTGTCGAGCCGACACCAGTGTATTGAATTCCAGGAGAAGGAAAATGACTCGGCAAACGTGGAGTTTCCACGGTGGAAACTCTCATTGCATGCACTATAACCGCAGACGCAGACGTCGGTCGGGTTCCTTATCCAGACGTTTTGGCGACGGCATAAGTAAATACGGATCAATACGGCATTAACTGTACTTCAGCGACCGGAGACGTATAAATGAAAAGTATGAGCGGACAATACTGACCATAATTAAACTGAAAATATGTTTTCCGGCTCGGTTTTGTTTTTGAAACTGATTAACAAATAATGCGACAGTGTAGTTAAATCTTTTTAATTCTCCATGCACCTTTAACAAAAAGTACCTTCAATCTAACTAGCGACAATAAAAATTTTATACAAATTAAAAAAAGCAATTGAAAGATAAGCTAAAAATAATATAAAAAAAAGTAGAAGCGCTGCCCAAAGACAATAATTTTGTGAAATTCGTAGTTATCATAATAATTAATACTGAAATTCTAGAAAAAACTGCATTTTCATATTTTTATATTAATAACACTAAGAATAATGTGGATTAACTTAAAGTAACGAGGAGTAGTAAATTGTAATATTCCACCAAAGGACCCCCCCACATTTCTTATGGGAAATGGCCCCCGGCGAAACTCGCTGGAATCGACATATATTATTCCTGTTTTCTAGATATGGGGGGTGGGGGGGGGGTAGAGTCGATTTTTCAGGATTTTTTCACTAATAGTATGGACCTATGGTCCTTTCACTGCGGCCTCGCTAGTGTTCTATGGGGATTTTTCGGTCGCTGATTTCAAATCCAATGTTAAAAGTAGCATTTGATAATTGACCGCTGTCAGTGGCACTGTCAACTCGCGTGACCCGGGAACACTGATAAATCTTTTCCGGATAATACAGCTAACACTGCTACTGACAGCTGTCAACTGTCAAATGCCACCTTCGACATCGGGTTTGAAATCAGGAACCCAAAAAACCCCTTGTATACAGGCTGTCCATTTTATCAGGACCCTCGAGAATATCTCACTTAATATCGGTCGCACAAAAAAAATATTTTTACGAAAATTGTGCCGATTTATATAACCTACAAAATGGTTTAAAGACATTTGAAATCCATGGCCTACTTTAAGAGTTATGGCGGCAAATATCGAAAATGCGGAAAACGTCTAGGCTAAATACCTCCGTTATTTGAAGAGATACAAGAAAAATTCTAAAGCAAAAATCTTTTACAAAATAGAGTGTTTCAACAAGGTTTTATCTAAATTTTTCAAAACCGCTGTATTTTGAGATTTACTCTTCAGGCTGTTAAAAAACTTATTTTGAAACGGACAGGAAATGGCGCCATTAAATAGAGTATTTTCCTCCCTTTTCAACGATATATCACTTGCCGTATTTATTCATTGGTACTATGTTAGTAATTATAAAAACATTTTTTTAACACCAATAAATTCTTTTTTAACAAGCATTATACTTGCCGTGGAGAAGTATAATTAAATAAAACGATAAAATAACTCAATAAGTTGTTCAAATCTTTGCTATAATAAAACACTAACACAATTAAGAAGAATAAAGTAAATTCAGGTAACAAAAACAAATTAATAATAAAATGAATATAGCACACAGAACATTAATATTTATCTAATCCTCAAAATAATTTTTGAGATATCATATCAAGTGTTCAAAGTGTCCGCCGCGATTTCTTATGCACAATCGAGCGCGGCGAGGCAAACATTACTCAGCATTTCGGGGGTAACTGTAATACATGCCTGTTGAATTCGAGCTTTTAGGCCCTCTACTTTTTGCAGTGTCGTCGAAAACACCTTATCTTTAATATACCCCTATAGAAAAAATCCATTGGGGTTATATCTGGAGAACGAGAGGGCCATCGAATAAATCCATTGGTACCTATCCAATGTTGAGGCAAAATTTCTTCTAAATATTCTAGGCAAATCTGGAAATTGTGGGTAGGAGCTCCATCTTGTTGAAAATATTGAAAGTTGTGTCGATTCTCTAAAGGTAGGTCATCCAAAAATTCATTAAATTCATTTCTCAAAAAGTTTAGGTACCTCTGACCACTGAGGTGACCATCATAAAAATAAGGACCTATTAAATTGGTGCCTAAAATACCTATCCACACATTTATTGAAAAACGATTTTGAAACCCAGCCGGGTCTATGCCAGTGTGTATTTTCAGAAGTCCATTTGTAATGAATATTGCGATTAAAAAATCATTATTGGAAAAATTTGCCTCGTCGGACCAAAGTATTTTACTACATATTAATGGATCGGCACGCTTCTTTTCCAACAGCCACCTACAAAAAGTCGTCCTCCTTGGTTTGTCTCCCGCTTGTAAATTGTGAACTTTTTTGGCTTTATAACACCGGTAACCATTTTTGTTTAAAATTTTTCTAGCACTTGTTTTATTTATATGACAGGCAATTTTAATTTCTCTTAATGATGTAACGAACATATTATAACGATCAATGTGAGTGAAAATCATTTTTGAAAATTCTAAATTCTTAAACGAGAGTGATTGAGTGAGAGTTTAAGTATTAACTGAGATGATCTGTCAAAAAATTAAATTGTCATTAAATTTGTTCATAGCCAACTATTTTAAAATAATTGAAATAATAGTGAAATCATGAAATACAAACAAATGGATATTATATTTAAATTAATTGGTAAAGACATTTTAGCTTTCTGAGCAAGGAGTGACGCTTTTATGGGGGACCTCTATACATTGGCATAACTGCGAATACTCTTTCCATAATTGCTCCATGTTGCTTTCTTGATTATTATTTTGTTTTTGTTACCTGAATTTACTTTATTCTTCTTAATTGTGTTAATGTTTTGTTATAACAAAGATTTGAACAACTTATTGAATTATTTTATCGTTTTATTTAATCATACTTCTCCACGACAAGTATAATGCTTGTTAAAAAAAATTATTGGTTTTAAAAAACGTTTTTATAATTACTAACGTAGTACCAATGAATAAATATGGCATGTGATATATCGCTGAAAAGGGAGGAAAATACCCTATTTAATGGCGCCATTTCCCGGCCGTTTCAATACAATTTTTTTAACAGCCTGAAGAATAAATCTCAAAATACAGCGGTTTTGAAAAAAGTTAGATAAAACCTCGTTGAAACACTCTGTTTTGCAAAAAATTTTCACCTTAGAATTTTTCTCGTATCTCTTCAAATAACGGAGATATTTGGCCTAGACGTTTTCCGCATTTTCGATATTTTCCGCCATAACTCTTAAAGTAGGCCATGGATTTCAAATCTCTTTAAACCATTTTGTAGGTTACATAAATCGGCACAATTTTCGTAGAAATAATTTTTTTTGTACGACCGATATTAAGTGAGATATTCTCGAGTGCCCTTATAAAATGGACAGCCTGTATATCTCTTAACTGTTTTTAAATGCTAAAATATAAAAATTGCATGTAACTAATAAAATATCTATCTCTTGGTATTTTATCAAACAGAACAAATGAACGAAAACATAAAACATGCATGCAACTCTTTACTCAGATAAAATAAAATGCATTTTATTCGCAATACAAAACTCTAGTTGACCCAAATGTGTTCTAAAGCTTAAGTAAAATGCATTGCAAATGTCAGAATTTTACTACATGAATAATAAGTCTTACACAAATACCAATGCACACTCCAAAGTATTCTTGTACTTAATGCTAACAAAACTCAAAAATATTGTTTTTAGAACTTCTCAGCAGTTACTCAATCTTGCATAGTTGAATGATCAAATAAATAATGAGATCATTACATCAACCAATAGCGTAAAAAATTTTGGTATTAACTTTGATCCTTTACTGAGCTTTCCTGGCCACGTTAGTATTATTTGTAAAACAGCGTTCTATTTTTTAAACTAGTTATATGCCTTTAAGAGAACATCTGGATACAAATACTAAAATACTGTTTCCGGAAACTATAGCTCTATCGCACTTAAATTACTCAGAAGTACCGTTTATGAAAAATTTGAAACTGCTATGTACGTAATTTTTAACTGTCCAATACGGTTATATTATTCCACATTTAAGTGACTACAAACTATTAAATATGTATGAAAGGAGATTATTCATACAAGTAGCAGGATTAATTTTAAATATTGTGACATTTTGAAAATAAAGTATGTATTCCCTGTCATATAAATTCCTTTCTCCGATGATCAGCAGTCTATATTATGAAAAATCCACCAATCCAATATCACAATAATATGTCGGTGGCAATAACAATATTAAAAAAAGATATTTTTAAAAAATAGGTGTCATCCATTTGATAATCATTGGCCTGAACATGTACATGTCTCAACTTGAGAGCCCGTCATATGCGTCATTAAATAAAATATTTAGAAAATCTGGGGCGCGCCTATGTTTGCGTATCATCACTGGGATTTTATATTCCGTAAATTCCTTTAAATTTGTTGTCATTGCACAGTGTGATATTTTATTTATTTAGATCGTAAACATATTTTCCTTAAATATATTACTAAGTCATCTGTAAAGACAAACAAGAGATAATTGATTATATAGTACCGAAGCGGTCGACATTGACAGCGTTTATTTATATATAGGTATAAAATAGGAACTGATTCATGATACATTTCTATAGAAAATAGTAAGTAAGCTCGCTAGAAGTATCTAATGATTTTCACGACAAGAAACCGATATCCCGTGGGTTGTAATAGATCATTTTTTGTCCACTTCAATGAGCCACTGACATAATAATGGATTTCGGTTCCGTTTAGCAAGAACCGAGCCCATATATACACCTTTCGTGTGCCGTACTTTATCAAGCGTTGAAAGAACATTTAATATTATGTACTGATATAAACTGTGATTTATGTATGTAGTATGTATATTTATTAACAGCGAATGGTGTGGTCGAGCGTTTGATGCTCGTATTTCCAAAAAATATTGATTAAAAAAAATCATGGTGGGCCTTGAAAATTGAAATTAATCTCTGAATTTTTGTAATAAAGTAGAGTTTTCGATGGTCTATCTTTTAAAAAAATTCCCATTAAAATCTGATATTAGAACTATTTCTAACAGAGGTGCTTCCATTCAAAATAGGTAACATTGTATGTGGCATTTAAAATATCGTGGATTTTTTATGTTTTTTAAATGGAACACCCATTTTCGAGAAGCTCCTTCTTCTCCTGATTTCAAATATATAATATTGTATAGGTCTATCTTAAATACTTTTTGACATATATTGACATTCAAAATGCAAATGAGCTGCTTTATTGCAAGAGGAGTGAGCCATGCATGTCAAAACACAGGTGAAACAAAAATAACAAGGTAGGTCACGAAAATAATTATTTTATTGTTTAAGTGTTCAATTTTGACATTTCAAACCGTCATTATTAACATTAATTTAATCAAAATGGGTTATAGTGAGGCTGAAAAGGTCGAAATATTTTCCCTTTATGTGAAAAATAACAAAAATAACTGTACTGCCGCAAAAAGAGAATATATGACGTTGTATCTAATTAGTCCAATTTAAGAATTTCCTATGGACGTATTGTCTAGAATGATTTGGCATCAGGACGGAACGACTCCACATAGCATTTTAGAAGGTCGGGAACATTTGAATAATCAATTTCCCATTTGGATAGGCAATGCTAGGACCATTCGGTGGCCACCAAATAGCCCTGATTTGACGCCATTAGATAGCTTTTTATGGGGGTTTTTAAAAGACAAAGTCAATTTTAATCATAACCACAATCTTCAGGTCATTAAAGCAAAAATTCAAGAAGAAATTAACAACTTAAACAGAAACCATAATAACGTTATTTGCAATATTTTCCTAAACTTAAGAGGACGCTATGATCTCTGTATTGAAAATAATGATGACCACTTTGAGCAATTTCTTTAAATGACTACTCATGTATATTATACTATTATAAAGAGTTTTCCTCTTGCTTTGTTAAATCTGTTTTTCAATACATTAAATATGAAGTTAATTCTAATATCATATTAATTATTTACACGTGATTATAGTAGTTTTCACTAGACTTTAAAAATATGTTGTCCAGATAGTTTAAATTTCTTTAAAAGAAAAGATAACATGATTTTTTATCCCATGTGTGAACAATTGTAACCGAGCAATATGAATTCAATTGGACTTACCATTTCGTCTAAGCTCTTAAGGTCATTGGTGATGATTTGTGGTACAGGTCCATACATTAGTACGGTCTCTTCGTCTTCGATGTCGCTATCGCTGTCGTCGTCGAGACCGTTCTGATTTTCTGAACCCTCGTTGTAGTTGACGCCCATTTTCTTCTGATCAGCCGCTATTTCTCTGTCTATTTGCCTTTCCATTTGGACCAGCATTGGTGCCAACATACCAAATCTAAAAAAAGTATTGTTACGTGCAACGCTCTCTTAGGGCCGGTTTATCAATGCAAGGTTAAGTCGTAACCAAAGGATAACTGTCAAATAAAATAATAGATACCCATTGTTTCGTTTGACATTTATCCTATAGTTGAATGTTAACCTTGCATTGATAAACCGGCAATTAGAAGAAAGGGTCTAGCAATATAATGCTAGTTCGCTAGTCGGCCGAAAGATGGCGAATGTGCTATAAAATCACGGACTAGAATGAAATAGATTGACATACATATCAAGAGATAGAACAGTGATTAGTACAAAGTGACCAATAACAAGTTGTGAATTATAGTAGTGATTTAAAATAGTAATTAGTGTGTAACTGTAAAATTAATTTAGGATTAAATAAATCGGTGGATAGTGACAATTCGAGTTGCAATTATTGGACTTACGGTCGGGGTGTTTACTGAAGGGTGTAACATGTAACAGACTACTACATATTACATTTAGAATATAGGTTAAATTCAAGACATTTAAGGGCAAAATATAATATGCTTTTGTACAAAATGCAACGAAAACATGTTTAATAGTTGTTATTTATAATTAGAGATTTAAAATATTTAGAATTACTCACTTGGCTCCCCTCCTCGCTACTTCCAGTAAACATAAAATTACGTGTTTTTCATTTTTTCTCATTATCAAATCGTCTGATTCGAATAAGAGGCATTCTATGATTTCAAGGGAGTTTCGGCACCAATTGATGAAGTTGCTAACGTTATCTCTGAAAATAATGACATAATTTACATAATCAATTGATATATTTAGATATTGACATATTGACGTATTGATATATTGATATATTGATATATTGATATATTGATATATTGATATATTGATATATTGATATATTGATATATTGATATATTGATATATTGATAATAATAATAATAATTTATTTTCCCTTTGACATATTACAATGTATAGGAGTCGTCATAGAATTACTTAAGGACTATAGTAAATAGTTACACAGAAATGTAATTATAATAAGTAAACAGTAGGCCACAAACAAAAATAACAATAACATTTCGTTAATCACTGAAACATATATTATAGCAGGAAATCAGTGTAGGAAATCTTCCACACGATAGTAGCATTCTTTCATTAAAAATTCCTTAAGGTGAGTTTTAAATGATCTAAAGCATATATCAGATTTAATATGAGCAGGTAACTTATTGAACATTACTAATCCAAGTACATCAGGTGATTTATATGATGAGTTGTATTTAGAGAATGGTATATGAACGTTATCTCTGTTTCTAGTATTCGAGTTATGAATGTCAGAGTTTTTAGGAAAGTTTCCCTGGTTCTTAAATACATAGATGCACAATTCAAATATTAAAATTGACGACACAGTTAAAATACCTAAATCACAAAATAGTGATCTACAGAGTGTCTGCTATTAACTCCACAAATGGTTCTTATTATTTGCTTTTGAGCTATAAATACATTAGTAGCATGAGTGGACCAGGACCAGAGAAAGATGCCATATCTCAATAAAGAATCCACATTTGCATAATATATTTTAATTAACTGATCCTAATGAAGAACAGTTCTTAAATTAATGAATAAATAATTTTGACTGCGCAGTTTAGAGACAAGATTTTGGCAGTGATATTTCCAGCTCAAGGTACTGTCATAGCATATCCCTAAAAATTTAACACTTGTGGTGCCACATGATATGGGTGAATTATTTAATATAAGATTGACACCGTTACATATCCTTTGCCTATTGTAAAAACGTAAGTAGTAGGTTTTCTCACTATTAAAATATAATATTGATATATTGATATATTGATATATTGATATATTGATATATTGTTATATTGATATATTGATATATTGATATATTGATATATTGATATATTGATATATTGATATATTGATATATTGATATATTGATATATTGATATATTGATATATTGATATATTGATATATTGATATATTGATATATTGATATATTGATATATTGATATATTGATAATGCGGTACATACATAGTAGTAAAAAATAAAGCAAAACTCTTAGAGTGAACATCTTGCCTAGGCAGAGTTGTATTTTTTGCTACGTACTCGCTCTGAGCATTTTGTAAAGTACATAAGGAATGCACTTTTGACAGGTTCATAGATTATAGTATAATTAAGAAAGAATAGACAGGGAATGTACAAAAACATGTATGATGCAAACTATGCATACAGGAACCGGCAGACACTGATTGTTTTTTTTACGATGGCAGTGATAGCAGTTACGTCATTACGTCGTAAAATTTATTTTCGTGGTGTATTATATAATCTCTAAATTCTTTTTAAGTGTCTTTAACTTCGGTAATTGTTTGAGACTTACTGGGATTAAATTAAAAAACTTGGGGCCAAAGAAAAATAGAGATCTTTGAGTAACTGTTGTTTTGAAAAATTGAACAACAAGGTTCGTGCTAATAGTGGAGCGAGATACACGAGTGTTTTATACTTAACCTTTTCAAGAGAAACATATACTCTTATTATACATTGGAAAGTAAGAAGTACTTTATATAATTCAAACAACTTTTTAGTAGAAAAAGTCCCTCTTTTGAAAATGATTTTCAGAATAACATTTTAGACTGTTTGTAAGATGATAATTGTTGGGTTGGAAGCGCAACTCTATGCGACAATACAATACCTTATGATTGATTCGGCTAATGAGTTGTAAAGCATATTTTTTTGACAGTTTGAAAAATGCAATGGTATAGAAAAATCAGTAGGTTGGTTAACTTTTGTAGGGCTAAAAGTAATGAATTCCCTTTTTTTAATATTTAAAGTAAGCATATTGTAATTTAACCATGAATTTATCATAAGCCGGATTCAGCAGTGAGTATAATATCATTCCATTTGTGAATATTATAGCAGTATCATCGGTATAACATATAAGGTAATCAGCGAAGTTATTAATTTTTGTGACATAGTTTATGTACACAAGGAACAGCATTGGGCCTAATATTGTTCCTTGTGGTACTCCCATTTTTACTACCGAGTGAAAATAAAAGATATACTACACAAGAAATAGAATATGAAAATACGACAAACAAAATAAAAATTGTACTGCCAAGTACATAGATATAACATAGTTGAAAATACAAGTATAAAACACGCCACATATAGCCGACAACCCCCAAATACAAAGCCAATTGCTGTCCGAAAGGCGGTTACACATTTGAGAAAACGCAGACAACACCCATTACCCACCGACATTACCAGTGCCGGTGCCGGGGATTGAACCAAGAACACAGCAGAATATGACCAAGTGCATTCGCTACTCAACCCTAGCCGACCGAGCTACAGTATCGGTTAAACCAGAGTGTATTTCCAAATAGAAATGATAAAACGTAGTCATGATCTTAGTCTGAGAAAGTAAAATAAAAAAATTAAGTGAAAAGGCAAACCATATATGGCGCTTGATGAGATTTTATTTTTTCTAAACGTTATATTGTAAAAAATAACTACGCGACGTATTTATATAACTTTGAAACTGATTATCTCCGAGCAAGAAGTATAAAAAATATAAGACTTAATATTTATTATTCGTTAAATTTTCACTATCTATACAAATTTGTATTCGAGTTAGAAGCATTGAAAGGGCTTTCCGGCTTATGCAAATTTTTGCAATTTTGTTCGGTTACTCAAGTACAGATTTGCATTGTAAACGGAGTGTTGTGCCAAGTACAATATCGACTAGGGATTAACAAGGAAGTTGCCAAAATAAAACAGAAATATCGTGTTAATAACGTTCCACAGAAATCAAGCTAATATTTAAGCGAATTTTCGGTCATAAATCTTGATCGCATAGATAAATAGGCAATTTAAACAAGATGTTTACAGCTTCACTGTCACGAGGTGAGAATAGTAAGTTAAAATTACATTTTATAGTGGCGTAACGGCTATAAATTAGAGAGATGCCAGTATAGCCCAGTGAAGTGAGATATGAAATAGATAGACAGATCAGACTTTAGCTGCTTCTGCTGTACAAAGACAACACAATATATTATAAAACTTAAGTGTTAATATACTAACTATAACGTAGATATACCAACTTAGTGTAGATATATGCAAAAAGTATATATGGAATCATAAACACAAGGAATATATACAATAAATTTGATACCATCAACAATTTACGTTCAATATCGATTACATTTCACATCATGGTTTAAACAATGCAGACAACAACCTTCCCTCATTTTTAAATTTTTACATGAGTATTAAGTACATGAATCTTTATTTTTTTTTAATCTAAAATAATAAATAGATAGACAGATAATACGTTTATTTAGCCCCTGGCTATACAATCAAAAATACATAGTATAACCTCTGTTTTACATTAGAAAAAATATATAAACAAAACAAAATGAAGACATCTAAAATAAAAATAAAAGATAATATATACAGGGTGAACCATTTATAATAGGCCATAGTTCAGGGATAGATTCATTTATAAAAATGTTAAAGAGCAAAGGCCCAAGCACAGAATCTTGGGGAACACCTGATGTCGCTGAGATATCTATAGACCAAAATCCACGATATTGCACATTCAGTCATCTGTTTACTAAGTAGGATTAAAAAAAGTTAGATAATTTATTCAGTAAAATTCCATGGTCCTTTACAAAAATCTGTATAAATGACATCTATACTTGGCCTCCAGCATGCAAATGTTACGAACTGGGTAATGCATACCAAATTGCTGGTGATAGAGCGATTGGGCATGAATAAAGACGTGTTGAAGGCATTAGTTTACCAGGAGTTTTTTTAAGATAAGTGCTAAAGTGATTGGACGAATATTTTTAAGTCGGCAACGTAGAATAGTTTACAACAATCGATGATTTCGATTAAATCATAAAGGAAAAATAAGCAGAACAAGGTTAGATGTTTTTAAAACCACGGCAAGGACACACCGTACTTATTATTTCATGTGATTAATTTTTTCTATACATTCAAGCAAGACCCTGTAGAATCAAAATCAGTCAAAGGCAACAGTCAAATTTTTGAAAAATTAACGCTTTCAATTTTGATCAATTTTAGAAAAAAATTGCTCGAGAAATGAACCATGTGAGATACGGTGGAGGGCGGTAACTTAATCTTTTTTACAACTCCTTTGAAGTTGCTGATAGGATAGATGGTAAATAGTTATTTTAAAATTAATACGGTACTTACCTAGCAAAAAATGTGCCTGGCTTGGCAGTATTAAAGTATTTGACGTCAGCAATTCTGACCAAAGCTTGAGCTATAGCCAAGGACCCCGTTACTGATCTGGTCATGACTTTTTTCGCTTGCTTCTTCTCAGCATACTCCTGCGCTTGGGCTTTGACGGCATTAGCATGCTGTAATTAAAAGAAATAGTATATTAGTAAATTTTTAAAGCAGGTTATACATAATATTAAACGCCAAATCCAGTTAACAATTCTATTGCTAGAAACGATTTCTAACTTTGCAATCTTTTTTCGTTGTTTTGTGACTAACTTTTTTACAGACTTCGACTATGACGTGATCGACGTTTTAAATGCACCTATTTTATTAACTGATATAGTAAAATTATAAAATCGTATTTTCAAATTTTATGTTGTTGTTTATGTTTTGTGATACAGTTTAGCAAGAGAAATGATGAAGAGTGTGTGACACAATAGTTAGATTACCACCTTTTGGGGTATCAAAACTTGAAACTTCGTTTACTTAAATAGAAGCACAATTCAGCTAAAGCTAAATTGTAAATGATAGGAAAAATGTGATCACATTTTACAAAACTACTACTACTACAACTGCAAGTGAAGAAAAATGTTTGGATGACATACTTATAGCAAGTGAAAATAGTATGGAACATTACGAACATTTAAAGATTTTATTTGAAAGTCTTAATGATCATGGTATTACCATAAAACCATCTAAATGCGTTTTTGGCGTAGATGAACTGAACTTTCTAGGACATAATATTTCATCAAAGGGTATTTTACCAACTGAAGAGCGAGCAGAAGCAATCAAAAATTATTCTCGTCCTACTACACTTAAAGCGTTTTATAGGCATGCTCAATTTTATCATCGTTTTTTTCCTAATATTGCTGAAATTTTAAATCCCTTACATAGTTTTAGCACTAAATTGTAGCGTAATGATATGAAGGATATCAGCTCCTGGCCGTCTTAATAGTTTTATAACGACGAAAGAAATAGATGATTCAAATGTTTCAACGAGTGCAGTGGTGGAACAAGTATACGATGGAGATTGTAAGGCTTGAGCTTTCTTTTTTCGAAAACTTAATAACGATATTCTACTTCGATAAAGAACTTACGTCTTTATATTCAACCATTAAACATTTCAAATACCTTTTGGAGGGAGGAAAGTTTATTTGATTTACTGATCACAAACCTTTAACAACAGCTTTATTCTACACGGTAGAGAGAAGTCCGAGACAAATACGTTATATGGAATTTGTAGTGCAATTTACAAACAACATTCAACATGTTAAAGGCAAAGATAAGATCATTGCTGATACGCTTTTAAGTATAGATGATTTATCTTCACTATAACAATGTATTCCTGATGATGCTTAAACTCACATACTAGCAGATCATATATTTGCAGTAAATTCTTCAGATTTTAATTTAAAATCGCAGAGCGATGAATAAATTGAAGATCTGGAACTAGAAAAATAATATTAAATATGTATTACAGATAGTTAAAATTCCAAATTCGCAAGATGAGATTTGGAGTTATGTTTCTATTTCCAAATTTAGACCTTATATACCAGCCAAAATGAGACTCGCTATTTTTGAAATTTGTCTTAATTTAACTCATTCAGGAATTCGAGCAACTAAAAAAAAAATAACTAACAACAAATATTTCTGGCCTAAAATGAATACAGACTGCACCTTATGGACAAAAACATGTATTAATTGTCAGACAGCTAAAATAAATATACATACAAAAACTTCAGTTGGTCAATTCGAAGTCTCTAGAGAACGTTTTGAACATATTAACATAGATATTGTAGGTACATTACCTCCTTCCGGAAGTTACTCTTATACTTTTACTGTAGTTGAACGTTTTACTCGTTGGCCAGAGGCATATCCTTTGTCTAACATCACAGCAGAAACAGTTGCTGAAACGTTATTCCGACAATATACATGTCGTTTTGGAATCCCGCTATACATAACTACAGATCAGGGCGCTCAAATTGAATCTAGGTTATTTTCACAATTTTCAAAATTCCTAGGATTTCATAGAATACATACTACTTACTGCATACCATCCTCAAAGTAATGGGTTCGTTGAAAGATTTCACAGAACTTCAAAAACAACGTTGATGGCCAGATCTAATTCCCGGAATTGGAAGAGTGAACTTCCAATTGGTTAACTGGGAAAATTTTTATTACCTCTCACGACGAAATAATTAATACTAAGTGTTCATGACCGTGTACTCAAGAAGATGAATATGGCCTGCTCTAGAGCCATTACGGTATGTTGATAGGGTGGGTGTATTAACAAAATTGTTTGTACACTCTGTACACTATGCATTTTATTGTCAACAAAATCTCAACTTTCTACAATTGTAAGCACGCTCGCGTGCAATTTAAAAAAATATAAGAACAATAAACACCGTATTGGGAACTCGCTTGCCATAAATATAAAGTTATTATTAATATGCATACGAGAGGCGTGCGCGCGTATAGAGAACATAGAAAATGTCAATATACAATCACGGCGATTGTAGTTCCTTGACGAACGCGAGAAAGTTAAAATCAATTAAAAACTAAAAATTTTATGCAGATGCCATTAATTACTTTGAGCAATTAATTAATTAATAATACAATTTCACCTCACCACACGTACGTAGTTTGCATTGTAGGTAATCATTTAAATTGAAATGAGAAAAAGTAATGAAAAATGACAGGAGACTCCTTTCAAAAGCTTCATCTTTAAAATAATAAAAGAATGTCGGTAGTTTCATTTGAAAAAAAAATAAAATAAAAAAAATTAACTGATAGAGTAATTAAGTGTAGTTAGTGTTTTGGATGACCCAATACCTGTAAAACAGGACTTTGACTGTCCGTTTGACGTACTGATTGAAAGCCTTCAGACGAGCAAGATGGAGACACTACGATTGGAGCAAGTGTCACTCATCTGGTATAGAAATGGATCTAAGATGACTGATGGAGTAGGAGTAGGCGTAGCAAGGCCTAAATGTAGACTCAGAGCCCTTGGTAACACTCTAACCATATTCCAGGCAGATATAGCATAGATCTGTGTGCCCAGGAATGCCTAAATAAAGGCATTCAAAGAGCAAAGATTTAATACTATCAGATTAGAAATCGTAAGGTCCTATACCTTCGAGTCTCAAATTACCTGGGAATCACTGAAGCAACTGGCCAACAACAGCAAGGCTACCTTGATGTGGATTCTAGGACATGAGGGAATACAAGGTAATGAACTTGCTGAGAGCCTTGCGAAAAAAGGAGCTGAAGCACCATTCATTGGATCTGAACCGTTTTGTGGCCTGGATCCATAACGGAGGAGATCCAGAAATTGGAAAAGGATCAGAAAAATCCTACTGGAGGACTACTGCAGGCCAAAGACAAGTGAGAAAGTTATGACTCATTCGGCAAAGAATGCCACAAGGCTTTTTGAACTTGAAAAGTCCGAATTAAGGCTGATAACAGGCTTTCTAACTGGCCACTGCCCCTTGAGATATCATCTTAAGAATATGGGCAAGGCAGTAGAGCACAAATGTAGATATTGAGATACTGCAACTGAAACTGCAGAATTTATACTTTATGAATCCAAGGTGTTAATCCGCATTAGACTAAAGTTCTAGAGCAGGCGGAATTAACGCCTGAAGACATAGGGGGAAGCCTTGTAAAAAGTCTTGGAATCCTGGGCAACAATTAGGTGTAGGGTAATTTACAAAAGATCTTTTAGGTCGCAGTGAAGTAAGGCTACTCAAAGCCTGAAACAATCTAGTGTTTTGGACATCGATATATGAACAAGGTTAATGAACGGGATAATAACCTTGGATATATGAAACTGTCATAGATGCCAATACCGTATCAATATTGAGACATCCCACCCTCCTATTTAGAAATGAAAAAATTTACCTCCTTAGGCACCGGTACATAGGCCAAGTGAAGTGATCCTTGACATGCCTATTTGATAGTACATCGAATGTTGAAACTTTACTGAAGCTAAAGTTAAGCGTATATTATGTACTGAACAATCATCAAAAACCTGATCATTGTCTGCGAGAATCCTCAGAGAATACTTTGAGAGGCAAAGCATTCTTGTGACATCTTACATGATATCAGCCGTAAAATATTGTACAAAATTCATTCATTTAAGTTTCCGTTGACGTTGATTTGCGACATTTGGAAAACCCTCAGGTGAAATATCTTACATTGTTGAATTTGGAAATACATAAAATGGTGGCAGCGGCTCCCGGCGAATTAAAATATCTTTACTGTGTAGATAAACCTCGAGATTAGTATCCATTTCTGTCCTGTAGTCTCCGGGGGTAGTCTAGCGGTTTTCTAGGTTAATCTGTTCCTACGTGTAGATTGACAGCAATACTCTAAGTTGAAATGGGAGAGAACTTATTTATTCCAATATGAGCGGAATTCTGGTTTTTATTCAGGGACCTGCAACCTTCGACTTTTACTTTGGAACGTTGAATCAAAGTATCTGATGCCTTGGCCAAACCCCTGTGAGTGCGACTCAGATAGTCAGTGGTAGTGACAAGGCCAACATATGCAAACATCCCTGTAGTTTGCACCTAAACTTTTGACTTATCTAATACTTACAAATAGCTAAATCGTATATTGCTGAAGTGCATGAGTCTTGTTTGTCATCACATCTAGAATCCCAAGATAGGTAATGTACAAAATAAAGTGTTTAATTTAGGAAATAAAGTATTATGTAAAGGCTGGTTTAACTATTAAAAATTATTTTGAAATCTTTATTATTCTGTTGTAATTGCAGTTCATTATTGATAATTTGAATGTAATTTAATTTTAAAATAATAAAATAGGGAATTATTTAAAAAAATACTGATCCAAGGGCGAGTCATCTCAGAGATTTTCTTCCGAAAAATTACCTTTTAGAGCAGGCGAGGACTGAAGCACTCTTCGACCAATACCAACAATTAAGAAATAAAAGACTTTGGCATGTAATAAACGTCTTGTCTTGTTTGTCTTTTCCTTTTTGTTATCGAGCATAATATGAATACTTCCCATACTCTAGTATTTGTAAACAATAACCTTATCAGTCCTACATTAGTATTAGATTTATAAAGCATGAATCAATCTACACATATGGGTGTCCAGTCATAATTTTTAAATTGCTAGTATTTATGCTTTGTTTATCACTCCGTTTAAACATACCAGACGGCATGCCACATTTTTTTCGAGGACTCAAAAACTAGGTTAAGAGTTGATAAAAATACCAAGTGCATATCATAGAGCGTGACATCATGATATTAAAATTATTTTAGCATTTCGTAAACTGTTCGAAATGTAATGTTAAATATAAATAGTATGTGAATCACGAAAAATCCACAAAGATTAGAAGTATCGAGTTTATTATCGCTACTTCCTCTGTCACTGGCAGGGAAAATACAAAAGTGTTGTGATCCGTTTTTCTTATTTATTTTCAGCTATGAATTACTGGACATTTCTCAGAACGAATGTGTAGTCTAATAATGTAAGGTTTTAAGAAACTTGTGAAGGATATGATTTGATTTTTATATAAACTTATAAACTTATTTCCGAAAATGAATAATAAGGGAGTTATAACTCTTAAAAGGGGGATAATAAACTTCAGTTTTTCTGCAATATCTTCCGAATTCCTCAACGTGGGCATATCCAAGAGAGAGAGAGAGAGAGAGAGATATCCGATAACACATATTTATTGTTTTTGGGTATAATTTTTTTAAAATACATACAGGCTGTCCATTTTATCAGGGCCCTCGAGAATATCTCACTTAATATCGGCCGTACAAAAAAAATTATTTTTACGAAAATTGTGCCGATTTATATAACCTACAAAATGGTTTAAAGACATTTGAAATTCATAGCCTACTTTAAGAGTTATGGCGGAAAATATCGAAAATGCGGAAAACGTCTAGGCCAAATATCTCCGTTATTTGAAGAGATACGAAAAATTCTAAGGCGAAATTTTTTTTGCAAAACAGAGTGTTTCAACGAGGATTTATCTAATTTTTTTCGAAACCGATGTATTTTGAGATTTACTCTTCACGCTGTTAACAAAGTTATTTTGAAACGGGCGGGAAATGGCGCCATTAAATAGAGTATTTTCCTTCCTTTTCAACGATATATCACATGCCATATTTTTTCATTGGTACTACGTTAGTAATTATAAAAACATTTTTTTAAAACCAATATATTTTTTTTAACAAGCATTATACTTGCCGTGGGGAAGTATGATTAAATAAAACGATAAAATAATTCAATAAGTTCAAATCTTTGCTATAATAAAACATTAACACAATTAAGACGAATAAAGTAAATTCAGGTAACAAAAACAAATTAATAATAAAAAGAATATAGCACACAGAACATTAATATTTATGTAATTCTCAAAATAATTTTTAAGATATCATATCAAGTGTTCAAAGTGTCCACCGCGATTTCTTATGCACAATCGAGCGCGGCGAGGCACTGCATTTAAAACATTACTCAGCATTTCGGGGGTAACTGTAATACATGCCTGTTAAATTCGAGCTTTTAGGTCCTCTACATTTTGCGGTGTCGTCGAAAACACCTTATCTTTAATATACCCCCCCCCATAGAAAAAAATCCATTGAGGTTATATCTGGAGAACGAGGGGGCCATCGAATAAATCCATTGGTACCTATCCAATGTTGAGGCAAAATTTCGTCTAAATAATCTAGGCAAACCTGGCAATTGTGGGGAGGAGCTCCATCTTGTTGAAAATATTTAAAGTTGTGTCGATTCTCTAAAGGTAGGTCATCTAAGAACTCATTAAATTCATTTCTCAAAAAGTTTAGGTACCTTTGACCACTGAGGTGACCATCATAAAATTAAGGACCTATTAAATTGGTGCCTAAAATACCTATCCACACATTTATTGAAAAACGATTTTGAAACTGAGTCGGTCTATGCCAGTGTGTATTTTCAGAAGTCCATTTGTAATGAATATTGCGATTACAAAATCCATTATTGGAAAAATTTGCCTCATCGGACCAAAGTATTTTACCACATATTAATGGATCGACACGCTTCTTTTCCAACAGCCACTTACAAAAAGTCGTCCTCCTTGGTTTGTCCCCCGCTTGTAAATTGTGAACTTTTTTGGCTTTATAACACCGGTAACCATTTTTCTTTAAAATTTTTCTAGCACTTGTTTTATTTATATGACAAGCAATTTGAATTTCTCTTAATGATGTTTCCAAATTTTCTGTATTTTTATTTCTTACATAATTAATAACTCGGTTTACCTTATTTACATTATCAGTAACACTGCTCAACCTTGTCTTCTTCTTTAAAAATGAACCATTATTTTGCAGTTTCGTAGCTAATTTTCTGAACAGAGTTTTATTCGGCTGTAGTGCTTGTGGAAATCTGTTTCTATATTCTACTTGAGCTAATCCAGAGTTAAAATTGCATTTGCAATATGTAACGAACATATTATAACGATCAATGTGAGTGAAAATCATTTTTGAAAATTCTAAATTCTTAAAAGAGTGTGATTGAGTGAGAGTTTAAGTATTAACTGAGATGATCTGTCAAAAAATTAACTATTTTAAAATAATTGAAATAATAGTGAAACCATGAAATTCAAAGAAATGGATATTATACTTAAATTAATTGGTAAAGACATTTTAACTTTCTGAGCAAGGAGTGACGCTTTTATAGAGGATCTCTATACATTGGCATAACTGCGAATACTCTTTCCATAATTGCTCCATATTGCTTTCTTGATTTTTATTTTGTTTTTGTTACCTGAATTTACTTTATTCTTCTTAATTGTGTTAATGTTTTATTGTAGGAAAGATTTGAACAACTTATTGAATTATTTTATCGTTTTATTTAATCATACTTCTCCACGGCAAGTATAATGCCTGTTAAAATAAAAATTTATTGGTTTAAAAAAAATATTTTTATAATTACTAACGTAGTACCAATGGATAAATATGGCATGTGATATATCGTTGAAAAGGGAGGAAAATACTCTATTTAATGGCGCCATTTCCCGCCGGTTTCAAAATAATTTTCTTGACAGCCCGAAGAGTAAATCTTGAAATACGGCGGTTTTGAAAAAAATTAGATAAAACCTCGTTGAAACACTCTGTTTTGCAAAAAAATTTCGCCTTACAATTTTTCTCGTATCTCTTCAAATAAATATTTGGCCTAGACCTTTTCCGAATTTTCGATATTTTCCGCCATAACTCTTAAAGGAAAGGATAAAACTCCAATTATAATGTGATTGTGGATAAAATTATTTTATTCATAATTTTCGCAAATATATCAACTTTGAGTGAGATACGACGTTCAAATTTCATGTCTGGACTACTATTAACATTAGAAACAACTTCTTTCAGTAATATTTTTATATTCCTCTCAAAAAACTAATACCTTCCTCTTGGCACAAGTTCACGTTTCCTTATTTGCTAACCAACCTCTATGTTATTTTGAAAATCTGAGTATGGCTAATGACTTTTCAGATAAGCAAAACTTTTCTTAAAGAATGACTGTGTCTTAAAATGCGAAATAAGGAAAATTACAAGTGTAGTTAGGTTCATCCGGGGACACATTGTATATATTAAAAAAAAAGTTATGGCCAAAAATAATAAATATTTCCTTATCGGATCTCTCTTTCCCACTTTAATATCTAAAGATTAGTATCGACCTTAACTGGTACAAAACACGTATCGCCTTATCCCAGAACTTTACCAATTTTCATATTAAAAATAGTTGCCTTTTATGGCAAATCATTTCTGTATTTATTTTTAACAGCACCCGCATCGAATCCAGCTATTACAGTTATACTTGTTGACTATATACACTCAGTAAAGGTACCGTGTTGCATATGGAATACATTAAAATATGCATCATCACGAGGACACTTAACCCGGACTGTGACCGGAAGTCGCTTAGTAAACAGTTTCCTTCCTCTTAAATTGATAAAGGAAGTTCGAATTATATTTTGACAGATGATGATGACCTGATAGATAAACTGTGATATTGAGAAGTGTTTGTTGTGTAACTTGTGAGCTTATAACCGACGATATGTAGTGGATTGGATGGATGGAGCTCGAGTAAATATTATTTTAAATCTATTGTGGCAGTGACCCCAAGAATGGATATAAAGAATTATCTTTAAATTAATTTAAATTTAAAACATTAATAAGTATTACGATTAATCCAGGATACAGTCAGTGTGCATTGTATTGGGTGTGTTATGCCCAATAACATTGTTCTCTATGTCCTCATAGTGGAGTAAATATAGATTTTTAGAGAAAATTGTACACGGAGCAACGCAACAGAAAAATAAGTTCATTTTGGTGAAACTAAGATACCCTGAGTTTTCTACGGAGAGTAGGTGGGAGAACCCTTTTTTGGGGTGGTTTTTCAGTTTTAGTTTATTTGGAACCATTTAAAATGCTAGTTAAGAAACGAGAATGATACCCTTTTATTGTCTATGGTCCCTTCAGTTTAAATTTCGTGAAAATCGGTTATGCTGGAAAAATGTAGAAAAACGAATTACGGCTAACTTGGCCAAAATTCAACAGAATTTGATAAAATTTTAGATGAAAGTAACTTATATAATCAAGAAATAACCTGCCCAATTTTAGCAAAAAATATCCAATAATTTGTTCGCAATTCCATTTTTAATCCAAATTCTACAGAATTTTGAAACCGTTCATTTTAGTTTAAATGCGCACGCTAATTTCCTGTCATTTTCGGTATTATACGTTTGCGCGCACAAGTATACGTGTAATTATTCATTATAAAAATTTCAATGTTAATAATAAAAAGTGATTGTGAGCAGGTTTTAAATATTTAAATAAAAGAAACTCTCGAAGGTACGATATATTCACTGCTACAGTTATTTAGATCTTATCTGTCAAAGCGAATACAATATGTCGCGAATAATGGAATTAAGTATGTCGAATTCTTGGCGTCATCAGGTATCCCTCAGGGCTCGGTGCTAGGTCCTTTACTATTTAATATTTTTATTAATGATATAGTGGATATTTTAGATGTTTGTTGTTTGCTATATGCGGATGATTTAAAGACCTTTACAGAGATAACGAGTGTTGAAGACTGCTACCGCCTACAGCATAACCTTGACAGACTATCACAGTGGTGCCTAAACAACAAATTGCCATTAAATGCCAGTAAATGTAATGTTATGTCGTTTACGCGTAAATCAACTCCCCATGTGTTCAACTACCATCTTGACAATACCGCCATACAGAGACCTGATACTTACCGTGACTTAGGTGTAATTTTCGATCCGAAGTTAACATTCAATGCCCACATTGAAAACACAGTTGGTATTGTATTTAAAATACTTGGTTTCATAGTGCGCAGTAGCCGTGAATTTGCGAACATAAGCACTTTAGAAATATTATACTGTTGTTTTGTGAGGTCTAAGCTAGAATACGCGTCCCTTGTTTGGTATTCCTATTATAATATACATATTAACAATTTAGAAAATGTGCAACGAAGATTTCTAAAACTTCTGTTTTTTAAAACCAATGAAACATATCCTCCTATTGGCTACCCTCAACAACGCTTACTCGATACTTTTGATATGGGTAGTCTTGATGACAGGAGGCAATACCTTTCGCAAGTTTTTTTATACAAGATCATTCATAATATTTTGGATTGTCAGGAAATAGTAGGGAAGTTAAACTTTATTGTCCCCAGGCTAGCTTCTAGACAGGAACTAACTTTTTATATACCAACGGCGCGGACTATTACCTTAAAAAATTCTCCTTTTTATTTAATTTGTGGCAACTACAACAAGCACTGTAGCCGCATAGATATTTTTCACTGCAGCCTTAATGACATCAAGTCATATTTTAAACATTAGCGTATCAAAGATAATATTATATATAATTTTTCATGGTTTATATGTATTACGTACTATATCTCTTATATGTTACAATCATATTGTATATGTCTTATATTTTAACTGTATGTATTAGTTTAGTTTTAGTATTCTTTTCTGTATTTCCTGTTTTGTAATTGGGTGTTTACCTGTTGAACAGTGTATTTTAAATAAATAAATATAATTTTTTTTTTCTCGAAAATTCACTTGTTTTGTATTAAACTTTTTACATATATTGATTATTATTTTATTTTATTCATGTTTATTTTTCTAGTAGTTTTACTATATGTGCTACTGCAATAAGTGTCTACTTCCGGATCGGTAACTGGAGTTTGGAATATTTCTTCACCCTCGTCGTCGCTAAAATCGTATACATCTGAGATATTCTCTGAAGTATAAACAGCTTCTTCATAAATTTTCCGAGAAGCTTCCGCGGCCGTTGGTATGCGAGCGAACGAGTTCGCTCTAAGGAGTAGGCAGATTGAGGCCTTAGAGACGGATCGTGGTGAGATCTGGGGAGTAGGCAGATTGAGCTCCCGGAATCGAACCAGTTCCACGAACTCCTAGCATTATTTTCTTTAACAATTTTTTCTTGACCCCCTTTTTCTCTTGAAAATGGCTCCAAAACGGGAGCCGAAACGTCGAGACATTAACAATCTCAGACGCGGTTCAACCCGAGAACCTAGTATTTTTCATCTTCTTCATAATTATCATCTTCTTCGAATTCTTCAATATCATAAATATCAGGACTAATTTCTAATTGCTCGGGCTTTTTATCAACCACAGCTTCGTCAACAATATTTTCTGCATTTTGACACAAAGTTCCATTGTGTTTGCTGCCATCCAAAATTGATCCTTATCAATTTTGGATGGCAGCAAATAACAAATAACGGACTGATACCGATAAAGTCTGATAAAGCTCGTTTTCCTAATCAATTACTCAATATAATTGCTTGTGATTGTAAGGTCGATTGCAAAACTAAACGTTGCTCATGCAAAACAATTGGCGTCACATGCAGCAATTTATTAGTACACGGAAATTAGCAACAATAGAAGAAAAACATTATAATAAGCTGATATTTTCTGAATCGACAGTTCATAGGGGTAGGAATACAGGATCAAAAAGTTCCCATCCCTAACTTCAGCTTCATCCCTTTTTCACTCTCATAATGACATCGTGCTGGTTTTTCAATAATATTTTGGAAATGTGATGTTCTACGTCAAAAATAGAGGTATTGGAAAATATTCAGAATTAAATTACCGCTGATGATCTTGTGCTTTAGATAGTGCAAGAGCAAATTTTCCCCCAACCTCAGTAATATCCTGTTTTGTAGAATTTGGTTTCTTAAAGGTTTTAACAACTTCTTGTAAATTTGTTTTCGAGTTTAATAAATTTATAGTTTGGAGTTTGCTTTTTCCAAAAAAAAGCAGACGTTGTGTCACTACCACTAAATGCATGAGCAAAAAGAACTGTTTTTCTTGAGTTCTTAAGGACATTTGACAACTGTAAACCTTTAGATTTAATCACATAAAAAGTAATAGAAATACCGATACATAACATAGAACTTTTTGTGTAGAGAATTTTGTGACAAACCTTTTTCTATACTTATGTTTTTTCCCTAAGATAAAGCGTTTAAAAGATATTGTACAAAACCAGTGCGGTGTCCCTAAAGGGGATAAGATAGGGATGAAGCTTACACCTTAGGGCGGGAACATTTTTGATATGTATTCTTACATACATAAGCCAACTATTATATTTCAGCTTATTATAATTTTTTTTCTTCTATTCCACATAAATTTACTTAATTTTCGTGTACTATATGCCACAATGGAAGGAATACAACTAATTAATTATTAATTTTTTTCCGTCTCTTAACTCTTAAAGTAGGTCATGGATTTCAAACGTCTTTAAACCAATTTGTAGCTTATAAAAATCGGCACAATTTTCGTACAAAATTTTTTTTTGCGCGACTGATATTAAGTGAAATATTCTCGTAAAACGGACAGCCTGTATCGGCGGGGGTCAAAATATAGTGAATAATCCTGTATATTTCAAGAACTATTGAATTTTGTAAGTCAAATAGATTCATCTTTCAGATTAAGGCTTAGGAGACACATACTATTTTACTTTTATAATTATTAAAGAATTACGATAATCTGGTGAGAAAAAGTTTCCGTTACTGGCGCAGCAATTTTTTTGTCACACTCTGTAGACCGAGAAGCGAAGATTGATAACCGTAAGTATGCAGCCGATTGTCTTGAACTAAAAGGTCGCCGTTAACATGTGTTTTACATATGGAGACATTAATGTATTTAGTATGTACTATATTTACTTGTTGAACTAGCACTGTGGTAAAGCTATTTACTAACTATAGAATCAATAAACTGAGAAAGCTTCAGTAAAAGGAAACTTATCATTCAACACTATAAAATGATTTTTAGTAGCTATAAAATAAATTAAAGTGGTTGTATTTTCCTGGTATACATGGTCTTAGTAGTTTTTTTAGTTCGTATCAATGTGAATACTGTTATTTATTTAAAATCCTCAACCATCTCGTAATGAACACCTCGTGGTACCTAAATTCAATTTAACTTAATACTAATTAAGACTTGTAATGTGCCTAAATTGGGAACTAAATCGAAATCTTATACCTAAGTCGAATAATTTCCAAAATATAATTTCACTGTCGTGTGTGTCTTATAACGTAAATTACCTACAAATTTTTACTTGAGATATTACGCTTCGAATTCTACAACTCAAGCGGAGCCACAGTACACTCCGCATCCGTTTAAGACATTGCGTAATGTGTGTTGACTTATTTGATCAATTTTATCTAAGTTACCAAATAAACAGTCACATGTTTGCTTATATGAGCCAAGAAATGAATGAACATACCAGAGTAGGTGATTTTATCTGAACATAATTAAAATATCCTTTTGAGATTACTGAGAAGAAAAGACCCATGAACACAAATCCGGCCTATAAGGAACTGTACAATTCGGACAATAGGTAAAAAATTTCTCTCTCAATGTTATTTGCTATTTCTTTATTTGAGTTAATGTGTAACCTGATACTATCTCAAAATTATTTAGAAAGTGTAGGCGTCTAATATACAATTCTATTATGTGCATTGCCTGGGGAAAATTTTCAAATAGATCAAGCCGGAATAGACAGATTAGACATTACAACAAATGCATGGGAACCAGCAGCAATGGCGTTACCTTTATGCAATAATATTTCTTGCTTTGTTGTCATTGATGATGTATTCACTTTGTCAAAAGCATCACAGCAATTTAGAATTCGATAAATGTAAGTTACGGTCAAATACTGCTTGTGTCGATAGAATTAGTTTATTTATGCTTAAATTATGTCTCCCGGTTATCATATAACACATCTAATAAATGTATGCTTAGAAAAAGGTTACTTTCCTATCAAATGTAGAGATTCCTTAGTCCGCCCAGTGCCTAAAGTAAAAAATCCTACAACTATTCAAGATTTGCATCCCATCAGTCTTTTATCAGCCGTATCCAAAATATTAGAGAAGATTCATTACGTCGATCTGGCTTCCGGAAGTCTCACAGTACCACCACTGCACTGCTTAATCTATGTCATAATATTATATGGGCCTTAGATAAAGGCAGGGCAGTTGTATTAGTATTACTTTATTTTTCCAAGGCATTTTTGATATTCTCGATCACGCTTTACTGTGCGCGAAATTATTTTTTTATGGATTTAATGAAAATGCTGTAGCTTTTGTACTTATCCAATCGACGCCAATCGGTATCCGTCAATAATTCTACGTCCTCAGCCCAATTAATATCATCAGGTGTTCCACAAGGATCCATTCTCGGATCTCTGTGGTTTGTTATCTATAGAGCCGATATTTTTGACCAAATTAATCACTCTCATTTGCAGTCATATGCCGGTGACACTCAACTCTTGTGCGAGTTTAATCCATCGAATATTGCCCTAGCTAATACCTTATGAAATGACGACATAAATTCTATTTGCAGATATTCTACGGAGCATAATTTAAAAATTAATCCAAAGAAATCGGTAGCACTATTGTTTAGCTCAAAAACCGTAGGGAGGTTCTAAAAACGCAGCTTTCTCCGGTTATAGATGGCGGGAAATTACGTTTTCAGATTGCGCAAAAAATCTTGATGTTTTCTTAGATGGAAATTTACGATTTAATAAGTTATTTTTGCAAAAGACTTATTTTAGAATGAAATTTTTATATTCAAACCAAACTTCAAAAAATCCTTCACGAATTTCCCAAAACTCATGTTGTATCTTCATTTTCAACCTACGAAAATATGATCATGTATTGAAAAAGCGTATACAATTCACATGGTTAAAGATGGACAATGCAGTAAAATACATCATATCACATGTTTGTACCGCTTATTCCATTCGTCAGTTCCCCTATACCTTAGAGAAAAACTTGTCTTCAGAAACATCGTGCATAACCGTAATATTAGGCAACAATATACACTCACAATGTCTCATCAATCGACTGCTTTTTTCCAACGACGTTTCACTTACTTCGCTACAATGCTGTACAATTCTGTAAAACCTAATATGAGTTTAAGCCTTTATGCCTTTCGTCGCCAAATGAAGCATATGCTAACTGATCGTCAGTTAGAAATAACTTCTTAAAAATAACAAATGTATGTATCCTAATTCATGTACAATTTTTCATACCGTTTTAAATTATAATTTAGTAGATAATATTTAAATAATCTAATATACTACAACTGTTGATTACTTGTAGAATCTTTAAGTGTAAGACTAGCCACTTGACTAAACTTCGTCTACTCTATGAGCATATAAATGTCTAAATATACAGGCTGTCCATTTTATCAGGGCCCTCGAGAATATCTCACTTAATATCGGTCGTACAAAAAAAAATATTTTTACTAAAATTGTGCCGATTTATATAACCTACAAAATGGTTTAAAGACATTTGAAATCCATGGCCTACTTTAAGAGTTATGGCGGAAAATATCGAAAAAATATCTCCGTTATTTGAAGAGATACGAGAAAAATTCTAAGGCGAAAATTTTTTGCAAAACAAAGTGTTTCAAGACCTATCCAATGTTGAGGCAAAATTTCGTTTAAATAATCTAGGCATCTTGTCGAAAATATTAAAAGTTGTGTCTATTTTCTAAAGGTAGGTCATCTAAGAATTCATTAAATTCATTTCTCAAAAAGTTTAGGTACCTTTGACCACTGAGGTGACCATCATAAAAATAAGGACCTATTAAATTGGTGCCTAAAATACCTATCCACACATTTATTGAAAAACGATTTTGAAACTCAGTCGCTCTATGCCAGTGTGTATTTTCAGAAGTCCACTTGTAAAGAATATTGCGATTAAAGAATATATTATTGGAAAAATTTGTCTCGTCGGACCAAAGTATTTTACTTCATATTAATGGATCGGCACGCTTCTTTTCCAATAGCCACATTGGTTTGTCCTCCGCTTGTAAATTGTGAACTTTTTTGGCTTTATAGCACCGGTAACCATTTTTCTTCAAAATTTTTCTAGCACTTGTTTTACTTATATGACAAGCAATTTGAATTTCTCTTAATGATGTTTCCAAATTTTCTGTATTTTTATTTCTTACACAATTAATAACTCGATTTACCTTATTTACATTATCAGTAATACTGGTCAACCTTGTCTTCTTCTTCAAAAATGAACCATTATTTCTCAGTTTCGTAGCTAATTTTCTGAACAGAGCTTTATTCGGCTGTAGTGCTTTTGGAAATCTGTTTCTATATTCTACTTGAGCTAATCCAGAGTTAAAATTGCATTGGCAATATGTAACGAACATATTATAACGATCAATGTGAGTGAAAATCATTTTTGAAAATTCTAAACTCTTAAAGGAGTGTGATTGAGTGAGAGTTTAATTAATGTTCTGTGTGCTATATTCTTTTCATTATTAATTTGTTTTTGTTACCTGAATTTACTTTATTCTTCTTAATTGTGTTAATGTTTTGTTATAGCAAAGATTTGAACAACTTATTGAATTATTTTATCGTTTTATTTAGTCATGCTTCTCCATGGCAAGTATAATGCTTGTTAAAAAAAAATTTATTGGTTTAAAAAAAATGTTTTTATAATTACTAACGTAGTACCAATAAATAAATATGGCATGTGATATATCGTTGAAAAGGGAGGAAAATACTCTATTTAATGGCGCCATTTCCCGCCCGTTTCAAAATAATTTTTTTAACAGCCTGAAGAGTAAATCTCAAAATACAGCGGTTTTGAAAAAAATTAGATAGAACCTCGTTGAAACACTCTGTTTTGCAAAAAATTTTCGCCTTAGAATTTTGGCCTAGACGTTTTCCGCATTTTCAATATTTTCCGCCATAACTCTTAAAGTAGGCCATGGATTTCAAATATCTTTAAACCATTTTGTAGGTTATATAAATCGCCACAATTTTCGTAAAAATATTTTTTTTTGTACGACCGATATTAAGTGAGATATTCTCGAATGCCCTGATAAAATGGACAGCCTGTATGTTATTATATTATGTAATTTTTTCAAATAATATTATTATTATCATTATTATATTTGGCCGGCAAAAGCCAAAATTGAAACAAAGGAATTGAGATTACAGAAACTAGTACGGACTAATAAGGAGACAATTAACATGAATGAGATGATCGAAAATTAGGAAATTTCTTCTACATAAAGTTACATCTCTCTGCTAAGTGGAATTTAATGACAATTTAAATTTAATAAATCACAATGATAAGATAAATACAACAAATTATCTTTACACATGTTGATCCGATAATTTATTTATTAGTCACATGTACGACTGATATATAAAATTAGGGAGATAAGGGGCTGGGGTATAAAGGCTCTACTATTAGAGGACCCGCTGATTAATCAGGCAGACGATGACCGGTGACTTCCTATCTACAAGTTTACATTAATATGAAGTTGTGTTGGGGCTATTGGGTTAGGGAGTCAAAATAACCATAGGTATCGTGACACAAAGTACACAAGGGAACTGAAAAGGCAGAGATGAATTGGCCAGAAATAAATAAATTTTTGAATATGTAGAGGAACTTCCCAAGACAGAGACAGGCCAAAGAGTTCATTAAAGAATGATCGGCTAAATTTTCGAAAGACCTACTAGGATATTGGGATAATGGTAGATCTTTTAACCAGACTTTGCAGGTTTATCTAATGGGCCAGGCAGATTCCTCCAAGACGAAGTAGAAAGTATAGCTCACATTCTTTGCCCAAATGAGATTTAAATTTCTTGGTGATGAAAACCAAGTGTAGAAAGCTACAATAACGGGACTTTATCAATACTGTAGAATCTGATACAAAGAACAAAGCTCGTATTGTAGGGAACGATTTCCTAGGAGCATCACAAAGGATATGAAAATGTCGCAGTGATAAAGGCCAATCGGTGGTCAGATCCTAACTTCTACCTACTACTGTTAATCTATGATGATTGAAGAGTTCCGTACCAAAATAAATTAAATTCATATGTTCAAGTTAAGGAGACTTATTAGCCTACTAGATTAAATCATGCAAACGCCTACGGAAAATGCATATATAAAATGAAATATACGTAAATGGAAATAGCACTCTTTATCCTTGTTATACAGCATGTCCAAAGACAGTGAACGAGAATTTGAGGAGATGATGAAGGCTTATATTTTCAGTAGCACCTGATAACCAAAATTAAAAAACCTTTTGGAACAAGTTTAATTCGTGCTAATGCTATCTACATTAGCTTCATGACGTTTCCGTCGTTAGAAAAAATAAAACTGTTGTAAAGAACTGCTCTTATTTTGCAACCAGATTTGGAGTTATTAAGTTATGACCTTTTTTTTAGGTTCGCTCTGTATATTATTACTTTATTCACGTTGTGTATAACCTTTCTTTTATCTATTATGTATCTATTGTCTCTCCGCCACTGATTGCAACATAAGCATGGCATATTATTCAGGTTTCTTTGTACTTATTGGCTTTGCAGAAATGACACGGACACAATTACCTTCAGGATATCATACACAGGAACTTTTGTTTAATGTAACAATGCCTTTTATAGTTTTGTTTTAATCATTTGTAAGTCGATTTTGTAGGTAATTTTCTGAATGGCATTCTGATTTTAAAGCGAGATTATTATCATTGTAGCGGTGATTTTTGTTCTTTTTATACAGCATTGAACCTCGTTTGTCATTTGATGTATTCGTACAGTCGTGAGCAGAATAAAATAGGACAAAAATTTTTTTTCTAATGTAAATCTATCTCTATTTGAATATGTAATGAGTAGCCGAAATAAAACAGATATCGCTTTTAATATATTTTTTATTTTAATGCTGTAGTTATTGCTATAGTAAATGATGCATGGTTAATGAGGTTAATGAGAAAAATTGCACTGTGTTATAACATTAACAAAAATTTGGTGTGTAACATTTTAAGAAAGTGGAGAATAAACGGTACGATTAGTAGAAATCCTGGATCAAAAGACAAAGGATATCCTACTTAACAAGAAACTAACTATTAATATTTCGCTATTGCACCATTTCTATTTATAACATCTATAAGTCTGTTTGGCATAGAATTCAATAACCTTATACAATAATCATTAGTAATAATATTTTCCCATGCATTATTTATTATTTCCAGTAATTCTTCGGCATTCCGTGGTCCCACATTTCTTTTTTGGATACTTCTTACGAGCAGTCCCCATACTTCTTCCACAGGGTTAAGATCTGGACTATGACTGGGCCAGTTAAGAACATTGATGTTGTTATCTTGAAACCAGCTAGTTACGGTATGAGCAGTATGAACGGAACAATTGTCCTGTTGAAATATGAACTCATTATTAAGAAATAATTGTGACACAGAAGGGAGCATAATATTGTCTAAAATCCTATTAAATCGTTCCTCAATAGGTATGCCACAAAACACCAAGACCACGTGCCGATATCCAAGCCCACATATTGACGGAAAATCTACCACTTTTACCATTGTTAGATATATATTTCTCATCGAATCGAGTATTCGGAGGGTAAACGCGAATACGACCGCTGTGTGTTGACTGGAAAGTGTTTTCGTCTGTAAAGATTACATTGTTCCAAAAATTTACATCATGCGCTAAAAATTCAAGCGCAAATCCTACTCGAGCTTCTTTAAGTATTTCCGTGCTATTGTATGACAGCGTAGCTCCGATTCTCTTACTCGCCGGCGACCAGTACTACTCGATCCAGGGAAATTCGTTTCTTCAGCAGTCTGTATAACTGAGTAAAATGGATTTTCTACTAAAGCATTTACCAATTGCAAATCTTGTTGTTGAGCTGATATCCTTCGTCGCCCTGATCCAGGATATCTTCAACTTTCTTAAAATGCTACACACCGAATTTTTGTCAATATTATAACGCAGTGCAATTTGTCTCATTGGCCATCCATCTTCTGCTTTAGCAATAACTTCAGATTTAACTATATCGCTTATATGAGGCATATTAGTTTTTTGCACACTTGCAAAAAATTATGACAACTAACTGAGAATGTCACAAAAATTAAAGTTGGATGTACACAACTAGATTTTAGCAAAATACCGTTATAAGACTTGTTTTTTTGCTCACGACCTTACACGTGTTGGTTGGCTACCTACATAAGGCATCATCTGAGAATTTCAGGGAGCCAGGCGATAAAGCTCAGTACTAGGAATAAATGGAACAAAGAGGAACCTCTCAATAATATTTATTTTGTATAAACACTAATAAAAGTGGACTTTTAAACATTAAATAGTTAAAAATGTCATTTTATGACACCAGTGCGTGGTTGTTGTAGAACACTTTGTTAAAAAAAAATAGAAAATTCAAAAATTTTGAAAAATTGACGATGCTTCAAAAGACGTTATCCGAAGAACAGTTTATATGCTTTGTCAAGAAAATGAAGTCCCCCCTACTTCGGAAATGATTTAGAATAAATTATGCAAATACCCTGATAAAGATTATCAATCTTTGGAAACATTAAGAAAGATTTCATTAGAGTACGGATTTATTTATAAAAAATAATAACTGTCTAATAGTAATGGTATCACGCCGTATTGTGGAAATTCGACAAGAATCCTTGCGTAAAATAAAAGAGTACGAGACGTGATTTGATACGCATGGTACGGTTAATTACGGTTGGGTAGACAAGACTCAAAATTGTATTTTAAATCCGCCATGTTCAAGGTGAAAACGTATTATAATTCTGCATGCCGGAACTAAGAATGGATTCGTAGTCAACGCACTGCCCTTGTCAGCCAAAATATAAAAGAGTGCTCTGCTGACTATCACGAAGATATGACCGCGGATTTGTTTGAAAAATGGCTCGCTGAACATCTATTACCTAATATTCCCCCAAATTCAGCTATCGTTATGGATAATGCTTCTTATCATTCGCGGTTATTAAATAAAGTATCAATAATAATAAGACGGAAAAGGACGTTATAATATGATATGATACGATACGTGATATGATATGATATAAAGTTTATGAGTTTTAGAAATATAAATATTTCCGAAAAAATTTCAGTAAATTTTTTTTATTGAAAACTATCAAAGAACATAATTTTAAATAAAAATATGTTGTAGACCACATCTGCGGAACACACCGCCATAGTCTGTTACGTTTACTGTCAAGTTAATGCATAGTTAATTCAATAGAATTGATTTTAGGCAGTGTAACCCGAGTTGAGAAGATACAATCAGAATCCGATTTTAAGAGCTGTAATTCTAGATAATATAAGAACCATAATATGCGATATAGACAAAACCGATATATGGGAAAAATCTGTGAATCACCTTATAAACAAAGAAAAAGAGTATCCCATTTTGCCGCCTGTAGAGCTTATTGTTGTTCAGTTAGGGAATGATTCTAGTAGTGAGCTTACTGATGACTCTGTTACCATGTGACCAACTATGAGAATTTTGAAGTAGATTCTTCCGGGTCTTGCCGTGGTCGTCGAACTTGACTTGACGTTTCGCTGATCATCCTGTCAGCTTCTTCAGAAGGATTCTAAAGACTGAATCTGTTGTGTTAAACTCCTCGTTATATACCTAGGCGCCGCTTCGCATCGCTGGTCATTGGTCGTGCTTGGTTCGCTTCGCTGCTCATTCGTCGTGTTTGGTTGACCGTGACTTACTACGGTGCTTGGTACTTGGCAATACCAGTTTTCACGTTTTACCAAGTCGATACCCAACCTCTCTGTTAAAGTTGTTCACGTTTTTCATAATTTCCAGTGATTCCCTAATGATTCGCGGATAATAGCGCGTATTCCTGTCTAATATATTGACGTCCTCGTAGTCGATTTCATGGTTCTCGTTATTATGGACATGTTCTGCTATCGCCGACTTATCCGTGTATCCAAATCTGGTATTTCTCTGGTGTTCTTTGATTCTGCACTGGATACTCCGTCCTGTTTGTCCGATGTGCATTTCAACTGGTAAACACCTTTTGATAGCAGTTTGGGGACAGGGTCTTTGACTGAGGGAAGCATCTGCTGTATTTTCTTCGCTGTTCGAAACCGTACACCTACTTTCTTTTTGAATAAAATCTTCTTCAGCCTATCTGTGACTCCCGCGACGTAGGGTAGGCATGCATACGTTGTTGGTTGTTGCTGTTCTTCTTCTGTAGTTCTCCTCTGGTTTTTACTACTCGTTGTATATTGCTTTGGCTGTATCCGTTCTTCTCTAAAGCTTGTTGGACATTCTGTAGTTCCTCGGGTTTGTTCTCGTCGTCGCATATTGTGTTGGCTCTGTTGACCAAGGTTCTAATTAACGCTCTCTTCTGTTGTGGATGGTGGTGAGATGTCGCGTATAGGTAACGATCGGTGTGCGTTTTCTTGCTGTAGACACCGTCGTGGGCCAGCTTGCCATTTTGTGACCTTTTCACTACTACATCTAAGAAAGGTAAAGCTCCATCTTGCTCCATTGTAAATTTGATAGTTGGATGCTGTTTATTCAAACGGTCGAAGAAAACAGATAAAGATGGTTCTCCATGTGGCCATATGATGAACGTATCGTCTATGTAGCGTAGCCAGCACTTTGGTGTATTCTCACTGCAGCGTATGGCTTCCTCTTCAAAAGCTTCCATGAATAGGTTGGCTATCACAGGTGGAGGTGGTGATCCCATGGCTGCTCCTTGCTTTTGCTCGTAGGAGTCTCCATTCCATAGAAAGTATGTTGTAGACAGGCACAAACGGGCCAGATCAGGTATGTCTTCTCTTAATCCTTTAGGTATAAGTTGTTAACGAGTCAGGTTAACTGTTTCCTCAATTGGTACATTGGTGAACAAAGATTCGACGTCAAAACTAACCATGATATCATTACTCATTATTTCCAAGTTTTCCAAAATTTTTACGAAGTATCCGGAGTTCTTTACGTGGCTACTAGTCTTACCTATATAACCTGCATTCTACTATGAGAATTATTATTTAAACTTTCTTACTTCAATAGAAATTTTATTTTATTTGAAGTAAAATAACAACCAATTCTGCTTTGTTTGAGATACGACGGCCTTTTAATGAAAATTATATTTTATTTTTATCGACTTTAACAAGACTTAAATATTATAATTATGTTATTAATGTTATCACTGTTATCAGGTTTGTTAAGTTTATTCTAACGTCTTACCTTACTAACATTATATCCTTGCAAAAACTACTCACACCTCCCCGTTGGTTTTTGCTGGACAGTGACATTTTCTATAATATCAAATTTTTCTAGTTCCCTACATAAAGAGTCAATTAAATTTTTATATTCTATAGAATATGTCATAATCATCAATCATAATCGATTAGTTAATACATCTGCAAAATAGTGTTACGTGTATAATAAAGGTTTTTTAAAATATTGTAGGGCATGTATTGCCTTCAAAAATAAGTTACGCACGTCTGTGAATGGCACGCGTTCGAGGTCGGTTTACAAAGAAATGCCCCGCTCTTGTTCTTTATATCGTTTTTAACTGACATTTTATAAAGTATACAATGAAGTAGTTATAGAAATATTACTATATTTAAATAAAGAGATGTGCTTCCATTCAGTTAATAATAAATAATTGACCATCCATCAACATTAAGGGCGTTCTACTACGTACTTCATATTTACATTGTATGAATTATTGCCAAAAATTGCCCATTACTTGCTCAAAGTCGAGCGGCACACTTTGAAGGAACGTCAAGATTGGCTTGTCCTGGAGATATCATAAATCAAAAGTTGTAACTTATAATTTCAATTTAATATGTTGGTTTTTACATCACTCTAAGAGAGGGCCATTGGCGTGCGTCTGGGGAGCCCGTGAAGTAAGAGAAAGCAGCCAATTAAGTTTTTATTCATAGAAATTTTTTTATTTGCATAAAAATGTTGGAAAATTAATATATTAGGACCGTGATGCGAGTAACATCTAACCAACCAAAAAACAATCACTGGTGACAAAGTAAAAGGGAATTTAACAGTACAAAAATGGCAGACGGAAGGCGTCGAGAAAATGCAAGCAACACTAATAGAAGCAACAAGGGCAAAAGAAGACGCTTAGAGAACCAGTTGATCAGACTCTTCAGATCTTCATTGCGGCGAAAGATGCGTGAGTTCCTTCTGTTCTCATGCTGTTCTGTTCTATACATTTCCTTCTCGGAAGTCAGAACACTCAGGAAGATGTTGAGATCGAAAGACAGTAGAATGTTGTTTTAAGCACGCAAATAAATGTAGTGTAACGGTCCATTCTTAGCGTGTGTAAATTTCGCGAAATACTAGTAAAATGTCATATATAAATCTGTTCAAACAAAGCCTATAGTGTGCATTTTTGAATCCGAGGCCCTGATTGGTTTAGCTATTTTAACGTCATTCTGTTGAAAGAAAGAGAATACGCTAGGCGAGGTTCCCGTGGCAGTCGGTGGTCCAGTTGGAGTAATGGGGTCGGTCGACCGGAGCAAGGCGGCTCCGCGATAAAAGAGTGGTTAAAAAGATAAATTGCATGTATTTTATTTATCTATTTCACACAATCTACACAACCATTTACAGATTGCTCTAACTTAAACTAACCCCACTCTTAGATGTTCATGACTACCCGGGTCCTTCCCTTCCCCAAAGTTTCTTTGTTTTGGAATTATCTACCATTGCGCAATATGAACCCAAGGTTACGATAAGATTTGCTAAATAAATCCTCAATATGGTGTCAAAAACTCAGTCCAATTTTAATGCCCAAATCAGTGGTATCATTTACATGTTGCAAGTTTTCATTGTTCAATGAATAGTTATATAAAATTGGATTTTTTACATATATGCAAAGGTCATAATCTTACATCTAGCCATATTGAACTGAAGTTTATTAAGATTGGACCATTGGAGCTTATCTAAGATCAACTGAAGTTTTACACAATCATCAATAGATACATACATCATTAATGAACATAAGGAATAGCAGGGCTCCGAGATTTGAACTTTGAGGAACACCAGAGGTTGTAATGTACTCAACAGATTTAAAATTATTTACTGAGACGTATTGCTTCCCATTACTCAAATAAGACGAGATTAGTTTAATAAGGGAAGAAGATAATGAGAAGCTTGACAGCTTTTACAATATCACTTGATGGTCAACCTCATCAAAAGCCTTGGCAAAATCCGCCACATCCGTCTGATGATTTCTTGACAAGGCTTCCGAGATACATTGCACAAAGTTAATGAGATTTCCACACGCTGATTTTTGTTGCTGAAATCCATATTGATGTTCAAAAATTTTGTTCTTGATCGCATTATAATATATATATACTTAAAATGATGGATTTTTTGAAATGTTTGAAGTATGACAATAGGGCGATATTTACCAATTTCATTTCTAGGCCCTGATTTATATACAGGCGATATTCCAGATTCTTTTAATACATCAGGAGAAGTATTTGTTTTGAGGGCTAAATTAAATAGGTAACAAAGCGACTAAGCTAGAACATCTTTACAAGCTTTCAGCATATAAGCAGAAACATTACCATGACCCATTGAAATGAGGCGTAAAGTAAAGTTAAGTACATGTAGATTCGTTTGGTGCTCAAGCCTGTCGATATTACCTTCATAAGTTGCAGTTAAGAGATGTGTTTTATTTGGCTTGTGAAAGACGCCACGATTATGCTGTAAACGGCGAATCGGCCATACTTATACGAAATTTTCACGTTCAGTTCTGTTATATTTACGGTATTAGTCCGTATACTGTACTGTATTATTAAAGTGTGTATCCTAGAAACTTTCTCAGCTAAATAAAGACTTTCTGTGGAAATGGCCCTTGTCTAGTGCGGGAAATCTTAGCGAATTAGGGGTTAATTTGTCCATTTTCGAATTGTACATCCTTCAAGTGGGTACTTGGAAGATTGCTGTCAGTGCATAGTTATTGTCTCAAGTGACAAAGTGCAACGAAAATTGTAAGTACGTTCCAATTAAGTTCCCTGAATGGTTTTCGGCTTTTTTACTAAAAATAAAACTGGCGCCCAACTTCCCTTTCGAGATTTTGACTTTAAGAAATATTATCTAAAGTGTATCTAATTATTTTTTTGGTATGCTCCAGATTTTGTCAAGCTTTTGTAGCTTTTGTTACAATAAAAGTGCTAGATTTTGTTCACATTTGTAAATTACCTTTTATTGTGGTAAAATTATCTGTATTAATTGAGTTATTTTTCTATGACTTGATTGTGTATTGGAATACCGTAGATTTTACAGAGCTCTTGATTTGCTTTTGACATTGATGTATTTTTTTATGTACTATGGCCACCGGGTCGCCCATTTTTTTGTAATATAGTATTAGATTTTACATTATTTGTGTCTCATTAATTCATTTTTCCCTCACCCCCTGATGTTGAGTTACCTGGATCATTTTAAGCAGATTTATTCGTAAAGAAATATAGTAGGAATTACAAGTTGCTTTAGTACAATATTTATCTGGCAACGTTGAGTTATTTAATAATGAGCCTTTTATTACGTCTTCATTAAATGATGGTACACAAATAACTACTTTTAGAGCATTCCATTTTACAAAAATTGTTTTTCTTAAGAACCTAGAAGAAATTGCAAATATACTAAATTGTCAAGTTTCAGAACCCCAAAAATGTTTATTGAGTAAGTCTATTTTACATTTCTATTGACTGGATTCTATTCAGGACGCCCATGGTAGAAGGTGTACTGACACACTAGCAGCATTAACTATAACTGTCTACACTCATTATAATTATACTAATTGTTTAGAATTACATAAGATAAAATTTCAGTTTAATAACAAACATGACTCATGTACGTTCATATTATACTTGGCCGACAAATGTAAGACAAAAAATTAAACAAGTAACGAATTACAACAATCGACAATTATTTTCAGTTGAAGAAATGTTAACAAATGCATTTTGTAATTTCCGTTGCGCGATTGAGACATACTCCCCTTTTTTAGGGAATATAATAGCCTTGTCGTATGCAGTGTCTGTTTTAATGGTTCGAACGTTTGTTGGGTTGCTATTAATTGTCCATAAATCAATTAGTTTGACTTTATGACAGATATTTAAATTGATTTACTGTTATTGGCTTCTGGCCCACAGTAACAAGATTTTTCTTTATCTACTTCCTCTCTCTTATGTGGTAGCAATTACGGTTATGCAACTGAAAAAGTTATTCCAATGTCTGGAAATGACGTCCAAGTAATATTGTCTTGGGCCAGCATATTTGTCTGGTGTCATTTACCACACATGGGGATACATTAATCTATCAATTTCCTCAACAGTTTTTTTGCATTTTATCCTAAGCAAACAAACAAAGAATAACTACGTGGAGAACAGGTGAAAATATGGTTATTATACAGGATGGACCATTAATATTAGGCCATAGTTCAGGGGTAGATTCTTTTGGCCAAAATATGAGGATATAATCAAATATGCTTTAGTAAAATGTTGCTGTGGAAAAAGATACAGGGTGTCAAAGTTCAAATTATTTTTTCGTTTTTTTGCAATAACTCTAAGCCTCTTGACTGATCTTCGCCAAATTTGCTAGAGGAACTTTTTTTATTCGAAGAAATAATAATTTATGTGTTACATCCCGTTAGATCACAGAGGGCGCCGCAGGACCTGCATCTGATGGTGAATTTTTTTAATATTTTTTTTGACGAAACGTTGTGGTACTCCTGATCAAAAAATCTGATGAGGGCGTCATTTCCATGTATAAAAGGTACACTTGATAGAACTCCAACAAGGAAAGTGCCGTTAAATTTCAATAATTTTTTGAAAGACAAATTCAAATTTAATGAAACAAAGTGTATTTATTGAAAAAAGTACAAAATGTAAGGGAAAACAAAATCGTAATAACAGCGTAAACCCTTCTCACTTTCCTATGAACTAATGGATTATTTTCATGGTATTGAGATAAATACATAAATCAAAAGATTGTCTGAAATAATGATTTAATCTTTCTAGAAGACCAAAAAATAACGTAAAAGTTGACTTAATGACATTATAAAATTTCCCCCCATGCAAAAACTCCATTGCTGCATCTTAGAGTAAATGTTCGATATGGTCTCCACCTACTTTTATGCCTTTTCTAATCCTATTTATAAAAAATTTTCTTATATTGAAAAATACATTTTCCTGTCATCTAATAAAATTCTCTGCGTTTTGTATTTTGTCCCACAGGTCCTCTCTTCAGTTGATAGTATTTGCATAGACTAAGGACTTCATATGTCGCCACACATAATAGTCCAAAGGACTCCTTGGTGGCCAAGCAAATCTCCTGTTTGAACTATGTTTGGAGTCTGGTACCTTTCCTAATTACTGAAAGAATAGCTATTATTCCTATTTTTAATCAGTCTGGTAATAAAGAAGACATCCAAAATTACAGAGGTATTTGTACACAATCTGCTATGCCCGAGTTGCTAGACAAGTTGCTATTACTGTTCAACTATCTACGGCATGTAGCCGAGTAATCTTAGATGAACAACATGGCTTTCGTACTGAGCGTTCGATTTCCACTAACTTACGAACCTACCAAAATCACCTGATTAATTCCTTCAAAAATAAAGCTCAAGTTGACAGCATATACACAGATTTCTGCAAGGCATGCGATCGGGTCGATTAGTAAGCTTAACGGACTGGGTTCATTAGTGATTAATTGGATCATTAGCTATATATCTGACCGCTCTCAATTTGTTCGGACAAACAACTATTTGTCATACGAATTTGCAGTACTCTCGGGTGTACCTCAGGGTTCCCAATATGGACCACTTTTTTAAACTTATTTGTTAACGATATTAACCAGTTTATTGCTAATTCCAACTTTTTAATGTTCGCGGATGACTTAAAAATTTTTCGTGTTAAAAACGACTTTGATGCCTTGCTCTTGCAAAATGATGTTGATAGTTTGTTTACATGGTCTCCATTAATGGCTTGACTTTACACAAAAAAGTGCTTCACAATTACTTTTACTACATAATGTCGATTAACTTGACGTGTCACTCAAATCCGTGATCTTGGTGTGACTCTAGATTCTCTTTCAGACTTCAGGACCCATATTAATAACATAACAGCTAACGATTATAAACTACTTGGATTTATCACATGGCAAAATAAAGACTTTTCACCTGATATAATCACACTTCTTTAGTTAGATTGGGTCTTGACTACGCATCAATGGTATAGTCACCACATTGCCAAGTTCATATTGATTCAATTACACGAGTATCAAATAGGTTTATAAAAAGTTACGCTTTTAAGCTTAGTTTAGACTATGAAAATAAATGTTACGCTGTTTTATCGCTTTAAAAACGTAGATTTAACACTGATATCGTATTTTTGTTCAAACTAATCAATGGATTTGTCGACTCATCTTACCTTTCAGGTCATTGTATCAACAGCTCAGTCAACAGAGTTCAGCGTAATTGTAATATATACTGTGAGGGTAATGACTTATTTCGTTTAACATTGAATAAGTTTAAGTGCTCCTATAAGATCAATAGTTAGTTACTGTAAATTTTTATGAAATGTTATGAACTATTTTTGTTTTTGTTTGTATATTGTCAAATTTCTTTTATTATTGTATACTATCTTATCACTTTTTATTGTCTTTTTACTATGTTCTGCTGTCTTAGTAATCCTGACTATGTATTCCAGCAAAAAGTTGTACTCTGTTTCTGGCGGCAATTATTTCAGGGCTGCTTTTGCTTTCATATGTTTTACTGCTATTATTTTTATTAATTTTAGTCATAGAAAAACAAATCTCGAAATAGTATGAATTATAGTATATAACACAACTTCCGACTAATGTGTCTGGACTGTACCTGAACCTTCAGAATATTTGTCTGCTATTTCACAAATTGCAAATTGATAGACCCATTATCATTCATCATTTCGGCCAAGTACGATACTGATTGTGGGAGTGGGAATCTGTAAATAAGATTTTTGATCCTCCTCCGTCATCTCAGGAAAGTCAAATATGTCGTTGGATGAGACACTTTGAAACATCGTTCGCTCTCCTGAGCTATGTTAGCCTTACTTTAGCAGCCTTTCCAAATAGATATTCTTTATCTCATTTGATATGTAAATCAAATGAGATTCTTGGAGCATGTGATCGACACATGTCAAATAGAATGCAGAATTGCGTAATTTTGTGCAATATCTAAACCAATTGAACTTCAAAGACCATAATGGCATAAGTAATAAGGAATTTAATCACTCACTTCCTCGACCGATCCATCTGCGTGGGAAAGTTTTATCAAGATAATTCCTGACTTCAATGGAGAAATGAGGGGGAGCTCCATCTGGCACGAACCACACTCTGTTCCGTATGTCTAGCATGAAAGCATGTAATATATCAGCAAGAGTATTTTGAAGGAAAAACAGATATTTCTGTCCATTTAAATTTGGAGGAAGGACAAATGATTCCAATAATTGATCGCCGATGATACCACACCAAACGTTAATCTTAAATTCTTGCTAAAAACGCCTTTCTTTAACAGCATGAGGATTTTCTACTTCCCAGTAATGGTTTAATGGGTATTTCTCCAGTTAAATACGCCTCGGCGAGTAAAAGTGGCTTCGTCGGTAAATAAAGTGTTCTTAACAAAATTTCGATCCCTGTTGTGTTTATTTAGAACAAATTGACAAAATTGTAGCCTTTGTGGAAGATCCCTTCGAATTAAGTTTTGTACAGGAGTGAGATGATATGGGTTGAAGCGTTCTTTACGTAAGACTCTTAGGACGTATTGTTTACTCACCCCCGTTGCCGCTGCTAAACGACTCGAGCAGATTTGAGGATCTTCATTCACACGAACTAAAATTTCTAATTCTTGATCTGGAGTAATTCGTTTCGGTTGTCCTACATCGTTTTTATGGCGAAATGAACCCGTTTCTCCCAAACGACGAAACAGATCTTTGAACATTTTATGGTCTGGCTGTATTCTATTTGGATATTGCAATGAGTATCTCCTCGCTGCAGCACGTCCGCTAAAATTATTTTCTGCATACACATATCATGTCCCTTATTTCAATATTTGAACAATTATTATCTCTAGACATTGTAGATGAAGAAGTTAAAGAAATTAGCTCGAGGAACACAAGAACAAAATAAAATGATTAAATGACGTAAATGACAGAACTAAAATATAACCAAAGCACACTTTTCAATAAATACACTTTGTTTCATTAAATTTGAATTTGTCTTTGAAAAAATTATTGAAATGTTTAACGGCACTTTTCTCGAAAATGGTTGGAGTTATCAAGTTCTACAAAGTGTACGTTTTATACGTGGAAATGACGCCATCATCAGATTTTCTGGTCAGAAATACCACAACGTTTCATAAAAAAAAAATATGAAAAAAATTCATCATCAGATACAGGTCCTGCGGCGCCCTCTATGGTCTAATGTGATATAATATAAAATTTGGCGAAGATCAGTCAAGAGGCTGTTGAGTTATTGCAAAAAAAGAAAACAAATAATTTGAACTTTGACACCCTTTATCTTCTTCCATATCAACATTTTACTAAAGCATATTTGGTTATATCCTCATATTTTAGCCCAAAGAATCTACACCTGAACTATGGCCTATTATTAATGGTCCACCCTGTATACTCTGCGCAAAGGGACATCATCATCAGAGATACTGTTATGTTATTGAGATTCTAACTTGTATTTGTTTGAAATTGATAATTTTATATGAACGCACTCTCACATAATTTCACCGACGATGAACAGATGTTATTCTTTGTTTTTAAGAGCTGAGATATTGACTGCCCAACAAATAAGTATGAAAGTCTAATTTCTAGAAATAGAATTAAAAATTTCTTTTCAAGCAACATAACTAGGTTATACTTGACCTCTAAGGTGTACATGTCCACAAAGTAAATAAAGTTACTGGTTTTTGGTTCTCTATATAGATATCTTCTCAGTACTTCAGTATAAGTCTGTTCTAATAGAAATCTAAATATACAGACAAAACTTGTTGAAGAGAAAGAATAATTTACTAAAAAATAGCTATTTGTATGACAAGGGAGAAAAGTGCATAATTTCCTCCCGCGGATCAATATCCAAGGGAGGAAATGGCATTTTGCTCCTGTGTAATACATATGATTTTTTCTACGACCATTTACAGTGTTTTATATTGGTTTTACATATAGACCAGGGCCAATCCTGTTTAAGGCAATAAAAATTCTTAGCAGTATACGAATGGTCGGAAAATGTAGTTAATGGTGTAAATAATTAAGGAAAAATCGTCCGGACTGAGTAAAAGTTCAGGAAGGGGGGTTGGGGTGGTAATATATACGTTTTTAGGAGTTGGTACTTGTTCTTTGCGATTTGCGGCTAAACTATGCAGCCTATCGAAAAATGTTGAATATAAAAGTTGAAGATAATGAAAAAATCTAAAACTTTCTAATTGATCATTATGACCATAACCTCAGTATGCAAAAAACCGTTTCTTCGGTTTTTAATTTATAACTATCGCAAAAATGTTTATATTTTCATAAAAATTGGTGAAAATGTTCTTTTTTGTGTTTCAAACAAGCCCAAATTTTTTCAAAGCGAAATATTTAATTTTCGATGTTTTATGAAGAAAATTTAAAAAAGACCTAATTTTCAATGGAAAAATTTGGTTAGCAAATTTTCGATTAATGAACTTTACTAGTGCTCATTTTTTTCGTTGAAATCTCAACTTTAATATAGAATTAAAATAAAATATTGTTTATATACAAAAATATCGTTAAAAAAGCGAAAAACCGAAAAAACTACTTTTTAAAAATCGAGTTTTTGGTAAAATCATCAATTTCTTTTTCTTTATTGTAAGTAAACGTTTACATTCATAAAAAGCGTTAATTCTCATACAATACTATGTTATGCAAGTAATGTACCGAAAGTCCCGAAAACATTATTTAAACTGCAATTAAAAATTCAAAAAACACAAAGGCTGTGAACTGAGAAAATTTGTTAATTATTTCTTGTGATTCGTAAGTATTTACAAATTATCACGTCAAAGTCTTATATTTGATTATAACATACAAAAATTAAAAGTAAAATAATTTTATTGAAATCTTTTTTTCTTTGTGGGCAATTCTTCATCGCCAGAATCGATCAAACTTTCGATTTCTTCACGTTCATTTTCTATATCTTCAATTTCTTGGAGTTCTTCTGGATTGTTCAGTTCAGTATCATTATTTTTATTATTATTTATTAGACAGTGGGTACTGTCTTCGTCTTCGATGTCCTCGAGATTACAATTTCATTCGTACAACGATTTTTCGGCATTAGAACATTTATCAGAACCGTGACAATTTGAGCACAAATTTGTGCACTTTAAGCCATGCTTGCGACACCCACATTTGTTATTACCGCGGAATTAATTCTTGTTCTGTAAATATAGGTACGATGCCATTAACGTGATGTTTCCATCCCCAATCTGTAGTTGTTAATTGATTACCAAGCCAACTTTGTATTTGAAAATACACCCTGTAACAATGTTGCTTAGCTGCCCCTTCAGTTGGAGGTAACTTTTTCAAATGAAATGAGGATTTAACAGTAGCCGTTCGGTAATCGTTTGTTTGTCTGCATTTGTATTGTAAAAAATTTCTGCAAGATTAGGTAAATGTTTATCGGCCAATAATGATTTTATAATTGTTTTTTTTTCCTTTCCCAGCAAAACTGGAAGTTGTATCGCAGCCAGAAAAACAATGCAAAATGCAAAAATGCTACAATATGTTTATGTGATTTATGTTTAAAACTATTAGAGGTTTAATAAGTATCATTAATATTTCCTGCATCACGTTTGTGGAAATAGATATTCAATTCATGTGAACTGAATTGATTTAAAAGAACTAAAAGATCTGTATCTTGACCAACAACTACCACTATTTTATCGGAGTTTTTTGCTACTTCAAGGGATGTATTGATAATTAGGGAATCTGCATCTTTTTCATATAACTATTTTTTGCGTAGTTGTTTTGTACATAATGTAAATATTTTTGTGTTATTTCATTAATTGTATCGTTTTTTTGCCAGATTCCTTTGTGTAAGAGAAACCCACCATCAACAACGTGTACAATATTGCTCGAAGTTGGTAACGAATCGATGCTCGCAAATTCTGTATATAAATGTGACTTAACATTTTTTCTGAAGCCATTCTCTGTTAACAACAACACAGGAAATGGAGCAAGCTCGTACTGTAAATAATTTTTCACATCATCTGTGCTGCTAATATTTCGCGAAAATCTCTGAAATAATAGTAATGGATCAATTGTAACAGTCTCGCCTCAGTTAGGTACATGTACATTACTACTATAACATAGTATTGTATGAGAATTAACGCTTTTTATGAATGTAAACGTTTATTTACAACAAAGAAAAAGAAATTCATGATTTTCACCGAAAACTCGATTTTTAAAAAGTAGTTTTTCAGTTTTTCGCTTTTTTAACGATATTTTTGTATATAAACAATATTATATTTTAATTCTATATTAAAGTTGAGATTTCAACGAAAAAAATGAGCACTAGTAAAGTTCATTAATCGAAAATTTGCTAACCAAATTTTTCGATTGAGAATTAGGTCTTTTTTCTTTCTTTTCTTCATAAAACATCTAAAATTAAATATTTCGCCTTGAAAAAATTTGGGCTTGTTTGAAACACAAAAAAGAACATTTTCACCAATTTTCATGAAAATATAAACATTTTTGCGATAGTTATAAATTAAAAACCGAAAAAACGGTTTTTTGCATTTTTCTAGATAATTTTGAGGTTATGGATAATAATCAATCAGAAAGTTTTAGATTTTTTCATTATCTACAACTTTTATATTCAACATTTTTCGATAGGATGCATAGTTTAGCCGCAAATCGCAAAAAACGAGTACCAACCCCTAAAAACGTATATATTACCACCCCAACCCCCCTTCTCGAACTTTTACTCAGTCTGGACGATTTTTCCGTAATTATTTACACATTAACTACATTTTCCGACCATTCCTATACTGCTAAGAATTTATCGTCTATTACGACATTTTAAACGGTTTGGCCCTGGTCTAATATATTTTATTATTATTCTCTTATGCATGACAATCAAAAAACCAAATATGTCAAAATGTCATAATAGGTATTTAGATAAGTAAATATTGTTAAAAATCAAAGTACATGGAACGTTGCTAAGGCTGCTTCTTGTTACAAAATAAACAAACTTTGTAATAATGTATTCCGGATGTGAACATGAAGTTCCTCAAGATATTCTGGAAGAAGCAACGTGGTTTCGTTAAATCTATTACCGTTAAATTCTCGTGAAAAATATGAAAAAAGCTATTGCCATTACTATTGAAGTTTCTACTTGATGCTTCCAGATGGAGCCAAAGTATTTTCCTCCCTAGGGAAGCAAAGTATTTTCCTCCCGAGGGAGAAAAAGTACTACTTTGCCCCCTGAAATGAGGGAGCAGAATAGTATTTTCTATGCAGGGAGTAGAAGAAATCATTTTGCGCACGCTCCCAATATTTTTTTATTACTTATTACTAAATTCCCCTCTGTGTCAGTAAATTTTTTACATTTACTAATTCTTGTTTATTTCAGTTTTTCCTTACAACTGCGTTCTTTTACAGGACCACCACAAGTCGACAAAAAGTCGGGTAAGTTTTAATTATATCCAACGTCCAAGTTTTACGATTTTGCTGGCAAAAACTATGCATAAAGTTGAACGCTGTGGGTGGCAGTTCTTCGTATGTCACCCCTAAGTCAATCGAGTTAATTTTAATGAAGTCGCCAGACGTATGACTCATCAATCTAGAACTTTCAAATACATGGTAACTGAAGCTAATTGTTTTATTATGCGGGTTGGGATATTTTTATCTTTATTTCTGCCCTCAAATTAGTGTGGATGTTTATCCACTGTACGCACATTAGCTAATTAACTTTGCGCTATATTGTTCAGATTGTTTTAAATTTTAGGCTAATGAATTTTTATAAACACAAAAGTTTAGTTACGATAAAAATAATAATGAAATAAAATATATAAGGCTATACCGTCAGTCTATTTTACGAGGGCCATACCAAATACCTGGCCTTAATATCTATTGTAGAAGAATAAAGTGTTAGAAACACTTATCCCATTTTCTATATTTCAGTAAAAAGAAATTTGAAATCCATAGCCTACTTTGTGAGGTATATTACAAAAACCTGAAAAATAGGAAAACCACAAACGGTTATAGCTTCCTTATTTGAGGAGTTACGAAAAAAATTAAAGGGGTGAAAGTTGACGGCAAAGGCAATAAGAATAATGCGTATCCAAAGAATTTGAAAAACGTAGTTGGCTTTGATATACGTTCTTGTGCAAAAATAAAAAGAACAAATCTCATAGTAGGAGGCCATACCACCATTAATTCCGTTTATTTTTTCTCTTCCCAACGATATAAAACATGTCACAAAAATTTTAACTGATAGTGTCAATATTTAATATACATTTTATATTTAATATATCATATCATTGAACCGTAAAAATCAGCTATGCCATGATTAGTGAAAAACAATGTATACATTTATTAACAAAGAGAATCTCTCTTTGAAAAGTTGTCGCATTATATTTAGGTGTAGAAGAACTAGTCGAAGGTTCTGAAACAATATACATTAAATCTGGTTCCTCTGCCCATTTTCTCACAGGAGCAGACGAAAAACTATCAATCGAAGAACATCCCCGTTTCAATTTCACACATATCTTCCAACTCAGCAAGTGATTTTGGTTCATCATGTGTGATAGCAGTTTGAAAGAAAGGTTTAACGTTTTCTCGGAAAATATTCAACTGTGTCAGTTCAGGGACTTTGACAGATAACCTAACAATAGCATTTTTCATGTAAGCAAAGTAAATTCCAATTGACTCCTCATCCCTCTGTTTACGTTCTTTAATTTGCTGAAATAACTTTTCATCATGATTTCTTTCAAGAAACTGCCCCTTTAAACCTTTACATAAACTATTCCAGTTAGAGATTTTCGAATGATTAGCCTTAAGCCAAACCAATGCATGACCTGTAAATAAATCAGCTGCAGACTCAAAAAGAGTTTGACTTGAAACGTGTCTAGCAATGCTTAATTCTTTTATTCTATTCACCATCACTATCGTTCGAAGCTGTACTGTATTCGTGTATGTTTACCATACTTAAGTTCAAAATATTTCCTTCTATTTTAATTTGTTTGACTTTTTGCCCTAAAGTTGCCTGAAGTTGCAAAATCCTAGCCAGCAATTGCCTACGTTGCTTCCTTCTCTCGTCATCAGTTGCTCTAATACGATCCCATTAAAATATGACCGGTATTCTTTTCATATAAAATTTTTATAGGCATAGACGGCCATTTTGTGTGCTTATATGGTGTGCACACGCGCCAGAGTTCCTATATAAGCGCACACTGAAATTATCGCCGCCATGATGCATCCAATTGGGTGGAGTGGGGAGCGAGTGGCCAGTTTCTACTTTATAGAGTCTCTAGTTCTGTCAAGAGGAAGAGGAAACCTCAGTTTACGTATTGTGCCACTGTGAAGACCTGGCGAGACTGAGATTCCAGATACTCGGAGAAGAAAAACCAAAGGCGGATAGCTACTAAAGGGCCTTTATCAAAGCTGTGGAGTCTAATACAAAGGACAAAGCTGGATGAAGTACTATAAGGAATGTATTCTAGGAGCACCACAATAGTCCTGAAAAGGTCGCGATGGTAAAGGCTAAATCAGCTCCTCTCAGTCAGTCAGTGCAATTTTGACGCTGAGATGGCAGTCACGGTTTACAGAGATAGATTTCCAGATGCTAGCTCCGCAGCCAATCGGACTATGTTTAGGAAGTTAGTTCAAAATCTAAAAATGCATGGTTCATTTTCAAAAAAGTAGTAAGGCGAGGGCATGTAAGAAAAGTGAATAGAGTATTGAATTATGTTAACCAAAATGAAGAAACCTCTTTGAGACAAATTCAGAGAAACTGTCGCATAAAGAAAGACAATAGGTACAAGAAATATATTTAAAAAACGGATTTCGATGCTATAAAATGAGGAAAGTTCAATATTTAAATGAAGGAGATAAGCCGAGGAGAGTAAGATTTTGAAAATGGTTGTTAAATAAAAAAAGGAATAACCCGCTGATATGTAGCAAAATACTTTGGTTGGACAAATCAAATTTTCTAATAATGGATTTTTCAATAGAAATATGCATTATAAGTGGACATGGGAATATACACATTGGTGCAGAGAGACTGCTTTCCAAGAAAGATTTTCCGCGAATGTCTGGGTGGGTCTTTTAGGGAATAAAGTAATTGGACCTTATTTTTATGATGGCAAATTAACTGTTCGCAGATACCTTAATTTCCTGTCAAACGAATTTCAAGGTTTTCTTTATTAGTTAACGGTGGCAGAAATATTAAATTATCCATATTTTCAACAAGATGGGGCTCCACCCCACACTGCAAATTATTTAAATCAAGTGATGCCAGATAGCTGGATAGGCACCTATGGACCCATTCTATGGCCAACTCGATCACCAGATATTACTCCCTTCTTGGATTTTTTCGTTTGGGGTTACATTAAAGACAAGGTATTTCAAACTGCCCCTGAAAATACTGAGGACATCAAAACCAGAATGTAATGCGTCAGGTGTCTCATAGAGCACGTTTGGTATTAGAATGCATGGTGCACAATTTGAACATTTGTAGTTAGAAAAATAAATACACACATTGTCTTTTCAGTATGGTAGTAGGTAGTACTATACATAGGTTTATTGGATGTTCATTTTGTACTTGTATTTTTATTTATGAGATATTTGTTTGTTTGTATTAAATTGTAATGAATAATTACTGAATTATAATTATTATAAAGTGAATTTCTACTATTATGGCATAGCTGATTTTTACGATTAAATGATTATTTAGAACATCGTGAAATGTTCCAAATTCAAAAGACAGGTTTACGAGATATGTAATTGGTTCAATAATGAAATTTATAACTTTTAACTGCAAAGATTGGAACATTATCTGTATCAGATGATTTCTTTTTTGTTGAATTGAAATGAATTTTTTGGTTAGTATTTCTAATAAACATTTCTTCTTTGTTAAACGGACTAGGAAATGAGGAGACCGTTTGAACATCTGTATTATTATCATTATCACCAAAGATAAACTATTTGATTCTGGTATTTGATCAATTATATTTCTAGATGTTTTAATTAAAAAAAATTATTAAATAGTAACGCAATTACTTGAGGATCTTCTTGCAGAAATACATCTTTATTTATTTTTATATTGTTATGGTCTTTATTACAGTTACATAATGCGGACATAACCTTCCAAGCAGGTTGAGACTGGTTTTCATAAATAATGGTTTTATTTCGTTGATAAGCTTTTATCGTTTTTTTCAATTAAAAATAATTGAAGACTTTAGAAAAATATGAAAGAATAGAAATAGTATAATTATCAACTAAGTACTTTGTCCAACATATCTCAAGCACTTCCTTTATAAAATAATTTTGAGGAGATAGTTAGTAGCCTCCACAACTTTTAGATATCTTGATGGGATTAGACAGTAAATATAGTACCAGTCATTGTAAACAAAGTAGGAAACACTGTCGGCCACAGTAAAGAAAGTATAAATAATTATGCAAATATTTTTTATTTAATTTTATTCAATATTTAACAATCAGAGTTTGCTTTCCCAACAAACCTATAATTAATTAACGGCAAGAAGTTCATTAGTATTTGCAATACGAGGTCTATGCTCTCAGATAACACGACGATATCATTTAAAATCTTTACAGTACATAATTGTCCATCTCACAACTTGGGTGCATACAGAGTGTCTCTCCGGGAACTGAATCGATCGATGTACAAAAAAGTACACGTCAAAAAATTTTTAAAATTTAGATAATTACTAATGTCGGTGTGGCCAATCCAACTAAAATAAATACAAGCAGCGGGCACTTCCGCTTATACCGGAAGTCGATACCAACTTGCTTATTTCAAATGTTTTTTGAAAAGAGCATAAAACTCTGAGTCGAAAATATGTAGCATATCCTATACCTAAACCTAGCCGTTTCAGAGATATTTGACATTTTATAGAAAATTTGACAGGTGCAACGGTTTGCAAGAGCCGTTATAACTTTCTTCGTGTAAAAGATCCTCATTTGCTTCTTGTCACGTAAAAAGAACACAAGGAGAACTACGTTCTACAACTGAAATAAATTCAATAATATCATACCAAATGTTCCGTTTTTCGCGTTACATTTTGTCAACTTCAAACCGCGGAAACTTGTTTAGGTCAAATAGAACACCCTATATTTTTTTGCATCAAGTTGTGTAAAATTGAATTCCCTTTTTTCTGATATTAGCATTGTGGCGGTTAAAGTTACAGCTTTTTGAAATATTTGCGATTTTATTAGAAATTCATGAATTGTTGTTATCATTTCATCAAAATAGCCATGATTAGAAACAATCAGTCATTATCTTATGTCAAAAAATGCCAGCACGTTTAAATTATACCAACGAAAACTTTTTAAATTTGTTTATTATTTATGGAGAATGTGATAAAGTAATATCAAGAATTTGCAGCACATTTGCTATCGATATCCACAAAAACCAAAATAACACTAACACTGTAACATGCGTATTAATCGAATTGACGATATGGCATGAACTAAAATAGCAGAGATAAGATCAATTTAAAATACGGTTTCATTTTAATTTATTACCTATACATATTAGCGGAAGAGAAAATTTAATTTACCGTTTAAATTTTCCTGATAAAATTGTAATGCCACCACTCTATCGTTTCTTATGGCACAGTAAACATGAACTGCCAACTTTCCTGAAAGTTTCGCTCTCTGAACATATGAGGATTTGAGTCACTCCAATAATGCGAATTGTGTCTATTAAAAAGTCCATTTTTAGTAAATTTTGCTTCATCTGTCCATATAATATTTCCCAAATAAGAATCGTGACCCTCAGACCTTACTAAAATAAACTCGCAAAAATTCTGTCTTCTTAGGAAATCTGTTTCTTTTAATCCTTGCACCATATGGAATGAAAACGGGTGAAACTTATGTTTTAATAAGATTCTGTGAATTGAATCCTTGCATAGTCCCGATTCCAGGGCAGCTTGTTTTAATGACATCCTTGGAAATGCACGAAAATATCCCAGAATGATTATTTCAATGCTTTCGTCATCAACAATAGGCTTTCTTCTTTACATTTTTGCCTTGACAGAGCCACAATTTTTAAAATTTTTCAGTATGCGTTTTACAGTATTTGGTGACGGTTTCCGTTTTTCTGGATATCGAGTAGCAAATGTGTTGCAAGTTCTTGATATTACTTTATCACATTCTCCATAAATAATAAACAAATTTAAAAAGTCTTCGTGGGTGTAATTTAAACGTGCTGGAATTTTTTGACATAAGATAATAACTGACTGTTTCTAATCATGGCTATTTTAATGAAATGATTACAACAATTCATGAATTTCTAATAAAATCGCAAATATTTCAAACAGTTGTAACTTTAACCCCCACAATGGAAATATCAGAAAAAAAGGAAATTCAATTTTACACAACTTGACGTAAAAAATACAGGGTGTTCGATTTGACCTAAACAAGTTTTCGCGGTTTGAAGTTGACAAAATGTAACGCGAAAAACGGAACACTTGGTATGATATTATTGAATTTATTTCAGTTGTAGAACGTTTTTCTCCTTGTGTTCTTTTTACATGACAAGAAGCAAATGAGGATCTTTTACACGAAGAAAGTTATAACGGTTCTTGCAAACCGTTGCACCTGTCAAATTTTCTATAAAATGTCAAATATTTCTGAAACGCCTAGGTTAGGTATAGGATATGCTACATATTTTCGACTCAGAATTTTATGCTCTTTTCGAAAACTCTAAAATATATAGGGTGTTCCATTTGAAATAAGCAAGTTGATATCGACTTCCGGTATAAGCGGAAGTGCCAGCTACTTGTAATTATTTTAGTTGGATTGGCCACACCTATATTAGTAATTATCTAAATTTTCAAAATTTTCTGAGGCGTACTTTTCTCTATATCGATGGATTCAGTTGCCCGTGAGACACCCTGTATAAAACGGTTACTGTAATAGTTTCAGCATGATTCATAACCACAAAATTGACAAAAATATTTGTCATGATATGACAACTATGACACCTCCAAAATGCTATTAGAAATTTTAGAATTGCCTGAAATGCCGTTATTCATCAAAATATGGAAATATACCATAGGGAAAAGTTGTTTATAATTACATTAATAATTTAAATGTGAATTTGGTTTGAAATTCTAATGTTTTAATTTTTTCATTTAACATTTTAACATTTAATTTTTTTGTGTATTTTTTGTTTACAGTTGAATTAATTTGAAATATTTCAATGCAAAAAATACGTAAATGTTGCATATATTTTTTAAATGTAATTAATAATATCAAAAAAACAATCAGCAGGACAATCATGGACTATTTTCAGTAATTCTGGAGCCTTACTGTGGAATTTTATACGATAATGGGCTTAAATATTAAAAAAACTATTTCCATTTGCCTCTAAAGAAGTTGTCCCGATAACTTCTTACATTAATATACTGTGAAATGAAGCTCCGTCATGTTGAAACCATAAGACGCCTCTCTCCTTCAACGACGTCGTAAAGTACTTCAGTAATTTCATTCATAAGAAAGTTAAAATATCTTCCGAATTGAGATTATGCCGAAAAAAATAAGCGCCAATTAGTCTGCTATTAAGAACACCGCACGGGTTTTAAAAGAGTACTGGTCTTTATATTACTACCCCATTGGAAGAAAAAGTTGCTTCGTCTGCGAATAGGATCTGTGTAGCAAAAGATCGATTTTCTTCTATTTCTCCTTGTATCCAATCACAAAAAACGAATCTGGCATAAAAATCACATTCTTTAAGCGTGTTATAAACTTGTACGGACGAAATTTGTGTTTTCTCAAAATTCTCCTTACAGTAGTTCCTCCTTCGCCAGGTCTGTCGGAAATTGCGGCAATCGAAGTTCGTTTATGTTTTGTGACATCAAGCAAACCGTTGTCCCCATGTTCATCAGTTCTTCAATTCGTGTGTGGCTATTTGTAGAGATTTCCAACTGATCCGGTTCTTTTGATTTTTTTGAAAATATGTCCAATTGTTGAATGGGAAACAGACTTTTGGGGATATCTTTAGTTAAAATTATCAGCTGTATTCCTGTTTGTTCTATTTTCGCCGTGAATTAAAATAATTTCAATTATTTCTTCTTTAGTAAGCATTTTTTAAACGATTAACAGCAACAGGAAAATTATATTTTATTGTAGACATTAATAAGGCGTCAAAATATGTCAAAAGCTAGCAATTGTTTTCAAAACTTACTTGATTATCTAGCGGGGAGCACACTGATTGGTCGTAAGTCACCCAATTCTGTTGAATTAGGGATTTTAGCAAAGGATAGAACGTTAGCCTGTTTCCAAGCCTCAGGAAACACTGCAGTGGTGAGAGCATAGTTCATGATAAAGGTAAGATGATCAATTAAATGAATGCTTACCAGTCTGATCATTTTAAGGGGAATGAGATCAACGCCTACTGAGTTGCACTTAATAGAATTTAAACATTTAACAACCTCTTTTAACGCTAGTAAATCAAACAGTGGATTTTGTGACTCTTGTGCATTTTTGTATTGTTCTGAAATATTTTGTGTTGCCGTTTTATTAATTAGATGCGGATTTATAAAATGAATATTTATTTATAAAATCTAAATCCAATAAGTTATTTGGTACTTCATATTGGTTGCTCTTACTTAGTATTTTTAATTATCTAAGTGCATCCCATGTGTTTCTACTACCCTTTTGTGCAAGCATAAATTCCATGTAGGCTTTTTTCCTTTCCTATAGCGAGTAATTTAGATATTGCATATTTACTAAACGCCTTATCTCTTATAGTCCAAGTAAGGACTTCCTGAGACAAAAAAAAATTAAACAGAAACTTTACATCATTAATGTCGCCGCGGGCCACCGGCGGTATGCCTAACATCAAACTATCAAACGACTCGCCGCACATTAAAAACGAACGAGATGCTTTGCGGTCGAGGGTCGGTCGAGGTAGCATAAAGAGTAATGGTATTTTAATGAGGTCGTAAAGTTTTTGTTATGTTTTTTTTGTCTCAGTTTATTCCTACTTGAACTATACCTTCAGCATCTCTCGCATATAATCGGTGAGCCATGGTGCAGTAGGTTTTGTCACTCTGACAGTTCGCATATTAAAAAATCGATATAATGTCAGAGTGGTAACATGACATATGTTATTGTTAAATTTGTGGTTATTAATTATGCTGAAACTAATGCTGAAACCCGATTTAAAAAAAAATTGAATAAAAAAGTTTTCAATATGGTGCAGACTTTTTGGCGCATACTGTATATAAAAATATGTATATCTTTATATAAAATTGAAACAAATAATTACAGGGTGGAGTTAAATGTTCCCTTGATCGCTCAACTACCAGAATTTCTTTATAAACCGATAAAGCAGAAAAAGGAGTGCTTCACTGGTACCTCATCAGACCAAATATATTTGATAACTGCGAAAACCCGAAATTTTGCTCATTTTTTTTTCTCGCTTTCCTGGAAATGCTAACTTTTTTATTTTAATATATTATATAATAAACATAAAACAAAGTTCCCCTCTGGCGTTTTTTAAGTCAAAACATCTGGCACCGTTTAACTGAATTAATAGTGAAATTAAACTGAGAAAAAATTCGCAAACCGCAAAAATCTCAGTTATCATATCATCTAAATTAAAATTCCGCATTTTTGCGTCTATTATGCGCGGTGCAACGTCTCCTCAGCGCCAACAGCCAATCTGATAGCCATCTAGAGGTGAAACCTTCAAAGGTTAACGTTTCATGAAATTGAAGACAAAAATAACGAAGTGGTCAGGGTACGTTGGCCTAGAGTAACATTTAGGTAGGTATTATTTGAACAATGTTTTCTAGCCGCGAGGATACGACTTGGAACTAGATGCAGCGTATCAATAAAACTATGTCAACCTGCGCTGAACAAGTAAATCAATGGTACTTAAATAAATAAACGCTAGGCAGAGGCGTGCACGGCGTTACTTTTTTAGGAACACCGCGGAAATTGTTTCCTTATGTCACGTATAGTGGGAAGATCGTATGGATTTCACCAGTATTTCGCACTTTTAGAGGGGTTTCTGGTAATAATTTAAACAACTCTACCGGGGGCGAAGAGTAAATAGTTTCAAGTCGAGTAACCGTAAACCTTGCAATAAAACTATATAGAAACATTATATCTTTCGCCGGTCTACTGAAGTTTTATTTAACCGTTGAACATATAGCATCGAGTACTCCTCGCATTTTTTTAAAAATCATCTTTTTAGGCATAGTAGCTAGTAAGCGGCTATCGGCAAGAACCTGAAGATGGCAGAAGTGATCCTGTCGGAACGCCGTTTAAACAAGGTCTCCTTCGGGAGTTTAACAACTACACGGAAAAGCACGTGAAATTATAACAATGTTCCAACAAGGAGTTTTACCTGAATCACCCTATATCTACTGCTACGATTTACACGTACATAAACAAATAAATACGTTGGATATTAATGATTATAAGATATTACATAACGAAATCACTTGGGCTACTGTAGCGTAGCAGATATCGTAGGACACAACCTAACCCGGATAAGTGATGTACGTGCCTACGATAAAATTTCTCTAGGTTGGTAGAATTATCAACTACCTACGCCAACAAAAATGGTTGCCTACCCATCTTCCGTTCTCTCTGCTGATCACGTGCCACAAGGATATCGCCCTCTCGTGGAGAATAGCGAAATGTGTTACGGACGTAGCATACGTTGAGGGCTTATACACATAAAATATGTATAGCCAAATATATCTTAAGCACACATGTTACAGACATAGGTATATAAATGTTATTATGTAGTGGGTGCATACCTATAAAAATATTCAAGATACGTACATTAAATATTCTAGTACATTGTATGTATATTCAGAGAAAGACATACATACATATACTTGTGTATTGCAGGTATATACAGCAAGACAAAAATACATATATGTATACATAAACAGTATATACAATATACATGTCAAATGCTATGTGGGTAAAAAGTATTTTTTGATAATAAAAAAAATTATCGGACCTCCGACGAACATGGGTGACCAAAATACCGAAACCATGCGCACATACCTCTCAACTCTACCCACCCTAAACTACGTTGGTAAATTCAAATAAGGCACACTGTATTTTCAAAAGGAAACTCTCCAAACCTATATATGTCTCTAGAACTAAAGCACGCAGTGCTGCATACAAATATACTACGTAATTGATTACTAACGATTATTGTTCAGTTATTTTATTGTCGTTAAATAAGCGTAATTGTACCCAATTTTTATTTTCTTACGTCATTGGGTACTTGAAATACCTGGGATAATTTAAATTTAATGATAAGTTCATATACAATAGTACAATCAATGCGAATTTGATTGCGGTTTGAAGTTTACGTACAAAAATTAAAACATTTATCAATAAGTCAGAGAAATATTCTATCGGTGTGTGAGAAGAAGACACCAATTATCTATACAGGGTGTACGAATAAAAACTGCCAGGCGTAACATTTCAGAAAATATTATAGATATTTGATCTGACCAAAATACCGAAACCATGCGCACATACCTCTCAACTCTACCCATCGTTGCGATTCAAGCATTTTTAAGCTCTGAGGAGCGTCCTAAATTATTATTGGAATAATAAAAAGATAAGTCCAAAGACATTTAGGCCTGCTGCCTTCTTGGCCAGTCTGGTGGCATCTTTGTTACTACTGTACTATACATATCCTTTCATCCAGTATATCGATATGTTATTCATGCTGGAGGCACCCACAAGTGCTAGGTGACATTCCCATACTGTTCTTATAGCAATTTTGTAACTTCTCAGAGTTAGTAATGATTGTCTGCAATCTGTGTAGATCCTTCGACTACAAATAATCTCTTTTGCGGCTATAGTTATGTCCGCCAGTTCTGTCTTTATTACGCTGGCTCGCCCAACTATAACACATTTATATTGGATTTGCAAGCTTCTGTAGTATATTCCACATCCTACTCCATACTTTTTTTTATCCGTCTGTGAAGATGTTGTCATACATCTTCGCCAGCAGTCTTGTTGTTATTATTCGTCTGTATTATAGGGTCTGTTGAAGACAAACGAGAAGAGGCGTCGTCCTGACGGCCTCATTCCACAGGCGACTTCTGGTCTCTCCACAGCCTACATTTGGTTGTATGCCAACGGATTTGAGGCGTACCATTATTGCCAGAGCCTCTTCTCTTTCTAGTGGTGGCAGGCCCAACATTACCTCCATAGCTCTCGTTGGTGTTCGCAAAGCTCCGGTTATGCTTAGGTAGGCAACTCTCTGCGCTTGGTTAAGTTTAACTTTAGCTGTAGGCCACCAGACCACAGCTTTATAAGTTATCATTGGTCTTATGACGGCAGTTTATATCCACATGACCCCTTTGGGTTTCATTCCCCAGATTTTCCTCACGGTCCTGCGACATTGCTCATAAGAAATGTAAGCCTTCTTTAGTGTTAGATGAAGATTCTATGTTAGTTTGGCATTGGTTACCCCAAGGTATCTCACTTTTGATGCGAAACTTAACGTTGTATCCGGGAGGGCGAGTGCTCATAGTTTTCTTCTCCTTGTGAAGAGAAAGATATTTGACATATATAACGAATCTTGATTGAATTTTAAAACTTCTTTAAATGCCCTCACATCTTAACATGTAAGGACCTTTCCCAAACAGTAACGAGAAAAACTGTTCGACATATACCAAATTTCATTAATATATTTTTATTTTTTCGCTAACAATGTGGATGAACTTCCCATCATACGCCCATGCAAATTGATATAGTTCATTAAGCATTTTCAGTGAACGTTAAAAAGTATGTTTTGTGTCAATATGTTAATAGAAAGCTATGTCGAAGTGCATTTGTAAAATGTATGTACAGGTGACTCGGACGTCCAAACTGTCGCTTAATGATTTTTGTTAGTCGTGTTGCATGTTTGTCTTTCAGAGCGAAAAGATTACATTCAGATTACTCAGTTAAAAATACATTTGTAGAGCTTGTTCATAGATAAACGCTAACTATATTGTCTTGCTCTTATTCTCGTTAATTGGTGCACGCCGACTCATGCACTTGAAAATAGCGTGTTTGCGATCTGCAATGAGTTTGCACAAAAAATTATTTATTTGCAAAAAAGTAACAGGTATGCCCAGAATGTATCGGCTAATATACGTTAAGGAGACATTGAATTTTCTGCTTATTATTTAAATAAATGTTTTAACAGTTCACTCCCATATTTGTTTATAAAGAGTGAAATCCTGGCCATTAGACAACCAGGGAAACATCCCATCCCCCAACTTATATGCTTTACCTTTGTCTTAAGTAAAGATAAATAAACAAGTTAAGACAGTGCTATAAATCTGTGTAAAGAAACTTTTTGGGCAGTGCCTAAAAGGAGCATTGAAAATTAAGTTTCCGTTGCAGTTCCTAAATGGAATAACGAAAACCCAAATTTCGTTGCACTTCCTAAAAATTAATTTAACGTATTTTGAGTCTGTTAATATTAATATTACACTTCTGGTGCCAAATCACTGACCTGCGAAGCACCAAGAATCTATATAGCATTAAAACCGAATTTATATGAAAATTATTATAGTTACTACAGTTTTTTGTACAACTATAACCTTTAGTTGTTTTCTGTCTTTGCCCCTTGTGTCGTACATGCGTTCAACGAGTGTTGCTTCTGAATATGTTTTATGTTGATGAATTAATAAACATTGGGCATATAACTTAGTATATTTAACAATTCTGATTATTTGTATAATAATTCAGTAGGATAAAGGCTGGGTTTTCCGTATAAAATTTTTAAATACATTTTTTTGATAGTTATTAAAGGGTTGATGTTAATTTTATTAGCCTTTCCCCCGGTTATACTACCATATTTTAAGATCGACTCCATCATTCCATAGTATATGATTTGAATGTGTTTTTCATTTATTATTTTTTAAATTTTTTAAATCTGTATAACAAAAATCTTAATTTTTTACGGTGTTAGTGATATGGTGGTCCCACTTTAAATGAGAATCTAACGTTATTCCGAGGTAATTAATTTTTTCACAGGTGGTTATAACCAAACCCCGTGTTGGCAATACTACTGGTAAAATACTGGTAAATTACTATTATAAGAGCAGAATGGCCAATATGTAGTTTTTGAAATGTTAAGGGTCAAGATATTTTCATCAAACCAATTCTTAACCACGTAAAAGTCCAATTCTGATATTCTTTTCACTTCCAATGATTTCTCTCTGAAAAAAATTGCGGTGTCTTCTGCGAATGATACTATATCTCCCCTAATATTTAGCTAAATATCATTTAGATACATTATAAATAAAATTGGGGCTAGAACCGAGCCCTGCGGGAGACCATAGAGAACGTTTCTTGCCTCACGTTTATTTTTACCATTTGTGTCTTTTTATCTAAATAACTTTTTACTAAACGTGGCAAAGACCTCTGACGCCAAAATGTTCTAACTTTTTTCACATTCTTTTAAGACTAATTGTGTCAAAAGCCTTTTGCAGATCTATAAAAACAGAAAGGGATAGTGTACTATCATCAAAACACTTTTTTTGTTTTTTTAATTAGTGAGTTTACGTTATTTCTATACAATTTATATTTTTGTTTTAAGTCTATATTTAACGGTTCTTTGAATGAATCTTGATAAACTTTATCACGAGTTTCGATGTTATTAGACCCCTTGTAATCCATTGTTTCCTATTTTATTTTTAGTTTAATATTTTCTGCCACGGTATATTTGTAAGATTTATCTGACTGGAAAACCTCTGACGGCATGATAAATGTAATTTCAAACGAACCAACCTTCAGTTATTAAAAATATAATTACGTCGAAAAAACCTTACGTATTTTTGCACAGTCAAAGAATCCAGCAGGACCTTAACTTCTCTGACTCAAGTTTCCTTGAAACAAATACTCCAAATTCAGTAGCGTTTTAATTAATTTAGCCTCTCCTCGATCGCTAACAAATTACCATAAGGAGACTTGTTCAATTACCCGGCCGTTATTAATCATAGACAGCCAAGGAAGATCGCCGAACAAAAGACGACCATCCGTGAGGGGTTACGACGAACTGTCAAACGTCGACTAGCCGTGTTGCGTTGAAGAGGTCGCGTTGGCCATGGACTCCAGTGTTAACACTTTCACTGATCGGTGTTTCCTTATATGGCGCCCTGGATCTCGCACAGCCACCTTGACATGAGCCGCAAATATTCGGTCTACAGGGAGGCACCGAAAACCGATAGATGGGTGGACGGTGGCGTTGAGTATTGGCTTGAGACAGAAGCTAACTGTGTTGCATTTGGTGAAAACGGCGAGTTTCTGTATCGAAAATAATTTACTTGCTCTTATCAATAGTAATTTGTTTCAAATATACAGAAAAAATTGATTATTTAAATAATGTTTAATAGTAGTAAAGTCTGTTGACAATAATGTTGTTCACCACTTGCAAAATTTCATCAGAGATCTCTAGAAGATGCTCCAGAGCGTTAAAACTGATTTTCAGCCTCTTATCATATATCTATAAGTTATTCTAAACTAAAGGTGTTTTTCCCAGTCTGTAGAGAAAAATCTAAAAGACTAAGCACTAAATATTAACAATATAAAAGCATCCCTTTCTTGAGAAATTTTTAAAAAATTTCTCGTTGTTAGGTATTCTTCCTGGGCCTATAAATAAAATTACACCCTTTACATATTATCATCTGATTCCAGAGTGGGAAGAAAATTTGACTTAAGTAACTTAATACCATTTTTCTTAAGGTACTTTCGAATGCCTGCTTTAGGTACATTTAAATCCAAGCTAGTCGCTCTTATGTGTAAAAAATTAAATCATTATGGCCCCAAATGTGATCCTTGCAGTACACCCAGCGACAAATAAATTTATTTAGAGTTACCTAATCTAATGTTTAACAGATTTTTTACATGTGTCTTAAAAGATTTCCTTGTGTATTAACATCAGCCAGCTTGTGGAAGCAGTGTATTATTGCGTTCAAAAATAACTTTCTTCGCTACTTTTGTAGAACTTTAAATACAATGTCCACTTGTATCAAAATTATTACAGAAAAGCACCAATAGGCGCACTTACGTTTAAAAAATTTGAAAGATTGAAAACCATACGCTATTATATGCCTTTTAGAACGAAAGAATGTCGCACGAGAAAACGTTTTATTAACTAAATGTAAACGTCTTTTAAACGGTATGTGTAGCGCACAGAATTATTAAAATTAAGGATAATCGTCTATACTCAACGTTTACGAAACAAAATCAAAAAGTGTTAATGAAACGTCGTCAGCCCAGATTATTTAAAAAAAATCGTTACAAATCTTATTTCAATTAAACTTGGATAGAAACCTTGAATTCGGACTAAATTTTTTAATCGTTTAAACATTCAATCAACATCCACGACGTTTCAAAAACGTTTGTTAAACGTATACGTACCCATTGGGCATGGACATACCCTCTCGTTATGGTCGTAGAAAGCAAGGGCGTAATTGAACTAAATAACTTTGAGGTAGCTCTTCGTCGCTATTACTAAAATAATTCAATTAATCATTTGGTATTTTTAAAATAATATTTCTATATTTATTTGTTAGTTGTCTAATCTAACAGATTATCAAGGAAAAGTGTGTTTATTATTATTATTGACGTAACTCGTCGCGGCGATATCGTCTACGCTTTATTTTGAAAAACATTGACACATTAAATTTGTTTTATTTTATAACAAACTAGAGATAAAACGGTCTGACTGGGGATGATCGAAAACGTCCAGTAAACGTGACGTTAATTTAAAAACGTGTTGACTAAGTATACGTGTATTCACTAAAAATGTAGGATTTATTGTAGAAATAAACTGTGCGATAATTCCAATTAGTGATAAAATAAATTAAACATCTCTTGTTAAACAATAGTTAAACATTCCAAATTAATTACTCGTAAATAGAAGGAAATGACTGAACAGGTTTTAAGTGTAGCTGTAGCTAAAGCATATGTTCCTTCCGGTTCCTATTCATTATCTCCGTTGCCGAACGAGGCCGAGCTTGGTTTTAAATTATGCATGACAGTTTTATCTTCTCATTTACGATTAAGGACTGTCGACCATGTTAGGTTTTCGTTTTCAACTAATTGAATTGAAAAATAATTTTTGATTCTGGTAAAGATCTGAACCATGATTGTTGGTATTTTTTGCTTTCATTGAAAATTTCACATTATTTTTTCTGTGAAAGCAGATATTTTGATTAGTTCATTCGCAACGGGAAAATGTATAAGGTTTAGTGTTATCTCACTATAAATCAAATATTTTCCGGGTTACATAGCAGTAATAATGTTTTGTGTATATGTTATAAAACTGTTGATGATCAATTCGGTAACGAAACTTCGTTTTCCCAAGTGAGAAAACTTGTACTGCAATATTTTGTGGTGGTATAAGAAGTTATATAAAGGTAATGAGAACATTTCTCTTATTATTAGTTAGAAACTTTGAAGTCATGTACCGTTACCAAACAAGGGTGTTGGCAACCCTTATAAACTGCCCCATTTAAGTTATTTAAGGGTTTTATAAGGGTAACAGAAATATTACTATACTACTATCACTATTACTATATTAAATAAAAGCTGTTATGAGTTTCCTTTTAGTACCTGCTAATTTTTGAAAAAGACGAACCGAGGAAGCGTGAAGATTAGAAAAATCCATTGTTTGTCAACACGACTATGTCAAATATGAAGAATTTATAAAGCTATTTATAAAGTTAGTTTATAAATCAGTCCTGTAACCTACTTCAAACTGCAGTCTGTTCATATATATGATCTGAATAATGGCGACAATGACCAAACTTTCAAGTTATATCCATGATATGCAACCTTCTCCATCCATTTTCCTAATTCAGATACAACAAAGTATCCCAATCAACACATATTGTTTCTCTAATTGTTCAAGTTTCAAAGTAGATTCATGTTTGCAACCTATTTGAGTGTCACCATGTATAAAGGTTGTATAGACGTTCTGGAAAATTGCACGTAATAAATCTCTTCTTTAAGAGTACAACATATAAAACAAGCCATATCCTGTCCTAGGTATTGTTCACTAACGGGTTATGATACCTCGAGCTCACGCCTTGTCTTCATTAAACACTTTTTAAATTGACCAGTTCTGAAATCCAGCGATTGCATTTTGAATCGTCTCGCAATAGATAATTCTGCGTCATTTTAACCTCTCCACAATAAAATTGTGAGAGGTTACTAAAATTGGTTCAAAAAACGAAAATTGAGATAACGTCAAATCTTTACGTTTTGAGGTCCTAGGAACCCAAAAAAGTGGTTTTTGAAAAATGTCTGTCTGTGTGTGTGTGTGTGTATATGTGTGTTAGCACGATAGCGCCGAAACTACTGAACGGATTTGAATGAAACTTTGCGTGTGCGTTTCTTTAGTGCCCCAGAAGATTTGGTTGAGATCGGATTACGCTTAGTGCCATTTTGACGCAACAAGTTGTTTATTTTATAATTACTTTCAATTTGCAATGGAACCATTGAAAAGCAGTTAAAATTCTGATTTCAATGATATATCACACTTCCACCCTTTCGATTTAGTTTCCGTGAAAAAAGTTAAAAACAAAGCAAATATGGCATAGATCGCATTTCGCATGACATGATCGATGCGCGTAGCCGTTACGTCGTGAAACACGTCACATCACGTGTCAATTCACGTGTGAGAGTTTCTTCACTGCTCTAGAAGTAGAACGGGTTACGTTTAGTGCCGTTTTTAAACATATATACAGACAAATCGAAGAATTAAACTACAAATATCCCTCTAAAATCTAGTAAAATTACTGAAATGCTAATGTTTCATTTAACAAAGACAGTCGCGAGCGATCGGATTGCAATGAGTAAATTTTGACGATTGTCATCGTTTGTCATCCGATAACGTTGGTGTCATGTCATGTTAATAAGATTTCGGCATATTTGTAACTTTTAGTGGATTGTCACAAACTTTAAAGGTAGATGTAACAATATCAATATCATATGTTTTCTGTACCTTCGTTGGTGAATTTATTATAGACTATCACTTTACCAATTTTCAGTTTCTTGCTTTACTGTAGTGTTTCGGATAACTAGACTTTCTTAGTCGTTCAAGTGATGTTAAAGTTGTTAATATCCTAATAGTATATTATTCAACGAGCGATAATGTAGGTAATAACTCGCATAGATGATTGTAAATTCATTAAGTTGAGGGATTTTTTAGTGCCCCAGAAGATCTAAAAAGGTTTTGGATGCGATCGGATTATGTTTAATGCCGTTTTGTCACACAATTTAATGCTCTTTTCGGCTTCAAAGATCCACCGAGTGGGGAGGTTCCAGCCGCTTCCAGTAGCTGCCGATTTTTATTCAGACTATTGAAGAAGTATCATTGACAGTGTTTTAATAATCTTCTCAATGTTAGTACCTCCAATATCAGCTCTAATTTATAACTTTGGTACAATAGTATTTTCGTAATATTGAAAACCTACGACCTTTTGACCGACCGAGTTGATAACGATTATCTAACATTTTTTTCAATCTATCCAAATTTTTGCTGCATATGGAATGACCTGTAAAGGTCATGCAGTGTTATGCATGTATGTTGTGGAAAGATATTTGATCCCACGCTGGCTCTACATAATAACTTTTTTTTAAAACAATTATTTAAAACAAATTTGAAAATTCAGCTTTTAATCCTGCAGGTGAATTTGACTGGAAATTTTTTTTTCGTCTTACATCCTAGGTATTGAAAATATTTTTTTTAATCAAAAACTTTTTTAAATTTAATTTATTTTTCATTATAAACAGATTAGCATTCCTCTTTGGGCCTTCGTTTAAAATGAAAAGCAAAAATCTGGCTGAATAAAACTTTGGGAAATATCTAACTTTAATTGTTACGCCAATCTGACCACCACAGTCCATGCTATCGTGATTTTAGTTTCACAACCAATAAGACTATAAAAATGTGAAAATTTAGCTCCCAAGACGGAACTTCTTGAAATTTTTAGACCTCAAAAACCAATTAGCCGCACCAATTGAGTTGATTTCCTGCCACTCTAGGCGAAGTTTGAACATGAACTGCGTTAAGTCATTTATAAATTTCAAGAATAAAGGTGGTTCTAGGATGAATCTTTGAGGAACTCTTCAAAGAAAATAAGACGGAATTAAGAATAACAAAGTATCTGATACATCAATCGTGTTAAGTTTACAAAGGAGTAAGAAATTGTCGATCTTATCAAGAGCCTTTTGGATGTCAGCATATACAACATCTACTTGACCTTGTCGGTCCAATGTGTTCAAAATTACTGTGTAATACAAGTCAAGTTAGAGATGGTCGATCTTTTTTAAATAAATTCTCTAAGATCTTGCTAAAATTGCAGTGGTTAGCTTTCTAATTATGGAGGAGTCTTCAGACCAGACAAAAATTAGTTGTTTTCCATAGTATATCTGAATATAAAGTATGGAACAATGGAATAAATTCAGTATTTCAATTATTGTATTTATAAAAAATCCAACCCCCTTCCAGGGGTAGTTGCAACCCCTAAATTTTTAAACGAGAAATAGGGGCCTGTGATACCTCATTTGAACAATTATTTATTGACAACTATGACTAATTATTGCTGTCAATCTCTACGGCGTTTTCAATAGAACTGGCAATGCCAGTTACGAAAAATTTTGATATTTTTATGTCTTCTTTTTGTTTGATAGTATTGAAAAAGAACACTAAAATTGTTTTGCCAGCCTGCAAGTACAGAACGCTGTAAGTTTTATGTTTTTCATTTGTTGTAGCGAATTTCGTCAAGCACACCGTTAATTTTTGCAATAAATATTAAAACCATTATTATTATTGAATAGAGAATGAAAAGGCCTTTCAATTGAAGTACCACAAGCCCCTATTTCCCATTTAAAAATTTAGGGGTTGCAACTGCCACTTGAAGGGGATTGAATTTATTCCATTTGGTTGTTCCACACTTTATTCGAGTTACTAAAATAAAATTCAATAAAGAACGCCGATGGTACAAATAGTTGACAATGAAACCAGGCGCGTTATCAACACCGAAGTTTAACTTATTTTTTAGAAACATTTGAAACCATTCTCTAAAATATAAATAAATTCTCGAACCCTCAACATGATTCTAATTCTATTTTCTAACTCAAATGTTTTAATTAACTTAGTATCTATGTATTATTAGTTCTCGAAGAGCCGTTAAGTTGTTTATTATTTTGAATCTAAGTGCCTGTTAATTGTATACTAAAGCTATCTCAAGCACGCAACAAATACTAATAAATGGTGTTATATTTAGTCTGCTCTCGTGTCTTCCTAAGTGTGAGTAGGTCATGAATCAGTATTCTAAATGTGCCTATAAATTTTATTATTTTGACTTTACAAATCCGACGAATGAAGCTGTGAAGAGGCATGAGGAATAACTTTATTTATTTTGTCTAGAGCTACTATTTTTACTACACTCTTACTCATTTGAGAACTATATGTGTGGATATTAAAATAGTGACTGGCGTAGATCAACAGTAAAAAATTGCGAAAGGTCAGTCAGATAGTCTATTTTTATTTATACGTATTGGGTATGGCGAACAAACTGTTTTGGATGTGGCTTGACCGTTTAATCTCACTCCCGTTGAATCAGCGTGTGATTAGGTATAAAAGCATAAGCTTAGTTCCCAGGTTTTCATTGTAGCAGAGTCAAGAAGTCAGGAAGAACTGTGTCAACATTTAGAACAAGACATAGGTTAACAAGTATGGCAGTACTGAAGCGTTACCCGCCCCAATTTTATTTTATTACTATAGAAACTCCTGATCGTTGAACAGTCAAGAAGTCAATTTAATCCCACCCAGTAATTATGTATCTTAATTCTATATCAAGATAAATAAACAATTGGCCATTTACGTGGTCGTCTAATTTTACAAAATTGGGACCCAAATTACGTTGTTTGTAGTATATGTACTAAAATTCTTTATGCAAAGTTTAATATCATGGTTTCCTACCAGATGAGATACTATGTATCTATGTTTTTAGAAAATTAATCACTCGTTTAATTCAGATATCTGGTGAATTTTAACATACTGTTTATTAATTGAGAAAACTAGTAGTTAATCCTTTATTTTGTTTATTTTCTATTTTATTACTCAAGATTGCACTGTGAATTTATGGTTAAAGTTTATTTAGATTTTATTTGATTGAAATTAAATCAATATGGTTTATTTATTTTATAACTTGTATTGAAAGAAAAAGCTGAAATCGTTTTAATACATATATTATCATATGTATATGTGTATGTATATGTATGTATATGTATATGTATACATATGTGACAATAGTCACATAAATCATTTTATTTTTTAACAATTGTTGCAGCAAATAGCCAAACATGATGTCTAAATATTATATAGGAAAGTACGTTGCTACAATAATGGCCATACTGTATATGTTTCAGAGTTTATTATGCAAATAATACGAACCATGTTACGCAATAGATTTTCCGTGTTATTTTGATTGAAATTAGAGTTGCGGCGATGGCCGATAAAATGATTGTTTGAAATTAGTGTAGTAGCAATCGCTACGATAAAACAAAACAGAGAACAATGATCATGTCAATGTTCGTGCATTGTTGAATTTAAGTGGTAAATGAGAATTAAATACTCATGTAAAATATCATAAAATGTTAAGGAAATATCCTTTAATTAATTACACAAACGGCAACTACCAAATATGTGTATGACAACGTAAATCGTAGTTGGTCGAAGTAATTTTAAACAGAAAAGACGGCCCGCTCAGAACGTCGTCGGTAGGTAACCCCCTAGAATATAAGCAAGGTATCGGACCCGTGGGGCCAAGAACTAATCGTTAGTATTGTTAAAGAACACGATAAAACCCTCGATAAATTTTTCGAAACTGTAACAGTCTCTATCCAGTCTCTATTCAAAGCATATCGAGAGTTTTAGCGAAAATAGCTTTTAGCGACAAGGGACACCCATCATTTCCTAGCAGTCGATTTTGACGGGAAAATGATGAGTTTTAACGGGATTTGCCCTAAACCGGTTCCTCAGTGATTCGGTGTCAGAAAAGTATAGTAACCATGTACTCATATGTGCATGGGACCGCCTTGCCTGAACGTATGAAATTGCAATTGCAAAATATAATTGTCGTTGCGATTCAAGCATTTTTAAGCTCCGAGAAAATTGATATTGAACTAAAAATACGTAAATAGACAGGCAAGCAAAAGCCCACCAAAAATTTATAAACATTGAACTTTTCTTGAATCTTTTTGTTTAATCGTTAGCTCAAAAACCGCATATTGGATGGTAGTTGGTACATTATAAGTCGTCCGTTCCTCACCATGTGTTGTACACGGGCCAGACTATACTTTGTTAAAAACATTTTTCTTGAAGTTGTAAAACATGAATTTTTAAATAGATTTAATATATATTTTTGAAATTTATATTGTCTTTTTCTTGTGTTTTTTCAAAATTCCTTTTCAGGTTTAATTTTAAGAAAATGTTAGTACCTACTGTCTTAGATTTATAGTGTTACGACGTCCAATCGATACCATCAGAGAAGCACTTAAGCATAAACGAACAGTAAGTATAAATTTTGTATTATTCTCCGTCTGGAACAGTCGTTTTGAACTCTTATTTGTGGACGTTAATATTCATTTTTGAAAAATATAGTAAAAGTCCTTCAGACTCCAAAAAATGAATCGTTCACAGTATCACTGCTTTTTAGTTCGTAGAATAATTATAGTAACGCATAGTTATTAAACAATCATAGAAAACTAGGTGAGAAACCTCACACAATAATTTGAACAGCAAAACATTCTTGTGAAATCTTACGTGTTAAAGGGCACACAGTAAGTCACTGGTAGTACATTAGCTGAAGCATAATTGAAGTTGAAGTCGCTTGTCATTGTATAAGTCTGAACATATACAGCTCGAGAATATAAATTTGTAATTTAGCAAACGTAATAAAATATTTAGAATGTTACCTTTTACCTAGTCTTATTATTATTATTGAAAATAATAACTGAGTAAATTGTAAAGTAAGTTTATCATATTTTCTTGTTGAAAAGCAAATCAAATATTTCATAAAAAATCGAATGTTTCTTTTAGTACCACAAACACGGAAATTAGCTATTTCCCACCCAAAACCAGAATGTAAATTCAATTTTTAAACAATAACGAGTCCAAAAACAAAATTATTTGAGACAATATAATTCTCTGCGTTGTTCTCCGGGACTCTATCGGCGCCATCGTCTATGCTTGCGTATGTTTCCATTTTATTGTTGGTGTGGCCGACAGCGTCGCCTTGAATATTGAAATGAAGTCGAAGTAAATAGGTTCGTTATCGATGGCTACGATGGCAATTTTGGTAATAATAATAATAAGCCCGAAGAATAGCCTCTAATATGCGAAACTGATAGATTATTTTTGAGTTGATGCAATGATCAGTTATGTGGTAATATCTTGTACAGAAAGTAGTTTGGTATTAAGCTTGGAGAGAACCACTCATCAACAGACATTTAGCTCGTAATGCATCTAGTCCATTCATTTATATAATTATCGGCAAAGAAGGAATGATACTTTTTTCCTCTTTTAACACGCTGGTTACATGTACATTTCTACTAGCCCGTTTTATACCCGGCCCTATACCGCACTGCGCAACACAACGTAGAGATCAGCCCTATTTTATATATAGTGGGTTGATCTTATTTATATTTATCGAAACTTCTAAACTTATGCCTCGAGATTTTGAAACATTCGAAAGATTGTTGTAATTTTGTATTGAATTTAATTTCTTGTAGGATGTGATAATAATTGCAGATAATTATTGCTTAATTAATAATGTTTACATACTTTTGAAATAAAATAGGAATTATTTTTGGATAGAAACCGTCCTAGTACAGAGTATTTCAGTACATTGTAATCCCCATACATTACTGAACCTTCATTTAAAATGTGATCCCTGGGGGGGGGGGCGGTAGCTCAGTGTGTTAAAGAGTCTGGCTAGCAAATTGAGTTGCCTAGCGAAGTGGGTTCGATTCCCGCAAGGCTAAACAATTTTTCATTAAAAAAAATTGCCCCAAAAGTGGTTCGGAGTCCACGGTAAACTGTAGGGCCTCGTCTCTCTGTACCTAGCACAAGATCCTTGAGATCTTCCAGGGGTTACTTCGGTAACTTAAGAGGCGGTTAAGAAAACATTTTAAGTGTAGCATTTATAGTTTATAGATACGCGAGATATATCTTAAAAAGCATATATATTGCGTGTCACCAAAAATACATTCAGAAAATTCATACCACTGAAGGAAAATGGGTCTAGTTCCCAGACTCCTTAGACAAGAAAAGATGCGTTAATTTTTATTAACACACTCATCGTAACATTCTTGTCCCGAAGTAAGTTGGATTGAAAACAGTACACTCACATTCTGTAAACAATTTAAAAAGCACAATTTCTAAAGGACAATTTTATTATCATCTGCTTAATTTTGGCCGGGGATCCTTGGCTTACATTGCATTTTGCAACAATTATTTAACTGCATTGTTTTTACAATATACTGATTCACCGCGAATCCAATCGATTAAAATTACATATTTACCCAAAATAAAAATGAGCGCTATCATTATGGTCTTCAGCGACAAAAGATTTATTGTTTTCTATTTAATTTTTTAGGTTGATACATTTACGAGCTATCATTATTAGATATTATCATTTATCTTTTCCACAGTATAATCTCCCAAGGTCTCGGTACACATATATTAATATGATTAATGCTAATTTTATTCTTTTTCGTTATTTACACAGGTGTCGTTTATTTAAATACCTGATAATTTTAGTTTAGATCTTCGGCGATAATGTTTTTTTTTGTTGTTACATTCAATCGAGTGGGCGCTGGGCAGTGTACTTTATGTAGGAAATAATAAATTAAACTTACACAGAGAACGACACCATTGCGTCATGCAGCAAGTATGCAAAAAATATGTACTAATCTATTTAAGTCAAATAAATTATCTGAAATGACGTATAATTCCAAGCAGCAAAGTGATTCAAAGACTAAAAGAGCATATTGTTGCAAAACGGTTGCAACTTGGGGACCAAAAGTTGCAAATTGGTTTTAGCCCATCAATAAAATGGGATGAAATTTGTCGAATTGGATAGAATAATTCAGAGCCAGTTGACATTTTGGGAACAGGCTTATTTTGTGGTAGTTTTTAACATATCAAAAGTCTTCACCCGTAGACGCCGGCGGAGGGGAGGAGGGAGAAAATAGGTAAAAGGAATCGGGTTTTCGCAAAAAACTCGCAGAGTATTAATTTTACTGTAAAATGTGTACACATGAAAATTATAGGTAATAAAAATTCGTACAATTTCGTTTTTTTAACTTCGTACGATCTATTGGAACCGAGATAGATTTTTTGAAATTTTGAGTTTTACGAGGCAAGGGAAACGTGCACGTTTTTCGTCTAAAATCTCGAAAATGATCATTCGGATCGCAAAATGTTTCAAATGAAAGTTGTAGAGAATTCGATTGCGAATAATTTCCTTTTATTTTTCATTTAAATTTCATGATAAAATCAATAAAAATTCGAAAACGGTAGATCGTACGCAAATAGTGTATCTAATGAGAGTTAAAGAGAATCAAATTTTAAATGAACGATGAATGGTTCACGAGTTACAGCTGTTTAAAGCTATGAGCAAAAATTTCTTTTTTATTATAAATTAAGATTTTCCTGCAAGGATTGTGCATAACTATTTTTTAAAAATTGGTTTTGACTTATTTTTTATTAGTTTATACAGGGTGTCTCACCGGGAACTGAATCGATCGATATAGAGAAAAGTATGCATCAGAAAATATTGAAAATGTAGATAATTACTAATGTCTGTGTGGCCAATCCAACTAAAATAATTACAAGCAGCTGGAACTTCCGCTTATACCGGAAGTCGATACCAACTTGCTTATTTCAAATGGAACACTCTATATATTTTAGAGTTTTCGAAAAGAGCATAAAATTCTGAGTAGAAAATATGTAGCATATCCTATACCTAAACCTAGCCGTTTCAGAGATATTTGACATTTTATAGAAAATTTGACAGGTGCAACGGTTTGCAAGAACCGTTATAACTTCCTTCGTGTAAAAGATCCTCATTTACTTCTTGTCACTTAAAAAGAACACAAGAAGAACTACGTTCTACAACTGAAATAAATTCAATAATATCATACCGCGTTGCATTTTGTCAACTTCAAACCGCGAAAACTTGTTTAGGTCAAATGGAACACCCTGTATTTTTTTACGTCAAGTTGTGTAAAATTGAATTCCCTCTTTTCTGATATTAGCATTGTGGGGGTTAAAGTTACAACTTTTTGAAATATTTGCAATTTTATTAGAAATTCATAATTTGTTGTAATCATTTCATCAAAATAGCCATGATTAGAAACAATCAGTCAGTATCTTATTTAAAAAAATGCCAGCACGTTTAAATTATACCAACGAAAACTTTTTAAATTTGTTTATTATTTATGGAGAATGTGATAAAATAATATCAAGAACTTGCAGCACATTTGCTACTCGATATTCACAAAAACGCAAAATAACAACACTAACACTATAACACGCGTATTAATCGACTCGAAGATATGGCATGAACTAAAATCGCAGAGATAAGGGATCAATTTAAAATATGATTTCATTTTAATTTAATAATTGCTCAAAATTCCGCCCTCGAACTTCGACACATTTTTTGCGCCTTCGGATTAGTTCCTCATGGTTAGCTATTCTAATTGAATCCTGTGATATGTTTTGAAATGCATTTCTTACCTTTTGCATACAATCTTCAATGGTTGTTAATGGGCTCCTATAAACTTTATTTTTAATAGTTCCCCAAATGAAATAATCCAGAACTGATAAATCGGGCGAGCGAGGAGGACATAAAAAGATCCATTATTGGCAATCCATTGATCATAAAAAGTTTCTTGTAAATAATTATTAATTAAATATGCGTTATGTGGGGGAGCACCGTCGTGCTGATAAAAAATGTTTCTATGTTCGGCGAGAGGTAAATTTTCTAAATAGTTATTATTCAAATTTTATAAGATATTTAGATATCTTTCACCTTAAAAAAATAAAAACAAAAATTTACCTATACATATTAGCAGAAGAGAAAATTTAATGTACCGTTTAAATTTTCCTGATAAAATTGTAATTCCAAAACTCTATCGTTTCTTATGGCACAGTAAACGTTGAACTGCCAACTTTCCTGAAAGCTTCGCTCTCTGAACATATGAGGATTTGAGTCACTCCAATAATGCGAATTGTGTATTAAAAAGTCCATTTATAGTAAATTTTGCTTCATCTGTCCATATAATATTTCCCAAATAAGAATCGTGACCCTCAGACCTTATTAGAATAAACTCACAAAAATTCTGTCTTCTTAGGAAATCTGTTTCTTTTAATTCTCGAATCATATGGAATGAAAACGGGTGAAACTTATGTTTTAATAAGATTTTGTAAATTGAATCCTTGCATAGTCCCGATTCCAGAGCAGCTTGTCTTAATGATATCCTTGGAAATGAATGAAAAGATCCCAGAATGACTATTTCAATGTTTTCGCCAGCAACAATAGGCTTTCTTCTTTGCATTTTTGCCTTGACAGAGTCATAATTTTTAAAATTTTCCGGTATGAGTTTTACAGTGTTTGGTGACGGTTTCCGTTTTTCTTGATATCAAGTAGCAAATGTGCTTCAAGTTCTTGATATTACTTTATCAGATTCTCCATAAATAATAAACAAATTTAAAAAGTCTTCGTGAGTGTAATTTAAACGTGCTGGCATTTTCTGACATAAGATAATGACTGATTGTTTCTAATCATGGCTATTTTGATGAAATGATTACAACAATTCATGAATTTCTAATAAAATCGCAAATATTTCAAAAAGTTCTAACTTTAACCGCCACAATGCTAATATCAGAAAAAAGGGAATTCAATTTTACACAACTTGACGTAAAAAAATACAGGATATTCCATTTGACCTAAACAAGTTTTCGCGGTTTGAATTTGACAAAATGTAACACGAAAAACGGAACACTTGGTATGGTATTATTGAATTTATTTCAGTTGTAGAACGTAGTTCTTGTGTTCTTTTTATGTGACGAGAAGCAAATGAGGATCTTTTACACGAAGAAAGTTATAACGGTTCTTGCAAACCGTTGCACCTATCAAATTTTCTATAAAATGTCAAATATCTCTGAAACGGCTAGGTTTAGGTATAGAATATGCTACATATTCTCGACTCAGAATTTTATGCTCTTTTCGAAAACTCTAGAATATATAGAGTGTTTCATTTGAAATAAGCAAGTTGGTATCGACTTCCGGTATAAGCGGAAGTGCCAGCTGCTTGTAATTATTTTAGTTGGATTGGCCATACCGACATTAGTAATTATCTAAATTTTAAAAATTTTCTGATGCGTACTTTTCTCTATATCGATCGATTCAGTTCCCGATGAGACACCCTGTATACATATGAAAATAATGCAATAGCACAAGTCGCAAGGTATATTTTGCATTTAAGCAATACAACAAATTGTGGTTATGAACCTTCAAAGCAAAAATCCGTGTTGTTGGTTACCTCATTGACTGTCTTAAGTCTATCCAGTCTAGATTTGACTGAATAAACACCACGGGGACCTACAGTTTGTAGTGGAATCCGAACCACAAATTGGTAATAGAACAAAACTTTGATGATATAATTATTATACAGGGTTTTTCATGAATAATTGTATAGTTAGATATAGGTACATTATACATATCTGAATAGTAAAATGTGTCAACTCTCTGAATTAGTAAGAATATACGCGTTCCATTAAAAAATGACTCGACCATTTTTATAAGTCATTTAAAGAAAGTTATTTCTGATCTACCCTGTATGCTACTACTAAGGTCTGGCTACAGGATGAAAAGGCCTCAGGCCTTGCCTAACTGTAGCCGACAGTTCAGCTTCTAATTGTTTTTGGTAGGCAGATAAGCGATTTATTTTTTGCTCAATAAATCTGGAAATTAATTTATATCTCTGAAACGGCTTGTGATAGGTACAGAAATATATTAACAAAAGTTACTCAGAATTGGGTATAGTTTCTAAAAATTAAAAAAAAAACATATAAAATTTCATTCATTTTAGGTAATTTTACATAATGGATCATAAAATTTCGGATCTATTTATACCGTTGCTTTTAGCATCATTTAAGTTGATAGACTTCATGTACCTAATTAAAGCTTGACAAGGCGTCGCGACGTTATTTTTACGGCGCCGCATTTCCTTCCTTCAATAAGAGCAGGGCGCGGTGTATGATGTTAAATTTAAAACAAAGTTATAAAACAGGTAGAAGTTTAATTCCATATAAGTTCTGAAAGAGCATACGCAAGGGAAACGTTTGCATTAAAGTTAGATGTCTTCGTATTGACGTATTTACAAATCCTTTTAAGAGTATTACCTTTATCCGTCGAGAATGCCATTAAAAACCGAGTAATTTAGAATTATGAGCAAGTAGGGCATGCTGTTTAGTTTGTAATGCAGATGCAAATGTTACCGTGTGATTTTTGTAAGAACCGTGAGATTTGCAATACAAACAAACACTTGGAGGAATAATAAAGCTGTAAGTGTGAACGTGAGACGAGATGTGTACAAAATGTCTTGGAATTTATACACATCTGTTAGGAATACTAGGCCATAATGTATCTGTGCAATTTTGTCTGTTCTTAAAATGAAATACATGGAAAACATTAGAACACGATTCTTATCACAAAACTTTAATAAATGGTCTTTAACCTTAACCTATTCATGAGGTTTTTTTCTTTAAAAGGCTCATCATATACCATCTATTATGTGGAAAAATTTCACACAGAAAAAACAATTATTCCTGGTGATTTACTTTATTTTTTTTATAATAAAAATCGATAAAGCATCAAAATTACAAAAATGTAAAATTCAGGATTTTTAAAATTTTAATAAAGCGAAAAGAAAGAGTGTTCAAAAAATAAGAAATAAAAATGAAATTGAGAAAACTGTAAAAAATCATTTTTTTCAAATGGAACTCCCAATCTTTATAGTCTTATCTTATTTACCATTAAAAATAAGGGTAAGTTTGTGTATGGATGTCAAAATACTACAATCAGTCCTTCTTGGATAAGTACGTAAAAACACACTTTTACGTACTTTTATCATAGTAAACTGTGCTTTTCTAATGTCGCTTCTATTGAGATGCCCGTATTTTGTGACGACAAACCAATAAGAAACCCGTTTTGAGTCACGTGGTTTCGTTTAGATAAAAAATCGAATTAATTGTTTTAAAAGTTATATTCTCAACTTATACAGGGTGTCTCACTGGGAACTGAATCGATCGATATAGAGAAAAGTACTCATCAGAAAATTTTGAAAATTTAGATAATTACTAATGTTGGTGTGGCCAATCCAACTAAAATAATTACAAGCAGCTGGCACTTCCGCTTATACCGGAAGTCGATACCAACTTGCTTATTTCAAATGGAACACCCTATATATTTTAGGGTTCTCGAAAAGAGCATAAAATTTTGAGTCGAAAATAGGTAGCATTACCTAAACCTAGCCGTTTCAGAGATATTTGACATTTTATAGAAAATTTGATAGGTGCTATGGTTTGCAAGAACCGTTATAACTTTCTTCGTGTAAAAGATCCTCATTTGCTTCTTGTCACGTAAAAAGAACACAAGGAGGACTACGTTCTGCAGCTGAAATAAATTCAATAATGTCATACCAAGTGTTCAGTTTTTCGAGTTACATTTTGTCAATTTCAAACCGCGAAAACTTGTTTAGGTCAAATGGAACACCCTGTGTGTTTTACGTCAAGTTGTCTAAAATTGAATTCGCTTTTTTCTGATATTAGCATTGTGGTGGTTAAAGTTACAACTTTTTAAAATATTTGCGATTTTATTAGAAATTCATGAATTGTTGTAATTATTTTATCAAAGTAGCCATAATTAGAAACAATCAGTCATTATCTTATGTCAAAAAATGCCAGCACGTTTAAATTACACCAACGAAAACTTTTTAAATTTGTTTATTATTTATGGAGAATATGATAAAGTAATATCAAGAACTTGCAGCACATTTGCTACTCGATATCCACAAAAACGCAAAATAACACTAACACTGTAACATGCGTATTAATCGAATTGAAGATATGGCATGAACTAAAATAGCAGAGATAAGATCAATTTAAAATATGATTTCATTTTAATTTAATAATTGCTCAAAATTCCGCCCTCGAATCTCGACACTTTTTTGCACCTTCGGATTAGTTCCTCTAAGCTCTTCTAATTGAATCCTGTGATGTTTTGAAATGCATTTCTTACTCTTTGTATACAATCTTCAATGGTTGTTAATGGGCTCTTATAAACTTTATTTTTAATAGTTCCCCAAATGAAATAATCCAGAACTGATAAATCGGGCGAGCGAGGAGGCCATAAGAAAGGTCCATTATTGGCAATCCGATGATTATAAAAAGTTTCTTGTAAATAATTACTAATTAAATATGCGTTATGTGGGGGAGCACCGTCGTGCCGATAAAAAATGGTTTTATGTTCGGCGAGAGATAAATTTTCCAAATAGTTATTGTTCAAATTTTGCAAGATATTTAGATATCTTTCACCTAAAAAAAAAAAAAAAACAAAAATTTACCTATACATATTAGCAGAAGAGAAAATTTAATTTACCGTTTAAATTTTCCTGATAAAATTGTAATGCCACCACTCTATCGTTTCTTATGGTACAGTAAACATTGAACTGCCAACTTTCCTGAAAGTTTCGCTCTCTGAACATATGAGGATTTGAGTCACTCCAATAATCCGAATTGTGTCTATTAAAACGTCCATTTTTAGTAAATTTTGCTTCATCTGTCCATATAATATTTCCCAAATAGGAATCGTGACCCTCAGACCTTATTAGAATAAACTCACAAAAATTCTGTCTTCTTAAGAAATCTGGTTCTTTTAATTCTTGAACAATATGGAATGAAAACGGGTGAAACTGATGTTTTAATAAGATTCTGTGAATTGTATCCTTGCATAGTCTAGATTCCAGAGCAGCTTGTCTTAATGACATCCTTGGAAATGCATGAAAATATCCCAGAATGACTATTTCAATGTTTTCGTCATCAACAATAGGCTTTCTTCTTTGCATTTTTGCCTTGACAGAGCCATAATTTTTTTAATTTTCCAGTATGCGTATTACAGTGTTTGGTGACGGTTTCCGTTTTTCTGGATATCGAGTAGCAAATGTGCTGCAAGTTCTTGATATTACTTTATCACATTCTTCATAAATAATAAACAAATTTAAAAAGTCTTCGTGGGTGTAATTTAAACGTGCTGGCTGACATAAGGTAATGAGTGATTGTTTCTAATCATGGCTATTTTGATGAAATGATTACAACAATTCATGAATTTCTAATAAAATCGCAAATATTTCAAAAAGTTGTAACTTTAACCACCGCAGTGCTAAGATGAGAAAAAAGGGAATTCAACTTTACACTACTTGACGTAAAAAAATACAGGGTGTTCCATTTGACCTAAACAAGTTTTCGCTGTTTGAAGTTGACAAAATGTCACTCGAAAAACGGAACACTTGGTATGATATTATTGAATTTATTTTAGTTGTAGAACATAGTTCTCCTTGTGTTCTTTTTACGTGACAAGAAGCAAATGAGGATCTTTTACACGAAGAAAGTTATAACGGTTCTTGCAAACCGTTGCATCTGTCAAATTTTCTATAAAATGTCAAATATCTCTGAAACGGCTAGGTTTAGGTATAGAATATGCTACATATTTTCGACTCAGAATTTTATGCTCTTTTCGAAAACCCTAAAATATATAGGGTGTTCTATTTGAAATAAGCAAGTTGGTATCGACTTCCGGTATAAGCGGAAGTGCCAGCTGCTTGTAATTATTTTAGTTGGATTGGCCACACTGACATTAGTAATTATCTAAATTTTGTATATGCCCTGTATAGTACATACTATGGAGAAATAATAAATTTAAGCGTTTTTAAAATTCATACATCTTCATCCATTATCTTGTACTAATATCCGTTATTAAAACAAATCTTACTAAAATATCTAACAAAAATGGACAATAGCAACGAGGCGCCTCCCTAGTCCTTATTCATTTATATTTCCTCTACGTAACCACGCACTATTCAGTTTATTTAATGCGTGATTTATTCAGGTTTTACTTTTCTTACTAAATTGCATAGAAGTACGTATACGTATGAATACCAACTACAAATCTAGAAACGTACAATGCAAACAAGCTCATTAAATCCGTATGGCACTTGAATAATATTAAATAAATACAGTCGCAATCCTCGTGTTGTATAAACTGTGATTATTTGACCCGAGAATTGTTCAGCCATTTCTCCGTATAAAACGAATCCTTTTGAAAGTATGTCAGGAGTAGCTCTTAAAACACAACACACAACAAGAAAAATCCTTGAGGGTCCCTTTTTAGTCGCGTTAGTAATAAGGAGACCTGAAAATTCATCATCGCGCACGACAGAAAGAGAAAAAACGATTTACAATCACAATCCACAATATCATCCAGTTTTCAATAACAATGACTTAAATGGAATAATATCCTTCCTCAACAAAAGGACATAAAATTATTTATGCTGTGTCCCATGTGTTAATGTTGCGAGATTTGCAGAGCCGGCTTGCGGAATATTCAATCTCTCAATGGTACCGGAAACTTTTTAGTATTTGAAAAAAAAAAACAGTTTTGCATTGAAATAAGTCACGTATCTGGAATTTTCTTACGTTAGCAGCTCTGTTATGACTATCTATTTGCAACGAACCAAATAAACGTCACGTCGAAAATTTTAAACCCCTTACATATTTTTAGCACCGAATTACAGCGTAATTATCCTGTCCAGACGATTGTCTTAATATGTTTATAACGGCGAAAGAAATACTTGCCAATTCAACCGTCTTTACACACCCTAACAGTAGCAATAATGTAACTTTGTTCCTTACAATAGATTGTTCAAGTGTTTCAATAGGTGCAGTGTTGGAACAAGTATACGATGGAGAATTTAAGCATTTAGCTTTCTTTTCACGAAAACTTAATAACGGTCAAAAACGATACTCTACTTTTGATAAAGAACTTACGTCTTTATGTTCAGCCGTTAAATATTTGAGATACCGTTTGGAGGGAAGAAATTTTATTTTTTTACGGGTCACAAACCTGTGACAACAGTAAATGCAGTAACTTCTGCAGATTTTAATTTAAAATCGCTGAGCGATGAACAAATTGAAGGTGTGTAACTAGAAATATTAATAAAAAATCAATTATCCAAGAAAAATAATGTTAAATATGTTGTTAAATATGTTAAATGTTTCTTCTCACATAGTTGTTTAAAGATTTGAGAATCAGCTGCATGGGTAGTGGTGGAAGTGAGAAAATTCGAAACATGTAAGAAAAAATAAATAAAGCAATTTCATCAAACTTGAAAATTTGTAGAATTCATATTTAAGTAATTATTATTATTATTATTATTATTATTATTATTATTAGCCGTTACTCGAGTCCGAGTATAGAAATGTTACAGTCGATAAATTGCGTACAATAAAAAACAAGTAAAAGGTGTAGTCTATTGTAATTCCCATTCATCTACGGTGCACACGACTATGGCTATAGAGGCCAATTCGGGAGAGCACATGTCGACCGCAATCAGGACAAACATAGACCTGGTTAGGTCTTGGATGCGGCCTTCTTGCAGCAACATTTCCTTGATAGCTGGCCACAACCCCTCGCCATTCGGTTCTGTCCGCTGCAAGTTGTTCCCATTGCTCGTCTGCAATACCGCAGGATTTTAAATTTTCATGGAGAGCGTCTTTGAACCTCTTTCGTTGACCGCCACGCTTTCTTCTACCGCTTAGCAATTCACCATAAAGTGTACATTTAGGAAGGCGGTTATCATGCATACGATGAACGTGACCTGCCCATCTTAGGCGTGCTCTTGAAATAAGCACCTCAATTGGAAGACTGTTTGCTCTCCTGAGTACTTCCACGTTTGATATGTGATGGAACCAACGGATTTTCATCATACTTCTGAGGTGTCTTTGCTGAAAACGTTCTAATTCTTTCACATGACGACGGTAAGTGACCCAGCTTTCACATCCATATAGCAGTGTTGGAATGACAACTGCTCTGTAGACAGCCATTTTCGTTGACAAAGCAAGGTCGTGGTTGTCAAATACTCTCTCTCTAAGTCCCCAGAATGCTCTAGATGCAGCGTTAATTCTATTGCGAATCTCGCTGTCCATGTTTGCTTTGTCATTAACAACGTTGCCTAAGTAATTGAACTGATCCACCACTTCAAGAGAATTTCCGTTAAGTGTAATGTCTGTTTGGTTCACTTGATGAGGAGTTGACATAATCTGACTGAAAAGGGGGGATTACTCGTCAGCTATCCTTATGGACTGGTAATAAAAAGTGATGGTGCAAATCCATTTCATCAAGCACGAAACTTATACAGCGTGTTTGTGACATTTTTTTAATGATAAAAACAGTAATCATCTGTGTATCCCGTGGGGGCAAGACTGTCAGCTAGGGGGTTATAGGTGTCGAGCGGGCATGGCATTTAAGTCGCGAGTAATTTCATTAACTGCTTAACTGACGATCTTCCCCCTACAGATCGTCAGTCGACTATTTGTTTCATTAAATAATAATAAATAAATAACACTACAGGTAATTACGACACCCTTTCTCCCGGAAGGCTCTAGAAGAGCTTTGTGTGGGAGGGGGCTACACATTTAGAGACAAGGGACACACACCCAATATCCGTGTATAGTGGAAAAATCCCGCTCACAGTATTTTCTACTGCCGCGACCGGGGATCGAACCCGGAACTTTTGGGTGAGAGGCAAGTGCGCTCACCTCTCGACAACCGTCATACCATTGAATACAATGTCTCAAGTAGTAATTATAAAGCCATGATAAAATCACTTTAATGTTTCTTCAAGCATTTTTTGCATATTATAATTTCATTCCCTGCTTGACTGACGATCTTCCCCCTATCAGATCATCAGCTGACTATTTGTTTCAAGTAGTAATTATGAAAATTTCAGCCATGATAAAATTGATTTTATTATTTCATCATTTTAATGTTTCTTTAAGCATGTTTTACATATTAGAATTTCATTAACTGCTTGACTGATGATCTTTCCCCTATTTGATCGTCAGCTGACTGTTTCATTAAATACAATGTGTTAACTAGTAATTATGAAAATTTCGGCCATGATAAAATTGATTTTATTATTATTTTATCATTTTGATGTTTCTTTAGCCATTTTTTACATATTAGAATTTCATTAACTGCTTGACTGTTGATCTAACATTGAAATGATAAAATAATAATAAAATCAATTTTATTTTACAGTTAGTATAGACAGAGTAAAACCTGCTTATCTCTTAAACGCTGTTAACCCGACGTGGGCAATTCAATTTCTAAAAAAAGAGTTAGATTCGCCATTGATTGCTTGAATGTTTAACTGCTTCTTTTTAAGAGGAGAAGAATTGTGGCGTATTTACTACTATTACTAGTTAGATATGTATTGTTATTATTTCTATATTAAGAAAGATACCTTTGGTATCTGGATCCGCTGCTAATGGTATCTATACCACAAGATTAATATTTCAAGATTGATACATACATAATTATATGATATAGTACTTATTTGAATACAATAAATTATGCCAAATATTTATACAAATAATTTTTTATTGTAGTTGAAGCCACGGTGGCTTTTTAAAATTTGATATCTTAGCCCCCGGCATTAAACCAGTCGATGTTGAGTTGAAGCTGATGATTGCGTGATGAATTACAGGTATTGTTTAGTTTCTTACAAATATAACGCTAAGTTTTGGACGGAAAACAGCCACAATATAATTTTGCTCATGTCGTAGTGTCATCGGACACCGCGGTATTGCAACGCAACCGGTCCTGCGAAACGCAATAAGGTAGTAAACACGGCGCCAACGATAGTACGATATCTTTCCTTCCCTATATGGTTTACATACCTGTCCCAGCCTTGATCACAATTTTATTAAGCTTCGCGTAGCTCGCTCGGTGCTTTGAGGTCGATTCTGTAAACGATAAACACTGAAATTGGTCTTAAAAAATTAATTTCAATGTCACGGTCCGCGCTGACTAATCGCGTCGAAATAATAATCAATTAGCCATACTCCGCGGAAAACAATTGGCTAATATATTTCTCCGGCAGAAAAAACAACGTAAAAACGTACGGATATCAACCTAATTGCCGCCTATATTTGGTATGATTGGCGTTAATTTGATCGTATTATATAGGCGGTCGGCGTTGACTCTAATTTGATGGGATAGGTTTGGATCCTCTTGTTTTTGTATTGTAATCTGTGGCAGAAAAAAACGGCTCGTTTATAGATTAAAATATTCCCCAATTAGCTTGTAGTCCGGGCGAAATCAGTAACCGAGTGGGAAAATTTATTTGGATGGAATATTTTTGTGCCATCCTGTTCAAACTGTGCTCCTTTATAAGAAAGTGCAGTTTGCCAGATGGAAAATTAGAAAAATTGATTTTTTCGTTTCGGAAAAATATTCTCGTATTTTTCACATCAAAGCAAACAAAATATGTTCTTAGACATTTTTCTCTATAGTTGATAGATTTCGAGGAAGAAATTCTTGAAATCTCAAAAAATGCGAAGTTTGCGATTTTCAGGGCTCAAAAACTATATGAAAATTAATGTTTTTTAATGTAAGAAAAATGGTATCTATTCCTTGAATCTTATACCATAATAAACTGTAGATATATTTTGTTATTCTTTAGTTTAAGTGCTTGTTTTTCAATTGTTTAGATGTATGTGCGCGTGCGCGCTCCAGTCAGCGTAGCGGCGCGCCTCACTATGATATATATGGATATTTTTATAGAACATACGCTTGAATTAGCTCGTCGTGCATCCACTGAAGTATAAAACAGTTTGTATAAAATATGAAACGTTACAAATATCTAATATAAGTAGAGTAATATAATATCTAAAATGTATGTTGCACTTTATTGTTTATTTAAAAGTGATTATAAAATAACTTACACATTTTTACAATAGTCAAGATCGCAGCCGCATATAGATATACAGGTAACGTTATTTTTTTATTGGCACATGTATTAGTATACATGATTTTTCTACAATTACACTCTTTTACTAAACCATCTGGCAAAGAATTATTTGTCATATATACAGGTATAAGAATATTATCCTAGTATTTGTAACCAACACTTGTTAGATCTAATTCAATGTATGTGGAAAATATTGTATTTTTCCAAATATATGTTTGCGTATATGCTCTCACAATATACAAGTAAAAGGCATCTGAACTTGTAAGAATAGAGTCTAGTAAACTCTAAACTGGCATGTGTATGAGTTGATAATGCGCGTACGATTTTATTTCTCTCGCACACAAAGTTAAAGTAATAGCCCAAAAACACTGTCGCGTATGTCTGCCAAGCTTCTCTCTCACCTATTTTGAGACAGAAATATTGCGATACACACTGAAGAGAGGGATAAATTTTAATCTACGTTTTCACGTTTTCAGTAAGTTCAGCGATTCTCAAACTCTCATGATTTGTCATTGGTTATTTAACAATCGTCTCATATTAGAATTAAATTCATCTTTATATGAAATATATAAGCTATTTTTAGTGGTAGTGGATATTCCTCCGACAAACGGACATTGCCAAACCACTATACCTAGGACTTGCAATTTTCTAGTATCTACATGTTACATGTTTTATAGCTGAATTGTACATCGTGGAATAGCTCAGTGTGTAAGTAACGTAAGGTGTAAGTAAGTAAGGTAAAGGGAATAAAATATCCAGGTTCAAATCCTGTTGAATACCGATTTTTTTTAAAAATTTTATTATATTAAAAGTTAAACATTTTTCTTCTAAACATTTTATTTTATTAATCCGCGCCGCAAGTTTTGTTAAAACTTTCTTTTCGTTAAACATTTTTCTTGTATTATTCCGCGCGAGTTTATCCCTTGGTATTTAATGGTCTGCTTATTGATTCGCTTGTCAGACGAATATCCACAGCCATTTTTTTTAAATTTATTTATTATACATTACATAGGCCATAGGCCCTCAATCCATCGTGTTTTATTTCTTGCTAAATAAATAGTTAGACCGAACAGTTTACCGCGGTCTGCCAAAGCTGTAGTATTTTTTAAGGTATTTTTTACAGCCCATTCCTATATCACCTGATGATATGAGCGTGGCGTATCTATAGTTTTTATCCAATAAACAGACGTACCATCTACAGTTTGCGGTTTGGAGGGTCGCTAAGCCGGTCATTCTATTTAACGTTAAATGTATCCGGGTTTCTAAATTAGATAGGTGTGTAAATATTTATTTCGAATAACATTAAATTATAAAAATACAATATTTGGTAAATATGGAAACTAAATTAGGCGTCTTAAATGAACAGTCAAAGAAGTTGGTATTAAATGTAATAGATTATTTTACAAAAGAAAAGGAAAACAAGGGACCCTTGGTACCTCTTGAACGAATTCATGAAAGAGTTTCTGAAGCCTTAAACATAAGTCTCAGAACAGTTAGCAGAATTAAGCACCAACATATTAATAATGCATCCTTGAAAATAAAAAAACGAATTAAAAAGAAACCAAAAACATTAAATATACGTGAAGGCGTTAAAATGCATATAAGGGAAGTAATTTATAATTTTTATGAATCGAAAACACATTTTGCATTAGATACTTTGAAGGAAATGCTAAAAAATAAGGGAATCATTGACGTCTCTAAGGTTAGTCTCTTAAAACTATTAAAAACATTGTGGATTTAGGTATAAAAAAGATTGTAACCGTCACTATTTATGTGAATAAATGCAAATAGTTCAGCAAAGGGTTATATTTTTAAGAAAATATTTGGAAAACTGTGACAGTAACCTTCGAAAGGTTGTATTTGTAGATGAAACATGGGTATTTGCCAATGGAAGTGTTCGAAAATCGTGGCAAGATTTATCAAAAAAAAAGTGTCAAACACAAAAAATCAACTGTAGGAAAGCGATTCATTATTTTGCATGCAGGAACATCAGATGGCTTTATTCCGGGAGCAAACTTAATTTTTTCTACTACCAATAAAAGTATGGATTATCACAATAACATGAATTGTGACAATTTTGAAGAATGAATACAACAGCAACTACTGCCAAATCTTGAAGAACCAAGTTTAATTGTAATGGATAATGCTTCGTATCACACCCGACCATTAAATAAACAACCTACTTGTCAATAGAAAAAGCATGATATTGCAGAATGGCTAACTAAAAATAATATTCCTTTCCCTTCTACAGCATTGAAAGCGGACTTGTTAAATCTTGCTAGGAGTACTAAGAAGGAAAAAATGTACTTTGTTGACGAACTGCTGCGTGAGAATGGGCATGAAGTTTCCTAATATTCTATGATAACACCTTTAATATTTTTGTATAATTATTTAGCGATTGCATTACAGTTACAGACATATAATTATTTATAAATTGTTGTAAACTGTTTGAGAACCACTGTCATACCTGAGCTATCGAGTAAATAATTTCTTACGACGAAGTGACCTTTGGACCCGCCAAGTTAGAGTTTACTCGACTATAGATACAATTTTTTCTTACATTAAAAAACATTAATTTTCATATAGTTTTTGAGCCCTGAAAATCGCAAATTCTGTGTTTTTGAGAGTACAAGGATTTTTTTCTCGAAATCTATCAACTTTAGAGAAAGATACCTAAGAATATTATTTGTTTGTTTTGGTGTGAAAAATAAGAAAATATTTTTTTCGAAACGAAAAAATCAATTTCTCTAATTTGTTTAAGAAAACCTTGTTTAAACAATTCCTGACCACATTTCCTTCTAGCAAACTGTACTTTCTTATAAAGGAGCACATTTTAAACAAGACGGTACAAAAATATTTCATCCGAATAAATTTTCCCGGTCGATGACTAATTTGCCCGGACTATTGTTAAAACGTGTGCGGTAACGTTAAAGTTATATAACGATTTGTTGATAGTATCGTAGAAGTAATCGTTTCACGGCTAAATGGGTTTGTTTACGTGTTGAAGTGGGACTTGCTAAATCTCAGGAAATTATAATATTTTGTTCAAGCTGCAATTACCAGAAGAGTAGAAATCCTATCCTAAGCAATTGACATGGTTGGTTAGTCGAAAAATACGCAATAAATCCCTATATTGACAATTTTAATTATTTTAGAATTAAAGAAAAATGTATACCGGGCGATACAAGGCAGTGGTTCACTCCTAAACATTTTTTATTTTTGTACATATCTAAATGCAACTAGGAGTGTAGAACCATTCACAACTGCATTTCTTGACATAGGAAGTAATTTTATAACACTTAGTATCTTCGCTCTTCCAATTCCTGGAATTATATCTGGTAATCAACGTTGTTTTTAGAGTTCTGAGTAATCTTTCAACTAACCCATTACTTTGAGGATGATATGCAGTAGTATGTATTTAATGAAATCCTAGGAAATTTGAAAATTGTGAAAATAACCTGTTGATTATTTATGGAGAGACTCAACATATTTCAACTTGAACACGAACTTTGTATGGACAGAGATATCCAGAATGAAGACAACCCCTGAGAAACTATTTCGCCTAGTTGGAGCATTAATTTAGAACTGAACCTGATATAAAAATTGAAGAAAGTGTTATTGTGGATGAAGAACAGAACATTAATATATTAGCTTTAGTGCATGTCAACCCAACTATTTCGATAAGACAAATTGAACCGGTTACCAAAGTATCAGCCAGGAAAATTTTAAAGAAATACGACTTTCAATCTTATAAATATCAATTGCATCAATTTTTGTATGAGAATGATTATGAACGAAGAATAAATAACCTTTTGTAATTGGTTACAATTATGCCAACTTAAAATGAGAATTTTATCAAAAAGATTTTGTTCTCTAATAAATCGATACAATCCATGGGTTATTTAATCGAAAATCCTCACAATATGAGACAGGAGCAGTTTGACTTCAATGTTTGGTTAGACGTACTGGGCGACCATATAAAAGGTCCAATAATTTTTGACGAAAATCTAACTGGACCAAGATGTCTAGAATTTCTCCAAAATATGATTCCACAGATTATTTAAGTCTATTTTAAAATTCATTTTTAACAATTAAACTCCGGCGAAATCAAAATAATTAACGAATCAGAGATAATCTCTACTATACAATAGTGCAGACAAGTGACTGTTCTTAATTTAAAAAATTACCAATCAATCATTTTTATCTATAATTTAAACAGTTGATAGATTAAAAGAACTATAATTTTTCTTATTCGTTCTATATTTAGTGTATTACAAAAAAATATTTTTATAATATTAACATATTAATGCTACCTGTCTTCTTTGTAACCTCTGAGGAGCCTCAAAATTTTATCTGTCGACAATTGGTATAATAAGTGGAGTTTCGTCCTCCTTCTCACATATCAGATTAAATCATGTTTCACTCCATTTGTAGTGGCATGTTTGTTTAATAGATTGTGTTCCAAGAAGACTCTTAGTATTTGTCTTCTATCCAAACCTAGAACTTGCTATGTTTTTGTTTTGGATGTACTCGAATGTGGTGGAGTGTCTCAGCTAGAGCAAGTTATCCCAATATTATATATGCCATAATTTTAGTCCTCACGATGCTGCGAAGTTCAAGCTCATGAGAGCAATTGTCACTACCTCTTCGGCTACTTCATTGCCTCTTATCTCCTGATGTGTTAGTCTCCATAACATGTTTATGTCGAACTAGACCAACTTAATTGTGCTTGCTTCCTACCTGATTGTATAAATCAGGTAGGTTCGTATTTTGCTAATTGTTTCCTGTTTGGGTCCATCCATACACCACACTTAAATCTCCAAGTGATATGTTTGGGACTCAATGTATTTATTCTATCCTTTCAGATACTATGATTACAAAAGGTTTAGGAAACTCACACTTAGATTTGATTTTGCTGGATCTCGCTTAGGACATTATCCACTTCTAAGAATTTTTGCTTGACTCTTTAAGCGTCCAAAATGCCTGGACAATGAAAACTAGGACAAACTTCTACGCATACAGTTAGCAAATACTTTACAACTTCAATTGGCTTGACAACAAAAACACGTGGATTCCAGGAAAGACTGATCCACATTCTTGACTCGATAGATATGGATTATTTATTATTTTCTGTCTTTTTGTGTTATCAAATAGTTATTTATAGGATATTTATGTTTTTTAGATTGACACTTTATCACGTACTTTATTATTATGGCTAAAATTTAAAAACATATTGTATATACATCGTGTCCAAGTTATTAACGTATTAGGTAATGGAACAATGAAAACGGTCGAAAAGTATTGAAAAGAAATTAAGGTCATTATAGCGCATATTCTTAAAACAAACTAAGATTGGTAGCCGGTATATTTATTTTAAAGGACTTTATCGGTAGACTGTACGATGAGTGAGACAAATATTGTGTTGTATTATTTATCGAACTAAGCAAACCGTTGAATCTAGTTGACAGAAAAATATTTAAGAGTAAATATCTCTTATTTTTCAAAGTACAAACAAGCGATGGCTATAAATGGTATATAATCGCTAGAAATGGATAAAAATATAATAGTGCCCCAAGGTTCAATTTTCGAGCCTCTATTATTAATTTCATTAACGATTTGCCTAATCTTGAGCGAGAGAAGAATATTATTGTCTGTAAATGATATAAGCTAATGTCTAGATAAATCAAAAATCGAAGTTTGTGACAGGGGATGTTAAACCGCCTATATCATTTTAATTTATTTTCTTTAAATGTTGCTAAAACTATGTTTTTTTTTCGTTTCGTAGTGAAAATATTTTGATTAAGGCAACTGAAGATTTAGGAAAGTATTGACAATTTGGAGTAACTATATTTCTACGATAGTTTAAACCAGCAAACATTTTGGTTTAATTTAACATCGAGACTACGTAAATTATGTATAATAAATTTAGTAAAATTAGATTTAATCATATTTAAGTAAAATATACGTTGGCGCGACGTGGATTCGACGTAAGTGGAGAATAAGACTACGTCGAAATTTGGTTATATTGGCCAAAATAGGTAGAATTGCATCTAAATCCACATTGTAGTAGCCCAGTAGTTTGGTTAGTAATACCTGTCTAGGAAAATTTGACGTCAGTTTAACGTCAATCCGACGTTGATTTAACTAGCTTTAGGTAGAAACTACGAACATATTTGCAGATGACGCGTGACTCCAAGAGCACAAAAAGAAGAATTTTATACTTATTTGTTATTTTTATCAATAACCAGTAGAAATATTATTGGAAGTCACCAACGCAACTTAAACATATACCTAATTCACAGGAAAGATTCAAAATGAATAAATGTCGGTGACAAAAATAGTATGTAATGTAATTGAGACGTATCTACAGTTCAAGCATGTGAAGGAAATTTTGTCGCGCATGTTAACACTTTTACTTTGAAAAATAACAATGCCCCTCCGAAATATACCCTTTAATAAGAAAATTCCTATTATCAGGTTAAAAAAATATAATAATATTCGGAGCTAACAGTATGTTAGATTTGTTCTGTATGGCTTTAAAAATCATTTATGTTTTTTTGGCATTAATCTGTCTGTTCTAGATAAGCTCATTTTGAAATTTTGAATTTTGGAATCGTATTTCAATTATGCTAAGAAAATTCGACCTGAAAGTTAATATGACTGAAATTCTAGGTATTTACAGGTAGCTTTTTATTAAGTTGAATTATCTTTTTTACGACATCTTAATAATTAACTTTACTTATTAACTAATTCTTAACTTATAAGTTTCTTCAAAAAATTACCTATAGGTAAATATAACATATTTAGGTAAATTTCACTTATTAAGTGTAAATTCTTGTTTGACGTGTATTGACAAGTGAATTAGAGTGAATAGTGAGTCGAAAGTAGTATAGAGGAGATCTTTGTAAGAAGTAAATATATTTATAAGATTTACTGTTTTTCGCACTCATTTCTCTATCTATACCACGAGTGAATCAAGTTTAAGAGTTCAAGTGTAATAGTTTTTTAAAATGGCCGAAATTCTCAAGAATAACGACGAAGACAATAACTAAATAACCTAATTGTTAAAATAACCTAAATAGTATAAATTTTACAAATAGGTTATATATGGCTAGTTTTTAAATTGGTGGCTTGTTTTTTATTGTACACAATCTATCGACTGTAACATTTTTATACTCGGACTCGAGTAACGGCTAATAATAATAATAATAATAATAATATGGCTAGTTTTTAAATTGGTGGCTTATAGTTAAATTTATTTTGTAGTCGATTTTCCAGGTAATTGCTGCAAAAAAAGTTAATAATTATTTCTTCAGGATGACTTTTAGGTTAACTAAATGAGTAATCGACTATTTGGTTGAAATTAAGTAGATTTTTCGTCTGTAGGGTAATTTTTGTAATTTTTTTAGTAGTTTCCCCTTTCTGATTTGGTTAAAGTTACTTTTAAGCAGATTTGTATGTGAGGTAGATTTCTTGGTATAATTTACGTAAATTTAAATATAAATTAGAACCATTTGGTAAATTTAAATTGGTGATATCTTTTTCTAGTCAATTTTACGTAATAAGTACCTTAAGAGTCCCGTTTGCAAAGCACACAACTACTAGGCCGATAAATTATAATAAAAACACTGTACCGAGGGGTGGAGCTTGCATTGCGGTTATTGTTTTGCTACTGGCGTAAATATTACCTGAGATTTCATCAGATCAGGGTTGGAATCGAACTCATTGTGCCGCTTGTGGAGTGATTTATCATCAGAATGTTCGGCAGTAAATGAGGCCACAAATAACACTGAATACGCGTAGAGACGCGCGGAGATATTGCATATACGAAAATCGAAAAAGAGCCACACAATTAAAAATACTTGCAGTTAAGGTAATTAATTTTTAATTTTTTTTTGTGATAAATGTTATTATATTCTACGTTGCTGCGTTTTTAGTTTTTTGATTTTCACATTTTAAAATTTTCAAAATTCGTAAAGAAAAAAGTAAATTTTTTTTTTTAAAATTCCACGCAGCGACACATTGAACTTTTATGTATTTACCCTCCAAATTTCGTATTCATATCTTCTCTAATTGTGTCACAGTTATATGGCTACGATTTCATGTTTTTTGTGAACGCAAACGGAACTCTTAATAAGTAAATTCGACTTTTACCTAGTCGAGTTATAGCTAATTTTATAGAAAATGTTTGATGGTAACACTATCCATGGGTTTGCTGTTTTTATATAATTGTTTCGAAGTTGATAGGGATTTTTTGATACAGTGACTAGACCGTACGAGAAATTTGATGATAGACACAGTGACATGAAAATTTTACGACTTTAAGAGGTTTTCTGAGGGGCGAGCGTAGGTGCGTCTTTACTATGTACATACTTTGATATGCGATGTAAAGCAACGTCAGGCGCAGTTAGTAGTTGGATGGGTGACCGTTCCAACGATGACCGCGGCTTGTATATCAGTGTATACGCGGAAGCTATACAACCTTAGGCGAGGGTTGTATAGGGGATATACCATCCTTCGGAGGGGATGTAAAGCCGTCGGTCCCTTGTCTATTAAATGTTAGGCAAGTAAAAGATCCCTACTCTTCTTAAGGGAAGAGGTTCGGCAAAATTCCTGGTTGGGGGTAGGCATCGGTGATAGGCCTCAGTAGCGAAAATAGGCCGACGTTAAATAAATGTATTAAAAAAAAAGAGGTTTTCTGATAGCCAGTTGGTACCAATAGACTATAAAATAATTTCCAAAACATTGTATTCGTATATTATACATTTTTATTGTATATGAAAAACAACTGATTTTATTGCTAATAATATTTACAACTTTAACTTCATCGTTATGCGCTAAACATTTTTATATTCCATGATTACTCTAACAGATTTCCTGTTTACACGATTAAAATCTCAATTGTACCTTTTAACGTCTATATTTTCAGCGTAAGAAATATGTAGAACAATAATATAATAATAGTAAATATCAAATTATTGCCTAATGTAACATAATTTTTCAAACCTTGTAAAAATTGCTATGCCAAAAATCTCCAAAGTATTACCTGAAACAAAAGAAGAGTATATTACTAAATGTCTAAATATAGTTATAATTCATAACTTATGAAGCACCACCTTATCAGTTTTAATAAATTATGACGTAGTTGTTTGTCATTTTGCCAATTGGAGATGTTTTGCAAAATTCCCGACATATCATATCACGATAGTAGATCATTATTTTGATTGAAAAGTTGTAAAAAAATAATAGTTAATTAGTCACAAAGATCATCCGTGTCATATTCTATTTTCTGTAACAATTGTTTAAAACAATAAATTCTATGAATTAATCTGTAGATTAGATAAGCGAAGGTCGGTCGTATTTTAATTATGGATTTATGACTTCCAATGATAATATCATAAGTTTGGAGATAATCTGCGATATGCTGGGTAAAATTTTTGCTAATTAGTCGGATATTGTGATAAAATATTACGGTTGTGTGCAAGAATTTGGCTCAACAGTTTTCAAATGATGAAGTCCTAGACATATGTACATTAATGTGGGTATAATAAATAGATTGTGTGTAAAAAAAGAGAATTAATTAAATCATTGGGAAGAGAATTAGTATCTCACTTAATTCTTCCATTGTAAAACATTTATTGATTGATTAATCGATTGTGAAAGTAATTACCACCTACTCTGATTTAGTTAAATTTACATTGCTATAAGAAACAGGATAAAAATAAATGATAGTAATAAATCCATGAGTATGTTTGATCTTGTTTAAAATTATTGCATCTATCCTTTCAGATATATTTCGTTCTACTAGTTAGACAATTGGAAAATTTAGATCAATGTAGGTGGTGGTGTGAACTCTATGAAGACAGTGCAGTGCAAAAATAAAAAAATTAAATAATTGAAATTCGAACCCAAAATGGAAAAATAACAGATATTAAAGAAGTTGCTGGTGTTTTTAATAATTATTTTGTGGATACACCTAAAAAACTAGTAGATCAACTTGACCAAGAATCTAGTGCTCAATTTAAAATTAGTGGGGAATATCCAATAATGTTTTTAGGTCCAGTATACGAATTGGAAATCTATAATATAATAATGGGTTTAACGAGTTCAAACTCTGTTGATGTAAACGAAATAAGTGCAAATACCTTGAAAGTTATTGTAAGTTACGTTGTCAAACCGATTACTTATTTAATAAACTTAACATTTGAAATCGGAGTATTTCTCGATATACTAAATGTAGCTAAAGCGGTTCCACTATTTAAAAAAACTGTCTATACTATCTACAGCATATAAAATTTTAGAAAAAGCTTTATGTAATGACATCGTTTGTTTTTTATCAAGAATTAGTATATTAAATAAGGCTCAACATGGTTTTAGGAGAAACAGATCTACAAATTCAGCTATTTTTGAATTCCTAAATGAGATTTACGAAAATTTAGATAACAATAAAAAAGACTATAGCGTTCTTTATGGGCATAACTAAAGCTTTTGATTTGGTGGACCACTGCTTACTTTTGGACAAACTTGAAGCTTATGGACTGAGGGGTAAAGTGAATGAGTACATAAAATCGTATTTACGGGACAGAACACAAATGAATAAAAAAAGATCTCATTCGGAAGATGTTAAGCAAGGGGTTCCACAAGGTTCTGTCCTTGGACCACTTATTCATTTTATTTATAAATGATCTTCCAATTGCCAAGGACAACAAAAATATAGTTATGTTTGCTGATGACAAAAGCTGTATTTGTAGTGAAAACTAAATTTTGGATACTGTAAGGAACACACACTGTTTTGGATAAATGCTGCAACAAAATTTTTAAATACCACTAAGACTGTATTTATTCAATTTACACCTAGGCTAAAACAACTTGATAATAGCTACCTTCTAAAATGTTATGGTAAAAGTATCGAGCAAGTGAGTGATACCTTTCTAGGTTTATATATGGACAATGCCCTCAGCTGGGAATTTCATATAGATAAATTTTCTAAAAATATGTCTTGAGTTTGCTTTGTTGTATATAAACTTTATATAGGAACAAGCAGGTAATAGGAATATTATGATGTCTTACTATTACGCAACTATATACTCTAGTAGAATTAAATATGCAATAGCATTTTGAGGTTGTTCACATCACAACGTAAGAATCTTTCGTCTACAAAAAGAGCTATTCGAATAATTGCTGGCGTTCCTAAACTCACATCATGTCACCACTATTTTTAAGGAATATAATTTATTAACCATGCCATATATTTATTAATGGAAACTTTAATGCTTATAAAATCAAATCATGAAAAATTTGTACAAAGTAATCATTATCGTGCTTACAATACCCGGAGAGGAGAAAATTCTAGCTTACCTATCCATAGCTTGGCAATATATGAAAAAAATCCTGCATATATTGGTATAAAATTGTACAACAAATAACCTGATGAAATAAAAAATATTAGACATATGCTTTCCTTCGAGAAAAATTAAAAATTTTTTAATTAACAAATGATATTACAGTGTTCAGAAATATCTAAATGAGTAAGGTATGTATCTGTTCTTTATTTCTACTTATGTATTATCTTTTAATTGTGCTTCTATATTATTATTGAAACTTAGTTTGTGATCTGTGTTTTAGGTTTGTTACATTACGAAAGTTTGTAGCTTGTAGTTTATTAACTTTTCCTATACTATGTATCATAGTCTACTGGAATAAATACTATTATTATTATAGATTTTCAGGAGGATGTAATTAACATAGTGTAGATCCTTCAGCAGCAGTAATCGTTCAGTCATTTAATGACTTCATTAAGAAAATTCCCGAGACAAGTAGATTTTGAATAAAGCCTTTTGCTAAATAAACAATAAAATTCTTCACAATTTGTTAACTAAGGAAAAATGAAAGAAATATTTGTTTATATTTTTAAGGTTAGAATAAGACCTTTCTACTTTTGTGATTTTTTCATTTTTCAAAAGTAAGGGAGATCAGACGAAAGGTTTATCCGATCATTCTCGAAATTTACAGGTGTATTTATAAAACAACAACAGGGGTTTCGGCAAAATGGAAAATTTAAAACTAACAGTCGTATCTTCTCTCTCTTGGATGCGCCAAATTTGAACAAATACGCTCAATAACGTAGATATAATTCTACAAGTGATGATGTTATGGACAGCTGCAGTTGGGTTTTTGCAAATCATTAGAAACATAATACTTGAATGTATAATCCTATAACTTTACAATATCAGTTAATAAAATAAGTGCACCTAAAACGCCGGTGACGTCATAACCGTAGTCTGCAGAGAAGTTAGTCACAAAACAACGGAAAAAGGATGTAAAGCTAAAAAATCGTTGCTAGCAATGAAATTGTCAGCCGAATTTGACAAACCACAAACCAAAATTCAAAATAATAACAAACTTTTTGCAGGCCACCCAGTATTTAAATTTAGTCGATGTATTATGTTCCCAATATGATACTTTGAATTTCAAATTCAAATTTAATCAATTATGCCAATTATTTATTGGCAAACATATTATGTATTCATTACTGCCAACCGGGTTCATTAAATAAAACTGATTGGTTATTTGTTATTATACCGTTACACAAAAATGTTCGTATATTATATCACAAATAGGTTTCAGATATATATAGACAATTGCCATAAAACTGCTAAAAGAGCGTGGTCAATAAATTCATAAATTTGGCAAGGCGATAAATTTTGACGGATATATAGGACGTTCCGAAATACTGGTTACAAATGAAAAAAAAATGTTTCTTCATCGCTAAATATTTTTGGATCATAAGTATACTTGGCTCCAAAACTTAAATATCATAATACAACAACGGTTGATGACATGAAGCACAAACAGAATCCGCAAGCAGACTCAGTGCCTCAATGCTTACGCGTTAGGCTTGAGATCCTGGATAGGGTATGGATGTTCAGTGGCGATTTTAATGTATTACCGAGTCGGTAGCAGTAGATTAGACGAGGTTGTGTGAGAGACAACACGGCTAGTCGCTGTACCACTACTGAGTTCGAGTCTCAGTTACGGCAGGTGGCAATGTCGTAGGGAATAGTCGTTGTGTAATTGTCTGTGTACATGTGCAATAATGTGCAATAGTTGTAAAAGAAGAAACCGAAATTTTCTCAAATACTACAGCCAATAACAAATTATATAAAAAGACCTGTTGTCCTCTAACTGACCAAAGAAAGTTTACCTTCTGCAATTTAGTAGATAACATCTTCTGGTCGTTTATTGTTGATGAAACATTACAGGAAGAAACAGGAAGTCGTCAAGTGAAAAACAGAGACACTGACCGACCAAGAAGAAATATTGACGCTGAAGAAGAAGTATTAGGATCTTATAATGGAAGATTCTACGATAAGTACTAGAAGATTAAGCTTAAGAATGCATATATCTCACCAAAGCGCTTTAAGATTATACTACATGAACAACAATTGCACCCATTTCATTACCGAAGAACTCAAGAATTATTACCTGAAGATATGCTGCTTGAACGAATGGAAAATGCTCCAAATTTTTGAAGTAAAATACTTTTTACAAGGCATATATTTAATTCTCGGAATATGCATTACTGGGCTGAGGAAAACCCTAATGCAGCAATACAAACCCATTTTCAACATACTTTCAAAATAAATGTATGGGCAGTAACAATCAATTAGTTGGATACCATAAATTTCCTGGGAATTTAAACAGCGATGTGTATTATGATTTTTTGGAAAACACCTTGCATGAAATATTAGGCAATATTTCATTGCGAAGAAGAAGAAATATGTTTTTATGCATGATGGCGCAACACCGTATTATACCAGAACATGTAGAACATGGTTACATAACCACTATCCTAATAGATGCACCGATCAAGTGGCCTTCTCGGTCTCCTGACCTAACTCCTCTTGATTTCACTGTGTGAAATACTCAATACTCAAATTGGTACTATTTAAGAGTTTAGAGAAAAAATCGATGAAGTGTTTACAGTGCTACAGAATGATGAAAGAATTTTACAGGGTATTCAACGTTACTTAAAAAAGAATATTGTGGGTAAGTGAAAATGGAAGACATTTCGAATTTTTATAATTACCCCTTAAGTAGAAGAGAGAACTTGACTGATACCATGTAAACTAATGTCTGGATGGCCTGTGACTAAGCTTAAAACATGAATTTGATATTTTAAGGAAGTCGGAAGATATTGCAGATAAACTGAAATTTATTACCCCGCTTTAAGGAGTACATCTCTCTTATTATTCATTTTCGGAAATAAGTTTATATAAAAGTCTACCATTGTTTTTGGATGTACTATTAGCCAATCTTTGAAAATAATTTTGAAACGTAACAAATACACACAAATAAATATAATGCTTCAAGGACTTCATTCAATGAACGTTAAACAGCAAATTCTTTACAGAACGCTAAAATCTAGATATGACTTTTAAAGTAAACTTCAAATTGACTCCGGATTATTTAAATATGCGAAAGATAATACTAAAAATTTTAATGACTTTTTATAGATAGTCCCTTAATCAAAAAGATTAGTTAAACATTGTTTTGTAAATGTCTCGTTGTATTCAGCCAACTTCCGGAGGTAATTAAACAAGGCAAGAGTTATTCAGAATTTAAAAAATAATTAATTGCATAAGTTTTTGAGAGTGAAAACAATTTAAATTGTTTTATATGTAAAAAAGTTTTACACATTGTAAATTTTAGCAAAACCAGATACATGTTATCATTAATATAATTCATATAAAAAACATAAATGGTCACATTTTAGACTTAGTTCTGTCCAGCATGAATTGTAGAGTAGATAAATCTACCGATATTTTAATCAGCGAGGATCTTCATCATCTTGCGCTTTTGATATTATTTAATATTCATAAAAAACGTAACAATAATAAGATTACCGTTGATATGACCTATTATAATTATCGCAAGGCCAATTTGGTCGAGCTTTATCAAAACTTAGCAAATATCGATTGGCAATTTTTCCTCAGTATTCAAGATGTAAATTATGCTTTTGATGAAAAAATATATGCTGTCCTAGATACAACTGTTCCTCAAACTATAACCAAAGGCAGGAGCTACCCTCCTTGGAATAATTCCAACATAATTAGGAGTATTAAAGAATAAGCCGTGATTTCAAAAACTTTGAAGATTCCCTTGCACTGGAAGAATTTAAATTATTAAAAACCTATATCAATGAGCAGGTTAATATTGAATATAAAAGTTATTGTCGTGACATTGAAAACAATATTAAGATAAACCCCAATAAGTTTTGGCAATTTATCAACAATAAGAAAACTAGTAGCAATTTTCCAACAGCAATGCATTACGGAGATGAACATTTCGTAGGCAATAAAGAGTTAGTAAATGGCTTTGCTCAATATTTTTGTAGTTCATATATCACCTCTAATGTCTCGATTGAGGACAATGTAGAAGATACAAATACTGATGTTTTAACAATTGAACAATTTACTGAACATGAAGTCTTGAATTCTTTAAGAAAAATCAAGCCTAAATATACGATGGACCCTGATAAAATATTTGCTTTTATATTACATGATTGTGCTAGTGTTTTTACAGCTCCTCTTACATTTCTATTTAATTTAGCCATTAAATCAAATACTATTCCTGTGGTTTCAAAATGTTCTAAAATAATCCCTATATAAAAAAAGGAGAAAAAATTAATATTGAGAATTACAGAGCTGTAACGATTATCAACAATTTCTCTAAAGCCTCCCGAAATATTGTTATATGATCCAACATTTTCTTATGCACGGTTTCTTCAAGGGAAGGTCTACTTCAACCAATCATTTCTGTATCATCCAATATATAGCTAAGGCTATAGATGTGAAGCTGATGTGATTTACACAGACTTCACTAAAGCATTTGACAGACTTGATCATGATATTCTATGTTAAAAATTTCAGAAGTTCAGTTTCTCAAGAAATTCGTTGCTTTTTTTCAAATCATATCTGAAAAATGTACACCACCATATCGAATACTATGATCAACGGTCTGCTGAATTTGTATCTACTTCAGGTTTACCTCAACGGTCTGTGTTAGGCCCATTATTTTTTAACATCTTCATTAATGACATTGCAGTTGAATTGGGTATCGAGTGTCTCTTATATGCTGACGATATGAAATTGTACAATAAAGTAAATGATGAAAGTGACTGTGTGGCTTTACAAACTGCTCTAGATAAATTCAGTGAATGGTGTAACTTAAATAAATTGCAGTTAAATATACGAAAATGTAATCTTACATTTACTAACAAACATCAATATATATCGAATTGAATTATAGCTTAGAGAATTCAGTGCTCTCACGTCCATCAACATTTCGTGACCTCGGTGTAACATTTGACAGTAAACTATCCTTTAATTGTCATAGAAATACAATCACAAATAAAAGCTTTAGAACACTAGGATTTATAATAAGGTGTTCCCACGGCTTTAGTGACATTAATACACTGAAACTACTATAATCAATCTTTTGTTCGATTCAAATTAGAATATTCGTCAATTATTTGGTCACCTCAATATAACATACATATACAAAACATAGAGAGCATTCAGAGGCACTTCTTAAAAACATTATGTTATAAGGAAGATGGTGTTTACCCTGCTATTGGTTTTCCTCATACTAGACTTTTAAATAGATTTTCATTTTCGAGCCTAGCGACACTGAGAACTTATAGCACAGCAAATATATTTTTTTGAAGTATTACATAATATAACAGATTGCAGCGCTATATTGAACTTATTACATTTTCGAATACCTTGGCCCGGTTCTAGGCAAAACTCACTATTCTATCTGCCGAATTCCAGAACTAACGTTCTGAAATTCTCGCCACTATATAAAATGTGTGAAAATTATAATAATCTTCAAGACCTGTTTGATATTTTCCACTGCAATGTAACTGAGATAAAAAGTAATTGCATACATTTAAACTTAGCTTTGTTTTTATTTCATTTCATTTACTTTTAATTTCCTGCCCAGTAATTGGAATCTTCTGTTGGGCAGTGTATTGTTAAATAAATAAATAAATAAATAAATAAGATCATTGCCTTAAGGTACCACCTTGTACCTCTTATTATTTTTTAATCGTTGTTGTATATTATGCTCTATATATGTATGTTTGTAATAGCTAATGGTTAAATAAAAAGATTACTATCATCCTCATTTTGATTAAGGTCAATAACAGCCTTATTATTCTTCCTTTAATGATGTGTTTTTAAAATTATTTTATAACAGCGTTCGTGTACTACATGAATCAAGACTTAAATGATAAAAACCACAACTCTTAGATTAGTTTTAATTGCCATAATTGAGTAATGACATAATAACAGCATTTAGATTTGCTCATTTGACATTCATCAATTCTCAGAGAAACGCGTGAATTCAGTTTGCGAAAGTTTCCGTAGAATATGTATTTATTTAAGTATTTTTCATTTTATTACATTTTCGACGAATTTTATATAGAAATATACACAATTCAATGGAACGTAAGTAATTGTATCCTAAAAATATCTCGTGAGACTCAAAGAAAATCACAGGTTCGATTTTCCTTTCTAGAAACAGACTGTATTGTAATAATGCTATTTTTAAATACTATCCATACAGGGTGACTCAGAAGTATGGACAATAATTATATACTACCTATACGGTGTGATACAGTATGTAGAAATATTTCGGGAGCATAGTGTTTGGGTCAAAATAACGTCAAAGTACCTGTAAATATATTGATAAGATCCTTAATCCAGGACAATTAGTAATCGTTTTTCAAAACTTTTTATTATGAAATATCGATACACGCCTGAAAGTTACGCCACCGACGCACTGGAGCTGCGTGACATATAAGAAGTCAAAGTTCGCGGATTTTGTTATCTCGCTTCCTATCGCTCCAACGTGAAAAACACCTATTACAAAAGTTGAAGATCTCAATTTTTAATACCTAAAAAAAAAAAAAAGATTTGACATAAATACGCCTAACCGTTCTTGAGACATGAAACTGAATAAATGTAAAAATCCAAAAATACGGTATGCAACGTGTATCGCATCATTTTTCTCTCTTCCTACTGCTCAAACGGCAATGACACTTAAATTATGTTTTTATAAATAAACGCCCTTTCTAAAAAGCCCAGTTTGGTTTTCGTACACCTAACTGTTCTCGAGATATGAGACACGAAAGATAAGTTTTGGTAAAAAAATACTACATCTATTTGAATGCTATTATCTCGCTCTCTATGGCTCACAAAAAATGAAACAAGTTATTGCTGTTAGATAAAGGAAATTATGTAACAAAAAGGCCCCATCAAATAGATGTAGTGTTTTTTAACCAAAACTTATCTTTCGTGTCTCATATCTCGAGAACAATTAGGTGTACGAAAACCAAACTGGGCTTTTTAAAAAGGGCATTTATTTATAAAAACATAATTATATAGCTGTCATTGCTGTTAGAGCAGTAGGAAGAGAGAAAAATTCGGCTATTCACGTTGCATACCCGAATTTGTCTATTTTTGCATTTTTACACATATTACTATTCAACTGCATATCTCGAGAATGGTTAGGCGTATTTATGTCAAATATATATATTTTTTTTAGGTATTAAAAATTAAGATCTTCAATTTTTGTAAAAGGTGTTTTTCACGTTGGAGCGATAGGAAGCGAGATAACAAAATCCGCGACCTTTGACCTCTTATATGTCACGAAGCTCCAGTGCGTCGCGTGGCGTAACTTTCAGACGTATAGTGATAAATCATATTAAGCAGTTTAATAATTAATTGGATGAAATCTGCGGTAGGTTCTTGATGAAACATATTCAATAGAATAATTATAAATATTCAAAAGAATAGTTCCAATTAGTAACAAATAGTCTGAAAGTGAGATAATAATAAAAATATATACCCCACGTTTACAAATACTAACAGTCTGATTATTACTAATAGTCTGGCTATTTAGGGCCCTCTCGACAAGATGAAACAAACAAAAAATTAGGTGCAAATCGATACTTCACGAATGATTGTTTCTGACTCCTTCTCTAGTTATTGGCCTATAGTAGTTGTTTTTAAATTATGTCCCTGTTTTTTTTTTAATTTTGCCTTTCAATTTTAGGTCAAGTTCTTAAAGTTTTCCGTTAATAATACACCCTTAATCTTATCACAAACTATCTTCATTTCTTATTAGATTTGGCACGATCCCAAGGACCAAGCCTGCATAATCTACACCAGCCGCAAATTAAACTTCAGACGATATCTGCAATGTCGCCATTTGTGCAGTCTCGCAATGAACTAGAATTTGCACCGTATCGCTTATGCGGTGGCAGTTTTTTAAGCTTCAATGAATCATATTATAGTAATATATTAATTTATGGTCTAGTTTATGTGTCGATAATACTGAGTGCATTAGTTTACCGTGTATGTGGTTCTACTATCACCGACGTTAAAGTTAAAAAATGCGTATTTGTTTTCGTCTCAGATACTAGAAATCTTATCTTTAACTGGATATGTTACAAGCGCTAGGTAAAGAGGCGAAAAACGAGATGAGGATGCCATGCGTTAACCAGAGATTCTGAATTTTCAAGATTAATACCAACATTATTTTTTTAGTTAAAGTAGTTTGTTATTTAGTTTATTTATTTATTGTAATAGAAAGTAATAGAAAACATTATACATTATGCCGGATCCACACACTGCGGCCAACGTTGGCGCCAACATTGGCTTATATTCGCGGTGTTATTCTGTAAAGCATCCACAGATTGGGGATAAGAGAACAATCAAACATGTTAAACATAATTTTATAAAGAAAGATTACTGAGTGTATATCCTTCTATTTTCCATACTTGATGTACGAAGTCTACCAACATAAAATTTCGCGAATACCCAGTTATTGGATAGATACCATCTTCAATAAAACATAAATACTTAATAAAGCGGCGCTGAATATTATCAACATTGTTTATATAGATAGCATATCCTGAAGACCATATCAGCGGGCAATATTCCAATTTTGATCGTACAAATGAATTGTACAACAGTTTCATAATGTCAGTATTGCTGAACCCTTTGCAGTTTCTTATTACAAAGCCTAAGCTTTTTACCGCTGTGGCAATAGTGAAATTAATATGTTCTTTGAAATTCAGACACTTATCAAAAATAACTCCAAGATCATTTACTATGTCTGGCCTCTGCAATATTTGATCGTTTATATGATAATCGTACTCGATAGTGTTACTCACTTTAAAAATGTGAATATATTACATTTAGATACATTGAAAGGTAAGTGATTAGATAGGGACCAGTCATCAACGCTTGTTCGCTTTTTATTACATAATATATTTTCAAGTCATTAGTATATATGAGGCTCTCTACATTGAGATCATATCATTTGTAAAAGCAACAAACATAAGCGGGCCTAGTACGGATCCCTGGGTAATGCCGAAAGTGGTCAGGACGTCAAATGATCTGAAACTACGGTATTCCACGTATTGATGCCTATTCTCTAGATATGAAGAGAAAAAAATCTAATTGCTACACCGATAACATAAATTACTCGATTTCTCTAATGGAATATCATGATCCAGACGATCGAATTCCTTGGAAAAAAAGTCTGTGAAATGGTATCAATTTGTTTGTTTGCATCCATTTCTTTAGGACTGTTTTCTACACTTAAATTTTTTGTTGTTACGGGACATCCGGTATATCGCCATCGTTTAAGTAATTAAGGGATTCAATCACTTCATTTTATAGTCCATTTAATAAGGTCCCTAACATCAAAAGTTTGTAGGATCTTTTGCAATACACTTTCCCCCCTGTTTTCGAGGGTGAGAAAAACGATGGTGATGGTTTCGAGTTTCGAAATCCTTGCATACTACCCCTATCAAGGAAAAACCACCCCAATTTCCGTCTTCTCGGTGTTGGGCTTGCGAGTGATCGTCGGATCGATTTTTTTTGGGAATAAAAATAAATTCAGTTAACTTACGTTAGAGTATCCCGGATCGACACCCGGGGGTTGAACCTACTCCCGCCATATAAGAAAATACGGACTCGGCAAAATTTTTTATGGGTTTTCGAGGGCAGAGATCATGATGGAATTGCTATTATTACTACCCCCCCCCCCCCCCTCCAACGTATAAGCATCTCTTACATGCAGTCGGTCCTAGGCATGTGCGGATACGACCGGAGTTTTTATGAGAATATTAGGGAAACTAACCATTAATCGACGACAGTAGACCTAAGCAACCCCTGGTGTGGCTACACATACAGTTTATAGAAAAAGGGGTATTTTTATACATCGGGGTAGTTGCGGGGGTAGGACGAAAAATAACACTGCCATCGTGATTCCCGCCCTCGAAAACACGTGAGTGATTTCGATGTTGCGAGCAGGGCAGCTTCAACCCCCGGGGCTTGCTTAACTCCACTGTGGTTTAGTAATGGTTAGTTTCCATGATATTCCCGTAAAAACCCCGATCCGACGAATCTCCACGTGCCTAAAACTGATAGTAAGGACAAGGGGGTGGTTTTGTTCGTTGGGGGTAATTGCGGAAGAGTAGGGTGAAAAATGGCACGTCCAACATGATTCGAAAACCCATAAGAACTTTGTCGAGTCCGTATTTTCATATTTTCTTGGAATATTGCTATTACAGTAGGGGGTAAGTTCAACTCTCAGGGGTCGCTCTGGGGTACTATAATGTAAATTAACTGAATTTATTATTATTCCCTCAAATAATCCTGATCTGACGATCCCACTCAAGCCCAAGACCGAGAAGCCGGAAATTGGGGTAGTTTTTCCTTGATAGGGGTAGTACGCAAGGGTTTAAAAATTCGGAACCGTGACCATTGATTTTCTCACCCTCGAAAATAGGGGAACAAATGCATCGCAAAAGATCCTACAAACTTTTGATGTTTTGGCCTTTTTTGTACCTTGCTAATGGACTATTAGTGATGATGTAAGCCCAAACGCTTTTGGGATTATTTTTTAAACAATAATTTTTATAGGAGGAGCCAATGTTTTCTTTTACCACGACATACTTGGTAGTTCTCAGAAATATTTAAATTTCCAGTTTCTTTTATCAGGATCGATAGTACAGATTTTTTCGTCATGTCTTTAATTATTGTTCAGTAACTAACTTTGCTGTATTCTGGGTTCATCCCTGGCACCGACACTGGCAATGTGGGTGGGTAATGGGTAGTATCTGCGTTTTTTTCAAATGTGTAACCCCTTCTGGAGAGTTTTTTTATCTTTGCCTTTGGAATAGACTGGTACTGCCCAAATTGCTATACAGTTTATCAACTGCTATAATGACATCTTCAGTTTGAACGAACAATTTATGTTACACAAAGAGCCAACATAAATTTTTTACCGACTAGACCTTAACCAATACTGTATTAAAATGTTAAGCAAATTTTTCTCCCTATATTTAAAATTAATGAGTTCTATTTAAACAGTTCACTTGCCAATGGGAATATGCAAAGAACATGTAAAAACACGATGACATTTTATTAGAAGAGTCCTCAAACTTTAATTTATTTTACATGTCGGGCTATAATTAGCAATCGGCGCCAAGGCCGACGAAGTGTAAAATATTAGATGTTTCTTTACGTAAATAAATTCACAAAAACCTTGCCAGGGGTCACGCTTGTAATTTCATGTCAAATTATGTGGGTCAAAGATATATCGTGCAATTTTTTTTCCACGAAATATGTTCTTCCTCTTTATTCGATGAAAGTCCAACCTTTTATTAGAAACGGTCTTGAGATAAATTGTATCCAAACTTGACATATTTTTTCAGTCACGTTGTGCGTACAGGAACTGTTTGTAATTCTTGTAAGAACAAGTCAAATTAAACCAAAATATCATTATCAAGACTACAACATCGCATCGAGGGTTGTTATAAAGTTAAAATCTCTATATTGGTTGAGTCTTCGCAAGGTTATTGAAAAGCGAGGTAGTAAAGAGTATAACCCTCCTTTTAAACGTCAATCTTTACTGAAAATTAGGACACTAATTGAACGTTCGTGGGGGAACAAAAAATCAACGACAAAGAAAATAGTAATGAAATCGGCATAAATTATGATTTTAATTCAAATTTTAAACAACTATTCGTAACCATAAGCCAAAGTAATTTAAACTTTTTTATTGGTGTTGATGTATATATACCACCTAGAGCGAACCAAGAGATATATTTGAAATATACGCAACTTCAAGTGTCACTTCCTAACCATCAGTTCATAATATGTCGTGATTACAATCTTCCCGCGGCAGTATGGTGGTTTACGGATGGTTTTTTCCAAGCTGAATATTCTCAAAATCCTGCAGCATGTGTAGTGCATAATAGTATTAATTTTTTTAACTTGTATCAAGTAAATATGTAACCAAGTAGGCATGGAGCATTCTTAGATTTGTGTTTTGCTCATTGCATTGCTGTAAATTTGAAAAATAGCTCATAAGAGATTCAAGGCAACGAATAATTTAGCAGACTATCAATGTTTTCCATACCTCAGACATGAATGTAGGATGATTAGCAAAAAAATGTTATGCTAAATACATCGAAAAAATTAACACGAACTTAATTAACGATCCACACTTCCCTTTTTTTGGAGGTATATAAATAATTTAAGAAGCCTTAGAAATTATTCGTCAAATATGCATGGTTAATGATTGTTACTCTTCACTGTGTCTTTTTGCAAAGCATTTTCCTTCAATTTATTCTGATGAAAACTGTGCTACTCCCAACTATATAAATAAGAATTTCATATATCTAAATAGCTTTCACGTATCTGTTAAAGATGTCTATGAAGGTATATGTAAATTAACATCCAAATTACCTTTCGGCCCCGACCTGCCTTACTCTTGAAAAATTGTGTTAGAGCACTCTGGCTAACCCTCTGTATCTTTTATTTAACTTATTTTTGAGGACTTCAACTTTTCCAAATTATTGCAAAAATAGTTTCATAACTCCTATTCATAAATCTGGAGAAAGAATTACCGTGGAGTTTCACTTCAATCTGAAATGCTTAAACTCTTTGATAAGTTGATTTCAAGGTGTTTGGCCTGGTCATCGAAGCATATAATTGTTCCAGAGCAGCATGGTTTTGCATGCCTTTTTTGCTATCAGAATTATATGTTGAACGCTTTTGAAATTTGTACTCAAGTTGATAGTAAATATACAGATTTCTCAAAAGCGTTGACAAAGTCAATCACAATTTACTAATAAATAAACTTCAGGCACTTGGAGTACGTAAAGTGGTTTTAGATTGGATTAATAGCTTCATATCGGATAGGAGTCAATGGGTAAAAATTGATAATTATGTATCAAATGGAATTGATGTCTGATATGGAATGCCACAAAGGTCACACTGTGGACCAATTTTATTTATTAATGATATTAACCAGATTTTGAATCATTCTGAGTATTTTCTTTTCGCTGATGTCCCCTAAAAATATTTAGGTCAATATCACAAGATAGTGACTCTGACATGTTGGAGGTGGATATAAATAGTTTTTATGCATGGTCTGTGGATAATGCCTTGCTTTGAATACTTTCAAATGTTACTATATCTCTTTTTCTAGAAGTACATGAACTACTCTATATGAGTATAAAGTTAATGGTACGGCTCTTAATAGGGTCGAAGGAATCAGGGATCTTGGCATTGTTGTGGATAAGACATTATCATTTTTAGGTCGGGCCATGAATACGGATCTGTAGTATGGAGTCCTTTTTACCAGTATGATATCGATATGTTGGATAGGGTGCAAAAAAGTTTCTTAGGCATTATGTTTTAGGCTGGGATATATTTGGAATATCACTAACCTACAATCTCTGGAGAAACGTAAAGTAGTAGTAGCAAATCAGTCAAAATTTGTTTGGTGTGGTATTTTTAAAGGAGAAATTGTAGGGCTAATTTTACACTAGAAACATATTTAACAATGAATCTGCCAGAGACAGAGACAGCAGAGCTTTTAGAGGAACACTTTTCTGATGGGGAATTTAATGAAGTAATTTGGCAGCAAGGCGGAGCGAACCCACACTATTTTGGAGATTAGGAGGCATTTAAATGGTCAATTTTACATTTGGATTGGCAATGGCGGACCAATTCCATGGCCACCAAACAGTCCTGATTTAATATCTTTGTATGCATTTTATAAGTGTTAAGGACAAAGTTCATTATAATGTTAATTAGAATATTAAAATAATAAAAAATAAAACTAGGGAACCAACGAATTACACCAGGACAACAATAACTCTATTTCAAACTGTCTAAATAATTTAAGAAAAGATATGAGCTTCGTATTTTAAATACTGGAGGTCATTTTGAACAATTTATATAGTTCATGGCGCTGATGCGAAATTTTTGTTGTTTTATGTTATAAAATATTGTTCAACCCTTATATATTGAAATTAGGGAAAAAAGATCTAAACGAATATGTAAAAATATACAGGGTTTTACATTTACTAAAAACAGTCTCCATTGTTATATCACCTATGCTAGCAACTGTTTTTTTAATTACATTTGAAAGAAATATATACAACCTTACAACTTTTCTATGAAACTTTTTTATTTTCAATAATAACAGAAATAAAGGGTTATCAAAATATACTGAATAATCCTGTACTTATGGCATTACCAAAGACGATATTCGTAAATGTGCATAGGTCAGCTTTGTACAACATAAATGACTTAACGGACGATAATTGAAGTGTTTTCAGTATTAAAAACATCCAGAAATAGACAAATGGGTTTTTATTAAGTGCCAAACACTGGTATTAAGCGATTATGCAAGAAATTGGTGAAATATTGCCATTCCAGTATCCGCGTATCTCAGATAAGTAAACAGAGAGAATACAAGCATATAATGTATTGGCAAATATTTAGTTTTGAAATTTCAGCGATATAACGACATCGGCATAAAGTGGTAAGTCATGACCTGTAAATATCAACTGAAATGTTTATTCACGTATCATTTTGTTCAATAGAGTTTAGCAGGATTATTATGGATCTATGAGCGCTCTAGTTCTCCGAAAGAAAAGCGTTTTAAATATCTATAAGGCTTGTGTTGAAGAGAATCCGGATAACCCTAAGACACAAAACGTCAAGTTTACTGCAATTGCAGCGGGTAATTTTCATCTTTGTATTATACAGGTATGCTAATTAGTACGTCAAAGTACTTTTTCTCTGATGTATTTTAAGTTTAACCATGTAATTTTCTCTGTTTATTTTTTATTAATTTGTCAGTAAGTGACTCATCATAGCCGTTGTTTTTTGTTAGCGTTTTAAGAATTCTAACTTCTTTTGCAAAGTTAACCCCATTTAAGTTAGAGATAATAGTCTGTGTACGCTATGAAATGGTGACATTTTTATTTTCCAAGATTGATTACAATTTGTATGTGTAAGAGTGTCAGTAAAAGTTGGCTTTCTGTAAATATCAAGTTCTAGCCCATGTTCTTTACGTGTCAGCGTAATATCTAAAAAGTTTATTGACCGTTCTTTTTCCATTTCAACTGTAAACTGAATTTTGTTGTTTAGGGAGTTAATAAAATAGATGAAATGTGACAATTGTCTCTCAGTACCGATTCATATGCAAAACACATCGTCAACATATCTTACCCAAAAATGTACGTATTTAAGGAGATTATTGTTGGTGATAAAAAGATTGTTTTCAAAATTTGCCATGAATATCTCAGCTAATAATGGGCTTAACGGACTACCCATAGGTAAGCCCTTTACTTGCGTATACATTTTAATATCGAATTTAAAATAATTTTGTTTTTTAAATTCGATGATAAGAATAGATAAGAAGATGATAAGAATAGAGTATAGAGGTAAATAAACTTTTAACATCAAAGGAAACTAATTTGGCATTTTCGGGTAAGGTTATGTTTTCCAATCTGGTCACAAGTTCTAAAGAATTTTTTATATTGTAAGGGGATTGAAACTTGATCAGAGTCTATAAGTCGGTGCATTGATATAAGACACTACCGGTCTCATAGGAATACCCTCCTTATGAATTTTTGGTAAACCTTAAAGTATGGGGGCTGTAGCATTCATTAATAGAAGGTTGTTTGTTTGAAAATTTGTTATATTGGGTGTATTTTCCTTTAGTAGTGCCTGGATTTCTGACTGAAATTTTTTTGTGGGGTTATGTTTTAGTTCTTTAAAATCATCAGTATTTAATAATTCGTTCATTTTATTATTATAATCAGATCTAAATAAAACTGTCACAGTATTACCTTTATCTGCTTTACATAAAATTCACTCGTTAGAAGACAATTTACTACGGATATCGTTTACTGTTTTTTGTTCTAATTTGTTAGAGGTTATATTCTTTTGTGAGTTTTTTTATAACCTTTGACACAAGGTATTTTTCGCCATTGTTATCTAACGGGTTAAGTGCCAATTCAGTTTTTAGTCTTCTTGTTGGTTATTTTAGGACAATATTTTAGGCCCTTTCGAGCAACTTGGTTTCATTAGCGTTAAATTGTACATCGGTTAAATTAATTAATCTAGGATAAAACTTATCTGAATCCCCAGCTGGCAGGTTCGTATTCGAGCACTTTTTCGGTGGTGAATTTCTACGGAGATTTTCAAGTTTATTCAGCTGTCTAACGTATTTTCGTAATTTTCATGTACTTCTTCATGTAAATTTTTTAAAATCAAAGTTTACGCCAGCCATGAGCAGCCCAGCATTGACTTATCTCGCGGAAGGCGCCTCGTTCAAATTCAGGTGCTAGCGTCAGATACGAAATTAAAAGTGATCAGTGCGCAAGTGTTTTAATTTAGTATGTAGTTTTTATTCAGTTTTGTTAAGTTTGTTCTTTGAACATGTTCCTAGTTTTAACACCTTTTATAACCCGTCTGCGACGGAAGGAGCCTATGTTTAGTTGTTTTAATTTTCTTTTTAGCCGAACCAGTCCCACTCCGCCCGGCCATGCAATCTGCCACCACATTAGCGCGGTGGTTGCACGGTCGGACCCGGTGTGGGTTCTGGGGAGGTACTGTTTTATATTAGAATAAGAAATAAAGTCTTATCGATTGATTGATTTATTGCCGAATTTCTGCATCAACGATGTCAAAAACCATGGGATGCAGAACGTGGGAGAGTTCGGTATGTATGAGTTTCAAATGCAAACATAAGTTGTCGCGTCTTTTGTGCCATTTTTTCATTTCTTCTTTCAACCAAGTTATATAAGCACTATCTACTGCTTTCTTTGCCTCTCGTAAGTTATGCCGACACACGATTTTCATAAATTTAGGGATCAATTTTTCTCTGATACACTGTTTGTTGAATCACAAATGATTGTTGCACTTTTTCACTTTTCACCGTAGCATAGATGTGAGGTTAAGAGAACACAAGCAGTCTATTTTATATGATAAAAAATCAACTGGTTTCGCCGAACATTGCATTGAGCAAAATCACCTTTTTAACGGTAGTAGTGCTAAACTTTTGCATAATGCAAACAAAGGAAAAATTAAGAAGGCCCTAAGAAACCTAAAAACGTTACAAATACACAAACATAATTTATGAACAATCCTATACTAGACACAGTAATAAAATTAAAATTAAGTTCGTAGTTCCGGCCTGTATTGTTAAATTCTAAGAAATAGCAAATCAAGTTATTATCCTCCTCTAGGTGGGTGGAGGATTTGTAAGATATATACTGTGAACCACCACTTTCAGGTCAGTTTTAAGACTCTTTGATAATGGTCGCAAGGCCGAGACATATATGTAAGAGAAATCTGAGAAAAAAAACTAATGAAACAATAAACCAAGTGCGTATTGTAATTATTCTATTGAATATGTTTCATCAAGAACCTACCGCAGACTCCATCCAATTAATCAAATTGCATAATTATTAAATTCTCCCGCTTCTATTAATTTGTCGCGTGTAAAACTGGTCTTTGCATACATTGGTCAAAGCAAACATAAGTATATTAAGTGTGAAAGAATATGACAAACCATTGATATTTACTTAGTTTTTCTTTAAACTTTCTTTAGTTTCTGCAAAATACACATGCACAAAGAAATGATATCTTCCCTACTTGTTAGTAGTTACTTTAATGGGAAATTTAATACTCCTTCGTTGCCTTTATTTATTTTGCGTTGTTAACAAGTCAAAATCAAGTGTTAGCTGGACAAATCGAAGGTTAAACATTTTAATTCACTAGGACTTTGATCTTTACTTTACCTACACCAACAAACGTATTTTCCCAATTTTAATTAATGATCAGGCAGTCTTCCCACGAAGATGAGCACCTAAATAACAATTAAAACACAAATCCATTTAAAAGTGAATGTGCTGTACACCCTGTATAATTCTAATGAAAATTATGAATGCCCGTGCCCCATACAGAGGTATTGAAAGTGGTTTTCATCTATTAAACATGTGAAAAAAATCACATTAAAATCTACCTACACTCGGTATCGATATGGTTGGTAGAGATTGTAGTTGTTTACAATATTAGAATTTGAATAATATTGTCGATATTACTTAATTTTTTAAAATACGTTCTTACCAAAAGTGGAATAATGAGCATAAATTAATTGACGTAGAAAAGAATGTGTATACAGAGTAATACAACACTATTTTTTAACTAAAACTACTAGACGGTAATATAATCTTCAAGACGAAACGCCTAAAGTAATGAATTTCCTCTCAGATATAGGAATCAAGCCAATTAAATAAAATTGAGTAAATCCCAATTTTTGATCACGCTTATATGCTTATTCTATTAAATTATTAATTAAGACCTTGAATTGCTAATTATAGCATAGCATGTAAAACTAATTAAAGTATGTTTTACTGAAAAGTCATAGTGCTGTTACTCGAAGTATTAGTAGTATTTGACATTTGAAAATTATCGTATATGAGCAAATTCAAACATTAAACAATATAAAAATAAATAGTTCGAAATACTAAACGTTAAATCAAATATTTACACAAAATATGCATTACAACGTAAATTGTTGGGATTTTTTTTATACTACTATGGTACAGTGGCGTTTGAGAGAAACTTATAGGAGGAGTTAACAAATTTCCACCACGTTTGTAACGTTAACAATTTAACTTGCTCTTATTAAAATTATTGGTAGTAAGAAAATCAGTAATTTGTGGATCAACGGCATTTTCAAATAATTCCAAATAAGATTCACCATTTAAGTTTCCGGAATACCCCAGGGCTCAATTTTAGGACCAGCGCTCTTTTATATATATTTATATGTGACATACCACATCTACTCTCAGAAATAGTATCCATGTATGCAGATGATGCAGCAGTTATTGCACAACATGATGATATAGACAAAGCTGCACAAATCCTGCAAGATACAATTTTAGTGGTCCAGAACTATTTTTAAAAATGGCAAATTAAACTCAATCAGTTAAATTGCGAAACAAGGGTATTTATTCTAAGAAGACTACGCGATCCAAATGCAATGTAATAATTTTTTTTTTAATACATTTATTTAACGTCGGCCTATTTCTGCTACTGAGGCCTATCACCGACGCCTGTAAACGAGCTACCCCCAACCAGGAATTTTGCCGAACCTCTTCCCTTAAGAAGAGTAGGGATCTTTTACTTGCCTATCATTTAATAGACAAGGGATCGACGGCTTTACATCCCCTCCGAAAGATGGTATATCTCCTATACAACCCGCGCCTAAGGTTGTATAGCTTCCGCGCATACACTGATATACAAGCCGCTGGAAGATGTGTGAGGTGAGGATGCGACCTTCGTTGGAACGGTCACCCATCCTAATGTAATAATTGATAACGAAGAAGTAGTATGGAATCCCAAAATGGTACAATAAAATATCTAGGCGTTTACTTAGAGGGTTGACCATGAGTTATCATGTTAATTAAAAAAGCCAATGAAGTATACGCCCCTCATCAATGCTGTACTCCATAATCAACCGAAAATCATCACTAAAAGGTCTGCAATATATATTCATCATCCTAAGTATCGAGCATAAAGTAATACTTTACCTCTATAGAACGTTAAAACGGCTCTATATTATTAATAGTAATAATAATGTTTATTTACAGAAAATGATGCACATAATATAAATAATAAGTTACAGTAAATGTATACAAGTAAATAAACTAGGAGTTCGATAAGTGAGAGAACCCTTATTTCGAAATACAAAATAAAATATACGAAATATATTAGTAATAATAATAATAATCCCTTTTATTCATTTTCAAGCATAGAAATTGCCAAATAGCATAACTAAAAGAATCTTAAAGAACTAGTGTATATGTACTGACGGAAAAATATTCTCGTGCTAAAAATTGTTGTTAATATTGAGATAAAATAAAAAATCGCTGACATAGAAACATTCCTTTACTAATAATTTTTAAGTGATGTTTTGAATTTAAGTGTTTTTCTTCCTTTATTGTGTTTGGTAATTTATTAAATAGCTGACAGCCAACAAAAATTGGCGATTCTACCATGACTAATAAAGTTTACATTGTCATTAATATATAACAGAAAATTAAAGACCCTAAGACACTGCTCTGAAGGGTTCCGATGTTTATATTATATTCATTTGAGAAGACATTGTTACATGGCCTATGTCCATTTAACAGTTTTATATAAAAACTAGTATTTTGTTTATATTTAGCACGATCTGTGTAACCTTTTGATTCAGTTTTTGTAAGTGAAACTGTTTTCAACTAACAGAATTTACTTCTATAACTGCTAAATCATTTCACACTGTTTTATGCACATATTTTTATATCTTAGGAACTCAGTCATGTTTCTTTTACACTGTTATGTATTTCAGTTCTATTATAGCATCCCAGGAAACGATTGTTGATTGTCTAAAAACATTCATTTACATCAGATACCTATATTTCAATTTATATATTTTTATTTACTATGTAAGTACATATGGTTATTTTCCTTACCTTTCTCATTACTATATACAGTATATCCTATAAGATGTAATGTATTTACTGAGTTCTCACAGTAGTCACAATACGTTTTACTATTTATTATGGCTGTTCTTATTTTTGGTTATGTATTTACAAATTGTTGCAATCTAAGTCAGCTGTGGTATGAAAACTATTATTATAGATTCCTTTTATCGATCATATGCCACTATTTTAGTTGTGAGTAAAGGAAATTGTAGAATTTGCGACCTGCAAGTTGTTGCACTTAATTCAACCATTGAGAGATGGCCATACCTGTACTATTTCTATATTTTATAGCTTTCAATTTAATTAGGGGAAATAGATTTTTCAAGTTTATCGGCTAGCATTATTTTGCAGTAAGTAGGACAAAAAAAGTTTACCTTATTAGTAAAACTCAACAGGGAATCATTGACTTGCAGCCTTTGTACTGATTCGAACGTATATAAATTTTAACTGTGGACTTCAGTAATTGACGTTGCATTTTTATATCCGCGTTAACAAGTGCTTAACATCCAGTTTAAATCAGCTTATATATTTCTATATATGTACTTATGTACTTATAAATATATTTCTATATATATATATTTATATATTTCTACATTTTATTTTCTGTATACGTTTCTGCATAGCTTCTACATTTCTGAATAGTTTTTGCACAGCTCAAAAACCACATAGTTGGTTAATTTTCCTACAATTTTCACTCAATTTCATTAAAAGACTAGAATCCATTCTCGCAACAAGAGACAATTGTGGGCCTGGATTGCTGTTCCAGAACCAGTCACCTCAACAATAGTCAATCTAGGATCCTGGTATAAATTTGTTTTTTTTTATATATATATATTTTAAATTTCAATTAGTCTTTATAAACCGATTTATCTATTATTCATGTAATATATTTTAACATTCATTTTAAACTATCTTTTTATTTCTCTTACCAACAATTTCAGTCTGATCTATAGTAGACTGGTTATTCGAGAAAAAGAGACAATTCAACTCATTTGCACTATAGATTGTGCCCAATTTAACATCAATTTTTCTTTGTCTCCTTTTCTCGAACTAAACAGAAATCTATCGCTTATGCTGTACATATCAAAAAGGGTAAGTTTCTCCACTCTTACAAATACTCCGGATCCACGGCTCCGTGCTCCGACTTAAACCAGCTATTCGTCCGCATATGTTGCCTCAATTCTATCCCAAAAATAAATAATAAGGGAAAGGAGGTAACAACATCATGGATTTTCACCACCATCTTTCTATCCTCAAGGTATGAGGTTAACCAGTCATTTATGAAGCCACGCAACCCCAGTTTAGCCAATTTCCCAGAGGCAAAATTATGCACAGTATCAAATGCTCGAGTCAAGTCAAAAGACAAAGCTACCACATATTCACCAATATCCATCCTAACATTAATATGTCGGATAAGTTTTGTTATCCCAGTCTCCGTGGAAAACCCAGGTCGGAAGCCATGTTGTGATAAAGCGTTGTGCTTATTTAGAAAAAAGTGATTTTTTTGCAAGAATAAAAGTATTATAGAATTTAATTTGTAATTTTACATTTTAATGTTGACGTCTGAAACAACCATACATCCGTCTGGTAATAGAATACTTAGGTAGCAATTTTTTTTTTAATAATGTCGCAAATGAAAACGCGAAAGATTGGTACATTTCGATAACAATCTTCTGTCAAAACGATTATTATTAAATTTTTAAATGCCAGTAGGAGATTTGTTACTAGAAGAGCAATAAAAATATTTTTTGCGTGCTTTATGTTAGTATATAAAAGTAAAATTAGCAGCATTGTATTACATCATTTTGTTGATTATTTATTGTTAGACAAATACTGTAAATGCTAATACAGGTTTTATAGTCATCGCTGGTCTTAAAATTGTGATTTATTCACGCAATCGAGATTTTCAATGCGAGTAAATGACCATAAAAAATATGATAATCAACTGGCTATTCATGTTGCCGAAAATAATTCACGAAGCGTTAAACTTTAGACTTTAATATCATGTAGTTGCGGTATCTTTAATAGTATTGTTTGTAGTTTTAAACAAAGTAAACATTAATGTTATTCACTAATTTTTTTCTTGTTCTTGATTAGATTGTATTCACACTCATACGTTTGTGTGAACATTCATGAGATTATGGTTGATTACTTGTCAAATACATATGTAAATATACAAAAAATCCAATTTTTTGTTGCATGCCTTTAAGAAAATATCTCTGCCCAAAAGTTTTAGATAGATTTGTAATCTACCTATTGCAGAGTGCAGCATGTCACGACTTCAAGAAAATTTCACTATAGTTTCTTCGATTGTGGTCCACAGACTCCAAAAAATGTCCCCCGTTCAAAAGTTTGTTTGTAAAAGGAGTAAATCTAGCCCTAACATACATTATGCAAAACTCAATAGTTTTTGAGATATTTAAATTTTTTTGTTTTTCTCAAAAAAGTAGATCTTAATGTCTTAAAAGTTAACTTCCGAAAAATCTACTTGACATTTTAAATTTTTTTTTACTGGATTACTTGCCCAATATTATAGATATCCGTTTGGAACGAAAAATATCCGGAAACATTTCGATCATGTGAACATTTAAAATAAAAACTTGTAAATTTTTTTTTTTTAATCAGTTATGCAATTTACCTATTAGGTTTTTTCAAAAAAATATTAATGTAGCACGCGTACAAATTATTATAAAAACTTCCTCATTTCAATAGCTATCTAACTAGGTAGAAATGTTTAACGTACCCTTGATAGTTCTAATAAAAAATTAGTAAAGATAATGCTGGTGGCGGAATTTATTAAACGACTAATCGTTCATTTTCATTTAAGTCAGTCAGTCCTTGACTTTGACGTTTGTGCATATATGTCATTAACTGACATTCTTATCTCCGTGTCCCTTAAGTTTGTTGGTCTTGTTAAATTAGTTATCGAAGATTTTGATTTTGCTCGTAGTTGTTGTTATTAGTTGTTGTTATTGTATTTTCTGTGCCATGGTCGCGTATGCCAACGCAGAATACGCTGATATCTTGTTTGTCTATGGATACTGTGGCGGCAACGCTGCTGAAGCTCGCCGAGAATATGGTCTTTGGTACCCTAACCGCCGCTTACCAAATGCACGTGTATTCAGTACGGCATATCGAAATATGGCTGAAACTGGCTCCGTGAAATGTAGAAGAAGTGACGCTGGTGCTCCTCCCGTTTATGAACCAGATGATGAGGAAGAAATATTGAGGTATTTTGAGGAAGACCCAACTATTTCAACTAATAAAGTCGCAAGACTAACCGGAGCGTCACAATGGAAAGTTTGGTCTACGATACGTAGAGTTGGATGTCATCCTTACCACTATACCCCTGTCCAAGGCTTGGAGGAAGGTGATCCTGGAAGGAGAGTGGAATTCTGCCGCTTTATGTTAAATTCAGATGCAGAAAGTGCAAATTTTTTAACAAGCATTTTATGGACGGACGAGTCGAAATTTAATCGCGAGGGTATAACAAATTTCCACAACCTACATTATTGGGCAGAGGAAAATTCCAAGTTAACACGTGAAACTAGTTTCCAAATGAAGTTTTCTATTAATGTGTGGATGGGGGTCATTGGCCACTATTTAATAGGGCCACACTTTCTTCCTCAAAATTTAAACGGGGAAATTTATGAAAATTTTTTAAGAAATGACCTGGCGGTGATTTTAGAAGATGTTCCTCTCGCCGTCAGACAGCGAATGATGTTTCAGAACGACGGTTGTCCAGCACATTATCGGCTGACAGTACGACAGTTACTTGATCAACGTTTCCCTAACCGTTGGATTGGAAGAGCGGGCCCAATACCTTGGCCAGCGCGAAGCCCTGACTTAACACCCCTTGATTATTACGTATGGGGTCATATGAAGGAGATGGTCTATGCCACACCAGTCAATACTATAGAAAACCTTAGACAAAGGATAGTCGATGCTGCCCAACACATAAGGCACAATCTGACAACCAGAGTAACAAGGACGAAAATATGAAGACGCTGCCGTGTTCGTATACGGAATAGGGGCTCCCATTTTGAGCAAGACATATAAAAAATAAAGTACAACTTTGAAATTAATGAACAATTAAACTCTACTTTTAAAATGTTTTTTACTGTTTATCTAAAAATTAAATTCGTACTACTTGTGTTATTTTTACTAGTATTTTCTTAGAACTAATAAGGGTACATTGAATATTTGTACCTTGTTAGATAGCTACTGAAATAAGGCAGTTTTTATAATAATTTATACGCGTGTTACGTTAATATTTTTTTGAAAAAACCTAATAGGTAAATTTCATAGCTGATTTATGAAAAAAAATTTTTTAAGTTTTTATTTCAGGTGTGCACATGATCGAAATGTTTCCAGATATTTTTCATTCCAAATGGATATCTATAATATTGGACAAGTAATCCAGTAAAAAGAAATTTAAAAATGTCAAATAGATTTTTCGAAAATTAACTTTTAGGACATTAAGATCTACTTTTTGAGAAAAACAAAAAAAATTAAATATCTCAAAAACTATTGAGTTTTGCATAATATATGTTAGGGCTAAATTTACTTCTTAGGTCATGCCCCATCACATCTCCAAAGGAATGTATCGAATTACCAGTAACCCTGTATATGCAATATAATGAATTTGTAAACACTTTAGAGGGCGCATTTCTCAACTGATCATAACAAAATTTGGCACGCATATACTTTGGGTCTATATCGCCTTCTTCCTTTCAAAATGGCGGCGGTTCGAAGTTTTAAAGAAATTCTCAAAATTTTATTTCGAATCAAATATGTACATGTGATACATCGTTGGATAGTGCTCATCTAGCCCTACAACTTTCGTCTAAAACATTTTTTGCTAAAATGCATAGAAAAAATTTAAAAAATGGCGGCAGTTCAAAGTCTTAAAAAATTCTTTTTCTTATATTATAATAACTTTTTTTCCATCTTTTGTGCTAATAAAGATATACTTAATTACTTACTTAATCCTAACCTAAGCCTAAAGCATGCAAAACAATATAGGACGAAATCTACCTTTCCCACTGGCCCCTGCCATCGGTTTTTTTTTATCGACGACTCTGAGATCTTAGGTACTGTAAAGTCGAAATTTTCAAATATTTCGCATTAGTAAATTGTACAGCCGGCTTATGACAATATTACATTAAATATTTTAAACGATCTATTTCGGCGACTGAAGACAAATATATGGAAAATTTTTTAGTGGAAAAAAACCTTTTGTTACTTCTATAAAGGAATATGACCCAAAGTAAGTCATTGATATTAGTTCAGATTCCTATAATTAATAGAAGAGGAAAAAGAAGAAGGAGGAGAAGAAGAAGAGGAAGGATGAGAAGAAGACGAAGAAAAATATTATTAATATCAATAATAACTTTTATTGAAACAAGTCTCCAAATAACCATCGACCGAGATCTTTCATAAATGGATATATGGAGTGAGAGTTTGCTTTATTTGGTGTTTAAATTTTTGTTTTACATATACAGGTGACTGACCTAAAACTTCCCAGGCCGATTACTGGGAAATTAAAATTTGCTTTAGTCTCATTTTTTAAATTATATTTTGTTATTTTTAAATATTTTTAAAAAAATTCTGTAGATATTTAGATTACGTCTTGACGGAATTTAGGATTAGCTATTCCATCACTCAACCAACACACAGACGACCATTCCCTGCGACGTTACCATCTGCCGCAGCTGAGACTCGAACTCAAGAGTGGTACAGTGACTAGTCGTGTTGCTTCTCGCACAATCCGGTCTAGTTTAATGTTACCAACTGTTAAAAATGCCATTAAACATTCATGCTCTAATTAGGAGTCGAACTCGAGACTCCCTAATACGTTTTTCAATTTTCTCGCCTTAATTTTGATCACAATAAGTTACTTTTCTACTTAGGCTAAAATGTTGTTCAACCTATTAAAAGAGCGCTAAAAGCAACATATCAAGAAAACAATTTTTTGGGGGTGTTACCATTTCAAGCAAAACACACTGTATATACTTCTTTCAACATAGCCTCTGTAAGTAAGGTTATCATTTGGTGTCATTGATAACAACAAAATTCAATAATTTAAACAAACTGACGAGATTACACGTACAAGTATTATCTTTCACATTATTACGGCTTCTCCAATTATCTACGGATAATAAAGTTCTTATGCTATTATGTAAGCGCTTCACGAACAGAAAGGTAGTAAGCACATAAAATGAAATCAACCTTGATGAAATTAGCTAGACGTTAGGACAAAACCAATTTGCATAAACAAATTTTCTAATTATATTAACATAAATAAATATTGGCAGTGCCGATTTCAAACATAGTATTCAAACGTATTTATTCCCATAACAATGACCACGTTTTAATAAGCTTCTGGTGCAGATGGAAGGTTATTAATAAATTAAAATAGTTGTACACGGTTACCTATTTTTATCACTTGTGTATAAGAAATATATACGATCATTTAACAATTCAAAATTGAAGTTGTAATAAATTGTAGTGGTTTGGATCTTCTAGTCTAGAAGATATTCAACTCCAGTTCGACAGCCTCTAAATTTCCTTCAAATCCCAAATGATTAGGTACCCAAGACATGATAGTACCTGGAGAAGCTCTTCAATGTGTTCTTAAAGGTAGCAACTTCCTTAATGAGGATTAGTCACAGCTTTGGCAAATTCGATTTTGACTCTCAGGAGACATTTAAAAATTGGAACCACAGACGTTATCTTAAGTTCATCATCATTCAAAAAGACATGAAATAATTCTATATATATATATATATATATATATATATATATATATATATAAGAAATGATAATTCGGGATACTCGAATTATGGATACTTCAAGGACGGTGATAGGTTCTATTATAACTAATATATTGTATAAATTAGAACTATTACCAACAGTATATCCATATACAAAATAAAAAAGTTTGAGAAATTTAAATCGGCATTATAAAATTTTCTCCACGAATATTGTAATGGTTGAACGTCATAGTATATATTATTTTTCTCTGAAATATCAATAATTGAAACGACTGCATTTGCTCCAACAGTTGTTTAAGTGCGACTGAATATGTGCAAAATAAAACATTTTCAAGATGTCTATGTTAATAACAAAACTCAAAATTGAGCATCTATACAGGGTGTCTCACCGGGAACTGAATCGATCGATATAGAGAAAAGTACGCATCAGAGAATCTTGAAAATTTAGGTAATTACTAATGTCGGTGTGGCCAATCCAACTAAAATAATTACAAGCAGCTGGCACTTCCGCTTATACCGGAAGTCGATACCAACTTGCTTATTTCAAATGGAACACCCTATATATTTTACAGTTTTCGAAAAGAGCATAAAATTCCGTTTCAGAGATATTTGACATTTTACAGAAAATTTGACAGATGCAACGGTTTGCAAGAACCGTTATAACTTTCTTCGTGTAAAAGATCTTCATTTGCTTCTTGTCACATAAAAAGAACACAAGGAGAACTACGTTCTACAACTGAAATAAATTCAATATCATACTAAGTGTTCCGTTTTCGCGTTACATATTGTCAACTTCAAACCGCGAAAACTTGTTTAGGTCAAATGGAACACTCTGTATTTTTTTACGTCGAGTTGTGTAAAATTGAATTTTCCACTTTTTCTGATATTAGCATTGTGGGGGTTAAAGTTACAACTTTCTGAAATATTTACGATTTTATTAGAAATTCATGAATTGTTGTAATCATTTCATCGAAATAGCCATGATTAGAAACAATCAGTCATTATCTTATGTCAAAAAATGCCAGCATGTTTAAATTACACCCACGAAGACTTTTTAAATTTGTTTATTATTTATGGAGAATGTGATAAAGTAATATCAAGAACTTGGAGCACATTTGCTACTCGATATCCAGAAAAACGGAAACCGTCACCAAACACTGTAAAACGCATAATGGAAAATTTTAAAAATTATGGCTCTGTCAAGGCAAAAATGCAAAGAAGAAAGCCTATTCTTGATGACGAAAACATTGAAATAGCCATTCTGGGATATTTTCATGTATTTCCAAGGATGTCATTAAGACAAGCTGCTCTGGAATCGGGACTATGCAAGGATTCAATTCACAGAATCTTATTAAAATATAAGTTTCACCCGTTTTCATTCCATATGGTTCAAGGATTAAAAGAAACAGATTTCCTAAGAAGACAGAATTTTTGTGAGTTTATTCTAATAAGGTCTGAGGGTCACGATTCTTATTTGGGAAATATTATATGGACACATGAAGCAAAATTTACTATAAATGGACTTTTTAATAGACACAATTCGCATTATTGGAGTTACTCAAATCCTCACATGTTCAGAGAGCGAAACTTTCAGGAAAGTTGGCAGTTCAATGTTTACTGTGCCATATGAAAGGATAGAGCGGTGGCATTACAATTTTATCAGGAAAATTTAAACGGTAAATTAAATTTTCTCTTCTGCTAATATGTATAGATAAATTTTTGTTTTCTTTTTTAGGTGAAAGATATCTGAGTATCTTACAAAATTAGAATAATAACTATTTAGAAAATTTACCTCTCGCCGAACATAGAAACATTTTTTATCAGCACGACGGTGCTCCCCCACATAACGCATATTTAATTAATTTACAAGAAACTTTTTATGATCAATGGATTGCCAATAATGGACCTTTCTTATGGCCTCCTCGCTCGCCCGATTTATCAGTTCTGGATTATTTCATTTGGGGAACTATTAAAAATAAAATTTATGAGAGCCCATTAACAACCATTGAAGATTGTATGCAAAGAGTAAGAAATGCATTTCATAACATATCACAGGATTCAATTAGAAGAGCTACCCATGAGGAACTAATCCGAAGGTGCGAAAAATGTGTCGAGGCTCGAGAGCGGAATTTTGACCAATTATTAAATTAAAATGAAATCATATTTTAAACTGATCTTATCACTGCTATTTTAGTTCATGCCATATCTTCAATATTCGATTAATACGCATGTTACATTGTTATTGTTATTTTGCGTATTTGTAGATATCGAGTAGCAAATGTACTGCAAGTTCTTGATATTACTTTATCACATTCTCCATAAATAATAAACAAATTTAAAAAGTTTTCGTTGGTATAATTTAAACGTGCTGGCATTTTTTGACATAAGATAATGACTGACTGTTTCTAATCATGGCTATTTTGATGAAATGATTACAACAATTCATGAATTTCTAATAAAATATTTCAAAAAGTTGTAACTTTAACCCCCACAATGCTAATATCAGAAAAAAGGGAATTCAATTCTACACAACTTGACATTAAAAAATACAGGGTGTTCCATTTGACCTAAACAAGACGGTTTGAAATTGACAAAATGTAACGCGAAAAACGAAACACTTGGTATGATATTATTGAATTTATTTCAGTTGTAGAACGTAGTTCTTCTTGTGTTCTTTTTACGTGACAAGAAGCAAATGAGGATCTTTTACACGAAGAAAGTTATAAGGGTTCTTGCAGACCGTTGCATCTGTCAAATTTTTTATAAAATGTCAAATATCTCTGAAACGGTAAGGTTTAGGTATAGGATATGCTACATATTTTCGACTCATAATTTTATGCCCTTTTCGAAAAACCTAAAATATATAGGGTGCTCCATTTTAGTTTTTGGTATTCAGATATTTTCTTAAAAGGTAATAATTTGTATCTGTTTTATAAACAATTTCGGTCGACTGAACCCGCAATCGCAGCTAATATATTGCAAAATAACGCTTTCCTTTTCCTCATTTCTTCATTGTCAGTAACCTGCAACCGTCTCAAGGAATATGCTAAATTAGACATTATCATAAAAATATGTTGATATTTGAACAAAAGGACAAATATTAACATAAAAACTTGAACTTCTGTTTACATATAATTTTTTCAAACGCTAAATAAGCACAGCATAATTACAGTGGTATAATTTACCGACGATAATAAGCGTACTCCTGCATATTTGCTGAATGTCATTAAGCATTACAGCAAATCGCACAGTTACTTTTGTAAAAATAATCGCCAAGTGAGTCACGCTGAGAATAAAGAACTTGTCATTCCATTTTCGACAATCCAGTGGGTTTGCTGCTTAGATAGATAGTCGCGGTACAGGGTGAACTTTAGAAAAAACTTACTCAAGTAGGCACGCCAAGTAAGTACTGTTTAATGGTTGTAGTTTTATATATGGACTGACCCACTTAGAAAAAGATCACCTCCAGTAAAGCGATTACAATTATTGTTATGTAAAGGATATGGCAAGACGTAACGTCTAGTGGTTGTTTCTCAATACAAGTCGGTCATAGATACAATTTAAAAAAATAATCTATAGCGATATATTGTATTTTATTTTTGTCAGTAATTGCAATAAAATAGTTTCCATGGGAATTGGAAATGGTTGGGAGGGTGTGGTCAATGAAAATTATTGAACCACAGCACTTAGGCCCCATTGGGTCTCTTATACAACGAGGGCCTGGGCCTTCAACCTACCTAATCTTGTAGAATAGTTGGTGATGCTGCCTAGGGGCATCTCCCTTAGATAGGCCAAAGTACGCCCACGTTCTCCCAAAATGGATTCTCTGATTGATTAGACGGCAAAACAGCCACAGAGTACATGTTGAACCGTCTCATCTTCTTGTTCACAACCCCTACAGAGAGGTGTTTCGCATAATCTCATATTATGTAGATGTTTTCTTAACGGACAGTGTCCAGTTGGGATTCCAGTTATAAAACGTAGATTCCTTCTGGACATTGCCAGGTCTTGTTGGGATATTTTAGTAGTTCCCTAGCAAGCTGAGAGCTGTTTGTTTCATTCCACAGCTTCTTGAATTCATTGTGGGTGTTCTCTATAATTATTTGTGTTATCGCCGTGATCGGTAGCAGATTGGCCGGGGCTGGTCTAAAGATACTTAGGCCTGCTGTCTTCTTGGCCGGTCTGTCGGCTACTTTGTTGCCACTAAACTGTGCATGGACGTGTACAGTCTGTTAGTCGTGCTGGAGGCACCCACAAGTGCTTGATGACATTTCCATACTGCTCCTGTGGTCATTTTGTAACTTCTCAGGGCTAGTAATGATTGTCTGCGATCTGTGTAGATCCTGATTTGTTTTGGCCGTAGTTTGTCTACGGACAATCTCTTTTGCGGCTATTGTTATGCCCGCCAGTTCCGTCTGTACTACACTGGCACGCCTATCCATCCCATTTATATTGAATTTGCAGACTTCTGGAGTATATTCCACATCCTGCCAAATCCTTCTTTTTTGATCCGTCTGATGTGAAGATGTTGATCACACCTTCGCCAGCAGCCTCGTTCTCACTAATCGTCTGTATTATGTAGGGCCTGTCAAAGAAAAACCGGGGAGAAATGCCATCTGTGCACACCTGTAGAATAAGCGTCTTCCTGAGAGCACCATTCCACAGGTGACATCTGGCCTCTCCACAGCCTACATTTGGTTGTATGCCAACGTATTTGAGGCATACCATTGTTGTCCGAGCCACTTCACCTAGATATATATCTAGTGGTGACAGACACAGCATTACCTCCATAGCTCTGGTTGGCGTTGTTCGCACAGCTCGGGTTATGCATAGGCAGGCAACTCTCTGCACTTCTGAGCTTGACCTTAGCTGTAGTCTGTTTACTCTTAGGCCACCAAACCACAGCTCCATAGGTTATCATTGGCAGTATATATCCACATGACCACTTTGGGTTTCATTTCCCAGGTTTTCCCCATGGTCCTGCGGCACTGCTCATAAGAAATGCAAGCCTTTTTTAGTCTTCTATTTATGTGAAGATTCCATGTTAGTTTGGCATCCGAAGGTTACTCCAAGGTATGTCACTTCTGATGCGAAGCTTGTATCTAGGAGGGCAGGTGCCTTCAGTGTTCCTAGTTTAGTTTCCATGGGATTTTGAGAGCCAACAAGGATCCCACAAAAATGTGACACCATTAGCCAATATTTCCTTCACAGAGTAAAGGCCCTAACACCATTCAATATTTTAAAGATATTTTTAAAACATTTTATTTTAATTAATTTTTGTTTTAAAAATATTGTTCTCTGACAAACTCTCTAGGGAGAACAATATGGCAACCCAAGCGCAGTCAAATATGACGTCGAATATCGTTTCAAATTTGTGTATTACAGAACAATCCAGATGGATCAGTGGACTTTCCTATCTGCGTCAGATAAATGTGTCATAGATTATCATCATCCTGCTCACTCTAGCTGTAAACCTCATGTAGAAGGAGCTAGTGTTTGTCGGTACCTACTTACTGTTCAAATAGATGGCGCCGAGTCCATGATTGACAGAAATCTCTTTCTTAATTGACCGTGCTTCACTAGCTTTTTTGCTGGCTATTTGCCACTAGGTGAAGACAGGGAGGAAGGAGTAGGGGTCATAACTGGAGGCGATCGGAGTTGTCATGTTTCTTATTAAATTCAAATTGAAATTTGATGTTGGGTTTATAAAGGGCTTCTTTGCTGCCCATGTTTTCGGATGTCCTGAAAATTCCAACAATACCCTTGACAGCAATTTTGGTGATCATATTTAGCTCCCAGGTCCAACTTCCGGATATTCCGAAAAAACGGGTCCCAGTGCCATGGTGGTATATACAGGGTGTCCAATATCGGCATTATTAGAAGACTTTAGAAAATTATTTTTTATGGAGCGGTATAGTGTCAAAAGGCGTATATTTTAAACATATTTTGAAATATATAGGGTGACTCGCTACAGCGGAGCATCTTCGAGGTCATTTATTAAACGGAACACTATATGTTTTTACATTTATGAATTCAGCATAAAATTACCTTTCCAGTGACCTCCAGATTTTTTGTTTTTGACGTGACGTTGCCGAGTTTTTCGAAAAAATATGAAAATTTTCGTCGGAACAAGGTTTAACAAATTAATTCGCTGTGTGTGCATTACTATTAATTTTTTTTTCTTAAATAAATAAACACCACAGAAATTAGACAACCCCCAATTCCAGAAGCCAGGACTTGTGCGGAAGGGGGTTACACATTGAAAAAACGCGGACACACAACCATTTCCTCCAACAGTGCCAATGCCGGAGCCGGGATTCGAACCCGATGGTGCGATGTCCGTGTGATTAATCGCGATTGCCACCCCGCGCCTTAACCTACTCGGCTATCGACCAGACTAATTAAGTAGATTTATTTTGCAACTCGGCAACGCCACGTCAAAAACAAAAAATGTGAAGGTCGTTGGAAAGGTAATTTTACGTTGAATTAAATGTAAAAACATATAGGCTGTTCTATTAAAAATATGACCTTGAAGATGCTACTCTGTAGCGAGTTATGTTGTATATTTCAAAATATTTTTAAAATGTGCGCCTTTTGACAGTAGGCCACTTCCGATATTGGACTTTGACGTGCCATTTGGATACCCTGTATGAGAAGCTTTTTTTGTAAAAAATCGAGATATTGTTTAAACTTGGTTTTTATAAAGCTAATGCTATTTCTTAATAAATAGTTTTAAATTGCCAGAAGATATGATTTCAGTGGGCAAACCATCATTAAAAAAGGTTTGCATATGGATTTTTTAGGACGCATTTTATATTGTTCACATATATAATGAATAAAAGAGGGCCTAACACACTACCCTGCAACACCCCATATGAATTATAAATTTTAGTAGATAACTTATCGTTCACTTTAGCTTTATGCTATCTATTTTATAAGCAATTTTCAACCCATATGAAAGGTAGTTCTGTCATCCTATACTTATTTAACCTCTTAACTAACACCGATCAATAGTTTCAAATGCTCGTTTTGGATATACAAATTGTATAAAATTTTCTTCAAAATACACGGCCACCACGATTTTTATTCACTATTGGAATTAAATTGGCCTGTATTCACTTACTTGCTTTTGGATTTGAACTTTTCAATTGATTTTTATGATGGAGTCGCCGCCATGTTTTAATTAGATTGGAAAGTAATTTAATAAATTTTTTAGTAAACCTTAGAATGCTCTTTGTAAAGGCCCGTTTGGTTCTTCTAAAATTTTGAGCCTTCCGTTAGCTTCAAACTGTGTAATGTTATGAAACATTTTCGATATCATCATTTGGTATGTATATCTCTCTCAATCCTGCTATATCAGTATGCAATTATTATTTTATAAATCCTGCGTGACACGGCAAAAAGTGCGGGATATTAAAATACATTTTTTTATTCCTCGATGGCATACCTACTTAATTATACATTTACGTTGATAGCTTTACATGTGTTCATCCTGTATATGTCCAGTAAATAAACTAGAGAATGCTCATTTTTGCGGAGGATTGGCTTACCAATTACGAAAGCTAGTTTTGCTAAAACAATGTGATGAAATTTGCTACAGCAACCCAATTAATTTCTCAACGGTTAGCGATAAGGAGAAAATTGAGCTTATTATAGATAAGTATATCCAGTAGATCACTTAGGCGTTTGACATGTGTGTCACTGCTACATTAATCAAGATAATGCGAATCTATCTGGGTTATATGAAAAAATAATTATATTAAGTTTACCACATATACATGTTTGTCCCTGGGTTGGGTTTAAAAGATGAAAATATGCAGAGCATTAAGAAATATATATTTTATTGTATTGGTTAACAAGTAAGTTAATATAGACTGGACTAAACATTTTTTTTTAAATTTATTTCTTATAATCTACTTAACTAATAATTTAAATTGTTCACCTAAATCCAGCACCCTTCAACTTTTTAGAAAGTAAAAATTTCAGAAATTAAAAATATATTATGAGACTCTTCAGAGCTTCGGTACGAAAGTAAGTTAATAATATTAATAAACAAATATTTGCTAACAACTCCCCTCCCATGTTTCTAGGCTTATCTAATTTTGTTCGCGTTGTTGTAAAACATGACATCATTATATCGGTTCAGTACTTAAAATTCAAGTTACATTTTTTTCGCGATGACTTAACAGCTAGTGTGAGTACCATTTGCATATTTTTCGCAAGAATAATTTGCAGGTGGTATTAGTACAGCAATTTGCAGAATAATGAAAACACTGTTGACATTATTTTAGTTTCTTTTTATTATTTTGTAATGTTCAATACGTAAACTTTCAACAGAGCCACGCATAAAGAGTAGGAATATTGATAGGTCCACTGTAGAAAAATTTGTTTGGATAATTTGAAGAGCATTAATTATGCGAGATGTTAAAGTTTTAAAAAATGATATTAACAGAATTTGTTAACTATGACAGACATAATGACAATTAAGTATTCATTAGGAACCGATACACATTCTGTACATTTGTAACTATACATTAACATGTTACAATTATCTAAAAATAATTAGTTGAACCAAATTGGGGAATCCACATTCTGAAAGAAAATTACTGAAAGTTTTAAATAAAACCTCCCTCAATATAACATTAAAATATAGCAATCGATATCTATATTATTTTTGAGAAATCACATAGAAGTTTATAATATCTAGTGCTAAAGGGAAGTAAATTGAATCAAAGTTAATAAATATACCGGGTGTTAGAAAAGTATGGGAACGGTGGAAAATCTCGAACAGTTTGCATCAAATCGAAAAATAAAAAAATATATGTCAAAAATTTTTCAAAAAACTATCTACTGATACCAAAATAACCTCCCCACCCACCACCCTGTGGGTGGGGCGAGGAGCAACTTTAAAATTTCAAATGGAAATCCCTATTTTTTATTGCGAAATCGGATTCTACGGCAAAAAATACGTAAATTTTATTCCGGACATTTTTTTCGATTCTTGCATGGTGTCGCTGTAATCGCAAAAAATTGAGTGGAAACATGAAAGTTTTGAACGCATACTTAAAAAAATACGAAAAGTAAAACTACTGATCTCAGAGTGAATTATTTCCCGAGCTGTTTTGAGAACAGTGATTTTACACGGTGGTGCGGAAATTACAACAACTATTAACATTCTGTAAATGTATTAGCAGCTAGTAATTTTCAATTTACATTTTTTACAGGGCAATAAAAAACTCGATTTAAAAAAAAAAGTAACAGTGGTTTTACCTCTTAATTCAACCACTTCAGACAAGTTCTTGATCCCAGCCAGTGAAGGCAAGGAGGTAACTTAGCCATTTAAGGCAAGGTGAGGATTTCGGCCAGTTGAGGCAATTAGTTTGCAGCTTAACTGCTACACTAGCAGGTTTTAATTTCAGGATTATAGCAGGTGTTTAAAATGGTGTCCATTGACTTCTTGGCATTGTCCCAGACGAACGTAAAAATTTTCAATAGCACTTCTTATCATTTGAGGTGATATTTCTGCAAAAATGTTTATTATGCGTTGCCTCAGCTCTTCCAAATCACGAGGTTTAGTGAAATAAACCTTACCCTTCACGTAGCCCCAAACAAAATAGTCAAGTGGCGCGAGGTCGGGAGATCTTGCTGGCCATTCAATAGTTCCTCTTCGACCTATCCATCGATTTTCGAAAGTACCATTCAAATAGTCCCTAACAATATCCCGATAGTGTGGAGGAGCCCCATCTTGCTGGAACCAAACATTATCGAACTCGTCACCAACAATCTCTTCTATTGTGGGAACTATTTGATTTGTCAACATTTCCAGGTATTTTTCTCCATTCAAATTTCCATCTATGAAAAACGGTCCTATGATTCGATCCCTAAAAACCCCTGCCCAAACATTTATTTTTTGTGGATACTGCGTGTGTGTTTCAAGCATCCGGTGAGGGTTTTCGTCACTCCAATATCTGAAATTATGGCGATTAACTTTTCCACTGAGTTCGAAAGTTTCTTTATCCGAGAAGACAAGTAGAGATGACAAAAAATTTGGGTTTTGGTTACTCCTTTCCATCATTAATTCACTAAATTCAAGTCGCCGACCAAAATCATCTTCATTTAACTCTTGGTGAAGGTGAATTTTGTAAGGATGAAATTTCAAAAGATTCAAAACTCTTATGAACTGAAAATGCACTCATATCAAGTTGTTGACTGGCTTTTCTGATTGATAACCTTCGATTTTCAACAAACGCCTGGGCCACTTCCATTTGTCGAGCTTCCGATGTTTCAGATTTTGGTCTTCCAGATTTTGGGCGATTTTTATTTGCCCTTGTGTCTAGGAATCGTTTGATGGTACGGGACACAGTAGATTTCGAAATTCCCACTTGATCTACATGGAAAGTTTCGTTGAATAAAATCACAACTTCATCATAGGACCTTTCTTTATCGCCCCACCCTCGCATCATTAAAAGAGAAACTCTCTCTTCCTCTGTTAAAGTAGCCATTATGCAGAAAAAAGCGCGAGAACTAATGAAAAATGAAATAACTTTTTCCGTACAAAAGTGCGCTCCTGCCTCTGCAAAAGTTGGAAGGAACTGAACGTTCTTGTAGAAATTTCACAAAACAAATACTGTTATTAAGAACACTTAAAAAAAAACATTCATAAAAACCAAGATATCACAGATATTGTTTTTTAAACTGAATGTTTTTTTGTCAACACGAGTAGCTAGAGTTTGTAAATATTTACAAACTTATGGACGCTTAAGGTTTATTTCAATTTTGTGCGATTGCAGCGACACCTTGCGAGAATCGAAAAAAATGCCCGATATAAAATACACGTATTTTTGGCCGTAGAATCCGAATCTGCTATAAAAAATAGGGATTTTCATTACAAATTTCAAAGTTGCCCCCCGCCCCACCCACTGGGTTAGAGGTGGGAGAGTCGAATCTAATGTCACTGGATAGATTTAGTAAAAATAACAAATACGTGTTTTTCAGTTTTTGAATTGGACGTTTTTTTATGGGCACAAGACGCTACTCTTAAAACAGTAATGTTTTCTTTTCATTTTTTGCGATTACAGCGACACCATGCAAGAATCGAAAAAAATGTCTGGAATAAAATTTACGTGTTTTTTGCCGTAGAATCCGATTTCGCAATAAAAAATAGGGGTTTCCATTTTTTGAAATTTTAAAGTTGCCCCTCGCCCCACCCACAGGGTGGTGAGTGGGGAAGTCATTTTGGTGTCAGTAGATAGTTTTTTGAATAGTTTTTGACAAATATTTTTTTATCTTTTGATTTGATGCAAACTGTTCGATTCTCCACCGTTCCCATACTTTTCTAACACCCGGTATAATACATTTCTGACTCTGTCTTAGTATAAGTTTTTACCCTTCCATTTAGGAATTATCCATATAAGAGATTTCTCCTTAAGCCAGTATTGACAGAGAGTATATCTTCGCATACGATGTCAAATGCCTTTGACAATTTAAAAATTATAGATACAACATATTTGCCTTCTTCTGACTTCTGGCAACTGTATTTTAAAAGCTGAAAAGATAGATGGATATAGAAATACAATTATTAGTCGAAGAAGATGGAATAAGCTCTATTTAAAATATTGTAGTTGTAAATCATATCAATATTTTTTTAACAAATTTAGTTAACTCTGTAGGTATATTAAAATCAAATGACCTTTAAAAGACATTTTACCAGCAAAATAAATCGCGCACATAATAATCATTGCTACTTATATCTATTTTTATGATCTATTATTGCGGACTATTTTTTATTTCAGAGTATGTAAATAAGCGCATAATTTTGATAAGACATCTAAGCAATTAATCATTTAGTATACTTACTGTGGCAGCGACTATAAAATGCATAAAAATGCAAAAAACCTTGAATTAAGTATATATGTGTAAGTGTATTGTTAGATACAATCGCCACCATGACTATAAATAAAAGAGGAATATTTAGTAAGACAAGGAAGTGTGTCCAGAGCAGTATATTATTACGCCTTGTAGTTTGATTCGCAAGTACACTTGCAACGTTTGTTGTCTGCAAATAATTATTAATATAAATCGCCATGGTATTGTTCATAATTTGGTAACCACTCACAGAGAATATTTGATGATATCACCAACTGCTCAAATAGCAATTTAATACCGGCCGACCCAGAAAGCACCTCCTCCCCACTGTTTTCTGCAGTTTTAAAAATAAAATTCTGAAATTTGGAAAATCAAATGGTATTAATGGCCACATTTTGATTATTCGGTGGTAAAAAAAATCACTTCCGGTATGGCCGAAAATTGACACAACTTTCTTATTTTAAATAGCACTCTGTATATTTAAGACACTTTTCTCATAAAGTTGTAATTTCTCTTTCCATCTCTTTTTTCAGATTTAAAATCGGATGAAAAATAACCTTGGAAATGGCATTTATTTGGTATTTCTAGTTGGCTTTGGAATTCAGGAACAAATTTAAAAAATTTCGTAGACTTTGAATTTGAATAGAAGGGTATTTCTCAGCAAATTAAATGTAAAATTGGCCTATTTTATTCATTTGCTTGGATTTAGAAATGTTTTTCCCATTTTTCCATTTCATTGAAATTCAATTTGTCATAACTCCAATTTTTTTATCAGATAGAATGGTAAATTTGCTTTAGACTGGTTTTTCCGGAATTGAATATAAATTAAAATAAATATTAAGCTTTTTGTAGAAGCGTTTCGACTTGTGTCCATATCTTGCAGTAAGCCATGAAAAACAGATGAAAAATTACACACAGTATCTGTCAAAATGTTATTGTTGCGTGAAATAGAGGCGTATTTATTATTTGTAAATTTATAATTAGGTGTTTTATTCAAAATAAGATGCAATATGCACAAAATGAAAAGGTAGATTTACTTTTAATTTACGGCGAATGTCTATACCAATTGCATCAAGAATTATATGAAAACGACGGAAACAGAAAATTGATCTGTTGTAATTGATTTACTCAACACGTATACTTAAACAATATAATTTTTTTTAATGATGAATCTCGTTTTACGAATAATGGCATATACAACAGACATAATCTACATTATTGGTCTAAAGAAAATTTACACGAAATGTTTGGAGGTAACCACCAGGATAGATTTGGAGTGAATATATGGGCTGGAATATTCGGTATAAAAATTGTTGGTCCCATACTATTTCAAGGCACACTAACCGGCGCGCGTTACTTAGGCCTTTTGCAAAATGAAATAGAAAACGAACTGGATGAACTTTCCTTGGAAGATTTCAGAAACATGTACTTCCAACAAGATGGCGCATCACTGCATAATGCTGATGGTATTGTGGGATATTGCCTTAGTGCAAAATTTGACAACCGGATAATAGCTACAAATGGAACTATTAGGTGGCCTGCTAGGTCACCAGATCTACCTCCACTTGATTTTTTCTTTGGGGTTTTCTGAAGGACAAAATATACTCAACGCAATTTTAAATGCCTTTGAATCCATAACTCCAGTCATGTTACAAAGACTTATGACAGAAACTATCCGAAGAGTGAATAAGTGTTCTAAAATTAGTGGGCGTCATTTTGAGCACCTGTTATAGGTTTGGTATTTAGTTGTGTTGTATGGTTCTAATTATGATATTTATAAATTTAATAAGTTGCTGTTCAGATAAGTATCACAACTTACAAAAATCAAAAGATTGTGTGAATTTTTGTCTTTCTGCTAATGATGCATCAAAATTTTTGTTATATTTACTCTAATTACAAATAATTCTCTAATTTTCTCTAATTACAAATAATTCATCTGGTGAAATTACAGCTTTATGAGAAAAGTGACTTAAATATACAGGGTGCTAAGTAGGGGCGGGGGGGTGTTGGTACTTTTTTGGGTCGCCCGGTATAGGTTAAGTAGGTGCTTTTTACAAAATTTGATTTCACTATTTATTATCAAAACTTAGAAATTTCGTATGATGATCAAGGATTTCATCTTTATGTATCTAGTTTATAAATAATTAACTAAAAAACTTGCGATCAGACCACTCTATTATATGTTTCAGACCACTTTCGACCTTTTTCTTCAATTGAGACCAATCTTCGGCTGAATAAAACTGACATTTCATCAGCAAGACTTATTTTAGATCCAGTTGTTTCAATGGGAAATAAAATGTAACTACAAACTTTTGGGTTTCAATTTGTTAGGAATAAGATATAAGAACATTGACTGTACTTGTACTTTTTCTATACAATTTTCATTCCTTACAGCTGGTATACAACAATATATTCTTCGAGTCTTTATAGTTGGGTGTATATTTACTGGGCAGTCAAAAAATGCAACAAAAACTTTATGAGATAATTATTAACGCCGGTGAACCATTCGGCATGGTCTTACCAAACAAGCCGACGTTCATTAAACACTTATAAAGATAATTGATTCAATTTGCAGGCGAGATGTACAGAGAGTAACGGGATTTTAATGAGGTCGTAAAGTTTTTGTTGCGTTTTTTGACTGCCCAGTAATTATACACCTGACTATACCTCATAATTGCCATGTTCGGTCGAGTTTCAATTTTTTCACCCCAACTATATAAGGCATATGTATTTATTCATCATAATATGTACCTAATAAACCAGCTAACTTAAACTTAATTATGTACATAAATTATTCATTAAATACGGGTAATAGTATAATAGGTAATAAATTTAACAAAAGAACTGAATAAATTTAGATTAGCTTTACGTTAATATTAAATCCAAGAGTATTAACCTAAAAAACAACCTTTGATTGTAAAGATTCTAGTAACTGACCAATTTCACTACTGCAAAATTATGTCTGGTATATCTGAAACATTTCATGTCACAAGACCGTACTTCTGTAAATGCTCTAGTCATGATCTATTCGACATCTGCACTTCCAAAGTTCAAAATCTATAAATTTTTAAGTGAATTATACACATAGGTACGTGATATAGAGCATGTAGCAAATTCAGTTATCTTGATGACGACAAAATATTATTAATTCGAAGTGTTGTGAATAAGATATAATAAAAAATTAATATTGCAGATTTAGATAAATATCACTTAATGTTCTATTGTTCACTTTATATTATTTATTTATCTACAATTCCAAAATAATAAACGTGAAAAAATCTGGTAAACAACGGTGTATAAATTTTTAATAGAAACATAAATAATATTTGACCGACATTTTGTCCTGCGTTATATCAAATTGGGGATGTAAAAGGATCGAAATGGTGAAAAACTTTGAATCGCAGTTTATTTATAAATAAACAAAAATAAACAAGTGCAATAAGAAATGTATTGAATGGAAAAAAATATAAAAAGTCTTAACATAGATACATAGATAGATTTATTAATTATTTATGCCAATATACAGTGTGTCCACACGGGAGCTTACAAGCTCCATATCTCGAAAACTGCTGAACGAATTTTTGTGAAGTTACGTATGTATAGTCCAAATAAAATATTTTGACAGTTTTGTCACTACCGGAAGTAGATGTCAATTTTGTTATTTTAAATGAAACAACCATATTTGTATTTGTGGAATTGGTAATGCATGGATGAATGAATCAACTCCACAAATAAAAATATGGGTGTTCCATTTAAAACAACAAAGTTGACATCTACTTCCGGTATAAGCGGAAGTAGGTCGTACACTGTTTACTGTACACACGTAATTTCACAAAAAAAATTCGTACAGTAGTTTTCGAGATATGGATTGTGTAACTTCTTGGCTTTTAAACATAATATTTTTAGTCGCAAACTCCTCTATAAATCCTTATTTTACTATAAGGAAAGTAATAGCCTGACTTGGCTTAGCCAGATTTGTAACTTTGGTTGCAGTCTGGTTACTTTCCTTATAGTAAAATAAGGATTTATAGAGGAGTTTGCGACTAAAAATATATGCTAAGCCAAGTCAGGCTATTTATTTTTCGATTGCAACGGACACTGGACCGCTAGATGGCGCCTGCTGGCTGTTTTACATGTCGCTATTGTAAAAATACCGGGATGTACTATAGTCAAAGGATTCTCATGTCGGTCGTTGCATACCTACCTTGCACTGACGAGAGCCAACAGCTCGAAACTGCAGTCTGCAAGTGGTGTGTGACGACTGGCAAGGGAGCTCCTTTAAGTAGGATCAGTCTTTCGGCTGGTGTTTGTTGCAATCGAAGCATTAGCGTTTTGATGGTAACATGCAATTATTACACTTAACGCGCCAGATTTGTAACTTTGGTTGCAGTCTGGTTACTTTCCTTATAGTAAAATAAGGATTTATAGAGGAGTTTGCGACTAAAAATATTATGTTTAATATTCCGCCCTCTAAAAGCACATTTGAACTTCTTGGCTTTTGTTGGTATAGGGGCGTAAGTAGATAAGCTATGGGCGTTCTGGCTCAAAACACTATGTTATTTCTTATGGAGGTTTGATCCTGCGATCAAATCCTAGGCTGCGAAAAAAATTAGCACGTGACGATATCTATGGAACTTGGAAGTATTAAGAATTTCCGGATTGTTCACTAGATGGCGCTATGTGTAGGGTGGGGGGCGCAACGTTTAAATTCCCGCCAATTAGACCCGCGCGCGCAAGTTGCGAAGTTAGCTACAGGTGGGCGGAGCATGGTGAAAAGCGACTTTGAAAATCCAGAATTAATCTCAATAAAAAATAACATGAGATTTTGAGCCAGAACGCCCATAGCTTATCTACTGGTGTATTCGACGTTTTTTTTTTTTAATTTGACAAAAGCTTTTTTGCATGTATCAGTTTGCTTTGAACTTTTATTTTAAACTACATATTTCAATTTTCGTTTGTTACTATATTAAGTTATACATTCGAAGACTTCAAGCAACAATTGCGGTAGGTAACAGTTTATAATTTTGGTATAAATACACCTAAAGTTAGTATCAAAATCAGCATTAATTTCCTTTACATTTTAACTCATTTAAAAATATTTAAATCAAATATGTTCTGCTAAAATTGTGTTCTCGAATTAGAATTCCAGTTTCTTGATATACTGACGTTCCTCTAAATATCGTACTACTTGTGGGCAATCCCAAACCATTTAAACAAATGAATCACTCCCAAGGATAATTTATTTAAATAAGGGAAACAAAGAACATCGCGGCTTTGGGCAATTTTATGGTACAGTAGCTTTAACAAATTAATTATAACACTGTTCAGACTGAAACTATTATTTCACGCAGTGTTTAACTTGTAAGTCAATTATCAATTCATAGTGTAACAAAATGGTTTTGTCAAAGAGTACAAAAAAGAACTAGTCATAATAGTTTGTAAATGTAATAAAATGTAAATTGTAACCTATATTACTTTTAATGAATATTGTAGACAAACGGACTATAATTTAGTAATAAATGTGGATTATGTGCAAGTGGATGCTGACGGACAGAAGTTCAGCCCCTCTTAGGGTCGGTTTATCAATGCAAGGTATCAATAAATGTAAAAAAAAACAATAGATACCTATTGTTTCTTTTGATATTTATCCTCTAGTTAAGAATTAACCCTGTATTGATAAACCGGCCTTTAGTAGAAAGAATAAGAATGTCTAATTAGCTACCAATTGAACAGTAGTTCGCTAATCGTCCCATAGATGGGGCACTAGGTTTATAACTAGGGTTTTTAAGAAAGCTACAGGTTTTATACTGGAATCATGAACCAGAAATATCTTGATTAAGGGTCACGGTATATACTGGATGGTAGAACAGTAGAAACTTCATTTCAACGCATAGAGATGAATTAAAATGGGCCACATATGGAGCATTTATCATAATTTTTTCTATTTAATTATTTGAAAAATTCTATAATTTTAAGTTTATTCTTAAATTTTGTACTTATTGCTCAATGAATCGAAAATGGATACAAATAGCCGTAGAGATGTACATTGCTTTTTATTCTTACATCATATGGTCGAAAAATATAGTGTTCCATTTGAAAAAATTGAGATAATTCAGTTCAAAAAGTTCTAAATTGAAAATTCATTTTTGGCTACCCTGTATATTTTTAAGAAGTGACAATGATTCAGAAACGTCACAGATGTCTCGTAACGTTTCTTAAAATCCATAATTTTTGTGAATTCTCAAATCTTATCCAGTATAATAGAATAGTAAATACAAACAACCGTATCTTAGACTTCTTAGTCCTTAAAATTATAAAATAGACGTAAATAATTGTACTGACCATTTATCACTTGAGGATGATCATCACGCATCTCTGGATATTTATTTACAAATACAACAAAAACAAAATAAAAATTCTGTTAATTCTTCTCCCTTGTATAATTTTAGAAAAGCTAATTTATTTAAGCTCTACAAGGGCTTAACTAATATTGACTTTGCTAGTATTGATCAGTGTAAAGATGTGAATGAGGCATATATTTTATTCTATCCTGGACTCTGTTTTCGTTGATAGCCTCCCAAGACCTTTGGCTAAAACTAATAAATACTTGTTTTATTGGTAATATAATATTACCATATAAAGACAAAATCAAAGGCGGAACTTAAAAAAAAATTGTAACGCAGATGAATTGAACCAATTTTAAATTCTAAGAGCAAACATAAAAATCGATATTGATAGTGCGCACAAAGAATATCTCATCAATATTGAGAACCAAATAATGTCCAATCCAAATCACTTCTGGTCATATGTAAACGGTATAAAAAATATATCCAGTATTTCTAGCGTTATGACCTACAAGGACTTCATATTAAACGAACCAGAAGTAAAAGTTGATGCATTTGCTAATTACTTTCAAGAGTCATATTCCGCATCTACAAACTTTTCTTATGATGTAAAAAACACTCATTGCAATACTAATAATTTATGCATTCCCTATATTACCGAAAACGATGTAGTCAAGGCACTTAAGAAAATTAAACCCAAAAATACTACAGGTCCTGATGGTATTCCGGCTTTTCTTCCTTGAATATTGTGCCACTTTATTTGCAAAACCTTTAGCTAGTATTTTAAATTTATGTATTAAAACTGCTACTTTTCCAGAAGTCTGAAAAATATCTAGAATTTGTCCGGTATTCAAAAAAATGATAGATATGCTGTTGAAAACTATAGACCAATAGTAATATTGTGCAATTTTAGTAAATTATTTGAAAACATAATATATGAATTCTCTTTAATTACGTCAAATCTCAAATTTGCCTCAATCAACACGGATTCATGCCAAATCGCTCTACCACCAGCAATCTGGTGTGCATTACTCAGTTCATAGTTGAACATTTGGTTGCTGGAGGCCAAGTAGATGTCATTTATACAGATTTTTGAAGCCATCGATAGACTGGACCACGGAATTTTGCTAAACAAATTATCCGAGTTTGGATAAACCAAACACTTCCTCAACTTTCTTGAAGCCTACTTAGTAAATAGACAACTGAATGTGGAATTTAGTCTAGAGATATTGGGTGTTCCCCAAGGTTCTGCGCTTGGATTTTTGCTATTTAACACTTTTATAAATGATAACGTCATTGGCTTACACTCCAAAACATTACTTTATGCCGATGACCTGAAATCTTTACATCTATCAATAATGTAGAAGACTGCGCTGATTTGCAAAACAATCCTGTACAGCTATGGTCTTGGTTTAGCGTAAATAGTTTATAGTTAAATATCTCAAAGTGTAGTTGTATGACATACTCTCGTGCACAAAATCCGATAAAATTTATCTATACAATTAATGTGTAACCCCCTTCCGCACAAGCCCTGGCTTCTGGAATTGGGGGTTGTCTAATTTCTGTGGTGCTTATTTATTATTAATAATGAAGGACTGAGGAGCTGTAGTCATCTCAATAATCTAGGAGTTATATTCGACCCAAAGTTATCGTTTGTTAGCCATATCAACCAAATCACCGCTAATTCCTTTAAAAATTTGGGCTACATTATCCGTAATAGTAAAAAATTTAACGAAAATACACAAACACTTCTCTTTAATTCATTTGTGAGTCAAGATTTGAATAGGGTTCAATAGTATAGAGTCCTGGTTATGAAACTCATAAATATAGCATTGAAAAACCTTAAAGACATTTTCTTAAATACCTTTGGTTCAAAAGGTCTGGAAAGTATCCAGAGAGAGATTTTCACATTGTGATTTATTACATAGATTTAACACAAGTGATCTTCAACTACGTCGGGTGTAACACTTTCGTGTATTCCTCTTTAAGATTTTAAATGGCACTGTTGAAAGTTATAGAGTTTTTTATGTAGTTTACCTGCATTTTTTTTTTAAATCCTAGCTCTTGTAGAACGCTAGTTATTGAAATTGAACGCACTATTGTCCCCACTCTATTTATAGCAGGTCATGCCAACGCAATTCACACTATTGCACATGGTATATAAAGCTGACAAAGGTGATATTGTTCTAGTCGCGAGTAAATAAAGAGTGATTAAAACGCTTGAAGAGAATCCCGGAACTCGAAATGATATTTCATTGATAAGGCTTACCAGTCAATTTTATTATGTAAAGACACAACCTACTACTGTAAAATTGGAAAATGCATGAACTTCTTACAAAAATTATAACAACACGGAACATTCGTCGCTATCTAGTCATCTATCTTTTGTGTTATCAGTATGGCCCCCAAAGTATTGTCTCTTATAATATCACAAGAACTTAAATTATTTCCGGAAATTTTCTTGAGGGCACGAATATTTTGAAAATTAATAATTTCCTTAAAATATTCGTGCCCGAAAGAAAATTTCCAGGAATAATTTAAGCTTGCGTGGTATTCGGTAAGAAAATTTCACACCACTTAACACCATAATTTGGAAAAAAATTATTAATACAACCTGACATTTTAAATTAATTTCACTGCTTGTCAAGTTGGCCAGGGTATTGTTGTTTTTAACATATGTTGATTTTTCATTTTTGTTTAACCGGTTCTGTCACAAAGCTTAATAATTACTAGTTTAAAAGGTCTGTACGTTGAGTTTAATAAGTGTATAGCGAAATGTCGCGATTTGGTAAAGAAAATCAACAAGTAATTAGACAAGAAATACAAAATATAACACCAGATAACACCCGAAAATCAAAATCAAGTGTATGGAAACAGTTTGTTGAATTTTGTGACGAAAAGTTGTATAATATTCATGAGTGTATGAGTGTAGTACAGGTGGCTACTATATTGGAGGACTACGCATTTAATATGAAAAAGAAAAATTTTGAAGATTATAAGGAAAGTGTGGTCAAAGTGATGTGGAACTCTACTGCTAATATTACGAAAAATATAAAATAAAATTTAATCCGTTTTCTGATGTGGAATTTGCGACCGCCAGAGCTGCACGCGATGCTAAGCGCAAAAAATTACAGAGAGACCCATTAAAAAGAAAAGTGAGTGCTTCAGCCTTAACCAGTGACGAATACAAAAAAATTATTGAAATGTGGGATGAAAATACTCCAGATGGATTGCAGCGTAAATTTTTTCACATAGTTTCACATGAGCTGGCATGGAGAGGAGGGGAAGGATATTCTGCGTGTATCCAATACTTCAAAGAAGAAACTGATAATTTCGGAAACCCAAAAGGTCGGATAGAGTATAATCCAATATTCTCCAAAACCACACAAGGTGGTTCTAAAAAACTGTCGGATAGTAAATGGTTGATTACAAATTTCGACAATCCACAAATGTGTCCGGTTCGTTTGTTTAAGAAATTGATGGAAAAAAGGGGAAATCTTATTCAGACCGACAGATTATTCTTAACACCAAACCCATACTGGAGTCAACCCAATTCGAAAGGATGGTACAAGAATAGCTCAGTTGGTAAAAACATTGTATCTTCATGGTTTAAATCAGCAGCCTCTGATATAGGAATTGACACTAAAAAAGTAAGAATAACTAATCATTCTGAAAGAGCAACAGCTGTTTCGAAATTGGCCAAGGAAAGAGTTGGTGAACAACAGCTCATTAAAATTACTGGATACAGTAATAGTCAGTCAATCAAATCTTACTTAAGTTTAATCATGATCAAAGCACAATGCAAAATAAAACAGAAAGTACCCAGATTCAACCCACCAATTCAAGCCAGCCCACAAACATTTATAATAACTGTGTTTTTAATATTAATAAAACCTATAATAATTAAATTTATTTCGTTATTATTTTGCTTATTAGTCGATATCATTACAGATTTGCCAATGAAGATATTAGTTCAACATGAAATAAATTCTAAAAAAATCATATAGGTATATCTACCATATTTCGTTAAATAAAAAACAATTACGAACTTTAGTTACACCAAATGCTAAAACTCAGATGGGTATTAGTTCAGTCTATCGCCCTTTCATAATTTTAGGTTACTAAAGGTGGTAGAAATGTATTTTTTGTTAAAGTAATCCATAACACTTCTAATTTAAAAAATATATTATTAACATGGTTTGTTGCAGTAGGTGGCCGTGATATAGGCGGCCATGCTTTTGACAGATGAGGTTTATATTGGTAAATTACATTAAGTTACTGTATAGTAAACCAGCAAACAAAGATATTTTTATGTAAAACATTTCTTGTAAGTATTTGCGTTAAACAATTTGAGAAAAATGGAATGCTTTGAAAAGTACAATTTATGTAAATACTGCAAAGAGTTGAGTCAAGTGCAAATATGTCATCCAAGATTAATATATTTAACGAATTTAATGGAAGATTGCGACCAGGAAGCGTTAGAGTCGAATGGTTTGTTTACGAAAATCCAAGAAAATCTGCTGCAGATGTCAAGTAAATATGGCCTTTTGCGTAAAAGAGATTTGAACAAAATTGTTTCAAAATATAACATACATGTCCTAAAACACAGACATCTAATTAATTCGTCACCTTCCTATTCACCATTAAGAAGAGAGGATGGGTTAGAATTCAAGCAACATTTAAATTTTACTATGTTTGTACAACCTACGTTTTTTGAATTATAAATTGTTAATGCATAATAATTTAACAAATTTGAGTTTTCTGTTTAATGAAACTTTATAGCGAATAATAAATAATAATGTTAATACAGAAATTTTGCATTATTTACAGGTACACCTACATTATTTAATGGTTGTAGATCATATGTTTACCTTTTCAACTGTCAAAAAATTTTCACTTAAATATCGTGGCGCCTCGAAAAAATTTCCGGAAATTTTTTTAATTGCCATGGTAACTAATCAAAATTAAGGTATCTTATTGGTTAAAAAGTAGAGGTGTGAAATTTTCGAATCAATCTATATCTAATTATTAGTACACACTATGTGAAAAGAATCTTACCTCGCAAAGGGCGACTCCAGTCTCCAATCTCGCCATAAAATTGTCAACAGCAATGTTCAGATGTGGATACATAGTTTGAAGCCATTCGGCCAAGTCCTCCTTCATCGCGTAAAGGTATTCTTCACTGGACTTAAATGGCCTGAAGGGCCTCGCTTCCAAAAGCAAGGAATTCATTTTTTTATGTATACGTACTTTTCAAATAATAAAACTTAAGTTTAAGCGAAAATGAGCAATGCTAATTTTTTACTCTTTTAAATTAAAATCATATTTGACCAGCACATTTGGACGACGGAGGTTGTCTGCATATTTTCAGTTTTGTAAATGTAATCTGGAAAAAATGTGCTTAATTAATAATCTAAAGTGTCGCAGTTAAAAGAAGTTACATATTTTTTTAATTGTTCGTAAATTTTATAATTTTATTCAAAAGCTAGCTATATTAGTATCTATTTACTTCTGGCTTAACCGGAAATGACACAGGTATAGCACCTTTGGTATGATCGAATTACTTATCAAAATCACTAGTTGACATCATTTCCTCTTAGATCAGAAGTGATCTTATTTGCACAGGAAGTGAAAAATATGACTTGGAGTGACCTAAACTATATCCGAAAATATATATTCCTAAAAATAATTAAATAATTGCAATGGCACTGCCTTTGCTGTCTTATAGATATGTACAGGGTGTTCTTTGATTATGTGACAGCTCTATATTTAACCGTTTTCGAGTTATTGAACATTGAAAATTTATAGGTTATTAAGAAAATTACAAAATCCTGTCGAATTTTCAAAGCATTTCTTAATTTGTTTACAAACATACAAACATACACTTTTTTCGTGTTTACGCCTTTTTTCATAACGCGGACCTGGCTGTAACACGTTGTTAGTTTTTGCCTGTCATATTATATTTAAAGTTCTGACAATGGAAGATTTAAGTGAGACACAACGGGTTGAAATTTTGATGATGATTGGCTAAGGAGGCAGGCCCCGGATACAAACTTTGGTTTATGAATTATTTAATGGTATTTTCCCTGATCAACCTATTATACAATCAACTGTTAGCAAAATAGAAAAAAAGTTCCAAGATTATGGTCATATAGGAGATAATTTGGCGAGAGGTCGTCCTGCATATTCAGAAAATAAACAGCTACATGTTTTACTGACAATGGACGACAATCCTTACAAATAAAGTATCCAAGTCGCAGCAGAGCTATCAATTAGTCAGCCGACTGTTTTAAAATTTTTGAAAAAGTATGGCATCCATATTGCGGGTGGGCTCATCAATATGGACGTCTACTGAAAAAAAGAGTGGAGGAAGAAGTTGAGGAAATCGAAGAGCAGAGCGAATTTAGACCGGATAGATCCTGTATCGATAACTTGTTTAGTCTTAAACAGATCTCCGAAAAATGTATTGCTAGAGGAAAGGAATTACATGCGGTATTTATAGATCTAAAAAAAGTACGATTTGGTACCCCATATAAAATTACGGGAAGCAATTGGAAAAGCAGGCATAAACAATCAAACAACAAAAGCAATACAAGAAATACACAGGGAGGCAAATAGTCAAATTAAAATCGGAAACCTCTTGCCAGTATCCTTTAAGATAAATAGGGGCCTAAAACTGGGATGTCCTATATCCTTCACCATTTAAACTGTATATTAACCGAGCCCTAAAAAAGTGGATCAAGAAATGCAGATACATGAGTATAAAATTAAAGAACGAACTCGTCTATACACTTTTGTTCGCCGATGACCAAATAGTACTAGCGGAAGACAAGGACGACGCCAATTACATGGTGAGGAACTTATTGACGAATACAAACAATGGGGTTTGGAAATAAATGTAGAACAAGACGCAGTATATGGTTACCGGTGGAACGGGTACGGATTTGAATTTAGGAGATAACACTATTAAATACACGACAGATTATAAATATTTAGGAGTTCCAGTAACACAAGACAGTAGAGATGATATGGATATAATAAGGAGAAAAATCTGCCAAGGAAAGACTATAAGACAGCTGCACGCCTTTTGTGGAATAACAGCATAACGGAAAACAAAAAACAGATATGTTCTACAATATTTGAAAGCTGTGTCACGTATGGAGCTGAACTATGGGTAATGAATAAAAATATGCAAGCCCGACTCGTTTTGACAGAAATGGATTTTTGGAGACGAAGTGCCGGAGTATGCCGTATTCAACATATTGGAAACGATATCATCAGACAAAATTGACGTATAGAGTATAATATATTAGAGAAAATAGAAAGAGAGCTATTATGGTACGGCCATATGAAACGTATGGCAGAAGATGGAATGCCAAAAAAAGCATTCGAATGGACCCCCGTCTCAAAGAAGAAAAAGATGCAGCCCTAGAACAGAGTGGAGAAAAGAATAGAAGCAGCAATGGAAGATAGAGGTCTTGAGAGAAGCGGCAAATAAAGCTGTACAAAACTCGTGTATAAATGGCATCCATATAAAGTGAATTTCGAGGTGAATATTTAGTTCAAGAGCTTAACGAAGATGATTTCGAAATTTCCTCACACAGATGGATTGGCAGACGCAGATCAGTAGAATAGTCAGCTAGTCCGGATCTAACCATTGGACTATTTTTATAGGGTTACTTTAAATCCAAAGTTTAATTTATTAAGCCAAACAGTGTTGAGGACTTAAAAGACAGAATTAGTTTTGAAATCGGAAGATTTCGACCAGAAACAATTACTAACGTTTTGTGATCATTTCCGTTTCGGCGTGGACATTGCCAAGAAGCAAATGACACGCAATTTGAAAATTTAATTTATTTTTTTTGCTGTACCTTTATTAAATCTTTTATTCTTGTTTTATTAAGTTCTTATAAGTAGTTGAGATTTTTTCTTGATAATTTCGTCAAGCAATGTGCCATCCAATTTAACGTACTGTACGCAGAAAAATGTGCTCTTCCAAACGATATTTTTAGAAAAACGGGGGCTGCCATTAAAAAAATTGCGTCGACGTCATAATTTTTAAAAAAATGTTTGTAGAAAAAAAAATTACAAAAAAAATTGAGAAATGCATTTTCGACGCTTTCGACGAATTTCTGCCACAGGTTTTGTATCGAAAAGAACTTATTCCAACCTTTTTAATTTAATTAATTAAATTTTACACAGCAGTCTTGATTTTTAAACTCCTTTATCTTTATTTAATTATATTTCTACATTTTAAAAATTATATATTATCGCTCTAACCCACAAACATTTAAACATCCTGTATATATTAATAAAAATTATTTGCAAAGGAAAAAATCTATTTAATATGATTACCTACATCAGCATATAATTTGCATTGCCAGGGAAAAAATCTTTGTTTAATTTTACGATTAACAATAATCACAACAGGAAAAATAAATTATTTTCCAAAAATTATTTTGGTCTAACTCACCGGTATATGTTGGAGTTGTCCTAGAATCGTCCCCTTGTTTTGGCTGAGCCAAACACCAAACACAGAAATCAAAACACCACTTGAAAAACACGTAATTGAACAATCGCGACCGCGAGCTTTCCGCGTATAGTATACTCGTCACACGACCGCACGGAGTGAAGTCTAGTAGGCCTTTACTTTCAGCGACTCCTGCTGCTGCCAGTGCTGCTACACCATTGAGATATCTAACCTCGCTCAAAATCCGTAGTAGGCGATGCATTCACAATTATTATTATTCATTTGTTTTACTATGCGAGATCCTTCAAAGCATATGCGATAGCGATTATAAATTATTATTAAACGGAACCATTAGCGTTTAACTTTTGTTTTCCGTAGAATTCCTCGTTCATTTCACTTTCTTCGCGGCCCGGCATGGTGCATTGTCGGCTATAACCTGAGTATCTGTGTGTGTCTGTGTATTTCTTTTCAACCCCTACGGCTGGGGGTCGTTGGAGAGAGACGGCCGATGCTGTTTATCGAGCGGCGCAGCACAGGATTGGATTCTGGGGGTTGTTGATGGTAGGGTTGTTTCTGATTTATCGCTGTGAATTGCATTTTTGCATTTGTCGGGCCCAGAAAAATCCCTGGATATGGGGGAACGTTTAGTTTGTGTCGTGGTGCACTTGATTTAATGTAGCACATAAATCGTCGACACTGTTATTCTTCTATCTAATTTGCTATATAGGAATTTTAAATGTTGGAATTAAATAACTATCTTGTTGAGGAAAATCACCCACTGAAAAAGAAAAAATGACAGGCTCCATATTGTAAACAACATGTAAATGCATATGAATGAAAACTATCAACCCTAAATTAATTTGGATACATTGATTTTTGCAAAAAGCACCAAAGCTCATGAAAAATAAATAATAGGTGGACACACTTTCTTATGAAGAGCCTTAAGATTAGCTCAACCCCTTTAGTCCAGTGCTAATAATTAAAAAAAAAAAAATTGCAGTAAGTATATGGATGGTCGCAAAATTTAAGATTCATGGTATATAAATGGGAGAAAATCGATTGGACCCCAACAAATAACCGTAAGAAGGGTGGGGGGTGGAAAAGGGTGTTGTTAGAGGTGAAACGTACTTTTTTACCATTTTCGGCAAAATGGTTAAGCACAAGAATTACATTAGAAAGAATGAAATTCAGAAATCAAAGATTTGTGAACATGCTTGGGAAAACGGACATCGAATGAACTGGGACTCGGCAAAAATTTTAACAAAAGAAACAAATACCAAAAAAAGAAAAATTAAAAAATAAGCAATAATCTTATTAAATGAAGATAAGTGCGTATTGAATTGTTCTGTAGATATTTGTACAACCTGGCTACCAATGTTAAAAGAAGAACTTAACAAACTCAACATTATCTAAAAGAAAATATCATCAGTTCTGTGTTCTGTGTAAGTAGTAAGTATCTATGGAAATAACATAAACAGAATCTTAAAGCTGTGTATTTGACATACACAGCAAAATAAGAGTTCTTCCAAAAAATAGCTTTGAAAACGGAAAGAGATTACTTTCCGAAACGTCAGCAAAATACATTATTTCTGTGTTTATTCCGATTTATATTATTTGCAAAACATAATCTCTGACTATTCCTTTGGCGTAAACGTCACGGGCGCAGAGGCTTTTTTCCAATAATTCTATTATTTTGTAGATTCGGTGATTTGTTTTGAAGAGGATAATAATACATGTGGTAGAAAACCCAAATAATAGGAGAGAATATTCGTAGAGTGCCACAAATAACTTTCAGACAATACAAAAGTTATAGATAATTAAAAGATCTACAACTTCTATTTCAACCATTTTTTCAACATAACCTCAAAACTATTGAGAAAAGCGCCAAAACCAATTTTTTATTTTTTATTTTTATCTCCCACAAAAATGATTCGATTTTAATGAAATTTGGTAAAAATGCACATTCTTATGTCTCAAATTAACTGTATTTTTTTAAAACGAAATATTTATTTTTTTGTTTTTTGCAAAGATAATTTGAAAAGTCTAATTTTCAATAAAAAAGTTGATTAACAAAATTTTTATTTTTGAAAATTTCAGGATGGAATTTTTTTCGTTGGAGCCTTTACTTTAAGATGGTGTAAAAGAATCATATTGTTACCGTAGAAAAACATTGTGAAAAATGGGAAAAACCAAAACAAAGATTTTTCCGTAAATGTCAAAAATTCTTCATTGTTTATTGAAGTGAAGTCACAAACCAGGTTCAGGTAATATAAAAGACACATTCTACATCTCAAACAGCTCCAAATCCAAAGTAAAAGGTTTTCAAGCCTTGGTCCCATTTGAACTTTTCACCAGGAAGATCTAAACTACAATATATCTCAATCTTGACCATTTTCACCAGGATCACAAATCACGTGTTTTTGTGCCGGATCCTTTGTTACATTTAAACTACATAACCTATAATATTTTCCTATTAGCATATATTTTGTTTTATTTACATTAAGACTTAAGCTATTTTGACTCAACCATTTATTTAATATCGCTAATACTTTATTTATAGTATGTATAGTATGCATCTGGTTAAGATCATTATCACTTATATACAATATTGTATCATCTGCAAACATGGACATTTTACAGTCACTTGCACACTTAACAATATCCATTTATATAATGAGTAAATATAATAGGACCAAGAATAGTTCTCTGAGGAACTCACTCACTTATTACTAAGATTTTATATTTAACTCTTTGTGGTCTCTTGCTTTGGGTAACTTTTAAACCAATTTAGCACGTTATTTCTCAGCCCTATTCGCTTCAGCTTGGACATTAACTGCCTACTTATCATTTCAAATGCTCTTTTCAAGTCAAGAAATATGACTAAAACCACTTAAACAAAATATGTACATATGTATTTATTTATTTTTAAAGTAAATGTTCAAAATTATTTCCTTCTTCATGAATACACATGTTAAACCGTTTAATTATTATTTCTTCCCCAGTTACTTTCAATAAGGTATTTCTATCTACTATGACAACACTCGCATATATTTTGTTGTATAACTCTGCCACATTATCGATTGGTTCAGTGTAAAGTAATTTTTTAGATGTCCCAAGGAATCTAACGGAGTTAAATCAAGTGCTCGTGCTGGCCACCTGATTACTCCATTAGTTCCTATCCATGCTCCAAGATATGTTCGTTGCAAGTGTCTAACCCTCCGATATCTAGCACCATTTAAAGTTTCATGAAATAGATAAGGTCTGATTATGTATCCGTTCAATTTTCCACACTATATATTTACTTTAAAAACTGTTTCATTTCTGGTTCTTGGTACTGTCGTGAGCAGAAAAGAACAGGACAACTTTTTTTTCTAATGTAAATCTGTCTCTATTTGAATATGTAACGAGTAGCCGAAATAAAACAGATATCACTTTTAATTTACTTTTTATTTTAATGCTGTAGTTATTGCTATAGTAAATGATGGATGGTGAATGAGACAAATTGCATTGCGTTATAACATTAACAAAAATTTGGTGTGTAACATTTTAAGAAAGGGGAGAATAAACGGTACGATTAGTAGAAATCCTGGATCAAAGGACAAAGGATATCCTACTTAACAAGAAACTAACTATTAATATTTCGTTATTGCACCATTTCTATTTATAACTTCTATAAGTCTGTTTGGCATAGAATTAAATAACCTTATACAATAATCATTAGTAATAATATTTTCCCATGCATTATTTACTATTTCCAGTAATTCTTCGGCATTCCGTGGTCTCACATTTCGTTTTTGGATACTTCTTACGAGTAGTTCTCATACTTTTTCCACAGGGTTAAGATCTGGACTATGACTGGGCCAGTTAAGAACATTGATGTTGTTATCTTGAAACCAGTTAGTTACGGTATGAGCAGTATGAACGGAACAATTGTCTTGTTGAAATATTCATTATTAGAAAATAATTGTGACACAGAAGGGAGCATAATATTGTCCAAAATCCTAATATACGTTTCACTATTAAATCGTTCCTCAATATGCCACAAAACACCAGGACCACGTGCCGATATCCAAGCCCACATATTGACGGATAATCTACCACTTTTATCATTGTTAGATATGTATTCCTCATCGAATCGAGTATTCGGAGGGCGGTAAACACGAATACGACCGCTGTGTGTTGACCGGAAAGTTTTTTCGTCTGTAAAGATTACATTGTTACATTTATCTCGAAAACCACTGGTTTTAATAGAAAAGTGTATACTACAAAAGGTACTTAGAATTAAACAAACTTTAACAATATTATACTTTGAAAGTTCCAGTCATTGAAATTTTTTTCCGGCGTCGCGACGTCGCGGACGCTACTGTCATTGACAACATTTGAACGACAAAATAAAGCCACAAAAAATATGTAATAACTGACCTTTACAGAAATTGAATACCTCTTTTTGTTAATACGGAAACTGCCTGGGGAGTTTTATGTGAATCGCCCTGTATACAATTACTCTGTATATTCGCGTTATAAAATTTATTTTGAGGTTTAGTACGTATTTAGTAGAGATCTCTTCTAGATTTATTCCAAATTCTGTTGTTAATAATCTTCAGTTTTTCTGTTTACAAATCAACCGAAGACATTGACAAAAAATTAACAAAAACGATATTTTACAATTCAAGCTGTTCCTTACCTCGTCCAAAGTTGAAAACTTAGTTATTTCAAGTTTGAAATTAAAATATATCCGAATGTAACATTAAAAATTAATTTTCAACAGGATCTACAACTGTGACATTGATTTATAGGAGGTGTACCATCGCAGTAGAACCGGCTTATATTTACAAGACACTGGACATCCTAGACCCCCAACTCTAGAGTACTCTATATTTGTCAATGCTACAAGCTTCCTCGATCATACCGTTTTCGGCAAACTCTCTTGTATGTGCTCCAACGACATCGACTGGACCAGAATTTAAATTGGGCGTGGGACAGTCCAAACTCACAAGACATTCCAAACGCTTTCGTGAGATATTTTCTAAAACTTCTGTAATGAAATCAACAATAGTGTCATTTTATATCATCCAAAGTTCAACGGACTACCAATTCATTGATCGATTTAATTCAAATCACGTTTATAGGCTCTGGGACATGTCACAATCTGACATTAGAAGTGTAGGTTCGCAACTGATTGATTAGTGATTAGCGTAATAAGTAAGTGGATTTTGTCTAGGCCTACTAGCATTAGCATTTTTTATGCACGGTCGCCGGCCAAAACAGCAGACGGTTCTGAAATTAAGTAACAGTTAATAAAGTATGCCCAGCGATTGTATAATAGACCATTTAAAGTTTCGATGTCTATGGCTTATTGTTACCAACTGGATATCTCTTCTAATACCACAACGCCATGTTCGTAAAAAAAATAAGTTTTAATAAATGTATTCAAGAAAATTAAAACTGAATATAATATACAAAAATTCAATTAATTCAGATTGAACATTAATTGAGATACACGTTGAAAATTTTGTTAATATTGAATACACATATTTAGTCTTTCACTCCTTTTAATAATATATACAGGGTGTCTCACCGGGAACTGAATCGATCGATATAGAGAAAAGTACGCATCAGAAAATTTTGAAAATATAGATAATTACTAACGTTGGTGTGGCCAATCCAACTAAAATACTTGCTTATTTCAAATAGAATACCCTAAAAGAGCATAAAATTCTGAGTCGAAAGTATGTAGCATATTTCATACCTAAACCTAGCCGTTTCAGAGATATTTGACATTTTATAGAGAATTTGACAGGTGCAACGGTTTGCAAGAACCGTTATAACTTTCTTCGTGTAAAAGATCCTCATTTGCTTCTTGTCACATAAAAATAACACAAGGAGAACTACATTCTACAACTGAAATAAATTCAATAATATTATAACAAGTGTTCCGTTTTTCGCGTTACATTTTATCAACTTCAAACCGCGAAAACTTTTTTAGATCAAATGGAACACCCTGTATTTTTTACGTCGAGTTGTGTAAAATTGAATTCCCTTTTTTCCGATATTAGCATTGTGGGGGTTAAAGTTACAACTTTTTGAAATATTTGCGATTTTATTAGAAATTCATGAATTGTTGTAATCATTTCATCAAAATAGCCATGATTAGAAACAATCAGTCATTATCTTATGTCAAAAAATGCCAGCGCGTTTAAATTACACCCACGAAGACTTTTTAAATTTATTTATTATTTATGGAGAATATGATAAAGTAATATCAAGAACTTGCAGCACATTTGCTACTCGATATCCAGAAAAACGGAAGCCGTCACCAAACACTGTAAAACGCATACTGGAAAATTTTAAAAATTATGGCTCTGTCAAGGCAAAAATGCAAAGAAGAAAGCCTATTGTTGATGATGAAAACATTGAAATAGTCATTCTGGGATATTTTCATGAATTTCCAAGGACGTCATTAAGACAAGCTGCTCTGGAATCGGGACTATGCAAGGATTCAATTCACAGAATCTTATTAAAACATAAGTTTCACCCGTTTTCATGCCATATGGTTCAAGGATTAAAAGAAACAGATTTCCTAAGAGGACAGAATTTTTGTGAGTGTATTCTAATAAGGTATGAGGGTCACGAGTCTTATTTGGGAAATATTATATGGACAGATGAAGCAAAATTGACTAAAAATGAACTTTTTAATAGACACAATTCGCATTATTGGAGTCACTCAAATCCTCATATGTGCAGAGAGCGAAACTTTCAAGAAAGTTGGCAGTTCAATGTTTACTGTGCCATAAGAAACGATAGAGTGGTGGCATTACAATTTTATCAGGAAAATTTAAACGGTAAGTTAAATTTTCTCTTCTGCTAATATGTATAGGAAAATTTTTGTTGTTTTTTTTTAGGTGAAAGATATCTGAATATCTTACAAAATTTGAATAATAACTATTTAGAAAATTTACCTCTCGCCGAACAAAGAAACATTTTTTATCAGCACGACGGTGCTCCCCCACATAACGCATAATTAATAATTATTTACAAGAAACTTTTTATGATCAATGGATTGCCAATAATGGATCTTTCTTATGGCCTCCTCGCTCGCCCGATTTATCAGTTCTGGATTATTTCATTTGGGGAACTATTAAAAATAAAGTTTATGAGAGCCCATTAACAACCATTGAAGAGTAAGAAATGCATTTCAAAACATATCATAGGATTCAATTATAGAAGAGCTACCCATGAGGAACTAATCCGAAGGTGCGAAAAATGTGTCGAGGTTCGAGGGCGGAATTTTGAGCAATTATTAAATTAAAATGAAATCATATTTTAAATTGATCTTATCTCTGCTATTTTAGTTTATGCCACATCTTCAATTCGATTAATACGCATGTTACAGTGTTAGTGTTATTTTGCGTTTTTGTTGATATCGAGTAGCAAATGTGCTGCAAGTTCTTGATTTTACTTTATCACATTCTTCATAAATAAATCTCTGCTATTTTAGTTTATGCCATATCTTCAATTCGATTAATACGCATGTTACAGTGTTAGTGTTATTTTGCGTTTTTGTTGATATCGAGTAGCAAATGTGCTGCAAGTTCTTGATTTTACTTTATCACATTCTTCATAAATAATAAACAAATTTAAAAAGTTTTCGTTGGTATAATTTAAACGTGCTGGCATTTTTTGACATAAGATAATGACTGATTGTTTCTAATCATGGCTATTTTGATGAAATGATTACAACAATTCATGAATTTCTAATAAAATCGCAAATATTTCAAAAAGTTGTAACTTTAACCCCCACAATGCTAATATCAGAAAAAAGGGAATTCAATTTTACACAACTGACGTAAAAAAATACATAAACCTAAACAAGTTTTCGCGGTTTGAAATTGACAAAATGCAACGCGAAAAACCGAACACTTGGTATGATATTTATTTCAGTTGTAGAACGTAGTTCTCCTTGTGTTCTTTTTACGTGACAAGAAGCAAATGAGGATCTTTTACACGAAGAAAGGTCAAATTTTCTATAAAATGTCAAATATCTCTGAAACGGCTAGATTTAGGTACATATTTTTGACTCAGAATTTTATGCCCTTTTCGAAAACTCTAAAATATATAGGGCATTCCATTTAAAATAAGCAAGTTGGTATCGACTTCCAGTATATGCGGAAGGGCCAGCTGCTTGTAATTATTTTAGTTGAATTGGCCACACTAACATTAGTAATAATCTAAATTTTCAAAATTTTATGATGCGTACTTTTCTCTATATCGATCGATTCAGTTCCCGGTGAGACACCCTGTATATAGTTAAACATTCAAAGTAAATAAGACATTACATATTAAAAGTTCGATTTAACATAACTTGCATATTCTCTCTTAAAACTAGTAAGTAATTTTCACAGGCAACTGATTGTAAAATTGCAAACTCTTTGAAAATAAGTAATTTCTACTATATTCAGTTTGTGTGTTTTCAATATAGAAGTTATGACTATTTCTAGTATAATAATTGTGGATGTCGTTAACAAAGACACAATTCTCTAAAAGATGTTTTGGAGCTAAGCCCTTAACAATTTTAAAAATCAACACAAAAGAATAGAACATTGCATTCTGGTAAACTGTCATGTATTGTAAAGTACTTAACATAAAACGCATTGGTGTTGCGCAATTGCACCCTAAAATTGCTCGCATTGCTTTATTTTCTAGTAACTGCAGGCTCCTAAACGATTCACTATTGAACATCATCATTAGGGAGGACAATAATTAAAATGAGTTTTTTTTTTAATACATTTATTTAACGTCGGCCTATTTCCGCTACCGAGGCCTATCACCGACGCCTGTAGACGAGCTACCCCCAACCAGGAATTTTGCCGAACCTCTTCCCTTAAGAAGAGTAGGGATCTTTTACTTGCCTAACATTTAATAGACAAGGGACCGACGGCATTACATCCCCTCCGAAGGATGGTATATCCCCTATACAACCCTCGCCTAAGGTTGTATAGATTCCGCGCATGCACTGATATACAAGCCGCTGGAAGATGTATGAGGCGAAGACGCGGTCTTCGTTGGAACAGTCACCCATCCAACTACTAACTGCGCCTGACGTTGCTTTACATCGCATATCAAAGTATGTACATAGTAAAGACGCACCTACGCTCATCCCCCTTAAAATGAGGTGCAATAATTGTTTTGTAAATTAATCCTGGCTTAAGTAATAACTAATTCTACGTAAAAAATATACTTCTTTGAGACCTTTTTTATTACAAATGAGGCATGACTACTTAATATCAAATGTTGATCAATGATTATTCCCAAGTATTTAATTTCATCAACACAATCAATTTTTGTGTTATTGATTTGTACTACCACGGAATTCCTATCTACGCCATCACTATATTTATTACTTAATACCATACATTTTGTTTTGTTAACATGTAATGCCAGCGAATTACATATTAACCACTTATGCACAGATTTGAGGGCATTATTCAATTCATCTGTTATTTTAACTAAAGTCTCGCCCATTACATAAAAAAGTTATCATCTGCGAACATCTGTATGTTAATATTCGGGTTATGCAATTTTAACGTAGCAACAATGTCATTTATAAATAAAATAAATAATATAGGTCCCAACACTGATCCTTGTGGTACTCCATTTGAAATTTCACAACGTTCTGATGACACATAGTTAAACCTAGTTTTCTGTTTTCTTTTACTCAAATACGATCTAAACTCCCTAAAACTGTACAATTATATTGACTATTGCAGAATAATAATATATCTGTACTATATTTCTTTTGACTAATATTTTTGGAGTCTTCCCTGTAATGCTGAAAAATAATAACCATCATTCTATAATCTTCGGATTTTAAGATTTAATTTTTAATTACAACTTATCTATTTATCTGTATTTAACAATATAGATTTAACTGATTGCTTGTTTTAAATAACTTAATAAATTATTATTGTTGTGACAATAAACAATACAATATATTTGATTATAAAGACGCAATCATTTAAAACTCCCCCGGCTTATCTCTCAAAAATAAAGTATATTTTAATTGCCTTTTGTAGAAACAACATTATAACACCTGCTTAAAGTTCTGTACCAAAACTTTATCAAAGTATTGTTTATTTACAATTACATGTGAAATATCCGCATTTCTATCAATGAAAGGTGGAAAATTTACGTTTTAACTTTCTATTTTACAACTTTTAGTGATGGTTGACGCGGATACAACGTATTGCCTACTGAAATCAAATCTTATAAATTTCCTATGCTGAGTAAAATTTATTATATTCTCTTCTATTCCAAATAGATGGATAGTAAGAAATGATGCAATAGAATGGTTGATACAGTTACCGGACTTAACCTCTATTGATTTGTCGTAACGCATTGTAGTTATATCCGTTAAAAGCCGTCTTACACTTATATCCCCTTTGATAAAGTATAATTGCATCAGGCGTACTATAAAAATAAAATAATATATACCTTTTACGGTGTAAGTAAACTCTTAACGAAATTCAAAAATGACATCTTTTACTTCCGCTGCAATAATAAAAAGAAAATAATTTTTCTTAACGAAATCTTAAGAGTCCAATTGATTACATATTATTTGCTCTACAATATCTTAATACCCTTGGGTAATACTTTGAATTTAATTGATTTTAACTGAAAGTTAGTTCGGTTTTTTGTGTAATATTAGCAATTAAACTTTCGGATTTCCGAACCTGAATCAACCAAACATACAAATATATCATTGGGATTAAGATTAAGGTGAAAATTAGTAAGTGTAATGCGTAAAAATTAAAACAATGGTGTAATTACTATGACTCAAGTTCATTATTAAATTTTTTGCAGTGTCGCAACGGTCCTACAAATAAATGACAGATATTAAAGTAACCGAAAATACGGATGAGGTATAATAGCTAGGTAATTATCATTAAGATTACAAAATGTTTTCAATAAAAAACAATAAACGAACTCTCTTTATTATGTTGTAACGTATATACCTTTGATGTTACTTATTTCCTGTAATAAAACTATAATCAGCTAAGCTTCACGAGAAATTAGACAATGTTTATGAAGGGGAGGGGGGGGGGGCATCTAACTGCCCTAGCAAATCCTAATTCTCAGCTGGGTTGATTTTTTGACATGGAGTAGCACATAGTAAGTAATGCATGAAATTAGGATTAATTGCAAATTTTTATTCCATTATACGTAATAGACTCCACGCAAATTAGACATTTTAGAAGAAATAATTTATAAAGAAAGAATACTTGAGATGAGTATTCTCGACAGGGTTAGGAATAGATATCCGAAAGGTTTCCACCCCATTCAGGAACGGAAAGTACCTTTCTCTGCAAAAAATCGCCCCTGAGGGGGACTTAATGCTGATTTTTCACTTTTATATCTTGTAAATCGTTCGTAGGAAGAGAAAAAGTATAGGAAATAAAAAATTTGTCGTTGAATGAGCGAAGTGAGGTACCGTCATCGGTTTAAGCGCCGCCGGCGTGGTGCAGCATACCGGCCACGACAATGAGAAAACTTCAAGTCTTAGAACACAAATATATGCGCCTCATCTCAAATTCTGGAAGGTACACCTCCCTCAAAGACCTCTACGAACGCTGCAACGACATAACCCCGATAGTCGACTACGTCCAGCACATCTCCCAGAACTTCTATTCGTTCAAGCTGGGCGATAGTCCGCTAACAAGACACATTACACAAATTAGACAGCATAATGCCCCATTTCGGATTAAACACCCCTTACCTTACCAGACGTTGCCAATCTTCCGGCAGCCACTCTAGCCAAGCCTTCACCAACTTTCTCTAACCCTATCCACCTTTTTACTGATATTTCATACCTTTAACAGTCTTTAATTCTTTCCTGTCCCCCTCTTCTTCTGTTTCTTTGTGTATTTTTGTTGCCTGTTGTTGTTCCTTCATTTCTGTTTGTACGTTTTTGTATGGGTTTTTGTTAATTTTAATTTGTTGCTTTCGCCGAACCAGGCCTGTCTCGCCCAACTTTGCGAACCGCCACCGCGTCAACGCGGTGGTCGCAGGGTCGGTCCCGGAGCAGGTCCTGGGGACGCAACTTTTGTACACTTTACCTTTAATAAAGTATTTTTGAATTGAATTGAATTGGTATAAGTGCTGAGACCTCGATCGGCGAAGTTAAACAGCGTTGGCCGAGTCCGTCAGTTGGATGGGTGAACGGCATCTCATTTCGCCGTGCTGGTTGAGTAGAAGAGTAGCTGTAGCTAAACTCCGCCAGGACGTAAATATAAACAAGGCGTTAAAATAAAAAAATAAAAAGTATAAGAAATGTCCTACTGAACTTGTACTGTCACCACCTATTTCGCAATAACAGCATCCAAACGAGGGAAATGCCCAAGAATAAATTTATAGAGCGAAATTTTCTTTATAAGACGCATGTCTAACGGCTTTTTATGCAAGTGATTTTTATTTATTTTCCCTTTTTTTCCGCAAAGATGCGTTTTTTATTTAAGGTCATTTAAACATCACCGTTGAGGAAGAGCTCTTGGTGAGTCTTTTAAGTGGTTTTTCCTGTAGGCCTATTTCACTAAAATTCTGTCAAATTTTACTGATTGATACAGCTGTGCAACCCTTTTTGCAGCTGTAGGATGCTAGCTGAAGGGTGGAAATTAGTGCTGGTAACTCGGTGGTATAAATGGGTGTTAAGATATTGCCCACTTTCTTCCAACCCCATTCCATTGGTGCCAAGTTTTCTGCTCGCCAAGATTGAATTTGATATAAATATAGCCGTAATATTTTGAAGCTGTTTATATTTATCTTCCTGTCGAACTTTGCTAACGGCTATTACATTCACCAAGCCTGTTTCAACACGTACAGTTTCATCTTCTTGAAGCATCTTTTCGCAAATGAAACAATCACCCATTGTCTCCATATCTACAGAAACACTTTCACGCACATTTAAGTCTATGTAGTACCGTATCCGTATTTCCTAAACGATTTCTATTTTACTATTACACCCACATTTATTCCACAACTAAAGGTTCGAAGTACAAGGCACTCTCAGGCTTAACAGAGAGTCTATTTTGACCTTCGCCTTTTCCTTTTCTTACAAATCACAATGCTTCAAACGTCTGCTCCGAAGATCGTCTAGAATGAATAATTTACATAAATTAGTGAGGTACATATTTTACGTAAAATTATAATGAGACATGAGGAATGAAGTAAAAAAGCACACATGCCATACTACTTATTTTGGTGTTATCATTAGACAAAACTATTGCGTACGAAATATATCTAGTATATAGTAGTTTTATAATGTAAAAATCGGCAGCTACTGGAAGCGGCTGGAACCTCCCCACTAGGTGGATCTTTGAAGCCGAAAAGAGCATTAAATTGTGTGACAAAACGGCACTAAACGTAATCCGATCTCATCCAAAACCTTTTCAGATCTTCTGTTGCACTAAAAAAACCCTCAACTTAATGAATTTACAATCATCTATGGGAGTTATTACCTACATTATCGCTCGTTGAATAATATACTATTAGGATATTAACAACATCACTTGAACGACTAAAAAAGTCTAGTTATCCTAAATACTACAGATTTGTAAAGCAACAAACTGAAAATTGGTAAAGTGATAATCTTAATAAATTCACCAACGAAGGTACAGAAAGCATGTGATATTGATATTGTTACATCTACCTTTAAAGTTTGTGACAATCCACTAAAAGTTGCCGACATTGACATGACATTACACCAACGTTATCGGATGACAAACGATGACAATGACAATCGTCAAAATTTTCTCATTGCAATCCGATCGCTCACGACTGTCTTTGTTAAATGAAACATTAGCATTTCAGTAATTTTACTAGATTTTAGAGGAATATTTGTAGTTTAATTCTTCGATTTGCCTGTATATATATTTAAAAACGGCACTAAACGTAATCCGCTCTACTTCTACAGCAGTGAAGAAACCCTCACACGTGAATTGACACATGATGTGACGAGTTTCACGACGTAACGGCTACGCGCATCGATCATGTCATGCGAAATACGATGTATGCTTAATATTTGCTTTGTTTTCAATTTTTTTCACGGAAACCAAATCGAAAGGGTAGAAGTGTGATATATCGTTGAAATCAGAATTTTAACTGGTTCCATTGCAAATTGAAAGTAATTATAAAATAAACAACTTGTTGCGTCAAAATGGCACTAAACGTAATCCGATCTCAACCAAAACCTTTTCAGTTCTTCTGGGGCACTAAAGAAACGCACATGCAAAGTTTCATTCAAATCCGTTCAGTAGTTTCGGCGCTATCGTGCTAACACACGTACACACACAGACATTTTTCAAAAACCACTTTTTTGGGTTCCTAGGACCTCAAAACGTAAAGATTTGATGTTATCCAATTTTTTGTTGTTTTGTTTTTGTTGTTTTTGAACCAATTTTAGTAACCTCTCACAATTTTATTGTGGAGAGGTTAAAAATGAATGAAGATGCTAATTTGGAGACAAGGTATATTCAAATTTTACATATTAATAAAACTGACTCTTCTTGTATCAGTAGATTGCTCTAAGTAATTTATTTATTTTCGGATGGAAATTGGAAACAATGCTCCACAAAATAGAATAGGACCTACCCCCAGAGTGAAAATCTTATTTCTTTATCTTTGAAAGGTGCCTAAAATGCCTTATATCAAATAAAATATCACATGTCCTTCAGAGAGACTGAGAATGGATCTTTCACGTTACCCACTAACAATTGCTGTCTTATATGCTTGTATTTGTCATATCGAGAAAACAAAATACGGGCTTCCTTACAATTAAATTTTTGATAAAACTTGACCGCGGAACCGTGGAAAAGGGGATATAGCTCCCAACAATCAGGCGGGTACAATCCATGCTAAGAGGCAGAGTAATTACCATAAATATGGTAGATGAGTCAGCCATGGTGACTGCAGTCAGGGGTTGTCCACAAGATAGAGTTCTATCATCCTTGCTGTGATCAATGGTGGTCGATAATCTACTCCATAAACTGAGTAATTCTGGCTTCAACGTTCAGGGCTATACTGATGACTTGGTCGTAACTGTGAGAGGCAGATGTTATGATCTCAAACCTTATGCAAATTTTCTTAAATATAATATCCAATTGGTGCTCATCAGAGGGACTTAGTGTCCATCCGAGTAAAGCAGTTTTTGCGCCATTCAGCAAAAGGAGAAAACTAAATTTTAGAACTCCTGTGTTAAACGGAACAGTGCTAAACTTTTCCAGTGAAGATAAGTGTCTAGGAATAATCCTGGATCAAAAAAAGTGGAACTTGCATTTGGAAAGAACTCTTACAAAAGCAACAGCGGTTATTTGAACGTGCCTTAGGTTGTTTGGTAAGACTTGGTGTCGGAAATGACACACTGGTCCTACCTTTCGTTGTCAGATCCATTGTGACCCAAGCACCATGCGTATAGCAGCGAAAAACAGAAGAAAACTTGCATATGGAACGTTGCAGATACAAAGTAATGTTAACTATGATTAAAATAAAACAAAATACTGGACTTAAAAAAATCACTCTAAATAAGTTTAAAACTATTAACTTCGATTTTAAAATAATCTAAATTTTCAACTGTCAAAGTGTATGAGGCTCGGCATGTGCCTATGGCATACCCATTATTTCGTTATATTAGCTAACAAACTATAATACCTACCGCACACGGTGAGTTGTACTTAGTTCAGCGCCTCTTTGGCTTAAACGTAAATAAATTATTTTATTCACGTGCCGCAAAGTGGGCCCATCCCGTAATAACCCATCAAAATAATAACAAAACGTTAGCCTACATTTCACGGTTGGTATTGATTTTCCGCCCATAATTAATAACAAATGGAATTAAAACAGGGCTTAATGCATGGCTGTGATGATAATGAATAAGCCTTGTTGAAGACCCCAGGGGATAGTTTAATAAATGCTGGACAGGACATTCTGTTTTGTTTATTACACTCGAAACTTCAGGAAGTATTAAAAATAATACTAAATATAGGTACAGAAAAACCTCATATAGTGTGTGAAGATATTCATCATCAAATAATACGATTGGTTTCAATTCTTATTTTATTTTGTTTGTGCAGCATATATTTGTTGACATGTGCTTCAATAAAAAAATTCTATAAATCTAGTATATCCGATCAGCTATTTCAGAAATTTTAGAAGACTTATGTGGTACCAAGATAAATAAAACAATAATCTAGAATTCAATGGATGAAGTGAAGTCCGGACTGTATGCAGGGTGTGGTAGTAACTCCAAATCATTGAATTCTTCTAGTTTACGGTGGGTCCCTTGAACAATATGCGGTGGGACGTTATCCTGCTCGAATATTGACAATACGGGATATTTATCTCTTAAATTTTCGTACATTCAATCCAATTGCTCGCAGTATAGTTTACCGTTTATTGTTCTACCTTGAGGTTCCAGCTCAAAATAACCATCACCTTCGTAATCACTTTTGCGTGGTAAGTTTTACGTTCTACCACAGGTTCTACGTCCTGGTCCCGGTTTATCCACTGATTGATCTGTTGAATAGAAGATAGATCCAATAAATATTGTTAACAGATCGTTAGAAACAGAACATGTACCAGCGCTGTTAAAAATTAGTACAATAATACCGATTTCAAAAGTAACATGTCTTACGAAACCTGAACAATGCCGCCCAATTAATTTATTGCCGATTGTGAACAAGATATTGGAAATTATAGTGAGTGATCAGATATATGTGCTCCAAATGGTAAAAGGAAATACGTGAGGATAATGTACTGCTCAGTGTAGTTGCGGATTTAAAACGGGCCTTTGAAACTATTGATAGATGCTAATAAAAAATTGTATAGATACGATATTGAGAGTACTGTTTTGAAATGGTTAGAAGGCTATTTCAATGACAGGTATCGTAAAACGAAAATTGTGAACAAAATGTCAAGCAAAATTGCTAGTCCATTCGGTGTCCCACAAGGAAGTGTTTTAGGACCTCTCCTTTTCATCATATGTGTGAAAAATTCATATGTTAATTTGTTTACTGATGACACTGTAATCACTGTACTATCAACGCCACGAGTATTGGCGAGCGGTTGGGACTGTAGGGGAACATAGTCAACCTATCGGAGAACAGCACGATCGCGCGTTATAGTAATTTGCCATTGACTTCACCAAACCAATGATAGCGATGCGTACGTTGGGTCTATACCACTAACTACGTACAGATTCCCCTACCTTTGCCAACACTCGTGGCGTCTGTTGTAGCTGGTAGAAATTTTGACGATATAACCAATATTCTTAGTAATAAACTAGATATTTTGTGCTATTGGCTATGTGGTAATAGGTTGGAACTAAATTCTGATGCAACCAAATTGATGGTTTAAGGTTCTAAACCTCTCTGTAATAAGTTTTTAAGCAAGAAATATAAATATAATTAGAATCAGTGAATGTTCAATGGAAAATATGGGCCAAATTAGCCTAGGTGTTATGTTGGACGTACAACTTACATTTAGTCATCAGGTCAATTATATGTGTAAGAAAATTGGGATAAAAATTGGTTTCTTCAGCAGAATTGCAACTAATTGAACGCAGTGGAGTAAATTGCTAATTTACAATATTATATCTCTAGTTTACATATGGTGCATCTTTGTTAACACCATGTAATACCCAAGAAATCACCAGGTTGCAACAATGGCAAAATAAAGCAATGAGAATTATATTAAATTGTAATACTTTACATTCCTATAACGTTTATGTTAAGTATTCTCAGTTGGTTATGTGTTGATCAGAGTATAAAAATGAGAAACTTAGTCATAATATATAAGGATGGTCTAAAATTGCCTCCCGATATTTCTGAGGCTGGCAGTAAATCCAAAAATAATTATAGTCTTTTATATAAACTTATTGGATTAGCCGGGGTGCAGATGTACCGATCAAGTGGCCTGCTCAGTCTCCTGACCTAACTCCTCTTGATTTCACCGTGTGGAGTTATCTAAAATGACGAGTTTATAATACTCAAATTGACAGGATTGAACAGTTGAGACAAAAAATCGATCAAGAGTTTACAATGCTACAATGATGAAGGAATTTTACAGGGTATTCAACGTTCCTTAAAAAAAAGACTTAGATTGTGCATAAGGGAAAATGGAGGAGATTTCGAACAATTTTTGTAATCGATAATTAGGTATTTTCTTCTACTCCAGTCAATGAGTGCTCAAAATAGGGGTGTAGAGTACATGGAATATACGAGACTTTTTGACTTCAGGACTTCGTTAGGAGTAATTAGTATGTAAATGTACTAAAAGTCCCCGTCCCTGGGAGGTGAGCTTACGGGGAGAGTGGGGGAGGGGGAGGTCCCATATTTGGGTTTTTCGATTATATCTCGGAAACGGTGGATTCTGGAAAGAATATGTTCTAAATAAAAATGAAATCTAATTAAGTTTCCGATAAAATTGTTTCTATACATATTTGTCGAATTTCGGTTTTCGGGATATTAAAAATCGATAATTTTCGAAAAAATCATTTTTCCAAATTGATTATTTCGTGTATTTGCTGTTCCTTCTCTGTTAAATTTGGCTTCGTGGATCCAAATAATAACGCACAAAAATTAGGGTTTTCTTGAACGTTAACCAGAAGAAATCCGCAAAAATGTATTACGCGTAAAAATTCATTTGGCAACAAATGTTGTACTAGAGTTGCTTTGTAATTGTTGTTTGATCCGATACATGTAAACATGTTTTTGAAAAAAATTGTTCTAATCTATAACTTTTTCCATTTGCGGTTTGCAAATTCTCAATTGTTTATATTTTTTGTGAAATTATTTATCTATTTACCTCTGTGTTCAAATTGATTATAAATATTGACACAATGACATTATGAGAAAGTCTAATTTGCGAACTATACTCAACTGATCAATTTATTTTGAAAATAAAACAATAGAAAGATAAAATTTACAATTTCTAAATAAAGCAATAAACAGCGGTTTCGGTATATATAATACGTTGATTATTATCTATAATATAAACTAAAATTTATAACTGCAATATAAAACTTTAAAAAATATGTGACTATAGTACAAGGTGTAGTAAACAAGCAAGAATAAAATCAATAAATAATTTCGACTATGTTATACAGGCTGTCCATTTTATCAGGGCCCTCGTAAATATCTCACTTAATATCGGTCGTACAAAAAAAAATATTTTTATAAAAATTGTGCCGATTTATATAACGTACAAAATGGTTTAAAGACATTTGAAATCCATGGCCATGGCAAGAGTTATGGCGGAAAATATCGAAAATGCAGAAAACGTCTAGGCCAAATATCTCCGTTATTTGAAGAGATACGAGAAAAATTCTAAGGCAAAAATTTTTTACAAAACAGAGTGTTTCAACGAGGTTGTATCTATTTTTTTCAACACCGCTGTATTTTGAGATTCACTCTTCAGGTTGTTAAAAAAATTATTTTGAAGCGGGCGGGAAATGGCGCCATTAAATAGAGTATTTTCCTCCCTTTTCAACGATATATCACATGCCATATTTATTCATTGGTGCTACGTTAGTAATTATAAAAATATTTATTTAAAACCAATAATTTTTTTTAACAAGCATTATACTTGCCGCGGAGAAGTATGATTAAATAAAACGATAAAATAATTCAATAAGTTGTTCAAATCTTTGCTATAATAAAACATTAACACAATTAAGAAGAAGAAGAAGCTCAAGTAGAATATAGAAACAGATTTCCACAAGCACTACAGCCGAATAAAACTCTGTTCAGAAAATTAGTTACGATTGTTACGAAACTGAAAAATAATGGTTCATTTTTAAAGAAGAAGACAAGGTTGAACAGTGTTACTGATAATGTAAATAAGGTAAACCGAGTTATTAATTATGTAAGAAATAAAAATACAGAAAATTTCGAAACATCATTAAAAGAAATTCAAATTGTTTGTTATATAAATAAAACAAGTGCTAGAAAAATTTTAAAGAAAAATGGTTACCGGTGTTATAAAGCCAAAAAAGTTCACAATTTACAAGCGGGAGACAAACCAAGGAGGACGACTTTTTGTAGGTGGCTGTTGGAAAAGAAGCGTGTCGATCCATTAATATGTAGTAAAATACTTTGGTCCAATAATTGATTTTTTAATCGCAATATTCATTACAAATGGACTTACACACTTAAAATACACACTGGCATAGACCGACTGGGTTTCAAAATCGTTTTTCAATAAATGTGTAGATAGGTATTTTAGGCACCAATTTAATAGGTCCTTATTTTTATGATGGTCACCTCAGTGGTCAAAGATACCTAAACTTTTTAAGAAATGAATTTAATGAATTCTTAGATGACCTACCTTTAGAGAATCGACACAACTTTCAATATTTTCAACAAGATGGAGCTCCTCCCCACAATTCCCAGATTTGCCTAGATTATTGAGACGAAATTTTGCCTCAACATTGGATAGGTACCAATGGATTTATTCGATGGCCCCCTCGTTCTCTAGATATAACCCCAATGGATTTTTTCTATGGGAGTATATTAAAGATAAGGTGTTTTCGACGACACCGCAAAATGTAGAGGACCAAAAAGCTCGAATTCAACAGGCATGTACTACTGTTACCCCCGAAATGCTGAATAATGTTTTAAATGCAGTGCCTCACCGCGCTCGATTGTGCATAAAAAATCGCGGTGGACACTTTGAACACTTGATATGATATCTTAAAAATTATTTTAAGGATTAGATAAATATTAATATTCTGTGTGCTATATTCTTTTTATTATTAATTTGTTTTTGTTACCTGAATTTATTTTATTCTTCGTAATTGTGTTAATGTTTTATTACAGCAAAGATTTGAACTTACTGAATTATTTTATCGTTTTATTTAATCATACCTCTCCGCGGCAAGTATAATGCTTGTTAAAAAAAAATTATTGGTAAAAATGTTTTTATAATTACTAACGTAGTACCAATGAATAAATGGCATGTAGAGGGAGGAAAATACTCTATTTAATGGCGCCATTTCCCGCCCGTTTCAAAATATTTTTTTTAAGAGCCTGAAGAGTAAATCTCAAAATACAGCGGTTTAAAAAAAAATTAGATAAAGCCTCGTTAAAACACTGTTTTGCAAAAAAAATTTGCCTTAGAATTTTCCTCGCATCTCTTCAAATAACGGAGATATTTGGCCTAGATATTTTCCGCCATAACTCTTAAAGTAGGCCATGGATTTCAAATGCTTTAAACCATTTTGTAGGTTATATAAATCGGCACAATTTTCGTAAAAATAATTTTTTTTGTACGACCGATATTAAGTGTGATATTCTCGAGAGCCCTGATAAAATGGACAGCCTGTATATAGAGACTATTCAAATATGCAAATAAATAGAAATATTAAAAACCGCTACCCAAGGAATCACTACTTCCACATCCAGATTTTGAATCCAGGTCTTATGCACACTAAATTCAAATGTAATGTTTTATTCCCTTTAATAATAGAGTGGGGGTGGCAGAGGGGGTGGCTAATGTAAAAAAAAATCCTTACTCCTTAGTTCTCGTATACACACTAAATCCCAATTTCATTTCTTATTCCCTTACACAATAGGGTGGGGGCGGAAATGCAAGTCGCAGAGGGGGTAACTAATGTCAAAATAAATTTTAGAGACCCTTTCTTCAAATCCCAATTTAATTTTTTACTCCCTTTAACAATAGGGTGGGGGTGCCATGGGGGTAGTAGAGGGTGTAGTTAAGGCCAACAATTTTTTTTAGAGGTTTCGTTCTTGTATACACACTAAATTACATTTTAATTTTTTTTACTCCCTTTAATAATAGGGTGAGGGTGGCAATAGTTGTGGTCTTCTTTTTAGACATTTCGTTCTTGTATACACACTAAATCACATTTTAATTTTTTTACCCCCTTTAATAATAGGGTGGGGGTGGTAGAGGGAGTAGCTAATGATAAAAATTTTTTTTAGACGTTTCGTTTTTGTATATACACTAAATCACATTTTAATTTTTTTTACTCCCTTTCATAATAGTGTGGTGGTGGTATTGGGGATGACAGGGGGGGGGGGGGAGATCTTAACTTTTCATACGTGCCCCCTAAATTGCAATTTTATACCCTTACTTGCTTGTTTTGCCTATTTACCCTCGAACCCTTAACGGAATTAGATCAAAATATAATTAATCTAGTTCCAGATCTCGTTACATGACATAAATGTACCAAATTTCAAGTTAATATCATAACGGTTCCGGAGTAAACGTGCGCACAAAAAAGGTACAGACAAACAGAACGACAGACAGGAAGGAAATTTTGTTCACTCAAATTTAAAATCTCCACGACGTTTCATGACATTTAAGCCTATTTAAAAAAAAAAAAGATTTTGTTTGCGTTTACTATACTTCCACTGGACATGGAAAGTAAAATAACTTATAGTTGGTAGAACCACCATATTTTTCTAGAACCCTTTGCACCTTCTAAGCATGGAAGTAATAAAATAGCAATAATAACTCTTCTCTATTTCTGGACGTAAATTGAATTCATATTTGTAATTCTTTCTTTTTTTGCTGCCATCAATTATGCGTTGTTGAAACCAACTTTGTCCAATTTTAGCGATATGCTTCACATAACACACGATAAGGCATCATTAGTAATAAATAAAAATATATTTTTACTTAATGTGACAATGACACTAACAGTAAAACAATAATATTTTATTAATTGAATAGATTTTATTTTATAACCACAAAAATATTTTAATATTTTTTAAATAAGTTTTAGTTTTGTCTATGAAAAAAATTTCGATTAAATCTCAGAGAATTAAAATGAAAAATTTCCAACAGTGTGTGAACAACTTGATAATTTTGAATCAACGATTTTTTTATATATCTTTGTTCAGCAATATTTGCTTAAAAACCGTGTTGTTCCACATTTAAATGTATTTTTTAATCTCTTGTATAACTCCATTTCCATTTCTATTGATTGTAAACAATACAATACGAATATTAAAGTTTTATTTAAAAGTTTTTCGTTGAAATCAATATTTTTGGGATATTTACAATTGCAAAAAACACATGTTGGTAAACGAAATTGTTTGACGGGCCCGTCAAACTGCAAGCTGCACAAAATTATGAACCAATTGAGAATCACCGTAGACATTCATTTCTCCACATTCTGTTACATGGCCTATGTCCATTTAACAGTTTTATTTAAAAACTAGTGTTTTGTGGATAGTTAGCACGACCTGTATATTTTTTGGATTCAGTTTTTGCAGGTGAAACTGTTTTCAACTAACAGAATTTTACATGTATAACTGCTAAACCATGTCACACTGTTTTATGTACTTAATTTTATATCTTAGGAACTTAGTCCTGTTTTTCTATTAACACTATTATGTATCTCATATCCGTTGTAATACAGCATTATTATCCCAGGAAACAATTTATCTACAAAATTTAGTTACATCAGATATCTATTTTTCAATTTTTATATTTTTGTTTACTATGGAGTACATATGGTTATTTTCCTTACCTTCTCTCATTCTATATATAGTAAATCCTATAACATGTAATATGTTACTGATTTATCAATAATATCAATACGTTTTACTACTTATTTACATCTGTTAATATTTGTTGTTATGTATAAAATAGAAATTGCAAAGGCAAATCAGCTGGCATGGAAAATAAACTATTATTATAGATTCCTTTTATCGATTATATGCCACTACTTTAGTTGAGTATGGGAATCTACAAGGCAAGTTGGTGTGCTTAAATTAACTACTGACAGATGGCCATACTTGTACGATTTCTATATTTTGATAGCTTTCAATTTAAATAGGGAATTAGATTTCTCACATTTTTTTTTTGGTGGCGTTGTTTTCCAGTAAACAGGACAAAAAAGTTTACCTTATCAGTAAAACTCACCAGGAAGTCATTTGCTTGCAGCCTTTGTACTGATTCAAACATTATAATTTTTAACTGTGGACTTCAGTAATTGATATTACAATTTTTATATCCCAGTTACAAAGTGTTGAACATACAGGTAATTTCATTATACTTATTTAAAATGTAATTAATCTTCAAATTTTACCTTTGATAAAATTTCATTATTTTTAAAATAAATTCAAAGTCAATTCTTTTTAATTTAATAAGTAGTTAAACTGCTATATGTACCACATGGTTTTAAAAAAATATTTTTCTCTTTCCTTTTAATTTTTTTGGCAATTTATAGTCTAAGAAATCAGCTTACTCGTGCATAGCTAATAATAATTCGTGCATAGCTAATAATAACTCGTGCATAGCTAATAATTACACGTGCATGGCTAATAATAACTCGTGCATAGCTAATAATTACTATTGCATAGCTAAAATTACTTTTGTACTGCTAATCAGATTACTTTTGTATAGCTTAAATTAATTTCCTGCAGTTTTGTATAGCTAGCTTAATATTTCGTGCAGCTAATTTAAATATATTTTGTACAGCTAACTAGCTTATATTTGCATAGCTAACATTGCTTAAATTTTGCATAAATAACTTGCATAAATTTTGTATGTGCTTATATTTGGTTAAATTTCCTACAATTTTCACCCCATTCATTGAGAGACGTAAATTGCCAAGAAAAATTTAGAATTCTTGCAATAAGAGACAATTGTGGGCCTGGATTGCTGTCCCAGAACCAGCCACCTGACCCATAAACCACCTAGGATACTGGTATCAATTTGTTTTTTATATATATATTTTTTTACATTTCAATTTGTCTCAAACCGATTTGTCTAATTTTTTTTGTAATATATTTTGTCATTCATTTTAAACTATATTTTTATTTCTCTTACCAACAATTTCAGTCTGATCTATAGCAAACTGGTTATTCGAGAAAAAGAGACTATTTTGCTTATTTCACTATAGATGGTGCCCAATTTAACATCAATTTTTCTTTGTCTCCTTTTCTCGAAATAAACAGAAATCTGTCGCTTATGCTGTACATGTCAGAAAGGGTAAGTTTCTCCACTCTTACGAATGCTCTGGACCCACGGCTCTCTGCTCCGGCTTAAACCAGCTTAGTCGTCCGCACATGTTGCCTCAATTCTTTCTCAAAAATAAATAATAAGAGAAAGGAGGTAACAATATCCCGTATAATAAAGTAATAAACATTAAAATTCTTTATTTTCCCATTAGTTGGCAGAGGGCAGATCGCTGTCACCAGGACAACTGCAAAAGTAAGCAGCCATCCACGGGACGACCTGTACCCTTTCAAAAATTCACGGGCTAGATATAGCCTAGCATGTAAGCCAAGCGTTACCAAGGCTCGTATATTTTCCTTACTCATTAGTTTAAGGCACGAAGAATATGTACTAGTAAATTAATGGTCACTTACTAAGCGACGCTTTCAACTGGCAGCGCATAAGTGCCTCCATCTATCCGAGAGGAGCAGTAATGATTACAGGCACAAATTTTTAAGCAGCGGCAGACTGAGAGGAAGGCAGAGGGGTGATATAATAATAATAATGATAATAACAAACTTTATTTCAAAAAAATGCTTCACAATTAACTAAATAATTGATAGACATAAAAATGAAATGACGTCAAAAACGAGAAATATACCCAACTATAATTAATAGATCGGTCGACTTACCTGTAACCTGTAAGGAAGAATGATCTTAATTATATGAGCAGTTTCGTCGCTTATTACAAAAATAATCTTCTATACTATAGTATAGAACCTTATAAGGTTCCAAATTACTATTATTTTTTAAACTCTTTTCTTAAATAGACTTAAAACTGAATGGAACTTGTTATACAACTTATAATAGAATGGACTTTTTCTGTTTTTGTAAGATTATGTTGAGGGTATGTAATATCTTGTGTACTTGTATTATATTCATGTCGAATATTGATTTAAATTTACTTCGACATGAGTCAAAGTATCATTTGAAGTATAATTCTTAAAACTCGCTTTTGTATAATAAAAATTATTTTAATATCCGCATTACTACCCCAAAAAATTATCCCACATTTAACCGACGTTGACGACCCGATATTAGAAAAATATATAATTTTACTACTATTAAAATTTAGATAGGTGTTTTGTAATTTTCCAGACTTTATTTAATATCTGTTAATGTTAATGTTCTTCTGGGTACGCCATTGAGCCGGGCACTCCACACATGTACATGCTGACATCTATGCATTGGGAATGCTAATTCAATAGTTAGTTGTACATTGTACAGAACACGTCGCGTCCTAACTTTCAATGGTTATGCAACCAGCTCAATATGCATTACGCATTGTCTCTTGTCTAGTCACTAAATACGTCTAACTGATCTTGGTCTATATTACAATTTCAGTAGCTTTCTTTTTCACAAAAAAATAAATAAAAACACTGCAAAAGACATCTACTAAGTAGATTTCTTTTGCAGTGATTGTTATTTATTTTCTTGTAAAAGAAAAAGCGCTAGCAGTTAAAATTTCAATAAAACTTTTTAAAATCGTTTGCAGTAGGTAGGTATGAACATAGTAAATACAGAGTAATCCTTGTTTATTTTAGCAACCAAAATTGTGTTTATTACTTTGACTGTTGATGTGTGCACAGAAATATTGCACTCGACAAAATTTAGAACCCAAGGAGATTTTATATAAAACAGCAAATATTATTAAATAAATTGACGAATAGACAATATTTCTCATTATATTAGGTACTTACAGGTAACCTAAATTGAGCGTAAGTATAAGGGGGCAATACTTGAATTCCACTCTATTTAGTATCCATATTTCCCACTCGATGTGTTTGTTATAATCGCTAATCGCTGAGTATCATTTATGTCGTTGCCAAACAAGCAGAAAGTTAGGATTCTCCTGCACCTGGTATAGCCACCATTATTATTTCATTAATTACATTCAGATTCAGCATTCAGTAATCATGGTATTGATTGAACTGCACGCGCCATCTATGAGTCAATAACTTTACTAATAAACATGTATTCAAATTCAAAGAAGAAAATAATTTTATTCCTGAACTTATTTTGAAGCACGCCTTCAAATATCAAGTTTATTTATCAATAGTACTGGAGTATAATTTAATATACTATATTTATTGAATTATATAATGTATCTGTATAATTAATTCTTTTCTACTTTTCGGTTTCAATGAACTCATACATGAACTTCGTAAGCTTCGTTAAGCTTGGCTCAAAGTAAACGTCAAGCGACTATGTAAGCCTATTGGCTTAGGAAAGATGGCGCCACATGTTTGACTATCATCTTACTTCTATAGAAGTACTGAAAGTCGATGAGTAGTGAAATTTGGCTTCTGTCGGGTATCGCTTCTCGGCCTCTGGCTAAGATCAAAGTGTAGTATCTGTTCTTATCAGCTTAATATCTGATACGCCCCGCATGCGGGGCCAGTATATTAAACTGATTTTTGGAAATTGACGGAGGTTAGGGGCTTGCTCCACCTCTGTCGCGGGTTGGCCCGGTATTGCAGTACCGCCGGGATCGGCCCATTTTTATTTAATTCGAACACAAATCTTGTAATAATACGCTTAGGCAAAGTCCTTTCTTTGGGAAAAGTTTCTTACGAAATTCAAGGGCAAGGTACTACGTTATTTATTTGCAATCTATCAACGTTCTTATTCTATTGAAAATTTAATCAATTTATATTTTAATTTAATTAAATAATCTTTCCATTCGTCCAAGATCTATGAAGAATTTCCGATGCATTTAACGCATTTTCTGCTTTGTTGGCAAAACATCAAGAAGGAATTACAATTTTTGTTTTCTTTATTGCCTATAAAAAACTGTTCATTTTTATATGGAGGTATCATCCATTTAACAAAATGAAAAATTTTCATTTACACAAATTTGTTTAATTATTTATTTCCTTTTAAAATTTAACCAAGCGAGGGATATAACGTATAGATATCCTTTCCAGAATGTTGGATTCAGGGTCAGGGGTCCTCGAGCTTGTCAGCAAAAATTGGTCCAGTTGCTGCCTAGAGTTTGTGACTTTAATGTAAACATAAAATATATATAAATATAGCAATTATAGCACATGCATTCATTCCTGATAATACTTTCTTTCATACGACACAAGTGTATCTTTTATTCCTTTAATAAAACATTTTTGTGAAGGTGGTGGTAAGTTTTTGTAAAATGCAGGGTGCTTACCACTTCATTCTTACATATCAGAAGTGGGGATGAACCACGGTTGTTGTGATAAATAAATAAACAATTAAACATGTGTTTAATATACCGTGAGATGATTTAAAAACAATGGGAAAGAAAAGCAAAAGAAGCAACCCCGCCAACCAACCAACTCCCTCGTCTTCCAGTACTTCGAGCTCGACAGATGAAAATTTAAAAGGGTGAAAAACTTATTGTGTGAAGCAGCAAATTATAAGTCATCGCGCGGTCAAAGTTTGAGTGATGAAGTGACTATTGTTTCGAAAAGATTTCAAAACTCCGAAGTTTAAGTTTAGAAATTGCTGAAATTTCTATCGTAGAATAAATAGACAGTGTTATCAAGAGCATTTTAGTGGCACTTTAGAGGGTCACTCCGAAATGTGAGTGGCTAAACGAGAGCAGATTGGAAATTGTATTGTATTTCAAATGTCAGGCTCAGTGAGATGGCGATTATAGTTTACTTGATATGCCAGACCGGAGACTAAATAAAGAGGAGTGGATTTAGTATTTCTGGTGTTAGGCTCATTATGAATGATATGGGGATTACATTTGACATACCGATCTACATGAAAACTTAAAAGCTTGAATGCCAAAATGTCAGGCTCACTTCAAGTAAGATGGCAATTACATTTGGTGGATAAATTGATTTCATACACTATCAGGCACATCTGGTACTTTACATTTTGTAAAATATAATAGCATACAAGGAAAAGAGTGTTGATTTAAAGAAACTGTGCAAATTTAAAACTTGATCTTTACTTTTCAATGACAAAAAACATTTAAGAACTAATTTTGGACCGTTTAAATTATAATTCTTGTGCATATACCTAATTGTCAGAAGTTTAATAATTCATGACTTGACTAGTACTGGTTTACATTTTACAAAATATATTAAACAGAGAAGTGCTTCCCTCTTCTTGTTAAAACTTGATTCTTTACTTTCAATTGCAAAAACAAAAATATAATAGGGAGTAACTTTATTATAGATTTCGATTTCGCGTGAAACTGTAAGCCGTGACATTCCTCTTCGAGCATCGAGTACGAAGCCTCGAAGGTGGCATTGACGACAAGCCTGTATAAGCCCCTCGAAGATGGCGCTACATGTTTGCCTTTCATCTTACTTTTATAGAAGTACTGAATGTCGATGAGTAATAAAATTCAGCTTGCATCAGATGAAGTATACCTTCTCGGCCTCTGGCTAAGATCAAGATCAAAGTGTAGTATTTGTTCTTGTTCTTATTAGTTTAATATCTGATACACCCCCGTATGCGGGGCCAGTAAATTATTTCGTTTTTTATTAATATTAATCAACTACTCTTTGTGTTTTTTTATGCTTATTTATTATTAATATTAAACATTAACACAGGAAAAAATGCTTTCTGCTCTACATCTGTCCAATGTGCTTCACAGACACTGAAAGCACAAGGTAAAAAGTAAACTATATAAATTAATGGCGGGAAGTTTAAAATGTTTTTACATATTAAAACTGTGATTTTTTTGAAATGATGGAGGTTTTTAGAGGCTTGCTCCACCCCTGTCGCGGGTTGGCTCATTTTTATTCAATTCAAAGATTAAATAAAAAATAAAGTACCTTGATCCCTAGGTAAAGTCCTCTCACTGGGGAAATTTTTTACGAAATTGAAGGGTAATAATTATTTGGCAATTTACAGCTTTCTTATTATATCCGAAACGTATCAACTTATATTTTAAAAATTAATACTCATCAAATGCATGCGCAAGCATAAAAAAATTCCGGCAAATTTAACTCATTTTCTGCATTGTTAAAATTGTCAAGAAAATAATAAGTAAATTGTATATTTTTTGTTTTCATTGTTGATTGTAGTGCGATTAAAGAAATATTTTTTAAATCTATAAAAAATTGTTAATTTTAATTATGGTAGGTAGATCCATATTTAATAATATGAACAATTTTTGTTTAATCAAAAATTTGTTTTAATATTTTCTTTTAAAATTCAACCAAGCGAGGTCCAGATATAATCCTCTTTAATTAATTAAGTGATCTTAATCTTTCTTAATTAATAAGTGGATTATTTAGATTCCGTGCATTTGAATATAAAACATTTAACCTTTCCAGAAATCGAACCTCCAAACTTTTTAATAAAATAATTCCTATTTGACTAAGCAAAAATATCATGCCGAAGACTTACTTATCACATACAAAGGCATAAAAGGGCCATCATTTTTATTTTATAATTTACGTTTTCAACTGGAAAAGTGCCGCCGGGATTGGCCAAATTTTATTTAATTTAAACATGTCGGCACTTATTAGGTACTTTACATTTTGTAAAATGTAATAAATAGCACACAAGGAAATGATTGTTGGTTTTAAAAAAAGCGTGAAAATTTACAACTTGATCTTTATTCAATGACAAAAATCTTAGGAATTAATTTCGGACCAATTAAATTGATTATAATTATTGTGCACTACCAAAATTTTAATAATTCATATAACATGGCTGCCTTTTAAAACTGACAATTTTTATTGTATCATCCACTCAACAAGATGTCTTAAATTTTTCTGTCAAATTGATGTTATTTGCTGTATTGTTGAATTGGCAAATTTGTCGAGGAATAATGAATAATTACTGAAGTTTTTTTGGAGGTAGTTCTCGTTTGTAGTGCCATTAAAGTAATTAAAAAATTATTAAATCTAAAAAAAATGTTCATTTTAAATATGGTAAGTAGATCCATATTTAACAAAAGGAACAATTGTCATTTCATCAAATATTTGTGTAATATTTCCATTCCAAATTCAACCAAGCGAGGTCGAAATATAATCTTTTTAATCGATTATTAAATGATCCTTTCTTTAATTAATAAGCAAATTATTATGGTTCAATTAATTATGAATACCTTGCTTTTCCAGAAGATAACCGGCAAAAATATCATGTCGAGGACTTATACAAAGGTCTAAAAAGGTCATCATTTTTATTTTATAATTTACCTTTTAAACTGGACAAGTACCGCCGGGATTGGCCAATTTTTTTGAATTTAAACATGTCGCACTATTATTTAGACTTCTGTAAATATAATAATAGCATATACAAGGAATGATTGTCGGTTTTAAAAAAGTATGAAAATTTGTTTTATTTACTTAATCACAAAAAACATTAGGAATTAATTTTGGACCAATTAAATTGCCAGAATTTTAGTAATTCATAACATGACTGCTGACACATTTTACAAAATGCATTAAAACAGAAGAAACTGCATAATAAGCAGTAAGTTTGTAATAGATTTCGATTTTATAAGCTGTGGCATTGACGACAAGTCATTATAAGCCCCTTGAAGATGGCGCCACACGTTTGCCTTTCATCTTACCTCTATAGAAGTGCTGAATGTCGGTACGTAATGATATTTGGCTTCTATCGGGTATCGCTTCTCGGCCTCTGGCTAAGATCAAAGTGTAGTATCTGTTCTTATCAGCTTAATATCTGATACGCCCCGCATGCGGGGCCAGTATATTAAACTGATTTTTGGAAATTGACGGAGGTTAGGGGCTTGCTCCACCTCTGTCGCGGGTTGGCCCGGTATTGCAGTACCGCCGGGATCGGCCCACTTTCATTTAATTCAAACACAAATCTTGAAGACGCAGTAGTCTCTTTCTTCCAGGTGAAGTCAGTCTTTTTTATGAAGATTTCTTACGAAATTAAAAGAAATAACTTATTGGGCGAGTTTATCCAATGTTCATTTAAAATTGTCAATTTTTGTTGTATATCATCCACTCATCAAAATGTCTCAAAATTTTCCGTCAAATTTATCTTATTTGCTGAATTGTTAACGGGCTTTGTCGAGGAATAATTACTATATTTTTTTTTGGAAATTCCTTTGCTGTTGTAGTGCCATTAAAGTAAGTTAAAATGAACAATTTTTTAAATCTTTAAAAAAATTGTTCGTTTTAAATATAGATCATCCATATTTAACAAAATGAACAATTTTTATTTCATCAAATTTGTATAATTTTCCTTTTAAAATTCATCCAAGCGAGGTCGAAATATACCTATCTCTTTAATCCATTATTAAGTGATCCTAATCCTTTCTTAATAAGCTAATTATTATGGTTCAATTAATTATGAATACTTTGCCTTTCCAGAAGAGGTAACCGATAATTATTTAATAAAATTTCTGTTTGACCATGCAAAAATGTCATTTCGAGGGATTATAGAAACAAAGGTCCTAAAAGACCATCATTTTTATTTTATAATTTACGTATTCAACTGGAAAAGTGTCGCCGGGATTGGCCCAATTTTATTTAATTTAAACATATATTATTAGATACTTTTACATTTTGTAGAATCTAATAGCATACAAGGAAATGATTGTTGGTTTAGAAAAAGCGTGAAAATTTAAAACTTGATCTTTATTCAATGACAAAAATTTTTAGAAATTTGGCCCGATTAAATTATTATTATTGTGCGTATAATTGCCAGAATTTTAATTCCATGACTACTAATTTTACAAAATCAATTAAAATCTTCATCTCGCCCTGTTTTAAAGAAAGTGTAGGTGGGGTAGGAACTTGATTCTTTATTTTCAATTGCAAAAACATATAATGGGAATAAGTTTGTAATAGATTTCGATTTTGCATCAAACTGTAAAAGCTGTGGCATTGACGACAAGCCACTATAAGCCCCTCGAAGATGGCGCTACACGTTTGCCTTTCATCTTACCTCTATAGATGTGCTGAATACCTATGAGTACTGACATTTGGCTTCCATCAGGCATCGCTTCTTGGCCTCTGGCTAAGATCAAAGTGTAGTATCTGTTCTCATCAGCTTAATATCTGATACGCGTCCCGCATGCGGGGCCAGTATATTAAACTTAAACTGAATATTTAATTCAAATACGTATCTTAAATACATTGCAAAATCCCCGGTGGAAATCTTTTCTCAAAAGAGAAATGTCAAAATTTTTCCGTCAAATTTAACGATTTGCTCGCTGCCATTGTAGATGTTAACTGCTAATGTTGAAGTGAGTACTGAGTAATTACTATTTTTTTTTTTTTTTGGAAATAGTTTTCCTTGTTGTTTTCGTGACTGCGGTTTACATTTTACAAAATATGTTTATTAGAACAGAAGTGCGCTTCCTTCCTCCCATCTCGCCGGCCTGTTTTAAAGAAAGTGTGTGTACCTGATTATTTATTTGCAATTGCAAATACATATAATAAGTAAGTTTTACAATAGATTTTGATTTTGTCAATTGTAAGGCCGGCCGCACACATATAAAGTACAACTGTTTTGGTCAAAAACATATTTGACTCACACAAAAACCGTTTTTGTTTTGAGAAAGACGGGCGGCCGCCAAGATCAGTAAACGTACGGCGGCCGCATACATATCAAGCAAAATTAGTCGCAAACTGTTGGCACTGTTGTTGTTGGCATTGGGACATGCGCACAGACAAGTGTTTCGTTATAGAACAAGAGTGGAGCGATCGAGTCTAACAGCCTGATTGTGACTAAATGCGATAAACGTGCTTTAAGGCACGCGACTCTTAAATGTGCATTTTCTAATTGAATTTACATTGAAATAACAACATAGACACAACCGTTTTTGATTAAACCAGTTTTGTTTAATATGTGTGCGGCCGGCCTAAGCGGTTGCATTGACGACAAGCCACTATAAGTCCCTCGAAGATGGCGCCACATGTTTGTCTTTCATCTTACCTCTATAGAAGTACTGTAATGTTCATGAATAATGAAATTTGGCCTTTATCAGGTATGGCTTCTCGGCCTCCGGCTAAGACCAAAATGTAGTATGTAGTATCTGCTCATTCTACTCTTTTCAGCTTTAATATCTGATACGCGCCCCGTTCCCCGCATGCGGGGCCGTGCCAGTTATTAAACTGATTTTTGGAAATTGACAGAGGTTAAGGGGCTTGCTATACCTTATGTTGCGGGTTGGCCCGGTATTGCAGAACCGCCGGGATCGGCCCACTTTTGTTTAATTCAAACACAAGTCTTGAAGATCGCAGTCTCCTCCAGGTGAAGTCAGTCTTTTTTATGAAGAAATATTTCTTACGAAATTAGAGAATGCTTGTTGGGCGAGATTTATCCAATGTTCGGTTCTTCTTTCTCCATTTGAATACTTTGCCTTTCCAGAAGGTAACCGGCAATTTTTTAAATAAAATTTTGCAAAAATATCATGTCGAGGAACTATACAAACAACTGGAAAAATATCGCCGGGATTGGCCCAATGTTATTTAATTTAAACATGTCGTACTATTTATTATTAGATACTTTTACATTTTGTAAAATCTAATAGCATACAAGGAAATGATTGTTGGTTTAGAAAAAGCGTGAAAATTTAAAACTTAATCTTTATTCAATGACAACAAACTTTAGGAATTTGGCCCAATTAAATTATAATCATTGTGCATATATATAATTGCCAGAATTTTAATTCCATGACTGCTAGTTTAACATTTTACAAAATCAATTAAAATCTCCTCCCATCTCCCCTTGTTTTAAAGAAAGTGTAGGTAGGAACTTGATTCTTTATTTTCAATTGCAAAAACATATAATGGGGAATAAGTTTGTAATCGATTTCGATTGCAGTACCGCCGGGATCGGCCCACTTTTATTTAATTCAAACTTTGAAGGTGCAAAATCCTCAGTTAAGTTCAAAATTTTCCGTCAAATTTAACGTGCTCGCTGCATTGTCGATGTTAACAGGGTAAAGTTGAGTAGTGAGTAATTACTATTTTTTTTTTTTTTAAATAGTTTTCCTTGTTTTCGCTAATTCAATATTTTTTAAATCTATAAAAAGGTGTTCATTTTCAATATGGGCAGGTAGGAAGGAAGATGATCCCAATGTAGTAAAATGAAGAATATTTTTTCATCAAATATTTTTTAATACCACCTTTAAAAATTCAACCAAGTGAGGTCGAAATATAATTATTAAGTGATCCAATTCTTCTTAATTAATAAGCAAATTATTGTTGTTCCATTCATCATGAATATATAACCTTTACTTTCCAGAAGATAACCGGTATAGATTTTTAATAAAGTAATTTCTATTTGACTAAGCAAAATACCATGCCGAACAAAGGACTAAAAAGGCCATCATTATTATTTTATAATTTCTATATTCAACTGGAAAAGTTCCGCCGGGATTGGCCCAATTTTATTTAATTTAAACATGTCCGCACTATTAGGTAGGTAGGTACTACATTTTGTAAATATTATAACATACAAGGAAATGCTTGTTAGTTTTAAAAAAGCGTGAAAATTGAAAATTTCATCTTTTCAATGACAAAAAACATTATGAATTAATTTTGGACCAATTAAACTAAACTTATTGTGCATATAATTGCCAGAATTTTAATAATTCATAACATGACTGCTGGTTTATATTTTACAAAATGTATTAAAACGTAAGTGTTTCCTCCCTCCCCCATCTCGCCCTATTTTAAAGAAAGTGTAGGTAGGAACTTGATTCTTTATTTTCAATTGCAAAAACATATAATGGGGAATAAGTTTGTAATAGATTTCGATTTTGCATCAAACTGTAAGCGGCATTGACGACAAGCCACTATAAGCCCCTCGAAGATGGCGCCACACGTTTGCCTTTCATCTTACCTCTATAGAAGTGCTGAATACCTATGAGTAGTGAAATTTGGCTTCCATCAGGCATCGCTTCTCGGCCTCTGGCTAAGATCAAAGTGTAGTATCTGTTCTTATCAGCTTAATATCTGATACGCCCCGCATGCGGGGCCAGTATATTAAACTGATTTTTGGAAATTGGCTGAGGTTAGGGGCTTGCTCCACCTCTGTCGCGGGTTGGCCCGGTATTGCAGTACCGCCGGGATCGGCCCACTTTTATTTAATTCAAACACAAATCTTGAAGATCGCAAAGTCTTCTCCAGGTGAAGTCAGTTAGTCTTTTTTATGAAGAGATATTTCTTACAAAATTAAGAGAAATGCTTGTTGGGCGAGACTTATCCAATGTTTCTCCTCTCCATTTAAAATTGTCAGTTTTTATTGTATATCATCCACTCATCAAGATGTTTCAAAATTTTCCGTCAGATTTATTTTATTTTGCTGTATTACTATATTTTTTTGGAAATTCTCTTTGATGTTTGTAAATGCCATTAAAGTAATTTAAAACAACAATTTTTTAAATTTTAAAAAATTGTTCATTTTAAATATGGTAAGTAGATCATCCATATTTAACAAAATGAAAAATTTTTATTTCATCAAATATTTGTACAATTTTCCCTTTTAAAATTCAACCAAGCAAAGTCGAAATTATAATCTTTATAATCCATTATTATTAAGTGATCCTAATCCTTTCTTAATAAGCAAATTATTATGGTTCAATTAATTATGAATACTTTGCCTTTCCAGAAGATATAACCGACAATTTTTTTTATTAATAAAATGTCTATTTGACTAAGCAAAAATATCATGTCGAGGACATACAAAGGTCTAAAAAGGCCATTATTTTTATTATATAATTTACGTATTCAACTGGAAAAGCGCTGCCGGGATTGGCCTAATTTTATTTAATTTATTAATGTAGCACTGTTATTAGATACTATTACATTTTGTAAAATCTAGTAGCATACATGGAAATTGTTGGTTTAGAAAAGCGTGAAAATTTAAAACTTAATCTTTATTCAATGACAAAAAATATTTAGGAATTTGGACCAATTAAATTATAATTATAGTGCATATAATTGCCAGAATTTTAATAATTCATAACATGACTGCTGGTTTACATTTTACAAAATTAATTAAAACGCTAGTGCTTCCTCCCATCTCGCCTTGTGTTAAAGAAAGTGTAGGAACTTGATTCTTTATTTTCAATTGCAAAAACATATAATAGGTAAAGTGTGTAATAGATTTTGGTTTTATGTCAATTTTAAGGGCGGCCGCACACATATCAAGCACAACTGTTTTAGTCAAAAACGTCTTTGACTCACAAAAACAAACGTTTTGAGAAAGACGGGCGGCCGCATACATATCGAGCAAAATTAGTCGCAAACTGTTGGCAGTTGTTGGTATTGAGACATGCGCACAGATAAATGTTTCGTTATAAAACAAGGGTGGAGCGATCGACGTCAAACAGCCTGATTGTGATTAAATGCGATTAAACGTGCTTTAAGGCACGCAACTAATAAATGTGCGTTTTCTAATTGAATTTACATTGAAATAACAGCATCGAGCTTGTTTAGACAAAATCGTTTTTGACTAAAACAGTTTTGCTTGATATGTATGCGGCCGGCCTAAGCGGTTGCATTGACGACAAGCCACTATAAGTTCCTCGAAGATGGCGCCACATGTTTGTCTTTCATCTTACCTCTATAGAAGTACTGTAATGTTCATGAATAATGAAATTTGGCCTCTATCAGGTATCGCTTCTCGGCCTCCGGCTAAGACCGAAGTGTAGTATGTAGTATCTGCTCATTCTATTCTTTTCAGCTTTAATATCTGATACGCGCCCCGTTCCCCCCCCGCATGCGGGGCCGTGCCAGTTATTAAACTGATTTTTGGGAATTGACGGAGGTTTAAGGGGCTTGCTATACCTTATGTTGCGGGTTGGCCTGGTATTGCAGAACCGCCGGGATCGACCCACTTTAATTATTTGAAACACAAATTTTAAAGATGCACAATATCCCAGGTGAAATCTTTTCATGGAGGAGGTATTTAGTTAGTCGTCTAACGAGAGCGGATTTGAGCGTACTCACTTCGTTTTCGTTCGTGTACTCAAGTCCTCCGGGGCTCGTGGGCAATAGACGATCGCACGAATTGCTGATACAATTTTTTTAAGAATGCGAGATAAGTGTATTTTCTTTTCGCATGGTTTTTAATTATTCTACGATTTTTTTTTTACTTTAGTAGTTGACATAGATAACTTATCAACTGTCACTTTTTAAAAATAATACTTTTGAGTGTGTTTTGCGTGTTTTATTTATTTGCCAATTCGTGGGCGACAAATGTGATTATCGCACGCAAATATAGTAGAGCAGGCAAACAGCTATTTATTGCCCTGAAAAGCGTGCGAAAATATTATATATAGTTCAAGTAGGAATATCCCGATACATAAAAAACGCAACAAAAATTTTGCGACCTCATTAAAAATATTCTTTGTACCTCGACCGCAAATCATCTCGCTTAACTATATAGGATTTTAATGTGCGTCGAGTTGGTTTATGCAGGCATGCCGCCCTGGACCGCGGCGATAATAATTATGTGGGAAAGTTTTTGTTGCATTTTTTGTCTCGGGAAATCCTTAAAACTTGGACTATATAACTTATTCCGCATGAGTAAAGAAAGGAACATTTTTAAATCTATAAAAAAGTAAGGTGTAACATTTTAAATATGGTAGTATAGTTGGGAAGAAACATATACGAGACTGTTTACATTTCCATAATTAACACAAAAAGTGAGCGTGCAGCTCAAAGTGCCTTTTTGCTTTAGGAGTCCGGTCGGCTTGTGGGTATAGCAAAAAACGCGGCACTTTGAGCGGCACGCTTCAGTTTAACTTTTTGTGCTAATTATGGAAATGTAAACAGTCTCGTATATGTTTCTTCCCAACTATAATAACAAAATGAAATTTTTATTTGTTTTAATATTCCCCTTTAAAATTCAACCAAGCGAGGTTGAAATATACAATCTTTAATCTATTATTATTAACTGATCCTAATCCTTCTTAATTAATAAGGAGTGTTATGGTTCCAAATTCATTATGAATATTCACTTACCTGTTCAGAAGATATTGGCAAACTTCTTAAATTTCCATTTGACTAGGCAAAAATATCATGCCAAGGACTTATAATATACAAAGACCTAAAAAAGACCATGTTTCCGGAATAGGCCCAATTTTATTTAATTTAAACATGTCGCACTATTATGAGGTAATTTTGTAAATATAGCAAATGATTGTTTTTTAAAAAACGTGAAAATTTAAAACTTGATCTTTACTCAATGATAAAATACATTAATAATTAATTTCGGTCCAATTAAATATATATTGTGCATATATAATCGTCAGAAATTTAATAATTCATAACATGACTGCTGGTTTACATGTTACAAAATGCATTAAAACAGAAAAAACTGCATAATAGGCAGTAAGTTTGTAATAGATTTCGATTTTATAGCTGTGGCATTGACGACAAGCCACCATAAGCCCCTCGAAGATGGCGCTACACGTTTGCCTTTCATCTTACCTTTATAGAAGTGCTGAATACCTATGAGTAGTGAAATTTGGCTTTCATCAGGCATCGCTTCTCGGCCTCTGGCTAAGATCAAAGTGTAGTATCTGTTCTTATCAGCTTAATATCTGATACGCCCCGCATGCGGGGCCAGTATATTAAACTGATTTTTGGAAATTGACGGAGGTTAGGGGCTTGCTCCACCTCTGTCGCGGGTTGGCCTGGTATTGCAGTACCGCCGGGATTGGCCCACTTTTATTTAATTCAAACACAAATCTTGAAGATCGCAAAGTCCTCCTCCAGGTGAAGTCAGTCTTTTTTATGAAGAGATATTTCTTACAAAATTAAGAGAAATGCTTGTTGGGCGGGACTTATCCAATGTCCTCCTCTTTATATAAAATTGTCAATTTTTATTGTAATATCATCCAATCATCAAGATGTTTCAAAATTTTCCGTCAGATTTATTTTATTTTGCTGTATTACTATATTTTTTTGGAAATTCTCTTTGATGTTTGTAAATGCCATTAAAGTAATTTAAAACAACAATTTTTTAAATTTTAAAAAATTGTTCATTTTAAATATTTGTAGATCATCCATATTTAACAAAATGAACAATTTTTATTTCATCAAATATTTGTACAATTTTCCCTTTTAAAATTCAACCAAGCGAGGTCGAAATATAATCTCATTAATCCATTATTAAGTGATCCTAATACTTTCTTAATAAGCAAATTATTATGATTCAATTAATTATGAATACTTTACCTTTCCAGAAGATATAACCGGCAATTTTTTTAATAAAATGTCTATTTGACTAAGCAAAAATATCATGTCGAGGACATACAAAGGTCTAAAAATGCCATTATTTTTATTTTATAATTTACGTATTCAATTGGAAAAGTGCCGCCGGGATTGGCCCAATTTTATTTAATTTAAACATCTTAAAATGTTTTCTTAAAATGTTTTCTTAACCGCCTCTCAAGTTACCGAAGTAACCCCCTGGAAGATCTCAAGGATCTTGTGCTAGGTAAAGAGAGACGAGGCCCTACAGTTTAATGTGGACTCCGAACCACTCTTGGGGCAATTTTTTTAATGAAAAATTGTTTCGCACAATTCAAGCACATATTTTGAAAGACAAGTATGCAAAATTTCCAAGTGGACTATTTTCTCAAAAGAAGAGAAATGTCAAAATTTTCCGTCAAATTTAACGATTTGCTCGATGCCATTGTAGATATTAACTGCTAATGTTGAATGTGAGTACTGAGTAATTACTATATATTTTTTTGTTTTTGTTTTTGTTAAATTAATATTTTTTAAATCTATAAAAAACTTATTCCTTTTAAATGTAGTAGGAAGATGATATCCATTTTCGTAAAATGAACAATATTTTAATAATCATAACATGACTGCTGGTTTACAATTTACATTTTACAAAATATATTTATTAGAACAGAAGTGCGCTTCCCTCCTCCCATCTCGCCGGCCTGTTTTAAAGAAGTGTTCTTTATTTTCAATTGCAAAAACATATAATAAGTAAGTTTACAATAGATTTTGATTTTATATCAATTGTAAGGCCGGTGTATATCAAGCACAACTATTTTAGTCAAAAGCGTCTTTGACTTACACAAAAACAAACGTTTGTGTTTTGAGAAAGACGGGCGGCCGCATACATATCCAGCAAAATTAGTCGCAAACTGTTGGCACTGTAGTTGTTGGTATTGAGACATGCGCACAGATAAATGTTTCGTTATAAAACAAGGTGGCGCGATCGACGTCGAACAGTCTGATTGTGACTGTGATTAAACGTGCTAAAGGCACGCGACTAATAAATGTGCATTTTCTAATTGAATTTACATTGAAATAACAACATCGAGCTTGTTTAGACAAAAACGTTTTTGACTAAAACAGTTTTGTTTGATATGCGTGCGGCCGGCCTAAGCGGGTTGCATTGACGACAAGCCACTATAAGTCCCTCGAAGATGGCGCCACATGTTTGTCTTTCATCTTACCTCTATAGAAGTACTGTAATGTCCATGAATAATGAAATTTTGCCTCTATCAGGTATCGCTTCTCGGCCTCCGGCTAAGACCGAAGTGTAGTATGTAGTATCTGCTCGTTCTGCTCTTTTCAGTTTAATATCTGATACGCGCCCCGTTCCCCGCATGCGGGGCCGTGCCAGTCATTAAACTGATTTTTGGGAATTGACGGAGGTTTAAGGGGCTTGCTATACCTTATGTTGCGGGTTGGCCTGGTATTGCAGAACCGCCGGGATCGACCCACTTTAATTATTTGAAACACAAATTTTAAAGATGCACAATATCCCAGGTGAAATCTTTTCATGGGGGAGGTAATTTAGTTAGTCGTCTAACGAGAGCGGATTTGAGCGTACTCACTTCGTTTTCGTTCGTGTACTCAAGTCCTCCGGGGCTCGTGGGCAATAGACGATCGCACGAATTGCTGATACAATTTTTTTAAGAATGCGAGATAAGTGTATTTTCTTTTCGCATGGTTTTTAATTATCCTACGATTTTTTTTGACTTTAGTAGTTGACATAGATAACTTATCAACTGTCACTTTTTAAAAATAATACTTTTGAGTGTGTTTTGCGTGTTTTATTTATTTGCCAATTCGTGGGCGACAAATGTGATTATCGCACGCAATTAAATATTTTTACGTGCTTCATTTTCAATTCGCGTGCGGACAAGTGTGATTATCGTACGCAAATATAGTAGAGCAGGCAAACAGCTATTTATTGCCCTGAAAAGTGTGCGAAAAGATTATATATAGTGCAAGTAGGAATATCCCGATACATAAAAAACGCAACAAAAACTTTGCGACCTCTTTAAAAATACTCTTTGTGCTACCTCGACCGCAAATCATCTCGCTTAACTTTATAGGTTTTTAATGTGCGTCGACTCGTTTTATGCAAGCATGCCGCCCTGGACCGCGGCGATAATAATTATGTGGTAAAGTTTTTGTTGCATTTCTTGTCTCGGGAAATCCTTAAAACTTGGACTATATAACTTATTCCGCATGAGTAAAGAAAGGAACATTTTTAAATCTATAAAAAAGTAAGGTGTAACATTTTAAATACGGTAGTATAGTTGGGAAGAAACATATACGAGACTGTTTACATTTCCATAATTAACACAAAAAGTGAGCGTGCAGCTCAAAGTGCCTTTTTGCTTTAGGAGTCCGGTCGGCTTGTGGGTATAGCAAAAAACGCGGCACTTTGAGCGGCACGCCTCAGTTTAACTTTTTGTGCTAATTATGGAAATGTAAACAGTCTCGCATGTTTCTTCCCAATTATAATAACAAAATGAAATTTTTATTTGTTTTAATATTCCCCTTTAAAATTCAACCAAGCGAGGTCGAAATATAACACTTTAATCCATTATTATTAACTGATCCTAATCCTTCTTAATTAATAAGGAGTGTTATGGTTCCATTCATTATGAATATTCTCTTACCTGTTCAGAAGATATTGGCAAACTTCTTAAATTTCCATTTGACTAGGCAAAAATATCATGCCAAGGACTTATAATATACAAAGACCTAAAAAAGACCATGTTTCCGGAATAGGCCCAATTTTATTTAATTTAAACATGTCGCACTATTATGAGGTAATTTTGTAAATATAATAGCAAATGATTGTTTTTTAAAAAAACGTGAAAATTTAAAACTTGATAAAATACATTAATAATTAATTTCGGTCCAATTAAATATATATTGTGCATATATAATCGTCAGAAATTTAATAATTCATAACATGACTGCTGGTTTACATGTTACAAAATGCATTAAAACAGAAAAAACTGCATAATAGGCAGTAAGTTTGTAATAGATTTCGATTTTATAGCTGTGGCATTGACGACAAGCCACAATAAGCCCCTCGAAGATGGCGCCACACGTTTGCCTTTCATCTTATCTCTATAGAAGTGCTGAATACCTATGAGTAGTGAAATTTGGCTTCCATCAGGTATCGGTTCTCGGCCTCTGGCTAAGATCAAAGTGTAGAATGTAGTATCTGCTCATTCTGCTCTTTTCGGCTTTTCAGCTTAATATCCGACACGCGCCCCCCATGCGGGGCCAGTATATTAAACTGGTCTTTGGGAATTGACGGAGGAAATGAACAATTTTTTAAATCTTTAAAAAATTGTTCATTTGTAAATATGTTAAGTAGATCATTCATATTTAACAAAATGAACAATTTTTATTTTTTCAAATATTTGTATAATTTTCCTTTTAAAATTCAACCAAGCGAGGTCGAAATATAATCCCTTTAATCCATTATATTAAGTGATCCTTGTAGTTTCTTAATAAGCTAATTATTATGGTTCAATTAATTATGAATACTTTGCCTTTCCAGAAGGTAACCGGCAATTTTTTAAATAAAATTTCCATTTGACTAAGCAAAAATATCATGTCGAGGGACTATACAAACAAAGGTCTAAAAAGGCCATCATTATTATTTTATAATTTACGTATTCAACTGGAAAAGTGCCGCCGGGATTGGCCCAATGTTATTTAATTTAAACATGTCGTCGTCCTATTTATTATTAGATACTTTTACATTTTGTATAATCTAATAGCATACAAGGAAATGATTGTTGGTTTAGAAAAAGCGTGAAAATTTTAAACTTGATCTTTATTCAATGACAACAAATTTTAGGAATTTGGCCCAATTAAATTATAATTATTGTGCATATATATAATTGCCAGAATTTTAATTCCATGACTGCTAGTTTAACATTTTACAAAATCAATTAAAATCTCCTCCCATCTCCCCTTGTTTTAAAGAAAGTGTAGGTAGGAACTTGGTTCTTTATTTTCAATTGCAAAAACATAATGGGGAATAAGTTTATAATAGATTTCGATTGCAGTACTGCCGGGATCGGCCCACTTTTATTTAATTCAAACTTTAAAGGTGCAATATCCTCAGTTAAGTTAAAAATTTTCCGTCAAATTTAACGTGCTCGCTGCATTGTCGATGTTAACAGGGTAAAGTTGAGTAGTGAGTAATTACTATTTTTTTTTGAAATAATTTTCCTTGCTTTCGCTAATTCAATATTTTTTAAATCTATAAAAAAGTGTTCATTTTCAATATGGGTAGGTACGAAGGAAGATGATCCCATATGCAGTAAAATGAACAATATTTTTTCATCAAATATTTTTTAATATTATCTTTAAAAATTCAACCAAGTGAGGTAAAAATATAATTATTAAGTGATCCAATTCTTCTTAATTAATAAGCAAATTATTGTTGTTCCATTCATCATGAATATATAACCTTTACTTTCCAGAAGATAACCGGTATAGATTTTTAATAAAGTAATTTCTATTTGACTAAGCAAAAATATCATGCCGAACAAAGGTCTAAAAAGGCCATCATTATTACTTTATAATTTATATATTCAACTGGAAAAGTGCCGCCGGGATTGGCCCAATATTATTTAATTTAAACATGTCCGCACTATTAGGTAGGTAGGTACTACATTTTGTAAATATTATAACATACAAGGAAATGCTTGTTAGTTTTAAAAAAGCGTGAAAATTGAAAATTTCATCTTTATTCAATGACAAAAAACATTATGAATTAATTTTGGACCAATTAAATTAAACTTATTTTGCATATAATTGCCAGAATTTTAATAATTCATAACATGACTGCTGGTTTATATTTTACAAAATGTATTAAAACGGAAGTGTTTCCTCCCTCCCCCATCTCGCCCTATTTTAAAGAAAGTGTAGGTAGGAACTTGATTCTTTATATTCAATTGCAAAAACATATAATGGGGAAATAGGTTTGTAATAGATTTCGATTTTGCATCAAACTGTAAGCGACATTGACGACAAGACACTATAAGCCCCTCGAAGATGGCGCCACACGTTTGCCTTTCATCTTACCTCTATAGAAGTGCTGAATACCTATGAGTAGTGAAATTTGGCTTCCATCAGGCATCGCTTCTCGGCCTCTGGCTAAGATCAAAGTGTAGTATCTGTTCTTATCAGCTTAATATCTGATACGCCCCGCATGCGGGGCCAGTATATTAAACTGATTTTTGGAAATTGACGGAGGTTAGGGGCTTGCTCCACCTCTGTCGCGGGTTGGCCCGGTATTGCAGTACCGCCGGGATCGGCCCACTTTTATTTAATTCAAACACAAATCTTGAAGATCGCAAAGTCCTCCTTCAGGTGAAGCCAGTCTTTTTTATGAAGAGATATTTCTTACAAAATTAAGAGAAATGCTTGTTGGGCGAGACTTATCCAATGTTTCTCCTCTCCATTTAAAATTGTAAATTTTTATTGTATATCATCCACTCATCAAGATGTTTCAAAATTTTCCGTCAGATTTATTTTATTTTGCTGTATTATTATATTTTTTTGGAAATTCTCTTTGATGTTTGTAAATGCCATTAAAGTAATTTAAAACAACAATTTTTTAAATTTTAAAAAATTGTTGTTTTAAATTACTTTAATGGCATTTACAAACATCAAAGAGAATTTTTTAAATTTTTAAAAATTGTTCATTTTAAATATGGTAAGTAGATCATCCATATTTAACAAAATGAAAATTTTTTATTTCATCAAATATTTCTACAATTTTCCCTTTTAAAATTCAACCAAGCAAGGTCGAAATTATAATCTTTTTAATCCATTATTATTAAGTGATCCTAATCCTTTCTTAATAAGCAAATTATTATGGTTCAATTAATTATGAAAAGGAAGATATAACCGACAATTTTTTTAATAAAATGTCTATTTGACTAAGCAAAAATATCATGCAGAGGACATACAAAGGTCTAAAAAAGCCATTATTTTTATTATATAATTTACGTATTCAACTGGAAAAGCGCTGCCGGGATTGGCCTAATTTTATTTAATTTACTAATGTAGCACTGTTATTAGATACTATTACATTTTGTAAAATCTAATAGCTAATCTAATAGTTTTTGACTAAAACAGTTTTGCTTGATATGTGTGCGGCCGGCCTAAGCGGTTGCATTGACGACAAGCCACTATAAGTCCCTCGAAGATGGCGCCACATGTTTGTCTTTCATCTTACCTCTGTAGAAGTACTGTAATGTTCATGAATAATGAAATTTGGCCTCTATCAGGTATCGCTTCTCGGCCTCCGGCTAAGACCGAAGTGTAGTATGTAGTATCTGCTCATTCTACTCTTTTCAGCTTTAATATCTGATACGCGCCCCGTTCCCCCCCGCATGCGGGGCCGTGCCAGTTATTAAACTCATTTTTGGAAATTGACGGAGGTTGTAAGGAGCTTGCTATACCTATGTTGCGGGTTGGCCCGGTATTGCAGAACCGCCGGGATCGACCCACTTTAATTATTTGAAACACAAATTTTAAAGATGCACAACATCCTAGGTGAAATCTTTTCATGGGGAGGTATTTAGTTAGTCGTCTAACGAGAGCGGATTTGAGCGTACTCACTTCGTTTTCGTTCGTGTACTCAAGTCCTCCGGGGCTCGTGGGCAATAGACGATCGCACGAATTGCTGATACAATTTTTTTAAGAATGCGAGATAAGTGTATTTTCTTTTCGCATGGTTTTTAATTATTCTACGATTTTTTTTGACTTTAGTAGTTGACATAGATAACTTATCTATCAACTGTCACTTTTTAAAAATAATACTTTTGAGTGTGTTTTGTGTGTTTTTTATTTGCCAATTCGTGGGCGACAAATGTGATTATCGCACGCAAGTAAATATTTTTGCGTGCTTCATTTTCAATTCGCGTGCGGACAAGTGTGATTATCGCACGCAAATATAGTAGAGCAGGCAAACAGCTATTTATTGCCCTGAAAAGCGTTCGAAAAGATTATATATAGTTCAAGTGGGAATATCCCGATAAATAAAAAACGCAAGAAAAACTTTGCGACCTCTTTAAAAATACTCTTTGTGCTACCTCGACCGCAAATCATCTCGCTTAACATTATAGGTTTTTAATGTGCGTCGAGTCGTTTTATGCAGGCATGCCATGCCGCCCTGGACCGCGGCGATAATAATTATGTGGTAAAGTTTTTGTTGCATTTTTTGTCTCGGGAAATCCTTAAAACTTGGACTATATATACTTATTCCGCATGAGTAAAGAAAGGAACATTTTTAAATGTATAAAAAAGTAAGGTGTAACATTTTAAATATGGTAGTATAGTTGGGAAGAAACATATACGAGACTGTTTACATTTCCATAATTAACACAAAAAGTGAGCGTGCAGCTCAAACTGCCTTTTTGCTTTAGGAGTCCGGTCGGCTTGTGGGTATAGCAAAAAACGCGGCACTTTGAGCGGCACGCCTCAGTTTAACTTTTTGTGCTAATTATGGAAATGTAAACAGTCTCGTATATGTTTCTTCCCAACTATAATAACAAAATGAAATTTTTATTTGTTTTAATATTCCCCTTTAAAATTCAACCAAGCGAGGTTGAAATATACAATATTTAATCTATTATTATTAACTGATCCTAATCCTTCTTAATTAATAAGGAGTGTTATGGTTCCATTCATTATGAATATTCACTTACCTGTTCAGAAGATATTGGCAAACTTCTTAAATTTCCATTTGACTAGGCAAAAATATCATGCCAAGGACTTATAATATACAAAGACCTAAAAAAGACCATGTTTCCGGAATAGGCCCAATTTTATTTAATTTAAACATGTCGCACTATTATGAGGTAATTTTGTAAATATAGCAAATGATTGTTTTTTAAGAAAACGTGAAAATTTAAAACTTGATCTTTACTCAATGATAAAATACATTAATAATTAATTTCGGTCCAATTAAATATATATTGTGCATATATAATCGTCAGAAATTTAATAATTCATAACATGACTGCTGGTTTACATGTTACAAAATGCATTAAAACAGAAAAAACTGCATAATAGGCAATAAGTTTGTAATAGATTTCGATTTTATAGCTGTGGCATTGACGACAAGCCACCATAAGCCCCTCGAAGATTGCGCCACACGTTTGCCTTTCATCTTATCTCTATAGAAGTGCTGAATACCTATGAGTAGTGAAATTTGGCTTCCATCAGGTATTGGTTCTCGGCCTCTGGCTAAGATCAAAGTGTAGAATGTAGTATCTGCTCATTCTGCTCTTTTCAGCTTTTCACGTTAATATCCGACACGCGCCCCCCATGCGGGGCCAGTATATTAAACTGATTTTTGGGAATTTACGGAGGTTAGGGGCTTGCTCCACCTTTGTCGCGGGTTGGCCCACTTTTATTTAATTCAAACACAAAACTTTGAAGGTGCACAATCCCCAGTTAAGTTCAAAATTTTCCGGCAAATTTAACGTATTTGCTCGCTGCATTTAAAGTTGAGTAGTGAGTAATTACTATTTTTTTTGGAAATAGTTTTCCTCGTTGTTTTCGCTAAATCGATATTTTTTAAATCTGTAAAAAGTGTTCATTATCAATATGGTAGATCATCTACCATATTGAAACTGAACACCTTCTTATAGATTTAAAAAATATTGATTTAGCGAAAACAAGGAAAACTATTTCCAAAAAAAATAGTAATTACTCACTACTGTATATCTGATACGCTTCGCATGCGGGGCCAGTATATTAAACTGATTTTTGGAAATTGACGTAGTTAGGGGCTTGCACCACCTCTGTCGCGGGTTGGCCCGGTATTGCAGTACCGCCGGGATCGGCCCACTTTTATTTAGTTCAAACACATATCTTGAAGACAAATATGCAAAATTTTCAGGTGAAGTCTTTTCTCAAAAGAAGATAAAATGTCAAATCCGTCAAATTTAACGATTTGCTCGATGCCATTGTAGATAACTGCTAATGTTGAATAGTGAGTACTGAGTAATTACTATTTTTTTTTAATAGATTTCCTTATTGTTTTTGTTACATTAATATTTTTTAAATCTATAAAAAACTATTTATTTTAAATGTGGTAGGAAGATGATCCATTTTCGTAAAATGAACAATATTTTAATTCTAATAAATAATTCATAACATGACTGCTGGTTTACATTTTACAAAATATATTTATTAGAACAGAAGTGCGCTTCCTTCCTCCCATCTCGCCGGCCTGTTTTAAAGAAAGTGTACCTGATTCTTTATTTTCAATTGCAAAAACATATAATAAGTAAGTTTACAATAGATTTTGATTTTATATCAATTGTAAGGCCGGCCGCACACATATCAAGCACAACTATTTTGGTCAAAAGCGTCTTTGACTCACACAAAAACGTTTTTGTTTTGAGAAAGACGGGCGGCCGCATACATATCAAACAAAATTAGTTGCACACTGTTGGCACTATTGTTGTTGGTATTGGGACATGCGCACAGACAAATGTTTCGTTATAAAACAAGAGTGGAGCAATCGACGTCAAACAGCCTGATTGTGACTAAATGCGATTAAACGTGCTTTAAGGCACGCAACTAATAAATGTGCATTTTCTAATTGAATTTACATTGAAATAACAGCATCGAGCTTGTTTAGACAAAATCGTTTTTGACTAAAACAGTTTTGCTTGATATGTATGCGGCCGGCCTAAGCGGTTGCATTGACGACAAGCCACTATAAGTCCCTCGAAGATGGCGCCACATGTTTGTCTTTCATCTTACCTCTATAGAAGTACTGTAATGTTCATGAATAATGAAATTTGGCCTCTATCAGGTATCGCTTCTCGGCCTCCGGCGAAGACCGAAGTGTAGTATGTAGTATCTGCTCATTCTGCTCTTTTCAGCTTAATATCTGATACGCGCCCCGTTCCCCGCATGCGGGGCCGTGCCAGTCATTAAACTGATTTTTGGAAATTGACGGAGGTTATAAGGGGCTTGCTACACCTTTGTTGCGGGTTGGCCTGGTATTGCAGTACCGCCGGGATCGGCCCATTTTTATTTAATTGAAACACAAATCTTGAAGATCGCAGTCTCCTCCAGGTGAAGTCAAGTCAGTCTATTTTATGAAGAGATATTTCTTACGAAATTAAGAGAATGCTTGTTGGGCGAGATTTATCAAATGATCATTTGAAATTGTCAATTTTTATTGTAGTAATACATCCACTCATCAAAATGCCTCAAAATGTATCGTCAAATTTATCTTATTTGCTGAATTGTTAATGAGCTTTGTCGAGGAATAATTGCTAATTTTTTTGGAATTCTCTTTGAGTGTGCCATTATGAAAGTAATTTAAAATGAACAATTTTTTAAATCTTTAAAAAATTGTTCATTTTATATGGTAAGTAGATCATCCATATTTAACAAAATGAACAATTTTATTTCATTAAATATTTTGTATAATTTTTCTTTTAAAATTCAACCAAGCGAGGTCGAAATATAATCTCTTTAATCCATTATTAAGTGATCCTTGTCCTTTCTTAATAAGCTAATTATTATGGTTCAATTAATTATGAACACTTTGCCTTTCCAGAAGGTAACCGGCAATTTTTTAAATAAAATTTCTATTTGACTAAGCAAAAATATCATGCCGAGGGACTATACAAACAAAGGTTTAAAAAGGCCATCATTTTTATTTTATAATTTACGCATTCAACTGGAAAAGTGCCGCCGGGATTGGCCCAATGTTATTTAATTTAAACATGTCGTACTATTATTAGATACTTTTTTTACATTTTGTAAAATCTAGCATACAAGGAAATGATTGTTGGTTTAGAAAAAGCGTGAAAATTTAAAACTTAATCTTTATTCAATGACAACAAACTTTAGGAATTTGGCCCAATTAAATTATAATTATTGTGCATATATATAATTGCCAGAATTTTAATTCCATGACTGCCAGTTTAACATTTTATAAAATCAATTAAAATCTCCTCCCATCTCCCCTTGTTTTAAAGAAAGTGTAGGAAGGAACTTGATTCTTTATTTTCAATTGCAAAAAAATAATGGGAAATAAGTTTGTAATAGATTTTTATTGCAGTACCGCCGGGATCGGTCCACTTTTATTTAATTCAAACTTTGAAGATGCAAAATCCTCAGTTAAGTTCAAAATTTTCCGTCAAATTTAACGTATTGCTCGCTGCATTGTCGATGTTAACAGGGTAAAGTTGAGTAGTGAGTAATTACTATTTTTTTTTTTTGAAATAGTTTTCCTTGTTTTCGCTAACTCAATATTTTTTAAATCTATAAAAAGGTGTTCATTTTCAATATGGGTAGGTAGGAAGGAAGATGATCCCAATGTAGTAAAATGAACAATATTTTTTCATGAAATATTTTTTAATATTACCTTTAAAAATTCAACCAAGTGAGGTAAAAATATAATTATTAAGTGATCCAATTCTTCTTAATTAATAAGCAAATTATTGTTGTTCCATTCATCATGAATATACAACCTTTACTTTCCAGAAGATAACCGGTATAGATTTTTAATAAAGTAATTTCTATTTGACTAAGCAAAAATATCATGCCGAACAAAGGTCTAAAAAGGCCATCATTATTATTTTATAATTTATATATTCAACTGGAAAAGTGCCGCCGGGATTGGCCCAATTTTATTTAATTTAAACATGTCCGTACTATTAGGTAGGTAGGTACTACATTTTGTAAATATTATAACATACAAGGAAATGCTTGTTAGTTTTAAAAAAGTGTGAAAATTGAAAATTTCATCTTTTCAATGACAAAAAACATTATGAATTAATTTTGGACCAATTAAATTAAACTTATTGTGCATATAATTGCCAGAATTTTAATAATTCATAACATGACTGCTGGTTTATATTTTACAAAATGTATTAAAACGGAAGTGTTTCCTCCCTCCCCCATCTCGCCCTATTTTAAAGAAAGTGTAGGTAGGAAGTTGATTCTTTATTTTCAATTGCAAAAACATATAATGGGGAAATAAGTTTGTAATAGATTTCGATTTTGCATCAAACTGTAAGCTGTGGCATTGACGACAAGGCACTATAAACCCCTCGAAGATGGCGCCACACGTTTGTCTTTCATCTTACCTTTATAGAAGTGCTGAATACCTATGAGTAGTGAAATTTGGCTTCCATCAGGCATCGCTTCTCGGCCTCTGGCTAAGATCAAAGTGTAGTATCTGTTCTTATCAGCTTAATATCTGATACGCCCCGCATGCGGGGCCAGTATATTAAACTGATTTTTGGAAATTGGCGGAGGTTAGGGGCTTGCTCCACCTCTGTCGCGGGTTGGCCCGGTATTGCAGTACCGCCGGGATCGGCCCACTTTTATTTAAGTCAAACACAAATCTTGAAGATCGCAAAGTCTTCTCCAGGTGAAGTCAGTTAGTCTTTTTTATGAAGAGATATTTCTTACAAAATTAAGAGAAATGCTTGTTGGGCGAGACTTATCCAATGTTTCTCCTCTCCATTTAAAATTGTCAATTTTTATTGTATATCATCCACTCATCAAGATGTTTCAAAATTTTCCGTCAGATTTATTTTATTTTGCTGTATTACTATATTTTTTTGGAAATTCTCTTTGATGTTTGTAAATGCCATTAAAGTAATTTAAAACAACAATTTTTTAAATTTTAAAAAATTGTTCATTTTAAATATGGTAAGTAGATCATCCATATTTAACAAAATGAAAATTTTTTATTTCATCAAATATTTGTACAATTTTCCCTTTTAAAATTCAACCAAGCAAGGTCGAAATTATAATCTTTTTAATCCATTATTATTAAGTGAATCCTAATCCTTTCTTAATAAGCAAATTATTATGGTTCAATTAATTATGAATACTTTGCCTTTCCAGAAGATATAACCGACAATTTTTTTTATTAATAAAATGTCTATTTGACTAAGCAAAAATATCATGTCGAGGACATACAAAGGTCTAAAAAGGCCATTATTTTTATTTTATAATTTACGTATTCAACTGGAAAAGCGCCGCCGGGATTGGCCTAATTTTATTTAATTTACTCACGTCGCACTGTTATTAGATACTATTACATTTTGTAAAATCTAATAGCATACAAGGAAATTGTTGGTTTAGAAAAGCGTGAAAGTTTAAAACTTAATCTTTATTCAATGACAAAAAATATTTAGGAATTTGGACCAATTAAATTAAAATTATTGTGCATATAATTGCCACAATTTTAATAATTCATAACATGACTGCTGGTTTACATTTTACAAAATTAATTAAAACGCTAGTGCTTCCTCCCATCTCGCCTTGTGTTAAAGAAAGTGTAGAAACTTGATTCTTTATTTTCAATTGCAAAAACATATAATAGGTAAAGTGTGTAATAGATTTTGGTTTTATGTCAATTTTAAGGGCGGCCGCACACATATCAAGCACAACTGTTTTAGTCAAAAACGTCTTTGACTCACAAAAACAAACGTTTTGAGAAAGACGGGCGGCCGCATACATATCGAGCAAAATTAGTCGCAAACTGTTGGCAGTTGTTGGTATTGAGACATGCGCACAGATAAATGTTTCGTTATAAAACAAGGGTGGAGCGATCGACGTCAAACAGCCTGATTGTGACTAAATGCGATTAAACGTGCTTTAAGGCACGCGACTAATAAACGTGCATTTTCTAATTGAATTTACATTGAAATAACAGAGCTTGTTTATTTAGACAAAAACGTTTTTGACTAAAACAGTTTTGTTTGATATGTATGCGGCCTGCCTAAACTGTTGGCATTGACGACAGGCCACTATAACTCCCTCGGAGATGGCGCCACATATTTGTCTTTCATCTTACCTCTATAGAAGTACTGTAATGTCCATGAATAATGAAATTTGGCCTCTATCAGGCATAGCTTCTCGGCCTCCGGCTAAGACCAAAGTGTAGTATGTAGTATCTGCTCATTCTACTCTCTTCAGCTTTTAATATCTGATACGCGCCCCGTTCCCCTCCTCATGCGGGGCCGTGCCAGTTATTAAACTGACTTTTGGAAATCGACGGAGGTTTATAAGGGGCTTACTGTATCTATGTTGCGGGTTGGCCCGGTATTGCAGTACCGCCGGGATCGGCCCACTTTTATTTAATCCAAACACAAATCTTAAAGATGCAAAACCTAGTGATGTATTTTCATAGGGAGATATTTTGTTGAAGGCGGCGACCTATCCAGCCAGCGTTTTTTCCATTTAAAATTTTAAATTTTTATTGCAAGTATCCATCCGTCCGCTCATCAAGATGTTTCAAAATTTTCCGTCAAGTTCAATTTATTTGTCCCATTGTTGTTAACTGGCAAATTTGTCGAGGAATAAAGAATGGAGTACTATTTGCTTTTTGGAAATAGTTTTCTTTGTTTTTGTAGTGCCATAAGGAATATTTTTTAAATCTATAAAAACTCATTTTAAATATGGTAGGTCGTCCATATTTAACAAAATGAACAATTATTTCATCAAATATTTGTTTAATATTCCTTTTAAAGTTCAACCAAGCGAGGTCGAAATCTTTTTAATCCATTATTAGTATCTAAGCAATTGTTATAGTTCCATTCATTATGAATAACTTAACCTTTCCAGAAGATAAACTGGCAAACTTTTTAATCTAGTATTTCTTTCTATTTGACTAAAGAAAATATCATGTCGAGGACTTATACTTTAGGTCTAAAAAGGTCATCATTTTTATTTTATAATTTACGTTTTTTTAAACTGGCGAAGTGCCACCGGGATTGGCAATTTTTTTTAAATTTAAACATATCGCAAGTTTATTTACACTTTAGACAAATATAGCATAACAAGAAATGATTGTCGGTTTTAAAAGTGTGAAAATTCTTGATCTTTCTTTGATGACAAAAAACAGTAGGAATTAATTAATTTTAGACCAATTAAATTATAACTAATATACATATTAATTGCCAGAACTTTTAATAATTCAAGCCACTATAAGCCCCTCGAAGATGGCGCCACATGTTTGCCTTTCATCTTACCTCTATAGAAGTACTGAATCTCAATGGGTAATTAAATCTGGGCGTGCTCTGGCCTCTAGCTAAGATCAAAGCGCAGTAGAGATGAGACAAATGGCGATATATCATAGTGAGAACAATTGGCTGCGACTGTTCGGTAATCACTGTTATTTGTAACAGACTAGCGTCTAGGGGCCAAGTATCACATTCTATTTTTGGCTCTTGAGACTTGCTCAGATTGTTTTGTCACAATGCTGCGCTGTGTGTTGCCTATTAGCCCCCCAGGCAGAACATAATATTGGCTGGACCGTGGTTCAATATTGGATCAATATAGATACATTGAAATTGTAACAAAAATATTGAACTAATATTAATATACACTGGTATTAAAATATCGGCGTGCCTATGTTGGTAGTATATTGTTTTAATACATTCCAATCCAGATATATGTTAATATTAATTTTACAACATTGAAAAGTCTACATTCGCGTTATATTGTTATTACATTTTTTGATAATATAACAAAAAATATCGATTGATAAAGATAAATATTGCTTCTAAAATATTTGAAAACTCATATTTGTCAAATATGTGTAAAATTATATTGTTTAAGGAATGTTTTCTAATACCAATAAATATTGATTTTCCAATACTGGAAAGTGTATATGTCATTATGTTGTTATTGAACTTTTTAGTAATAGTGCACGACAAACATCGACTGATAACGACAAATATTTATTTTAAAATATCGGCATATTCGTATTGAGATTATATTGTTAAACTCTCTTTTAAATACTATTGTTTAACTGATTTACATCTGTATTGGATAGTCATGCTGCGCCTAGGCTGATTGCAATAAGTTGCATAGATGGCTCTCCTTGCAGCATGCTTGTACAAGCGTACAATTTCTGACTTAGGGTCTCCAGGCAATGTGATTCAATAATAACAAAGAGAAATTCATTGTGGTGATGCTCACCTAATCTGTACTAGCAAAGGCCCAAGAAGATACCTTTAGTAATTTTACAGATGATGTAGTTGTACCTACCATACACAATACACAGGTATGGAGGTATATTTCAGCTGGAGGTTTTACCACAGTAGAGACTAGACCAGTACTCCCACTCGGCCGGAACAGTGGGATAAGATTTTCAGTGCGCAAGCATGCTCCTGGGCTTAAATTATCTGATGCGCAGTGGACAGCAGTGATATGTTATTGGGTTGATGTTTATTGTTTACTCGAGTAGTGTACATGCAAATGCGCGTGGGATGGAAATAGTGGATGCGCAGTGGAATAAAAAAAAATCGAGTACAACAAACATCAAAGGGACCGCCGAGGAGTGAAATTACTGGTCTATTCTCTACTGTGGTTTTACTACAATCACTTCTAGATTTTGTTAATGAGGTTCTTAAAATAATAATAATTATTCAAAAATTGTACTTATAAAAATTACACGAAATAGATTTTTGGGTATAGGCTAAATTTTCATTAAATATTGGGCCAATATATGATTTCAAATAATAATTTATATTGCAATAAAATATTATATGATATGATTTTTAAATATTTGTTGAATACAGCTTAACCAATATTGAGTCTATAACAAAAATGTTCACATTTTTTATTGGTTCAATGTTGCGTTTTTTACATTGAGCCAACGTTTTTGTAATATTAAACCAATATTGGTTCAATATTAGTGTTCTACTTGGGTCGTGTCAAATAATTATTATGAAATTATGATATCTTATTTTAGCAAATGGAATAATACGCAGCGATTTAGTAGAAAGATAATATTTTGGTTTGCATTATTTAACCGCCTTGGATGAGAAAATGTATTGCAAAATTTGTACACATCAGTTTTCAAAATTTAAACATCAACTTTGTCAATTGTAAGAAACTATTATAGTTATTGCATATCTATTATCAACTCATTTATTATTTTGTCCACTTTTGTATGAATTTTCCAATTCCCCATGCACTCTTATACTCTTTATTTATTTTTATGTACTTTTGTACTTGTGTAGGAAGGAAGGACTACTTTTGTCATGTTTTCTTACACTCCACTCTTTGTTTTAATTTGTAGCAATATGGGTTCGCCCGTATATGTAAATAAATAAGTAAATTACTTAAACACATAATAATGTTTGTTTTTAATTAATACTGAATATATATTTTTATTTTATAGTTAAATTATTTAATAAATTTTTGAAAACAACACGTATTTGTTTAAATTGGATTTCAAAGAATATTTTCACAAAAGAAGGAAATTACAATTTTACGAGTATTTAATGGATATATTATAATCTGAAAAACTATTTTATTAATTTCTCATTTAGAGCAATTAATAAAATATAAAATACCTAGAAATTATAAATTCGTATGTATATATAATAATAAACAACCAAGTGTGTTGAAACTTTAATATTGATAAAATATGCTGATTATCAAATCCGACTTTAACAGAATTTTATATAAAAGTAAATCATCAAATGTTTATAAAAATAGGTATAACAAAATAAATAAATTATTTTGACAATTAAATTACATTAAATAATAGATATTTATGACATGGGGCTAATAGGCAACACACACCACAGCATTGTGACAGACTAAGACTAAGAAAACATGACAAAAGTAGTCCTAAAGTACAAAAAAATAAATAAAAATAAGATTGCATGGGAAATTGGAAAATTTATATAAAAGTGGACAAAATAAATGAGTGATAATAATACATTTTCTCATCCATGATAAGGATGGTCAAATAATGCAATCCAAAATATTATTTTTCTACTAAATCGCTGCGTACATTGCATTTGCTAAAATAAGATATAATAATTATTTAACAAGAGGCTAATTAATAGGCAACACACAACGCAGCATTGTGACAAAACAATCTGCGCAAGTCGCAGGAGCCAAAAATAGAAAGTGATACTCGGTTCCTAGACACTAGTGATCAGCAGGTCTCCTTCCTGGACAACACTAACACCACACAGTAGAGAATAGACCAGTAATTTCACTCCTCGGCGGTCCCTTTGATGTGTGTTGTACTCGATTTTATTTTTTTTATTCCACTGCGCATCCACTATTTCCATCCCACGCGCTTTTACATGTACACTACTCGAGTAAACAATAAATATCAACCCAATAACATCACTGCTGTCCACTGCGCATCAGATAATTTAAGCCCAGGAGCGTGCTTGCGCACTGAAAATCTTATCCGACTATTCGGGCCGAGTGGGAGTACTGGTCTATTCTTTACTGTGCTAACACCGTATCATTTCACCTCCAAAATAGCATGGATCTAGAGTTTTTTTTATCATAGTCGCTCCAGTATGACCATTCATTTGATTGCGTTTTTGCACGTGACGGAAGCTAAATTTCATTACTCATCGACCTTCAGCACTTCTATAGAGGTAAGATGAAAGGCTAACGTGTGGCGCCATCTTCGAGGGGCTTATACTAGTTTGTCGTCAGTCACTGCCACTGCCATGGCTTACAATTTTATGCCAAATCGAAATCTAAACTTACTCCCTAATATATTTGTTTTTGCAACTGAAAGTAAAGAAACAAGTTCTAACACTTTTTTAAAAACAAGCGAGATGGGAAGCATTTCTTTGTTTAATATATATTGAAAATGTGAACCAGCAATGTTACGATTATTAAATTTGCGGCAATTATATGCTTTTGGCTCTCATCGGTGAAAACAGATGAGAGCCAAAAGCTCGAAACAGATCTGCAGATGACTCTGGACACTGCCGATGCGGCGGAACGCCTCTGTTTCAATAATGGGTACCTTCACCGGTATCTGCTATAAACACTTTATTGCGTTTCTAGTAATTGGTAAGTAAAATACCATTCAGAGCGCACATGCTAACAAAATGGTTATGTTTCAAGAGGAATACGACGAAAACTGCATTTTAACATCTATCATTCCTCTAGTTGATTTTATTTGTTATATACAGGGTGTCTCACCAGGAACTGAATCGATCGATATAGAGAAAAGTACGCATCAGAAAATTTTGAAAATTTAGATAATTACTAATATCGGTGTGGCCAATCCAAATAAAATAATTACAAGTAGCCGGCACTTCCGATTATACCGGAAGTCAATACCAACTTGCTTATTTCAAATAGAATACCCTATATATTTTAGGGTTTTCGAAAAGAGCATAAAATTCTGAGTCGAGAATATGTAGCATATCCTATACCTAAACCTAGCCGTTTCAGAGATATTTGACATTTTATAGAAAATTTGACAGGTGCAACGGTTTGCAAGAACCGTTATAACTTTCTTCGTGTAAAAGATCCTCATTTGCTTCTTGTCACATAAAAATAACACAAGGAGAACTACGTTCTACAACTGAAATAAATTCAATAATATCATAACAAGTGTTCCGTTTTTCGCGTTACATTTTATCAACTTCAAACCGCGAAAACTTTTTTAGATCAAATGGAACACCCTGTATTTTTTACGTCGAGTTGTGTAAAATTGAATTCCTTTTTTTCCGATATTAGCATTGTGGGGGCCAAAGTTACAACTTTTTGAAATATTTGCGATTTTATTAGAAATTCATGAATTGTTGTAATCATTTCATCAAAATAGCCATGATTAGAAACAATCAGTCATTATCTTATGTCAAAAAATACCAGCACGTTTAAATTACACCCACGAACACTTTTTAAATTTGTTTATTATTTATGGAGAATGTGATAAAGTAATATCAAGAACTTGCAGCACATTTGCTACTCGATATCCAGAAAAACGGAAACCGTCACCAAACACTGTAAAAGGCATACTGGAAAATTTTAAAAATTATGGCTCTGTCAAGGCAAAAATGCAAAGAAGAAAGCCTATTGTTGATGACGAAAACATTGAAATAGTCATTCTGGGATATTTTCATGCATTTCCAAGGATGCCATTAAGACAAGCTGCTCTGGAATCGGGACTATGCAAGGATTCAATTCACAGAATCTTATTAAAACATAAGTTTCACCCGTTTTCATTCCGTATGGTTCAAGGATTAAAAGAAATAGATTTCCTAAGAAGACAGAATTTTTGTGAGTTTATTCTAATAAGGTCTGAGGGTCACGATTCTTATTTCAGAAATATTATATGGACAGATGAAGCAAAATTTACTAAAAATGGACTTTTTAATAGACACAATTCGCATTATTGGAGTGACTCAAATCCTTATATGTTCAGAGAGAGAAACTTTCAGGAAAGTTGGCAGTTCAATGTTTACTGTGCCATAAGAAACGATAGAGTGGTGGCATTACAATTTTATCAGGAAAATTTAAACGGTAAATTAAATTTTCTCTTCTGCTAATGTATAGGTAAATTTTTGTTTTTTTTTTTAGGTAAAAGATATCTGAATAGCTTACAAAATTTGAATAATAACTATTTAGAAAATTTACCTCTCACCGAAGATAGAAACATTTTTTATCAGCACGACGGTGCTCCCCCACATAACGCATATTTAATTAATAATTATTTACAAGAAACTTTTTATGATCAATGGATTGCCAATAATGGACCTTTCTAATGGCCTCCTCGCTCGCCCGATTTATCAGTTCTGGATTATTTCATTTGGCGAACTATTAAACATAAAATTTATGAGAGCCCATTAACAACCATTGAAGATGCAAAGAGTAAGAAATGCATTTCAAAACATATCACAGGATTCAATTAGAAGAGCTACCCAAGAGGAACTAATCCGAAGGTGCGAAAAATGTGTCGAGGTTCGAGGGCGGAATTTTGAGCAATTATTAAATTAGAATGAAATCATATTTTAAATTGATCTTATCTCTGCTATTTTAGTTCATGCCATATCTTCCATTCGATTAATACGTATGTTACAGTGTTAGTGTTATTTTGCGTTTTTGTGGATATCGAGTAGCAAATGTGCTGCAAGTTCTTGATATTACTTTATCACATTCTCCATAAATAATAAACAAATTTAAAAAGTTTTCGTTGGTATAATTTAAACATGCTGGCATTTTTTAGCATAAGATAATGACTGATTGTTTCTAATCATGGCTATTTTGATGAAATGATTACAACAATTCATGAATTTATAAAATCACAATTATTTCAAAAAGTTGTAACTTTAACCCCCACAATGTTAATATCAGAAAAAAGGGAATTGAATTTTACACAAGTTGACGTAAAAAATACAGGGTGTTCCATTTGACCTAAACAAGTTTTCGCGGTTTGAAGTTGACAAAATGTAACGCGAAAAACGGAACACTTGGTATGATATTATTGAATTTATTTCAGTTGTAGAACGTATTTCTCCTTGTGTTCTTTTTATTTGACAAGAAGCAAATGAGGATCTTTTACACGAAGAAAGTTAAAACGGTTCTTGCAAACCGTTGCACGACATTAGTAATTATCTAAATTTTTAAAATTTTCTGATGTATACTTTTCTCTATATCGATCGATTCAGTTCCCGTGAGACACCCTGTATATACACACACACACACACACACACACACACAAGTGTGACCCATTTGTATTGGAGTCATCCTGTAAAATCTTTATTTAATGCTGAAAATCATACACTAAATAAATATTTTACAGGGTGACTATAAAACATAGGTCACATTATATATATATATATATATATATATTGGAAAAGCGGTTTAAGAAAATCAAAATTTTTCCAAGGCAAATATGTAGACAATTTAATTACGAACATTTTATTCCTTTTGATTCTTTTGATAGAGTGCACGAGTTTCGAGGTATTTCTTGGTTTTTGCCAAAATTATCGAAAAAATATACATATATGTATATATTTAACCAACTTCCCCCCGGGTAAAATTTTGCCGCCAATTAAACCATGCACATTGAAATCCATAACTTTATGTAAGAAAGTGCTACCTCCAGATTTTTCTGAAAATTTCGTTATTCTCAATATCTCAATTTCGGCTGGAATATAAACATTGAAAAAAGTAGGCTCAAGTATATTTCCTTACTGCTTTTATTCTAAAAGACATTTACAGAGAATTTCCTAAGTGGTAGTTACATCTAAATCGAACTTTTTGTCTTCAGGTCGTAGCTTATACATTCGTGATAAAATCTCCAAGAATATGTTTAGCGAAAAGAAGAAACAATTTTTGAAAGCAATTTATACAGACAGGTGCTCAAACTCTACAGAATTTCCTCTTGTCAACGTTTAACATGTTTCAGATTGGAAATCCTGTATATATCGAGAGATCAACAAAAACATGATCAAAAGCATTAAGAAAACCTTTACTAAGTTGCCTTTGACAGTGTCCTTTGTTGACTTCTCGGTGCTTTGTGTTCAAAATTCGAGGCTTACTATTGTTGTCTTTATTATTCTAACAGATACACCTCTAGGAAACGGGAAAAGTTTTGATGTAGTTTATAATGAGGTCAGTCAGAATCACATACAAAAATTTTCAACCACAAATTAACGACTCAACTCTATTTTGTCATGCAACACTGAAAACGAAATAAAGTGGTATTTATGTGTATAATAATGTGTAAAGCTAATATGGCACCAATATAAAACTGTGTGGATGAGTTTTCAAAAACTAAAACGTTAGTTGGACATTAATTTGACTACACATATAATACTTTGATTAAGAATTTGTTCGGAATTTGAGAGAACGACAAAATTTTACAAAATGTAAGTTCCTGGCTAGTTGTCCCATCTATAATAGAATGATGATTTACAAATCTATTTTTACGATGGTTAATGGTAATGAATTTTGTGATCACAAGATTATCATTACGATCCAGAAATATAGAAAATGTGAAAATGATCCATATTTTTTTAAAATTCACTACAATTTTCGAAAATTACAAACTGTAGGATCCCCTATAATAACAAATACACCAGTAGTGAGCTTTGAATTTTACACACATTTTTCAAAATTACAGTCAATCAATCCTTTCGACACATCCTTCTATACATCATAGGTAAAAAATGTAAAACCATTAAAATCTAGACGCGTACAATGCAATCCTTAATCTTACTATTTACAAAGAAACGTATTTCCCCATATTTTTTATACGAAAAAATCAACATTATGTACAAAAATTCGAAAAAAAGAGTTAAAACTATTATCAGACGGCCGTGGATCGTTTCCAACTGTTTTTGCTTGCAGTTAAACTACTTGTTTGGGTTCCCTGAAAATAAATGAATATAAGTATTGGTTGCACGCAATTGAACAATTCAATTCCATTTAAAAAATACTGGGCGATTTACAACTTATTATCATACATTTAAAATCGAAGCTGATAGCCCCTAAAAAATATAGATAGATAGATAAGCTTTATTTGGCTACATTCACATTTTGAAAAATATTCGTAGCAAGTCTACATGGATCTGACTAACTACCAGTCGGTAATTAACAAAAACAGTCAAAGTAAAATAATGTCTTAACATTAAGTATATCACAAGAATTATATGTAGATGACAGATAAACAAACATACAAGTAGGAAATAAAAACAAAACAAATGAGAAAAGATGAAAATAAAATGCAAATATTCTGCAAGTAAATGCGTACAACGTTTATGCCTATAGGATGCACTGTATGTAAGCAGTTCGTAAGTATTCATTAACAGAATAAATTACGATAAATTTTTTATTTAAAGCCAACTAGATTTAACTGCTTGATTTGTGTAGGGAAATGATTATATAGATTTAGATTGAGGGAGTTTTTCTTACTAACTGCTAATCGGTGTCGTGGACTCATAAGAAGGCCTGCAGAATTTTGTGTTGGTGGTAATCAGAGGGGGTAAACAAATTGTAGATGCATAATGCCTTCTTTAATAAATATACGTTGACACTATTCTCTAAAGTCGACATTTACAAGCATCCTTATAATTTTCTTTTGTTGCCGAAAAGCTTTTATTGCATTTGAGGAATTTCCCTACAAGACAACTGCATAACACAGTTTTTAGTGAAAAATATGTATTTTTCAGTACGTTAAAATCAGTAAAAGCTTCTAGTTTTCTGAAAAGAAAAGTAGTGCTAGATAGCTTCAAATTAAGTTCTTCTATATGATGTGACCAGTTAAGGTTATTGTCCAGGTAAATTCCTTGGAGTTTCACATGGGCACCCATAGTTAGACGTATGTTTGAAGATATGGTGAGTTTTGCGTTTTGCCATGGTTGGGCTTAAACTTATTTGATATAAACCAATTTTGAGCGAGTTTTTCGTGAAATGAAGAGATATCTAACAAGTTTATCAGAACACAGAGGCGTGGTATCAACAGAATAGTCTTGGTGGGGTCCATACATTAAGAAAAGTCATTGACATATAGTATGAACAATAGGGGCCCCAAGACTGAACCTTGAGGTACCCTGTGCATGACATTTATAAAATCAGAATTTTTATTATTTTTTGACACACACTGTTTGCGATTTGTTAAATACGTCTCAAAAAGGGCAAAAGATAAACCTCTGATGCCATATAATCGCAACGTTTTTATTAGTGTGTCGTGAGAGAGACAGTCGAGGGCCTTGGAGAGATTGCACAGTGAGATAACTGTGTGAAGACCTAATTCAAGACCCTCAACTATATCACAGAACAGCTTGGGAGGTCGAACGCCCAGAACGAGAACCAAACTGATCATGGCTGATGAATGAATGTCTGTCATGATAGCTGGTCAATTTCTTTACCAGAATCTTCTCTAATATCTTCCCAAAAATGAGAAGGACAGATATGGGACGATAGTTATCAAGGGAGGAGTTGTCTCCTTGTTTGTAGAGTGGTATGACGCGAGACCAACAGAACGGTTGGTGAAAATTATGGAAACTGTGCAATTTAGTTGGACGACTGTATAAAATATACTGGACTACTTCAATAGTCAGCTTTCTAGAATTGTTTCAAATAGACGGTGGATCACTCTAGGGAAATGTTTATAAAAGCGGGCAAAGTATTATTTCTTCATTTACTTACTCGATAACTAAGAATTCTTCGTGTGCTGCCAGCTATGGGGAAAACACCAAAACTTAAACTAAAGCCAGACTCAGAAGCTGAATGGTGATGTTCAGTTCTCTTTTTGTGCCAACAGGAATTTACAATTTTACGTATCTGTAACAAATAAATTAATAAAATTATTATAATAGATCTTATTGCAAACTATTTTAGATATTTTTTTCTTAAGATACAAGTACTTAGTGCAGAGTTATATTTTTTATCGTTTCGTTTTTATTCTCCCAGGGACGTTTATTTTTTCTATTAAAAAACCCTTCTGGGGAAAACGACGGTTCATCTATCCATAATATATATTTAAAAAATAAGGGTTTGTATCCAGTTTTTGGAGCATTTGCTGACACAATTCTAATTAATGCTGGTATAGTACTGATATGTTAACTTACCTGTTTTTTAAATATTGTCGTTGTTAAGGTGTACAAAACCGGATTAAGGGCGGAGTTTATAGGTAGCACAAAAATCGCCAACCAGGCATACAGATCTTGAGGAATAGGAACACCTGGAAATAATAACATTGGATATTGGTGTAAATACAAATATGTAAATCCAATGGACTCACCAGAGAGTGCTAGGATTTTAACAATAACAACAGGCACCCAACACATACAGTCTGTAAAGACGATGATCCCAAATCTCTGTGCCACTTTCTCCCTATCCTGACTTTGCCTGGTCGACCTACACGCCACCCCGCTCGCCTTGATTTCGTTTATCATCCTCAGGTATGCGTAGCAGATGAAGGCCAAGGCCAGAGTGTTGATCAGGATGAACATTGCCGCCGAGTATTCCCATCCCTACATTTTAAATGTAAATATCATTGACAGTCGTTAGACGATAATACACTGAATATGTAGAGTTCCTCAAGGCTCTGTATTAGGCCCTATCATAATTTTCGCCTTTATTAATGAAATTGTAGAAATATGGCATTAACAACTGGTATAACTATTATAATGAATAAGTGTATAGTTTGTGATATAAAAATTATTAAATAGCGTATAACATTAAGTAATTAGTACAAGTCAAAAATGTTTTCGTGAACACTGAGCAATAAAAAACTAAATATATTTTCAGAACCGGTGACGCCATCTCATGTGCGTTAAGTGATGAAGTAAAATGTCACATGGACTATCAAGTCAATATTTACCATGGCATAAGGTTCATGAATGTGCAGCGACAAGCAAACGCCGTTACTTCCATAAAATTCGTCTCCAAAATAACCGCTTGTGATGTGACTGAGAGGTGCCAGTGAAACTATGGCAGCTATACACCAAAGCACCAAGAGAGTGAGAGCGGCTGTCTTCGGAGAGGGCTGCTTCCTTGCTAAAGGTTGTGTAACGGATATGAATCTGTCCCAGGTAACCAAGGAGAGAATCAGAACTGATGACTCGCAAGATAACGTGCTTAAAAAACCTGTAAATATGCATATATTAAAATATTAGGTACAATATAGTTTTTTACGGATGTACCCGCTTTTGATTGCAATTAAACTAATATTGATTGGTGGAATTCATATTCAGCGAATTGCACTTAGATCGTAAACTTGTGGCAAACTTGTACCTTGTAGTATTCACTTAGCCCCCAATGTGACAAATGGTGGAGGCAAAATAGTCATAGTTTGACAATATTCATGATTTCAATTCCCACCTACATGGTTGTACAATTTTTTTAAAAGGTAGACCTAGTCCGTGCATATCATCAAATACACGTTGCTGAAGGGGATATTCATAAAACTGCCGTTACTACACCTATCGTTTTATATCAGTTTCTACATTTCAAATATGCATTTTTGGGGTAGATAACCCAATTGTTATCATCGGCGATTTATTCCTATTTCCGAAATTTTAAATCCTTTACATATTTTTAGCTCTGAATTGCAGAGTAATGATAAACTCCTGGCCAGACGAATGTCTTAATAGTTATATAACGGTCCTTACGACAGATTGTTCAAATATTTCAATGGGTGCAGTGTTAGAACAAGTATACGATGGACAATATAAGCCTTTAGCTTTCTTTTCACGAAAACTTAATAACGCTCAAAAACGATATTTTACTTTTGATAAAGGACTTACGTCTTTATATTTAGCCATTAAACATTTCATATACCTTTTGGAGGGAAGAAAGTTTATTTGTTTTACGGATCACAAAACTTTAGCAGCTTTATTCTACACGGTACGGTGGTGAAAAGTCCCAGACAAATAGGTTATATGGAATTTATAGCGCAATTTACAAACAACTTTCAACATGTTAAAGATAATATGAACGATGATACGCTTTCACGTATATCACGTATGTTTTTTCTATCGCATCACTACGTATACTAATCTCCCAAATGGCATTAAATTTGAAATTACCGATGATCCACAAAAATATCGTTTGCCTATACTAAAATTCTGCTGTAAAAATAATTCCTCGCAATCCAGACACAAAAAGCAGATCAGAGTTATGACTGATTGAAATTGCCTTAATCCGCAGTTATTCAGGCAAGCAACGAGCAAAAAGGCTTAACACTTCTTTTGGCCTAGTTGCGAAGTCCCATCACGAACGGCGACGATTTGCCGTGTATTTAATTACCTAATTACTGCGACGTCAAAGTGTTTTTAGATTTGCTGAAAGGGCTTTAAGATAAAGTCTTTTCTATCTACCGCTGGTGAATTTAAAATAAGAACAGGTTGACTTGAGAGATTATGATAATTTTAAACTTTTATACTCTTAAAAGCGTCGACAGTACAAGCCAACTCGATATTAAGAAGGTTAATTATATTTTTTGTGATTCTCTGTAGACGGTGTGTTGATTTTATCACGATCAGCATGTGGTATTTCTCTTAATATTAATCGCAAAAATGTTTCTTTGACTTTAACAGATGTCGTTTCCTTGATGACTTAAAGTATGTTTCAGCAAAATACTAAATATTTATATGTCACCTTTGAATTGATGTGGTAAAACTTCTTAAATTGAACATACAGGGTGTCCAGAACTCTCCTGACAAACGAAAACTGAAAATTCTAGACGTGATTTTATGTCTCAAATTTATGTAAACATTATTTTTATAACAACGATTAAACAGTAATTTTCATTACATCCTACAAGAAATTAAATTCAATACGAAATTACAACAACCTTTCGAATATTTTAAAACATGCATATAAAAGCTCGGGCTAGCGGCATTACAGGGAGAAGCTACATGCCTGCCAACGAGTGATTTCTCTCCTGGCTTATGAACAAATTACTCGCTGCACAAGATATTTCCACATAACGAATCTTTGTAGTAACTGGAAATAATCTGCCTAATCCGGGTATTAGGGATCGTCGTCGAACTATATGCCTGTCGATGAGTGTTTTCTCCCCGGATTATGAACCAGTTATTTGCTGTACAAATTATTTTCACATAACGAATTTTTGCACCAATTAGAAATAATCTATCATTTTCGCTTATTAGAGGATACTCTTCGGGCGTATTACTATCACCCAAACTGTCATCTAAATCATCTACAACACACGTATATACTTTACGACATTATTTCGATATTCAAGCCGATGCTCCCGTAGAGTGGCAATTTACCCAAGCATCAACGAGGGCGCCGATAGAGTCCTGGAGAACGACATAGAGGTTTATATCGCATCAGGTAAATTTGTTGCGGACTCTGCATTATTATTTAAAAAATTGACTTTACATTCTGATTTCGGGTGGTAAATGTGTAACTTGCATGTTGTGGTACTAAAGAAACATTAGATTTTTATGAAATATTAGTTTTGATTTTTAACAAGCAAATAAGATAAAATTATGTTACAATTTACTCAGTTATTAATTTCAATATGCTTTTATGGAGGACCTCTATACATTGGCATAACTGCGAATACCCTTTCCATAATTGCTCCATGTTGCTTTCTTGATTATTTTGTTTTTGTTACCTGAATTTACTTTATTCTTCTTAATTATATTAATGTTTTATTATAGCAAAGATTTGAACAACTTATTGAATTATTTTATCGTTTTATTTAATCATACTTCTCCACGGCAAGTATAATCCTTGTTAAAAAAAAATTTATTGGTTTAAAAAAAATGTTTTTATAATTACTAACTTAGTACCAATGAATAAATATAACATGTGATATATCGTTGAAACGGGAGAAAAATACTCTATTTAATGGTGCCATTTTCCACCCGTTTCAAAATAATTGTTTTAACAGCCTAAAGAGTAAATCTCAAAATACAGCGGTTTTGAAAAAAAATAGATAAAACCTCGTTGAAATACTCTGTTTTGCAAATAATTTTCGCCTTACAGTTTTTCTCGTATCTCTTCAAATAACGGATATATTTGGCCTAGACGTTTTCCGCATTTTCGATATTTTCCGCCATAACTCTTAAAGTAAGCCATGGGTTTCAAATGTCTTTAAATCATTTTGTAGGTTATATCAATCGGCACAATTTTCGTAAAAATAATTCTTTTTGTACGACCGATATTAAGTGAGGACAGCCTGTATATGTATCAAGTAGGTATAGGTTATATAGGTTTGTTAAGATAGGTGTAATGGGAAGTTATGATAATAAAATAAAAAAAAATAGAACGGGGAAAAAAAGAAATAAAAAATAATGTGGTTAAAAGTAACAAAAAAAAACAAAAAAAAGAGAAAAAGAGGAAAAAAAGGAAAAATCCGTCCTAAGTCTATAGTATATAAAATTACTTGAGGACAATACTGCTTACTTCACAGTATTTATTAATATTAGTTTTTAGCCCTAATTATAAATATATCATTATTCTATTACATATTTCAAGTTTGTAATTTTTATTCCACTTTCTCTTACTTTCAACACATTAATTAATAGAGAAGAATTGTCTGGCTAATTGGTTTATATCCAGTGCCATTTAACCCAATACACACACACACACACACACACATACAAGTTTTGCTATTATTGCAACCTCACCATCTCTAGGATCGATTGTTACCACAAGGGAATTTTGTGGTGAGAGAGATAGCAAAAAATAGCCCAGATACGTCAAACAAGGTTTCACACGAATACACTCCATGATAAATATTTTACAGAAACTTTTATACTGTGACCTCTTGTTGTATATCGTGACCTCAGATGTTATAATCATAGAGGAACATGTTAATGTGTATAAACGTTGTCGCAATAATAACAGAACATGATAATATGTGTCAATGTTGCCGCAATCATAAGAGAACATGAATATGTGTAAATATAAATATGTGAAAATGATGTAGCAGGTTATTACGTTCCACAACTCAATAAAATATGTATTCTCTGAAGGGACTCTTCAGATAATTACGACTGTGGCCTGCGACAGCCGAGTTACTCGCTAGCAATAAACGGCCAGTAATAAATCAGAAATAATCTTTAATTATTAATTGCTGAATATTTTGTTCGATAGATATTATATTCTAGTACGATCTTTTATAAGCCGAAGGAAAACAAATTCCATTCCTAGATTCGCCTTTCCAGTCGTCAGAGGCGGCAAAGAAAATCTAACTTATTTATTGAAAATCGTGCATATTTCATATTTTAGTATGGCGTTCCTGTCACTTATTGAAAACAAATGCCATTCGTAGATTCGTTTTTCCTGGCGTCGGGGGCGGCACGGAAAATCTAACCTTTTTATTGAAAATCGTGTATATTTAATATTTTAGTATGACGTTTCTTTTACCTATTGAAAACAAATGCCATTCGCAGATTCGTTTTTCCGGGCGTCAGGGGCGGCAAAGAAAATCTAACTTTTTTATTGAAAATCGTGCATATTTCATATTTTAGTATGACGTTCCTTTCACCTATTGAAAACAAATGCCATTGGCAGATTAGTTTTTCCGGGTGTTGGGGGCGGCACGGAAAATCTAACTTTTTTATTGAAAATCGTGCATATTTCATATTTTAATATGGCGTTCCTTTCACCTATTGAAAACAAATGCCATTCGCAGATTCGCTTTTCCGGGTGCTGGGGGCGGCACGGAAAATCTAACTTTTTTATTGAAAATCATGCATATTTAATATTTTAATATGGCGTTCCTTTCACCTATTGAAAACAAATGCCATTCGCAGATTCGTTTTTCCGGGCGTCAGGGGCGGCAAAGAGAATCTAACTTTTTTATTGAAAATCGTGCATATTTCATATTTTAGTATAACATTCCTTTCACCTATTGAAAACAAATGCCATTCGCAGATTAGTTTTTCCGGGTGTTGGGGGCGGCACGGAAAATCTAACTTTTTTATTGAGAATCGTGCATATTTCATATTTTAATATGGCGTTCCTTTCACCTATTGAAAACAAATGCCATTCGCAGATTCGCTTTTCCGGGTGCTGGGGGCGGCACGGAAAATATAACTTTTTTATTGAAAATCATGCATATTTAATATTTTAATATGGCGTTCCTTTCACCTATTGAAAACAAATGCCATTCGCAGATTCGTTTTTCCGGGCGTCAGGGGCGGCACGGAAAATCTAACTTTTTTATTGAAAAACGTGCATATTTCATATATTAGTATGGCGTTCCTTTCACCTACTGAAAACAAATTCTATTCGCAGAATTGTTTTTCCGTACGTCGGGGGCGGCACGGAAAACTTAACTTTTTTATTGAAAATCATGCATATTTCATATTTTAGTATGGCGTTCCTTTCACCTACTGAAAACAAATTCTATTCGCAGAATTGTTTTTCCGTACGTCGGGGGCGGCACGGAAAACTTAACTTATTTATTGAAAATCGTGCATATTTCATATTTTAGTATGGCGTTCCTGTCACTTATTGAAAACAAATGCCATTCGTAGATTCGTTTTTCCTGGCGTCGGGGGCGGCACGGAAAATCTAACCTTTTTATTGAAAATCGTGTATATTTAATATTTTAGTATGACGTTTCTTTTACCTATTGAAAACAAATGCCATTCGCAGATTCGTTTTTCCGGGCGTCAGGGGCGGCAAAGAAAATCTAACTTTTTTATTGAAAATCGTGCATATTTCATATTTTAGTATGACGTTCCTTTCACCTATTGAAAACAAATGCCATTGGCAGATTAGTTTTTCCGGGTGTTGGGGGCGGCACGGAAAATCTAACTTTTTTATTGAAAATCGTGCATATTTCATATTTTAATATGGCGTTCCTTTCACCTATTGAAAACAAATGCCATTCGCAGATTCGCTTTTCCGGGTGCTGGGGGCGGCACGGAAAATCTAACTTTTTTATTGAAAATCATGCATATTTAATATTTTAATATGGCGTTCCTTTCACCTATTGAAAACAAATGCCATTCGCAGATTCGTTTTTCCGGGCGTCAGGGGCGGCAAAGAGAATCTAACTTTTTTATTGAAAATCGTGCATATTTCATATTTTAGTATAACATTCCTTTCACCTATTGAAAACAAATGCCATTCGCAGATTAGTTTTTCCGGGTGTTGGGGGCGGCACGGAAAATCTAACTTTTTTATTGAGAATCGTGCATATTTCATATTTTAATATGGCGTTCCTTTCACCTATTGAAAACAAATGCCATTCGCAGATTCGCTTTTCCGGGTGCTGGGGGCGGCACGGAAAATATAACTTTTTATTGAAAATCGTGCATATTTCACATTTAAGTATGGCGTTCCTTTCACCTATTGAAAACAAATGCCATTCGCAGATTCGTTTTTCCGGGCGTCAGGGGCGGCACGGAAAATCTAACTTTTTTATTGAAAAACGTGCATATTTCATATATTAGTATGGCGTTCCTTTCACCTACTGAAAACAAATTCTATTCGCAGAATTGTTTTTCCGTACGTCGGGGGCGGCACGGAAAACTTAACTTTTTTATTGAAAATCATGCATATTTAATATTTTATTATGGCGTTCCTTTCACCTACTGAAAACAAATGCTATTCGCAGATTCGTTTTTCCGGGCGTCGGGGGTGGCACGAAAAATCTAACTTTTTTATTGAAAATCGTGCATATTTAATATTTTATTACGGCGTTCCTTTCACCTACTGAAAATAAATGCCATTCGCAGATTCGTTTTTCCGGGCATCGGGGGCGGCACGAAAAATCTAACTTTTTTATTGAAAATCGTGCATATTTCATATTTTTGTATGGCGTTCCTTTCACTTATTGAAAACAAATGCCATTCGCAGATTTTTTTTTCTCGTGCGTCAGGGGCGGCAAAGAAAATCTAACTTTTTTATTGAAAATCGTGCATATTTCATATTTTAGTATGGCGTTCCTTTCACCTACTGAAAACAAATCCTATTCGCAGATTCGTTTTTCCGGGCGTCGGGGGCGGCACGGAAAATATAACTTTTTCATTGAAAATCGTGCATATTTCATATTTTAGTATGGCGTTCCTTTCTCCTACTGAAAACAAATCCTATTCGCAGATTCATTTTTCCGGGCGTCGGGGGCGGCACGGAAATTATAAACGGCCAGCAATAAATCCGAAATGGTTTTTAATTATTAATTGCTGAATTTCTTGTTCGATGAGAGATGCCATATTCTAGTACGATCTTTTATAAGCTGAAGGAAAACAAATTCCATTCCCAGTTCCTTTCCAGTCATCGGGGTCAGCAAAATATTACAAATAAAAAATAGATGCTTGGACTATCAAATGAAATAATAACAAATGTCTGTGGTCCTTCAGTAATAATTTATCATTTGTCAGTCCAGAACAAACTAAATATTTATATATTTAAAAAAAATTGTAATAAGAATTTTGTAGTGAATAGGAACTAAGCTCAATTGAAACATTGTTTCGCTATTTTTGAATAACCCTGTATATGGTTTGCTTACTTAACATGTCTGACAAAATACGATTGTCAGGCCTTGCAATAGGCAATGTTATGAACTAATATTGGTCAGAAACTTGATCTATTTTCAAAAACAACTTACATGTCTGATACGAAATGTAATGGTTTACAAAATTGTTTCATCGTTTCTCCATGTCGTTTTCGAGTTATAAAGCATAAGAAGAAAACATAAAAGAATCAAATTTTCAATTTTTTTTTATTCATGAAAGTTTCAACCTGTAATAAATGAATTCCTTTTGTTGCCTAATTTTATTACCATAGCTGCTGACCCTACTAGATTCTCGCGCCCTTAGTGGTAGATTTATGAGTCTGTCAAACTGGCCCAAATCTGCCTTCAAAATTAGCGGAAGAAATCGGCCTATTCGCACTACCGTGTTCGGCGATGGATGGGGTGTTTTTTATTTTTACCCAAGATGCTGTATGTTTATTTATGATAATTCCCATTTATGCTGGAGAGAACAAGAAATTGCAATAAAATATTGTAACATCGGGTGCATAAGGTATAATATTTGGAGAGGCTGCAGCAAATACTCATTCACACACAAGAGGTCACAGCTTATGGAAAACCTACATACATACACAATCTTGGGAAAGTAAGAAATAATTTTATTTTAGTTTATACATTCAAAATAGGAGGAAAGTAAAGTTATAATCCTATAAATTTGCAGTAAAAATAATTTGAATTGGTTGAAGCGACAACCTTTAAAAAAATTTACTTTACTTTCACTCCAGAAAATGTATAGTTATCTACATTTTATTGGATATTATTATCAGTTTATTTATTATATTATAAATGATCATTACCAAAATAAGCATAGTAAAAATACAAACAAAAAATTAAATGTAATGTTATATGACGTAGAGAAAAAGATATTGCATTAAAATATGGCCGAAGTGTATGAGCTCACAATATTTGGAGATGTCACGATACGTCTTCATTCACACACAGGAGGTTACAGCTTATGGAAAACCTACATACATCATCTTGGGTAAAAATAAAAAAATACCCCATCGGTCGCCGAATACGGTAGTGCGAATGGGCCGATTTCTCCCACTAATTTTGAAGGCAGATTCAGGTCAGTTTGACACACTCACAAACCTGCCACCGAAGGCGCGCGAATCTAGTAGGGGTCAGCAGCTATGGCAATAAAATAATATAACGAATAAAACGAATTCATTTATTACGGTTGAAACTTTCACGAATCAATAAAAATAAACAATTAATACATAAAACAAAAATGATTCATCAACAACTCTGGAGCACCAATTAAAAATAAATAAATTTTAAAAAATTGAAAATTTGATTATTTTATGCTTTCATTGATAACTCGAAAACGACGGGAGAAGCAATGAAACAATTTTGTAAACCATTAAATTTCGTATTGGATATGTAAGCTATTTTTGAAAATAGGTCAAGGTTCTGAGCAATATTTGTTCTTAACGTTGCCTATTGCAAGGCCTGACAATCATAATTTGTGAAACATGCTAAGTAAGCAAACCATATACAGGGTTATTCAGGGTTAGTACCTATTCACTTTATAAAATTCATATTACAATTTTGTTTTTAATATTGTATAAGTATTTAGTTTGTTCTGGACTAACAAATGATATAATTATTATTGAAGAACCACAGACATTTCTTATTATTTCATGTGATATTCTAAGCATCTATTTTTATTTGTAACATTTTTTTGTAAAGTGAATAGGTACTAAGCACATTGTTTCGCTATTTTTGAATAATCCTGTAAATATATGGTTTACTTACTTAGCATGTCTCACAAGATACGATTGTCAGGCCTTGCAATAGGCAAAATTATGAACTAATATTGGTCAGAAACTTGATCTATTTTCAAAAGAAAAATAAGTGCTTGGACTATCAAATGAAATAATAAGAAATGTTTGTGGTACTTCAATAATAATTATATCATTTTTTGTTAGTCCAGAACAAACTAAATACTTATATAATATATTTTTTAAAATGTAATGTGAATTATCTCCACAACTGTTTGAACCGTATAATGATTAATTTATTTTAAACAGGTTTGTAATAATAATAACAAATAAGTTGTAATTTAAATAGGTAAGTAAAATGGTTTGTTAAAAAATTGAGGTAATTTATTTATCCTTAGAGCTAATAGTAATGTCAAAGTCGCAACAGTTATCACTGTCCTTAGGTTAGGTCATATAAACTCTTCACTGCTCCAAGGGACTTTAGTGTTTCTTTTGGATTTAGTGGCTTCCTTGGTACCTGACAAAAATAAAACAACTCATTTTCGATATATTATATGTGGGTGCCCCTAAAATATAGAGGCAAATTCAGAGTGTTAAATTAAATGGATTTAACTCAAATTATAGAATATAGTCTACCTTTTTTGTCTCTAAAGAGAAAATAATGAAGAAAATTAATAGTTCTTTTTATTATTATAATGAAAATGAAAAGACTAGAACACTGCGTCTGGTGATAAAAATAAATGACACAATTGATTTGTACCGGGAAACGTCGGGATAGGGTATTGCCGCCACATGATTACCTTGCGCCCTGTGATTGGTTAGTAATAGTAATAAAAGAATATTTAACAGTAAACGTTAATTCGCATTCTCCCAAAATGAGAATTTTTTGGTGCAAATTTATTTCAACATTTAAAATATTCATCCATAGTGAACTTAATTTGCTGATTTAACTTCAAATTAGAACTCAATGAATCACTCTGCGAATATTTTGTTGCCTTTGCAAGAAAATTGGGAACTGTTTTGAAAGAAATTTTACACAAATTTCATACAAAAAATTCGCATTTCGGAACTGTGAGAACTAAGCTTAAAGCGGATTTCTGAAACCTGCAACTCACCTTTGTTTAAGCTAATCCGGATCAAGAATTTCGAATAGAGGGGAATTCAAAACTGTTGATCCGCATTAGCCCTCGGCGGCAGAATAGCCTTGAAATAAAATAGACAAAAAATAAACTGCCTAAACAAAAGTATTTTTTTCTGTTATTGCAAGAAATCTCATTTTTGTATTCAACAAAAAACATATTTAAACAGAACGTACAGTATCTTGTTAAAAATAAAATGATGAAATACCAGTGTTTATATAGACCGGGTGTCAACGGATCATGGTAGACCCCCTTTTTCCCCTTATTTTTGAGAATATCGGAATGAAACTTGGATGTATTATATGATCAAGAAGACACTTCGTAGTATAACTGTTACTTTTTTCCCACTTCCAGTTTCACCGGAAATGACCCCAACTTTTGATTTTTAAATGGAATATCCTGTATATATGATATTAAAAAATTTACTTAAAATAAAAAAAAAATAATAAGAAAAAATTGCTTTTGGTCATATCCACCGATTCCTTAGAACATCTGCTATTTTATGGTAGTACTTTACATTATGGTTTCATTTGAAAAAAATAAGTTTTGGTAAAAAAACTGTTCAGGCCAAATTTGATGGCCCACAAAATGCACGTTCCCCAGTTTTTTATGCTCGATTTGATTTTTCTGGCATAACACCGGTCCATTACAATCAATTTTTTCTGGTCATATGGCACTCTGTACCAACAGATTTCGAGTTAATTTTTTTTCATGGAGTCGAAATGTCACTCAGGATTTTTCAAGGACTCCAAAAATATAATAATATACAGGGCGTTGAATTTAAAAATCAAAAGTTGGGTGGGTTCTTGGTAATATAATATAATCAACCAAGTTTTATTCTGATATTCTTAAAAATAAGGAAAAAGGGGGGTCTACTATGATCATTAGACAAGCCATAGTTTCCAGAGTCTTCAAGATATGTCTTAAACTTTGCAGGGATAATATGTACCAAAAATGACAAAATTTTTCATTGATACTTTTTCATCACTTCCGTTTTCCCCAGAAATCATCCCAACTTTGAAATTTTAAATGGAACAGCCTGTATATTTTTACATTTTGGATTCCGAAGACGATTTTAAGTATGAGTGCCTAGTTTTAAAAGTTGTTTTGGTAGATTTTTTTAGGGCTATTTTTATTTTTGCATCTAGAGTACAGTGAATGCACTCAAATCAATGAAATGGATCAAAACAATAAGAGAAAAATGTAAATGTGAGTTTTTTTGAATTGGTTTAATCAAAATTTCCGAAATCACTAATTTATAATTGTCAACTTTTCAAATGGCACCATCTTATTTTAAACACCCATCAGTAGCTATAAAAATAATCTAATATTTTTGTTTCAAACTATTTAATTAAAAACAAATTGAGCGTATTTATTTTTTATATCGCATTAAATTAGTGCTATTATAAAGCGTATGTTAAACAAACAAACATACAATGTTATTTAAAATTTTCAAGTTGAGGTGGAGTTAAAGGTGAAACCGTGCGAAGTATCTTCACCGTTAATCATGTTCCCCAATGTACCAAGCAGACTCATGTTACTTTCTTTTGCTTATTACTTTTCGAGATATATCTATTAAAACTTATTTCCAATGAATATATTCGTCAAGGCATTTGCAACAACCCCAAAAAACATGATTCTAGATTACGTACTGTATAGTCCATTTAACGAGGTCCCGAACATCAAAAGTTTGTAGAATCTTTTGCAATACATTTCCCCCTCTGTTTTCGAGGGTGAGAAAAACGATGGTGATGGTTTCGAGTTCTGAAATCCTTGCGTACTACCTCTATCAAGGAAAAACCCCAATTTCGTGCTTGCTGCGAGGGATCGTCAGATCTGTTTTTTTTTTTTGAGGAATAACAATAAATTTAGTTAATTTACATTAGAGAACCCCGGATCGAACCCCGAGGTTTGAACCTACCCCCGAAGAGGGGGTGGTTTTTATACGTAGGGGGTAGTTTCGAGAGGCTACAATGAAAAAAATACCACCATCGTGTTTATCACCCTCGAAAACCCGTGAGAAACCCGTTTTCAAGTTTTTCGAGTGATTTTGATTTTGCAAGCAGGGTTGTTTCAACCCCCGGGGGCTGCTTAGGTCACCTGTGGTTTAGTAATGGTTAGCTTCCCTAATATTCCCATAAAAACTCCGATCCGACGAATTTTCGCTTGCCTAGGATCGACAGCATGGAAGACGGGGTGGTTTTATACGTTGGGGGTAGTTGCGGGAAGGTAGGGTGAAAAATAGCACCTTTATTATGATCCCTGCCCTCGAAAACCCATAAAAAACCTTGTCGAGTCCGTATTGTGTTGTTTTTGAGATATTGCTATTACGGTCGGGGGTAGGTTCAACCCCCGAGGGTCGCTTCGGGGTACTCTAATGTAAATTAACTTAGTTTGTAATTATTCCCCCAAAAAAACCAGACCCGTCGATCCCTCGCAAGCCCAAGACCAAGAAGCCGGAAACAGGGGTAGTTTTTCCTTGATAGGGGTAGTACGCAAGGGTTTCAAAACTCGAAACCATCACGATCATTTTTCTCACCCCCGAAAACAGGGGAGGAAATGTATTGCAAAAGATCTTACAAACTTTTGATGTTTTGGCCTTCTTGTACCTCGTTAAATGGACTAGTAATCTACAAGTTCATATAAAGTAGCTGTTCATTGAAATTCTTATATATTATAGATACTTTCATGTAAATAATTTTAATATAACCACATGTGATAGCAGAGAAAAATATTATTGTACCGGGTACTTACCTTTATAATGTATTCCACTACCTACTATAAATATTCCCATACAACGTATCACTACTGTCACTAATTGAACACTGAATGCCGTGTCAACTGCCAAATTTAAACTAGATATTATCATATTATTTATTCCTTACTGCTCGTAAAACTTGAAGGTCACGCGGCTATATGCGTAGAGTGTGTAAAGTAGAGGGCGCCACTATCCTGCTGTAGAAATGACGTCACAACTTATCGTGTGTGAGCTATGTGAATGATCATCAATTTCAACATCATACACAAGAATTTTAAAAATAAAGTTTAAACGTCATAAAATGACGTAAATAACAAGAATTTACAATAAAATATTGTGGCATCGAATGTATGAGGTCATAATATTTGGAGAGGTCATAGTACACCCTCATTCACACACAAGAGGTCACATGTTATGAGAAACCAACACACTAAAAGAGGTCTATAATGAGCTGGTTCCAACACTACCTGACGATTGGCCTATAAAAGAACGTTGAATATTTGACCAACGCTTAAACTGACATTTCCCGCAAACGCTTTGACAATAGCCTTCAATTTATATTTATCGCAAAAGCATGGCGACTTGATTGTATTTCTATCTCATTATATTATCACATGAATTAACTTTGAAAATTGACACATTCTGCCAGACCCGCGTTACTTTATTGTCAACAAGGATATCCAATGTAAAATGTTTAGGTATAAATATTGACAGTTGCTTAAACTGGAAAGTTCACTGTGAATCACTGATAGCCAAATTGCACTCAATAGTTTACCAGTTTAGAAATAAAAAAATTGTACTTCATAGACCTAAAAATTGTTTTGGTTAAATACATACAAAAGCTCTAGATTTCTAGATTATTTCTTGAGGTGTTAAAAAAAAATCTGTAAAATAATTTATTAAACTTCCATCTCTATGTAATCTCCATTTTCGGTGCTCTCATTTTTTATTTGTTAAAGGTCCAGCAAAAGAATTTCTCACATCAAATTTAAACAAGCAAATAACAAGAATTCAACTGTCAGCAGACTCGCAAACATCATATTGGATTAATATTATACATGCCTGCCTACGTCCCGACGCATGTAGGTATTAACGTAAATCGTGGCTGGCGTATAAAATATGACATACCTATACACCCTTTATCATAAATGAAATATATATTCGGGGCAGGCATGCTCTGAAATGTATCACTAGGATTTAATATTTGATGCTGAGTTATACAACAGACAGTAGTTAAATTCTCAAGACTGATCACTTGGCTTACACGCAAAGTATAATGAGGGTCTATTAATAACCTGAATTAAAACGCACGCCTACTACACCTTCAGTCGTGTGTGTGTGTGTGAAAGGGTGAACATCAATCAATCAAGTGAGTTTGTATTAATTTTTCATTTACTCAAATATACGTATACAAGCTATAAATAAGAACATAAACATTCTTGTTTATATCCTCAGGCTCGAGTTTCTTTATTATAAAAATAAGGATCCCCAAATAAGTAATTGCTGCTTGTTATTTTTCGTTTAAATAATAAGACATCGCAATAATGCAAACAGAGAGAAATAATTTGGTTTAATAAGGCATAATTTTATTTAGCTCGACACCGTATCACACTAAATCTTACCAAATCAACTTCAAAACGTTGGTATACGTGGTCCTGCATTACGGCTCATAGAAAATTATCTCGCTAGTAGAAAACAATGAGTAAAAATTGATGAGATATATAGTAACCCTCTCACTGTCACCATGGGCGTACCACAAGGAACAGTATTGGGTCCAATTTTGTTCCTTGTGTATATTAATAGTAATACAAATTTAAAATAATTTAACGGCCATTTAGTACCTTACGCTGATGATCCTGCTATTGTGTTTGTATTAAGATTCATGGGACTTGGTGCATAGAAATACAGAAGAAAGTTTTGCAAGTGGTTAAAATTTAGTTAATTAAGCTTAAACATACATAAAAGCAAATTTTTAACGTTTATATTATTAGCTAATAATCAACTCTCTAAAAAAACATATATCTGATGTGATATCTACGTTCAATGTTTTATAATAACGTTTATTTGTTTCAAAATATCAGACGTATTAAAGTTGTAAAATCGTTAATACTTGTAAATTCTGACAGTGATGTCATTTTGATAATTTGATGTATAGACCATTCCAGAATGACGTCATTGACAGTTCGGCCATATTTGCTGGGTGGCATACAAAACCATTTGAGTATGTACACATTACGAGTATTTCATCATTAAATTGTTTAATTCTGGTCTAATTGATAGAAAATGCCACATTTTTGTATTGCTGTTAAATGTTCAATGCATGGTGAAAGAGATCATGCATTGTTTTTCCGATTTCTCGCTACTTTAACCAATAAGGGAATCATCTTAATGCAATGCCTATAGAAAGAAGAAATACTCGGATTAAGGCTTTGGGACGGGGGCCACTAAGTAAAAGCCACCTAAAATACGGTCGTATTTGTTCAAAGCATTTTATAACTGGTAAGTACTTAGTTTTTGTACAAAAACTCCTTCTAGGTTTTATAAGGTTAGAATTAAATGATGGGGCGAGCGTAGGTGCGTCTTTACTATGTACATACTTCGGTATGCGATGTAAAGCAACGACAGGCGCAGTTAGTACTTGGATTGGTGACCATTTCAACGGAAACCGCGTTCTCGCCTCACACATCTTCCAGCGGCTTGTATATCAGTGTATGCGCGGAAGCTATACAACCTTAGGCGAGGGTTGTATAGGAGATATACCATCCTTCGGAGGGGATGTAAAGCCGTCGGTCCCTTGTCTATTAAATGTTAGGCAAGTAAAAGATCCCTACTCTTCTTAAGGGAAGAGGTTCGGCAAAATTCCTGGTTGGGGGTAGCTCGTCTACAGGCGTCGGTGTTAGGCCTCAGTAGCGGAAATAGGCCGACGTTAAATAAATGTATTAAAAAAAAAAAAACTAGCTGCTTTAGAGGATAAAACTACAAATACCCGCTTTTCCAAAAGGCCAAATCAGTTGTATCCTATAAATTTGGAAAACACACGAAACATTGCAACTGTACAGGTTGAAGTGGAAAGAGTTGCAGGTTTGCTAAAAAAAAAATTAAGATCTTTCATTAAACAATACCCATAAGCATGTTGTCAAATCGAGAAAATTGAGTGCATTGGATCAAATTGTCGTGGTATGTAGTGCAATCATAAACATGTGCCTTCTCAAATACCAAATAATATAAATAATGAATTATCTATGTACCTATGTGTTTATTAATAAAAAACAATTTTAATTATATATAAGTACCTATTTATTTCAATATATTGCACATCAGTAATATATATTTTTTATCCACAGTAAAACAAATGTTATTTAATATTCACTTTATTCTCTTAAAATATCCAAGTTCAGGTTCAGTCAAAAGACCATAAATTAGATACGAACATAAATAGGCGTAAGTTCATTTTTATCTATCAAAAGGAGGATGTTCCTGAGACAAACCTCTTGTATCTACTTTTTTCGCCAATCCATATCCCGTATTCGCAACATTTCTACATTTTCATGAAAGGTACTGGCCAAACGGAAAGTCAGTGGACGCTGGACCAGGACTATTGTCTTCGGTGGTATTTGGACGATCATGCAGGTAAAACAGAATCGTTATAAGACTGCATAGTTCTGATAAACATGTACAGTGAGCAATGGAAATGCTGGTGTTCTTTAAAATAATAATCCAAACTTGAAGTAACTTTTCTCTCTTTCGTTGAGAGTGTTTAACCTACAACAAAGATTATTACAATTAACAATTATATACATTAACATATAGAATCTAATTGTAATGTAAAATTACGCATTAACTTTGATTTCTTACCTTCCCAATGACAACAAATGCCTCATCACTGATTTGTTTTGCCAAAATTCCTTGAACAGAACCAGATTCGTAAAGCTTGTAGGCCTGCAAGCTTTTATAAGGCTTAAATTGTTGACCAGTATAATAACTATGAGTTAGTGTCAATTCACGAAGTCCATCATGGTAATATTATAAACTTCAAGCCTGATCTCTTCAGGAGTTATTGCATAGTGGTTAATATTGTCAATAATCTCGATTTTTTCATCATATCTGCACTTAATATCACCTCTACGGGTTACATAATATTTACTTCGAGACATCTTGGCGAAAAAATTTGCAAAAAATCACAATAAACTCGATCCATAGCACCAAAAACGAATGTAAACACAAGGAAAATAATCGCTTTGTGTGCCACCCAGGCAAAATGGCGGATCTGTCAAAGTGACGTGTTCTGGAATGGTCTATTTCAAGTTAAGCGATTTTTGACGGTCTAGTAGACATGTCAGGGTGGAAATTTGGGGTTATGTTAATTGCACTGGTGGGATAATTTGGATTTATGTTAGTACTTTTAGTTTAGAATTGTGGATAATAACAAAATTTTAATGGGAGTGTGAAGAGAAAAAAAGAAAAAAGGTTATTGAAAAAAGAGAAGAAAAGGTTTTTTTTTAGAATTTAGAAAAATTGGAGATTTTATTCTGATGGTTAATGTATTAGAGATTGTATATGAAGAATAATAACTTTAAAAATAATATAGAAGGAGATTACGAAATAAAATAGTAAGAAGATTTGTAAAAAGAAGGAGAAGACAAATAAGAAGATTTCGAAGTCAAGGAGAGAAGAATTAAGAAGGATTGGATTGAGTTGAAAAGGAAATAGAAAGTTGGTGGTAAAGAATTTAGTAGGAGAGAAGAAAAAATAGAAATAACGTATTACGAAATTTGGATTCAATTAGAAAGCTGAGTACTGAAATTTTTAAATTTATTGTTGTTTTGTAGTTTCAATCTGTGTGCCAATATAAATCTAAAGTATAACGTCTTGGAACATGCCTTTTGATGCTAAGTTTGTATGTTTCTAGAACCGACTCCTGTTTGTTTAATAAAATAAATTTAATTGTTATTTTATTCATTTTTGGTGGGAAAAAAGAATCATATCTCACAAAATTCTTTTTATTGTGTTACCGGTTTCGTGAACAAAAACTTACTTCACATTTTCAGACACAAGACTACAAGGAAACAATTTAAAAAAGGGGGTTAGTGACTGCATGTTGTCAATATATAGTTAAAATAAGTTAATAGAAACTTAATAGAAAATCTAATGTAATGCTAAAATCTTATGTATACAAATTAATATATCTAAAAAAGGAGAAAGTTATAACAAAAACTAATATCTAAATAAAAAGTAAAGAGTAATTGGTATTGGAATTTTGAAAACTGTATATAAATCAAATTAATAGGTATCGAAAATTATTGGTAGCGTACTAAAATACATATGATATAATAGGATACTTACATTCTTTTTAAATAAACAAAGATTGTTAAGGTATTCAATGTTATTCAACATAGTCATGTAATTTGTAAAAAAGGAAAAATTTGTAAAATAGTCTAATAAATAAAAATTATTATAAAAATTTTGCAACGTTAAAATTAATTTTCACAACCGACTATCTTGCGACCAATAAATAGAATAAAATTACAAGAAATGATCTAGAAAATATAAAATAAAGATAAAAACAGAAGGATGGTGCGCTCTACCGGGTTACTCTTGAAATACTAGAGTACTATTGTACAGATGACAAAGTAAAGAAGAATCGATCTATATGGAGTATACCTAGGAAAAAGTAGGTGGCGGTATATGACCGAAGGCAAGTAGTGTAAGTCAACTTAATAAAAATAGATTGAAAAATTACTAAGAATATCGACTATGTCAAAAAACATATAAACAATAAATGTCCTGTCTAAATAACATTAGATATAATTTATTGAGAGAGAGGAGCTCGTACTAAATGACTACAGCAAAGGTATGAGAAGACTGAGAATTTATTTGTGAATTAAGAGATAAAGTGTGTGGATTTTTAAAATCTTTTAATATTTCCAGACTTTCGAGGTTATTAAGCAAAGCACCTTTGCTCATGAGGTGTAAGATTTTGAGACTATTGTCAAAGGAAATGTTATTTTATTTCTTATCTTAGGTAGGAGATATCATAGCAATACATAATAATGTATGTTCACAACAAACAAATTGTTGGCGTCCTACTATCGAAAATGCTAATAAAATAAAGTTCTTAGGAGTTATGTTTGACCATCACCTAAGACGGAATGAGCATGTATATTATATTACAAAGAAAATTAGACAATTTACGCATAAATTCTATATTTTAAGGGCCATTATAAATATAAAACATTTAATGACTATTTATAAATCCCTAATTGAGTTTATAATTAGGTACTGTATTATTATCTGGGGAGGACTTTACAATAATGTACTAAAAATTCTACAAACAATTCAAAATTCCAATCTAAAGATATCTTTAAAGAAAAAAAAAACTGTATTCCTCCACACTGTTATATATAGAGGCAGAAGTGTTTAATACAAAAAATCTTTTTGTCTACCAGTGTTTAATACATACGTTTGGCGAAAAGACTCCACCAACCCATCTTAGATATACAGGGTTACTGGTCATTCGATACATTCCTTTGGAGATGTGATGGGGCATGATCTAAGAAGTAAATTTAGCCCTAACATATATTATGCAAAACTCAATAGTTTTTGAGATATTTAATTTTTTTTGTTTTTCTCAAAAAGTAGATCTTAATGTCCTAAAAGTTAATTTTCGAAAAATCTATTTGACATTTTAAAATTTTTTTTTACTGGATTACTTGTCCAATATTATAGATATCCGTTTGGAATGAAAAATATCTGGAAACATTTCGATCATGTGAACATCTGAAATAAAAACTTTAAAATTTTTTTTTAAATCAGCTATGAAATTTACCTATTAGGTTTTTTCAAAAAAAATATTAACGTAACACGCGTATAAATTATTATAAAAACTGTCTTATTTCAATACCTATCTAACAAGGTACAAATGTTCAATGTACCATTAATAGTTCTAAGAAAATACTAGTAAAAATAACACTAGTAGTACGAATTTTATTTTTAGATAAACAGTAAAAAACATTTTAAAAGTAGAGTTTAATTCTTCATTAATTTCAAAGTTGTACTTTATTTTTTATATGTCTTGCTCAAAATGGAAGCCCCTATTCCGTATACAGACACGGCAGCTTCTTCTTATTTCCGTCCTTGTTACTCTGGTTGTCAGATTATGCCTTATGTGTTGAGCAGCATCGACTATCCTTTGTCTAAGGTTTTCTATAGTATTGACCGATGTGGCATAGACCATCTCCTTCATATGGCCCCATACGTAATAATCAAGGGGTGTTAAATCAGGGCTTCGCGCTGGCCAAGGTATTGGGCCCGCTCTTCCAATCCAACGGTTAGGGAAACGTTGATCAAGTAACTGTCGTACTGTCAGCCGATAATGTGCTGGACAACCGTCGTTCTGAAACATCATTCGCTGTCTGACGGCGAGAGAAACATCTTCTAAAATCACCGCCAGATCATTTCTTAAAAAATTTTCATAAATTTCCCCGTTTAAATTTTGAGGAAGAAAGTGTGGCCCTATTAAATAGTGGCCAATGACTCCCATCCACACATTAATAGAAAACTTCATTTGGAAACTAGTTTCACGTGTTAACTTGGGATTTTCCTCTGCCCAATAATGTAGGTTGTGGAAATTTGTTATACCCTCGCGATTAAATTTCGACTCGTCCGTCCATAAAATACTTGTAACAAAATTTGCACTTTCTGCATCTGAATTTAACATAAAGCGGCAGAATTCCATTTTCCTTCCAGGATCACCTTCCTCCAAGCCTTGGACAGGGGTATAGTGATAAGGATGACATCCAACTCTACGTATCGTAGACCAAACTTTCCATTGTGACGCTCCGGTTAGTCTTGCGACTTTATTAGTTGCAATAGTTGGGTCTTCCTCAAATACCTCAATATTTCTTCCTCATCATCTGGTTCATAAACAGGAGGAGCACCAGCGTCACTTCTTCTACATTTCACGGAGCCAGTTTCAGCATTTCGATATGCCGTACTGAATACACGTGCATTTGGTAAGCGGCGGTTAGGGTACCAAAGACCATATTCTCGGCGAGCTTCAGCAGCGTTGCCGCCACAGTATCCATAGACAAACAAGGTATCAGCGTATTCTGCGTTGGCATACGCGGCCATGGCACAGAAAATACAATAACAACAACTACGAGCAAAATCAAAATCTTCGATAACTAATTTAACAAGACCAACAAACTTAAGGGACACGGAGATAAGAATGTCAGTTAATGACATATATGCACAAACGTCAAAGTCAAGGACTGACTGACTTAAATGAAAATGAACGATTAGTCGTTTAATAAATTCCGCCACCAGCATTATCTTTACTAATTTTTTATTAGAACTATCAAGGGTACATTAAACATTTCTACCTAGTTAGATAGCTATTGAAATAAGGAAGATTTTATAATAATTTGTACGCGTGCTACATTAATATTTTTTTGAAAAAACTTAATAGGTAAATTTCATAACTGATTTAAAAAAAAAATTTTACAAGTTTTTATTTTAAATGTTCACATGATCGAAATGTTTCCGGATATTTTTCATTCCAAACGGATATCTATAATATTGGACAAGTAATCCAGTAAAAAAAAATTTAAAAATGTCAAGTAGATTTTTCGGAAATTAACTTTTAAGACATTAAGATCTACTTTTTTGAGAAAAACAAAAAAAAATTAAATATCTCAAAAACTATTGAGTTTTGCATAATATATGTTAGGGCTAAATTTACTTCTTAGATCATGCCCCATCACATCTCCAAAGGAATGTATCGAATTACCAGTAACCCTGTATATAGTTTCATTGTAAAATTGTTTAAATTAATAATTCTTTTCCCATAGCGTTAGCTTAAAAACTCTAGACTTTGCTGTATTCTTGATATTCATTTTATTGAAGATTTTTACCTTTCATTGTATTGTACTTTGCATACTTATTGTTATAATAAATTGTATTTGATTTTACTTGTTCTTTTTATTGTTCGCTCTCACTACAAGGATTTGTAAGATCTGGGACCTCGTTTGCTTGTCCTGACTTAGGCCGTAATAATTTGCATTGTTGTATATTGCTGTGGAAGAAAGTCATACGATTGGACATAACTATCTTTAGTATCTCCGAGACAGCCGATAAAACTGAGATAGTAGGACAATAATTATCAATAGGTGACATATCCCTTTTTTGTATTTTATAAACTTGTCTTCAGTCCTGTACCACTTCCTTTAAAAATACTTTTTGTGTTATTTCTCTGACCTTATAAAGTAAGGATCTCAAGGTATATGATGATGCATTTATTTTATTATAATAGAGGATTTCTGTGTTTGAAAAATGTAATTCTCTTCAAGACACAGTATAATTTTCTATAAAAATAGTACCTACTTACCACACAAGCTGCAGACGTAGCTATGCCTCCACGTGTACTGATGCCTCAGATAGACTCCCCTGTAGTGCTGATCTACGGAGGCGATGATAAAAAGGTACACTCCCATAAGTAGATCAGACAAAGCCAAATTTCTTAGGTAGAGAGAATGGACCACGTTGTTCGTGGGAGCAAAGAGCCGTCCCAGTAGAACTATAAGGTTTCCAGTACAACCAATTGCTCCCATGACCCAGACACTGCAGACGAATAGTTACAAATTTAACTACGCCTAGCAAAAGGTAATAATGAGCGTTTACAACAACAGAGAAATTTCAACAGCAAATTTGTCGGAGCGTCGGGTAGTTTACGAACATAGTTCTGTGTAACAGAGATAGAATCTGACTTAGCTGCTTAGTTTGGAGTCTACATTAGCAAAATAATGGTTTCCAGGCCACATCTCAGGTAAAAAGAAACATAAAATATTGCTAATTTAGACTCTACTAAATGTCTAAATGAATTTTAAATATTTCCGTTTGAAGTGAAATTTGTCCATTTTTTGAGTTCCTCTTTTTTGTACTTAACAAGGTTATAATTTTAATTTCATGGTTATTATACAAGATGTGCCAAAAGTCATGGAGAAAACGATGTAGGATGGTAGGAGAGGCTATTTATAATCATGTGTTTATAAAACATACATCGCGATATTAAATCAATGGTTTGAGCTACGACTAGGAATTTCTGGAAACTTACTCAAAAAGCTATAGCGCATCTAACGGCGCTTTACAAATTTTCAAAATGTACGGCCTTTTCAAGAAAATAAGCCCCAAAATCGCCACTAGCAAATCGGTGCATTGAGAATATCACCATGTGAGCAAGTACGTTAATTATTCAAAATTTATGTTTGTATATAAAGGGTGTCTCACCGGGAACTGAATCGATCGATATAGCGAAAAGTACGCATCAGAAAATTTTGAAAATTTAGATAATTACTAATGTCGGTGTGGCCAATCCAACTAAAATAATTACAAGCAGCTGGCACTTCCGCTTACACCGGAAGTCGATACCAACTTGCTTATCACACCATGGCACACCCTATATATTTTAGGGTTTTCGAAAAGAGCATAAAATTCTGAGTCGAAAATATGTAGCATATCCTATACCTAAACCTAGCCGTTTCAGTGATATTTGACATTTTATAGAAAATTTGACAGGTGCAGCGGTTTGCAAGAACCGTTATAACTTTCTTCGTGTAAAAGATCCTCATTTGCTTCTTATCACATAAAAAGAACACAAGGAGAACTAAGTTCTACAACTGAAATAAATTCAATAATATCATACCAAGTGTTCCGTTTTTCGCATTACATTTTGTCAACTTCAAACCGCGAAAACTTGTTTAGGTCAAATGGAACACCGTTTTTTCTGATATTAGCATTGTGGTGGGTAAAGTTACAACTTTTTAAAATATTTGCGATTTTATTAGAAATTCATGAATTGTTGTAATCATTTCATCAAAATAGCCATGATTAGAAACAATCAGTCATTATCTTATGTCAAAAAATGCCAGCACGTTTAAATTATACCAACGAAAACTTTTTCTGCGGTTTGAAGTTGACAAAATGTAACGCGAAAAACGGAACACTTGCTATGTGATATTATTGAATTTATTTCAGTTGTAGAACGTAGTTCTCCTTGTGTTCTTTTTATGTGACAAGAAGCAAATGAGGATCTTCTACACGAAGAAAGTGATAACGGTTCTTGCAAACCGTTGCACCTGTCAAATTTTCTATAAAATGTCAAATATCTCTGAAACGGCTAGGTTTAGGTATATGGTATGGTTCCATTTGAAATAAGCAAGTTGGTATCGACTTCCGGTATAAGCGGAAGTGTCAGCTGCTTGTAATTATTTTAGTTGGATTGGCCATACCGACATTAGTAATGATCTAAATTTTCAAAATTTTCTGATGCGTACTTTTCTCTATATCGATCGATTCAGTTCCCGGTGAGGCACCCTGTAAGAAAAAATTTTCAAAAATGATTCAACTCAACGGGTCTCATAGTTTTCGAGAAATCAAATTTTTAATGCATATCATTTTCACTGTAGTTAATATAATACGCCAGATACGCAAAGCCTCACCTCTATTTTGTATTAACGTTCGATGATCAGCCGGACAGTGTTTGTATGTATTTGTATGTATTAAGCAAGTATATAGGATCTTGTGGAGTCGTCTCGTTCCTGTTTCTTATAAATCTTTTGAAATTTGGCATATAAAGTTTCGGAAGTAAGTTCTTATATGAAAACTAGACGAGGATGAATAGTTTTAGTTAAAAATAATTGCAGTTTAATTTGAAAATGGAGCATAATTTATTATGTATAATTTGTGGGAATCATTTGTGGCTCTTCTAAGGACATGATTGTCAACAAACTAACAAAAAAAGGGATTGCTAAACTTAATAAAAGCAGCTGAATCTCGACAAGATGCATTTGCCAAGAATATTCTTATGCATAATAATGCAATATTGTCTGGTATAATAATATTAAATTTGTGCTTCAAATAAAGTTGCTGATAATGTTCAATTTAGTAGGGTTTTTTTTGAAAAATATTGGCTTTGGACATAGTCCATTCAGCCACGAGATTTAGAGATATAGTCCTTACCGAAATGATCTGAAAGATAATAAATAAGATAACAACCAACAGTAAAACATAGGGAACACACGCTTCACGTCAAAGTGCCTTTCATGGCAAATTTCGAACCAACAAGAAAGGCAACGGAAAGTATATGTTAATTCACACAGGGTAAAAACAAAGAAAACGACAGCTAAAAGATTCTAAATCTCTACTGTACACAACTTAATAAATTTAAAGAATTTCGTTTTAAGGGGATCGTTTCTAACGACCAAATATATACGTTATTATATTCCGTTATTTGGTTAAATCGTAATATTTTGACGTAAGGAATCTGCCATTGCTCTGTGTACAATTACTTATGGGACACCCTGTATATAAAATAAGAAATATAAAAAGTCTCCAGTCTACGCAGGTTGTAGTCTCTTTAACATTTTACCTAATGCAATTAAATTGTCACGCTGTTTTGCTGAGTTTAAAAGAAATTTAAAATCATTTTTAATCGAAGGTTGTTTTTATACATTGGAAGAGTTTATCACTGAGTGTTGAAACATGGCATAGATTGTATAAACGTATTGTCTCCCAGGTACCTTCATTTCTGCATGAAACCGGTGTATATGTGTACACTTTATGCTTACCGGTGTTTTTATCAAATGTTTTTATTATCTGTAAATCGAATTGGTTTGTTTTTACTATGTCCAATTTTTAGGATTTTATATTTATGTATTTTAGATAATTAACACTGACTTACCTTATTCATATTTTGTATGGCAAAAAAGTTAATAAATATATTCTATTCTATGCATTCACAAATTTTGAATAATTAACATACTTGTTCACATGGTGAAGTTTTCAATGCTGGTGGCAAATTGGGGGCTTATTTTCTCGAAAAGGCCTTCCATTTTGAAAATTTGGAGACTAGGGTTAGAAGCGCTATTGTTTTTTAAGTAAATCTACAAAAAAATATAATCATAGCTCAAACCGCTGATTTTTTAGCGCGATGTATGTTTTAAAAAACACATTTGTCAAGTTACTTCTCGGGCATGAAAAATTTGATTTAGCAAAATTCATATTTTTAGAAACTTTTATTTATGCAAAAGAACACACAAGACCTAATTATTTAAACATAACAGAATATGATTTTAAAACAAACATAACTAAAAGAATTTTCGAAATGCGGTCACTTTGGTTGGAAATGACCTTACCTATCACCCCCTCTTTAGCACAACCTGTATAATTAGACAATAAATATGTAAACATTGCTACCAGAATAATAATAAAAGGGTATTACACATGCAGAGAAAAAGATACCTCAAATTATTTACGACAGTAAAGTTGCGGCTCCACGAACAACCTCAACGCTCTGACAAATTCGTGGGACCAAGAAATGGAATAGAATTATTTTTCGGGAGAAACTATAAGGATCTGAATGCACATGTGCCTATGGATGCTCAATATTTTAGACCTTTTGTTACTGTCGAGGCCATCCTTGCAAAACTATAATAAACCTGAATTTCCATGCCAACAAAAAAGGATAATACATTCAATTAACTTCATCCTACAATAAATAATGGTATAAATGTAAGTGTAAAAGACCAGTCAGTGGTAACATGAGGTACACTATTAGAGCAAAGAGATATGTCAAAATTAAAAAGATAACAAACATATACTGGTGTCTTTTGCAATACATTTTGTCTTTTTGGATAAAAATTTATACTTACTGTCCATTTTATCAGGGCCCTCGAGAATATCTCACTTAATATCGGTCGTACAAAAAAAAAATATTTTCATGAAAATTGTGCCGATTTATATAACTTACAAAATGGTTTAAAGACATTTGAAATCCATGGCCTACTTTAAGAGTTATGGCGGAAAATATTGAAAATGCGGAAAAGGTCTAGGCCAAATATCTCCGTTATTTGAAGAGATACGAGAAAAATTCCAAGGGGAAAATTTTTGCAAAACAGAGTGTTTTGACGACGTTTTGTCTAATTTTTTTCAAAACCGCTGTATTTTGAGATTTACTCTTCAGGCTGTTAAAAAAATTATTTTGAAACGGGCGAGAAATGGTGCCATTAAATAGAGTATTTTCCTCCCTTTTCAACGATATATCACACGCCATATTTATTCATTGGTACTACGTTAGTGATTATAAAAACATTTTTTAAAACAAATATTTTTTTTAACAAGCATTATACTTGCCGTGGAGAAGTATGATTAAATAAAACGATAAAATAATTCAAATCTTTGTTATAATAAAACATTAACACAATTAAGAAGAATAAAGTAAATTCAGGTAACAAAAACAAATTAATAATAAAAAGAATATAGCACACAGAACATTAATATTTATCTAATCCTCAAAATAATTTTTACGATATCATATCAACTGTTCAAAGTGTCCACCGCGATTTCTTATACACAATCGAGCACGGAGAGGCACTGCATTTAAAACATTACTCAGCATTTCGGAAATAACTGTAATACATAAGGTAGGTCATCTAAGAGTTCATTAAATTCATTTCTCAAAAAGTTTAGGTACCTTTGACCACTGAGGTGACCATCATAAAAATAAGGACCTATTAAATTGGTGCCTAAAATACCTATCCATACATTTATTGAAAAACGATTTTGAAACCCAGTCGGTCTATGCCAGTGTGTATTTTCAGAAGTCCATTTGTAATGAATATTGCGATTAAAAAATCCATTATTGGAAAAATTTGCCTCGTCGGACCAAAGTATTTTACTGCATATTAATGGATCGGCACGCTTATTTTCCAACAGCCACCTACAAAAAGTCGTCCTCCTTGGTTTGTCCCCCGCTTGTAAACTGTGAACTTTTTTTGGCTTTATAACACCGGTAACCATTTTTCTTTAAAATTTTTCAAGCACTTGTTTTATTTATATGACAAACAATTTGAATTTCTGTTAATGATGTTTCCAAATTTTCTGTATTTTTACTTCTTACATAATTAATAACTCGGTTTACTTTATTTACATTATCAGTAACACTATTCAACCTTGTTTTATTCGGCTGTAGTGCTTATGGAAATCTGTTTCTATATTCTACTTGAGCTAATCCAGAGTTAAAATTGCATTGGCAATATGCAACGAACATATTATAACGATCAATGTGAGTGAAAATCATTTTTGAAAATTCTAAATTCTTAAACGAGTGTGATTGAGTGAGAGTTTAAGTATTAACTGAGATGATCTGTCAAAAAATTAAATTGTCAAATTTGTTCATAGCCAATTATTTTAAATAATTGAAATAATAGTGAAATCATGCAATACAAGCAAATGGATATTATACTTAAATTAATTGGTAAAGACATTTTAACTTTCTGAGCAAGGAGTGATGCTTTTATGGAGGACTTCTATACATTGGCATAACCGCGAATACTCTTTCCATAATTGCTCCATGTTGCTTTCTTGATTATTATTTTGTTTTTGTTACCTGAATTTGCTTTATTCTTCTTAATTGTGTTAATGTTTTATTATAGCAAAGATTTGAACAACTTATTGAATTATTTTATCGTTTTATTTAATCATACTTCTCCACGGCAAGTATAATGCTTGTTAAAAAACAATTATTGGTTTTAAAGAAATGTTTTTATAATTACTAACGTAGTACCAATGAATAAATATGGCATGTGATATATCGTTGAAAAGGGAGGAAAATACTCTATTTAATGGCGCCATTTCCCACCCGTTTCAAAATAATTTTTTTTAACAGCCTGAAGAGTAAAATTTACTCTTTACTCTGAGATTTAATCTTAAAATACAGCGGTTTTGAAAAAAATTAGATAAAACCTCGTTGAAACACTCTGCTTTGCAAAACATTTTCGCCTTGGAATTTTTCTCGTATCTCTTCAAATAACGGAGATATTTGGCCTAGACCTTTTCCGCATTTTCGATATTTTCCGCCATAACTCTTAAAGTAGGCCATGGATTTCAAGTGTCTTTAAACCATTTTGTAGGTTATATAAATCGGCATAATTTTCGTAAAAATATTTTTTTTGTACTTCCGATATTAAGTGAGATATTCTCGAGTGCCCTGATAAAATGGACAGCCTGTATATATATTTATAAACACGCTGATAGTGATTTCAAGTGGAATGTACTTTAGTGTAACATTTAGATACCTATCTTATCTGTACAACTCTATTTGTTTTTACATTTAACGATTCGTTATTCAGAAATACGATGTTTCATTAATTTATTTTAGCTACTTCTGGTTAAGTGACCCTGCACCCTGTATTATGATACATATTACATAACCTCATTCTGAGTTTTGCAAGTAATGGCCTCCTCTAAGACTAAGCATGACACAGAAAATTGTTCCCCAATAATATGTACCAAACGATCTCACCATGTTCGTAAAAGGGGATTATCCAGCATGTGTTCTTGACTGGATATTCCGTCCCCTTTAGGGTAGCAGACCCTTACGTGATGGGCTGAGGAGCACATTTCAAATCGATCGAAATATCTGAAAATGTAAAGTACTATGGTAATATTTTTAAATTTTCAAGCATTTTTAATCATAAAATTCGTCACACCTGACTTAAAATATAAATAATTTTAATTCATAGGAACCCCTGCTAAAGATGTCTCATCAATATACAATCAGAACCCATAAAGCTTTATTAGTTTTTGTAATCATGTATAAGGTTTCCACGTTTCTATGAAAGTCTTTAAGAGCGAGAATGTTTTATGAGTATTTATTATGATTCTACTCACTTTCTTCCACGTGTTTTTATAGAATGGAAAATAAGTAAGTTTATCAAAGATTACACAAGAAATTGCGTTAAAAACTTTATAGGCATCTAAAAGAGATTATAAGCATCGTTTTTAAAAGATTTTAAGTGTTATTTTTTTGATAAGTAAGCCTTTAAAGCACGCACGGGTTTTAGGATAAGACGAGCGAGCGTAGTGAGGAGGATCCTAAAGGAGTAAATGCTTTAAAGGCTACTTATACACATGTATTATACGCTATTTTTTATTATATCTGCACTGGAAAGTAAAAATTTGAAAAATTAATTAATGTAGATTCGTTTTAAAAGGTAATTTCTGAATTTCATTTTTAATCGGCAACATAGAGACGGTGTATTTATCATTGCTTAAAATTGGTTATTACCGAAGCAACTTTAAAGCTCTAGTGCTTTAAAGGCCTGATTTTGCACGCTTTTTAGTTTCAAAAACATAGATTATAATAATTCAGGTATAATAAAAAATAATTATAAGTTGTCAATAGGCGCACGAATCTTTAGTAAGAATTGTACTGACGTTACTTTGTATGCATTTGTAGGGGTTTATTAGCAAAGTTTAATAGAAAACTTCAAGAGAAATTGCCCAGGGGACTTCGACGAGTATTGAATAATATATTGCAGATAACCAATATTTTACAATTTACTAGTATTTACAAGTATTTTTGTATACAATTTTCGAAAGTTGCAAAGAGAGATTTCATGATGTTTCTTAACAGTATTTGTAAGTTTTAAAACGAATATATTAATGAACATTGTTATTAAGAGATTTTACAGTTATACGATTAAAACTTTTCACATGAATTTATAAGTGAAGTCTGTATCAGATTTGGAGAGGTTCTTATAATCATAGTTTTTATGAACATTCTAAAGAATTGAAAAGAGCAAGTATTTTACAAGAATTTACAGTCAAAAGTTTACGATCTTTTAGAACTATTTTTGTATAAAATGTTCGAAAGTTTCAAAGACAGATTCCATGATGTTTCTTAACATCATGTTTCTTAGATTTGAGATTTAAAAGTACTATAACTAAACGCCGTTTTTAAGAAATTTTACAGTTATGCGATTAAAAGCTTTTAAATGAATTTATGAATGAAGTTTGCATCAGATTTGAAGAAGTTTTATAATCACAATTTTTATGAGCATTCTAAGGAATTGAAAAGATCAAGTATTTTACAGAAATTTACAGGCAACGGTTTACAAGCATTTACAAGTATTTTAAACTTCTCCAAATCTCGTTACCAACTTCATTCATACATTCATGTGAAAGTTTTTAATAACAACTGCAAAATTGCTTAAACACAATTTTTACTTTTAAAACTTATATACACTGTTAAAAAGCATCCTGGAATATTTCTTTGAAACCTTAGAACATTTTATACGAAAATACTTGTGAACTCATGACTTAAATTCTTGAAAAATACTTGCTTTTTTCAATTTCACAGAATGTTCCTAAAAACTTCATTTATACATTCATGTGAAAACTTTTAATCACATAACTGCAACATCTCTTGACCATAATTTTTACTTATAGTACTTTTAAAACTTACAAATACTGTTATGAAACATTATCGAATTTCTCATTGAAGCTTACAAGTACTGATCAATATCAACTTATTTATCATATAATGGTATGAGTACTGATAAACTTCAGGAATGGAATTTACATTGAAAACACATAGAGAACACTAAAACCTACAAAAATGTATTTCAAACACCATGAAAACATACTGATGGGTTTCGTACGGGAAACTTGCTCATAACAAAATTCAAAAATTGTCAAAACATACAAAAACTTTGTAGCTGCATACTACAGAAAACATCGTCCCTAGCACAGCATGTAAAATCCACAGGATACAAAATAGACTTCGACAACACCAGAACAGTAGCTAATATCGAGCGTTATAGGTCAAGGATTACCAGAGAGGCCATAGAGATCGAAAAAGACCACAAAATCTTAATAAACGAGATGATACGCAGAGATTACCCAGTTCTTGGAAGCCCGCTCTTGTGAGAAGATACGTAGCCGAAAACACGCGACGATCCACCGTGGACGAACCAATCACGAGGAAGTACGTTCAAGTATTGACAAATAGTGAAGAAACACAGCAACCTGCCCGAAATGGACCTATCACGAGGAGTTAGAGCCGAGCGCTGACCAATAAGGGAGAACCGCGGCATTCTGCGGCACCGATTGGACACGAGGATGCCCGACCCGACGAGAAGTCACGTGGAGCGTGTCGTTTCAGCGAGGCTTTAATATATATATATATATATATATATATAATATTACATATGATTTGCAGGAAACAACTACTCAGCGGGCAAATACCCCGACCTGCATTGAATAATTATACCTTACAAATCATGAATGATAGCCAATGTCATTTGTCAATTCTCCGACCAGACATAGACCAGTTTCGAACTTATTAGTTCTCATCAGTATGCCATAGGTCGTGGAACAGACAAATGACAGTGGCCAACCTGATAGTTTTATACAAACTGATGTAAATGGTGTACCGGTGAGAGGTAAGTGAATCCTCCCCTGTGGTCAAATGCTACTTTACACCAGACATAGATGTCTCCATGGTGTATAGCGACTTGCTATTTTGCAAGTACCGAGAGCGGCGATATATATATATATATATATTCATGACTTTTATGAGAGAATTAGTATGCTTTCTTTGTAGAGTGTTGACATATACCTAAACAAATGAGAGTTGATGTATATATTTTTAAAAACATTTTCACCAGTTCAATAATGTTTTTTTAATTACGAGGATTTGTGTTATAACCTGTGCCCCTAATTATGTAGGGTGGGTTAATAGCGCATAGTTGGGTACGTAACATATTACCTTCATGTATAGCCACTCAATGCTAATTTAGCGAATGCTTAACATTTTAACTAAACTTATAACTTCCATATATTTATCATCTCAGAATATATTCCAATTTTCAAATTCATACCTTCATGCTAATATGAAATATTGAGAGCGATGCATACGTAATGTAGCGCTCTTAGTCATAAAATAGATAGTTCCTCAGAAAACATCATTTTCATGACTGCAAAACGTATACATATAATATATTGTCCTTTATATTTGAAAAGATTCTAGTTTACATTTCCACGTTATCAGCAACATTTTATGAATGCTTCTATCTTTATATACACACATATTACAACATCCAGTAGGCCAAATATATATATATATACATATATATATATATATATTATATATATATATATATATATTGAGGGATAAAACAGTTATCTGTAATAGCGTAAGAAATCTTGGTAAAGTCTGGTAAACTTTAACTTGTCAGTTTGAACCAATACGTATTAGATGTTTTTTTTTAAATTCATTTATATAACGTCGGTCTATTTACGCTACAAAGGCCAATCGCCGACGCCAGGGGTAAGCTCATCAGTGTCTGTCTAAGCATTTGGATCCCTAACCTGGAAATTTTGCCCAACCCCCACAGTTTATCGTGGGGTAGGGATCTTTAACGTGCTTACATCGTAGATACACGGAACCTACAGTGTTACATCTCTTTCGAAAGATGGTGGCGTGAGCAGATTCGCTCATCCACTATATCTCATCGACTTGCTGTGACCCGGTTTTGAACCTTGGCCGTCCGTGTGGGAGGACGTGCCACTGTCCATCACACCACCAAGCCGACTATTGGATGGGTTAGAAATGCCAGTTGTTCTCAAACAGTTCATAAATGATAATTGAAGCAGTGGCTATATAATTATAAAGATGTTAAAGGTGTTATCATAAAATGTTAAGAAGTATTAACTTACTATGGATTGCTAAGATAAAATAAAATAAATGATAATTCTTAGATACTAAATAACAAATGAGGAAGATGAATTTGTTGCATGATTTTAAAAATGCTTAAATTTATTATTTTTCCATAATATGTACTATATGAGTTGAGAATATAATAAAAAGGGACTTATAAAAGAATTATTCGATAAACTCAAGTTTACAAAACCACGTGACTGAAAACGGGTTTCTTATTGGTCTCAAGTCATAGAATGTTAATAGAAGCGGCATTAGAAAAGCAGAGTTTACTATGATAAAAGTGCGTAAAAGTATATTTTCATTTATCCAAGAAGGACTAATTATTGTAGTGTTTGGACTGTTTTGTGGAGTTTGAAGACTGTCTTAAGTGAGCGATGACGGACATATTAAATGTATGGGAAAGTGGCTTTTCGAAGATAATTCGGCGGTTTTTGACCTGACGAGAAAAAATCTTCAGACTAAAAATGAAGAGTTTATGAAAATAAGCAAATTTTGTTCCCAACCTCAGGGACGTCAGACTATTGATTCACGAGATATCGCGAACTCAAGGTGCATAAATTAAAAAATTTAAATTCATTTTTTATCATGAAAGAGTGGATAGGATTTTTATTCAATAGAAGGGTATTCGTAGATACTCTGTTGGGCCGGAGGCTGGGGGCGGTGGGATAATTAGGATGGGAGGGAGAGGGTGAAATGAAAATATTTCATGTTGACAACTCCCCGTATGATTGACCTACAATTTTAAATTTGTTTATTTGCTACAAGATAGCACTCGCATAAAATGATTTTTTTCGCAATCAAACGCTTAATGACCGAAATAAATCCATAGAGTTTATATGTAATTTTTCAATTGTTGTTGAACATGCCAGGGAATTTTCAACATTTTATTTCATTTTTAGTCAATTTAGTGGAAGGGTTAAATGTATCGCCATAAAAGTTTTTTTAGAACAAAGAATATTTACGCTGTTTCTATTATTTTGAAAGAAAAACATGATCATTAAAAAAATTTTTAGAATACGCTTTTGCATAAGAATACAAAGTTTTTAAAATATTAGTCCTTATCCCTTTCGTTCTGTCCTCGTAGGTAATCATGATAGTCAAAAAATTACGTTTTCTAAATGCGAATGTCTCCGCTAGTATTGATTTCTACCCCATATACAAGAAGAAAAGAAATGATTAGAATGGCTATTTTATACCAGAACACAAATTAATTCTTCCGTTTTGTCGTCTTCACTTCACTTTTTTCGTTTTTAAGGATTCATATAAAAACGCGATTTGCGCCGTTTTTGTTGATTTTAGTGAAAAATGCCTAGAGTAAAAAGTGTTTATAATGCCATTTTGCATAAGAGAAAAGATTGTAGTAAAAATTTAGGAAATATCGTATTTTTTAGAGGTCACTCTATGTTCACCCCCAATAAAGGGTTGATTAGGGTTATTTTTTTGTTTATTTCAACTTTATTAGTCCAATATTATCAATTTTATTTTCGATTTGGATTGTTTCGAGACTACTGAAAGATGGTGTTAGTTACCCACTACTGCGGTGGAACAATGTATATGAGATGCGAACTCCTGGTATTGAAGGTATCACTTGCACTGTACTGATGAGACCCAAGATTAGGCGAAACCGATATGCAGTTAGTGACATTCTGAGATGAAGGAGGCCTCTCGCATCTTCCTCGTAGCAGTCGAGCGTTCCAAGTCATTGTATTTTAGTGCTAACTGTGTTTAGACAAAATACGCAAAATTTTGCCAAATAATTCAGCGCTCGTAAGGGGGAATAGCTGTTTTGGTTTAATTTGTTGAGTCCTTATTTATATAAGGCACTTGCAGATAGGTTGAAATATTATTCCTATATTTTATATTTTTATAAAATTTCCTCCTGATATAAAATTGGTTATTCAGTGAATCATTTTATTTAATCAAACCAAATGTGCTTATAAATTTGTCCTTAGCTCATGCAAACAAAGGTGTGTCTACCCGATTTTTGAATAATATATCTGCTAATCTAACAAAATATGCGGTAAACATATATTTTACGGCTTAGCGTACTGCAGCGTATAGCAAAACACAAAGTTTACGATAGCTATTCCACTAAATCAGGGATGAAATAGATCAACGAACTTAATTGAACAGTGTGCACGTTCATGAGCTGTATGTATTTTTGTCTGTTGTTGACAGTTCTATGAATCACACAAGATTTCACAAATTTTCAGTAACTAATCCCGCCAACTTTTATTAAGTGACTATAAGCATGTATTTCGTTCAAAGGCTTTCTGTTCTTGCCTGATTAAATTCAGTGCCCATCCGTAACTCTTCGGATTTTTTTAACTGTTTGATCATTGGCATCACATTGTTGAAAATTAAATTGGTACCTATTTTTTGTGCGCAGTTAGTAATTGTAATGTATGCAAACAACTAATGATTTATTTTAGAAATATGTAGGTATCCTAGTTAAGTTAAGCACGATTTGTGTTTAGCATTCAAAATAAATTCACTATAAATAAATGATATATTTGCAACAGAGCAGTATAACTTTAATTATTCATGTTACAAATGGGATACTGGCTATTATTAGATTAAGAGTGAGAATTATAATACATTTGTCTCTAAATGTGTAGCCCCCTCCCACACAAGGGTCTTCTAGAGCCTCCCGGGATAAAGGGGGCCGTCATTACCTGTGGTGTATTTATTTATTATTTATTTATTTATATGACACTTGTAATAAATTTTTTGACAAATATAAAATTAATCTGTTTAAAAATTCTAAAGAACCCTTTTATATTACGAAACGATATTACAATTTGCGGAAAGATATTGAATAAAAACTAATTTAGTATTGGGGCTCAGAATTAGATTTCTTTTCGATGTCTTCAACGCGAAGCAAAATATCGGGAATGGGCCCCATTTGTGGGGGGCTACAGTTGTCTTAGTCTGTTAGTTAAATTTAAATTGTTGTCTTGTAACAAAGCGTTTTTCGTTACCGACATATGTACAAGATTTTGATAATTACAATATCCTCTATATGAATAATCCTTTTCTATTTATTATTGTAAATATATTGTACTACATTAAGCAAATTAAGTTTGAGAATTAATCAAAATATTAATTTACAGATGCACCAAATTACGCTACCAATTGTAAGTACAGATGAACTCAGGAACGACGAGAGGATATCGTATAGTCGCGTGAACCCAGCAGCATATTTCAGTACATTCTCAGTCACCACGCGTGTTAGACGTTAGTGCCCGCCGTCCCGAATCAATCGACCGCGAAATATTCAAAGTGTCAAAGCAAGGAAAGAAAATATTTTTCTAATTCGATCTGACGTCATTCATTTAACGTCATCCTTTCGGTACAAGCGAATAATTGAAAATATTCAATAGTCAGGTCACTAACTGCCGTTCCACATGATACACGTATTTTATGCCTGCTCCGATCTGCGATGAAAAGTCCCAAAATTCAGATTATTGGATTACTTTTACTAAGTCGAAAATATTCCGAAATATTTTCTAAGTCCTTTTGACGCCATATCGACCCATAGCGCATCTACTACAGCTATTTCTTCCACTTGTAAGTGTTGGGAGGAAATCATTAAATTCATCCCGGCAGTCGGCCAGAGCGGCTCATCGGCAGCAGACGTGTCCACTCCGAAAGCCGAACCCAGGTCCCGTTGGTGTCATATACCATCGCTAAGCAGCAAGATTTTGGCAAAGTCCATACTATGTCATTGACCAGCAGCGCATACGTCTGGCGTTTACTCCCGCTCCTATAATAAGTTGTTTTATTTCAGAAAAGGATCTGAGAAGCCCTACAGAATTCATTCTGCTCCGACCGTCCAACGATAGCAAACGTGCCCGACCGTAACTACGCTACTGGTACTTACTGTAAGTCCATGGAGGGGTAAGTAAACTGAGGCATTAGCAAAGTATTGTATATAACTTCTCTATAATTTTGCCGCTTGATATCCCTGCCATTTGAGTCATCTGGTACTACTAATTTTCATTGCACCGCTTGCCTCCATTAATAAAAAAGTATAGTAGTTTAGTTGAATATACTAATATTATTTAGAACCCTCTAAGTTTTAATGTTCGTGTGTGAACGTCTAATTTTCCAAATTGACCCACTGGAGTACTGTTTCTCCACTTGAGCTACTCAGCCTCGCGTATTCGGCTTGTGGGTAATGTGTCGTATCACTTAAACTAGGACTGGCGCCTGAGTTTAAACCGAGAACTCGTTTCCGGGGCTCGAGAGTCAAATAGTGGCCCTCTTCTCCTCGTCACCGGCTGAGGTGGAGAAAATCGCGTCACAGCCTCAAAATGTACGTCTTAGCTTAGTGTGTCTTCATTTTAAATGATACACACTATTCATAAAAATGTAACGACTGAATTTCTAATAACCACGGTATAAACAGACATACAGTGACCCTAATATTACATAATCTTAAAATCAATAATTGATTTTATTATTTTCATTTAAGTGAATTTTATAAATTTTTCAGAAGCAGCTATAAAATTAATGAGGGGCGCAAATATTCTCTTACAGTAAAGTACACTTTTCAAGTAATTTTGCTTCATGCCAGACTTAAAATGGTACGGTTTTCTTCCCACAGCTGATTGCGGAAACGTGTTATGTATTAATTTAGGACTAGCGTAAAGAAGTGAGTATACGGATAAAAGTGTTTTTGACAAAATTTTCTTCTCAGCATTTTTTTATGAAACTTGCCATTAAGACAGACATTTAATTATTTACATATTATAATTACATTATTAGTATTTGTCTAAATAAAAACTGTTGCTTTTTTTGTGATACCTGCAGGAGGAATAAAGTTATTTTGTTATGGAGATCACCGCCATTTGCAAGAAAAGAAGGCGGGTAAAATTTAATGACCCCATTAGTCAATTTATTGGTCCCTTTCACTTATGCATCTGTTTGGAAAAAATTAAATCTTTTACGGAATAATGATAATACTTAATTAATTAATAACCAAACCTTTGTATGCCACTGCACACACATTTATACATTGTCATATTTTGGATATAACTTACAGGGTGATTCACATATGTCGTTCGTTAGAAGTTTTTCAGCTTGCAGTTGGATTTCAAACTTGGAACTTGATATGCAGCCATAATCGATCATGCCCGTTCTACCTAAATTATTTTGAGTCCTCCAACTATACAGGGTATGCCAAAAGTCGTGGCTTATTTTAAATGGAAGCCTACATTTCCTTACATGGTTGGATTACCCTTCCAATTCTGAGTTGTCTAACCCAAGGTATGTTACTCATCTGTTACAGATTTTGATACATGCCAATTTTTTTGGAAAAATTGCCACTGTAGTAGTTTGCGAACAAATTTGTATATCACAAAACGTCAAAGTTATGGAACCAAATTGATGAAGCAGTTAGCTGGAAATCCAGGCTAATACCTAATGTTCCATCGGTGGGCCCATCGTGTATCATGTGGGCGTAAGCGATTTACAAATGTGGCAAGAAAAATTGTCAAAAAGTCGATTTTTTCAAATGGCACCACTATTTTTTTTAACACTATTCGAAAGAAAATTGAATTTTAGGGTAAGTTACTTAAGCATCCCGTATACCTAACTTCACCCCCATTCGAGTTATTCAGTAAAAATGAAGAAATACCTTGCCTTGCCGAGATATTGCTTGGTTTTTCAAGTATGCCATGGAAACAAATGGCAATTCTAACAATTTACTTAAAAACATGTATGCATATCTTTGGGTTATTGTCATTTTTTGTAGTAGGCTTTGGAAAGAATGTCAAATGTCAAACCCAGCCACTATTGTATCATTGTTATCTTATTGTTTCAGTTAGTTCATGCAATTTTAATCATGGAAATATTATCCGAATGATGTTGTCTTTGATTTATCTGTAATTTATGGTGAAAATAACAGAATAGTTGACAGAACATGCCGTGCATTCAATTTCAAGTATCCATGTTAGATTTTAGATTATGTGTTTGACTTTTTAAAATTTTTTATTTTGCTTAATACTGGGGTCAACGCTGATTCTATAATAATAACAATAATAATTTTGGATGTATTTAATCGAACATGAGTTTAAGACTGGCTGGTTACAAAATGGTTGTGAGGTTGAATTTATAACATTTTAGGAACAAGGAACATGGTATTGTCAATTCAGCATGATTAAGATTACTTGGAAGGAAACATTAAGTCTAGACAGCGTGAACGGTTATTAGAGAGGAGCTGTTGCGCAATATGTAATTTGACACTGCTGAGAAGGTTAAGCCTGCCTCAGTAACGTTAAGTATTATGGTGTAATGACAAAAAGTAAATTCCTTAAGCTTAAAAATACTTTTTTGATCATGGGAAGATAGTTTAGCCTCTTGTGGGAACTAAAGCTATAACAGGAAATGAAGATATTGAAATTAACGCCCTGGGATATTTTCAAGTTATCCACGTGCTTCCATCAGAACAGCAAAAAATCATCTAGACAGAGGAAGCAAAATCTTGTCAACGAGGGGTAATTAATCGAAAAAATCGACATTTTTGGGCTCACAAAAATCCTCGCCTTGTAATGGAGGTGAAAAATCAAATTCAATTTCATATTAATATTTTCTGTTAATGGACAGTGAGGTGCGCGTGATATTTCATCTAGGATGCAAACTTGAATGGCGGGGGGTCATTTGAGAATCTTAAGAGAAGTTGTGGAAAATTACTTGGACGATATGTCGCTTAATCGACTTATCAATCGTAGGTATCAAATGGGCGGAGCTGCAGCACATTCGATTAGTTGTAGATGTCAAATTAACGGAATTCGTTGAAGATCGTTGGTGGAGAAACATAGGTTCATCAGTTTGGCCCGCCCGATCACCGGATCTTACCCCTTTAGACTTTTATTTATGGGGTCGGGTCAAAGAATTAGTGTAGACAAATCCGATTATAAATTACGTAGATTTGAGGACAAGGATAGTTGGAACTTTTGATCGTTTGGAACCTTTCGAAATTCTGAGAGCAACGCAATTTGTTCAGGAGTGTATTGTAGGCTCTCTCAATGGAAACGGTGCACACATTGAGCATTTGTATTGAAGTAAATTATTTTGTTGATCTCTTCAATTACTGTTATTATTTGTTTTTGCAGTACGATTTTTCAATAAAAATTAAAATTAAACGATTATATCCAAAGCCTGCTACTCTTGAGAAAAAAAAATATTTCTTTTAAAAAATGCCAATAACTCAAGATATTTATACATATTTTTAAGTAAATTGTTAAAATTGTCATTTGTTTCCATGGAATACTTGAAAAATCAAGCAATATATCGGCTGTTTAGGGTATTCCCCCTATAAGTCAAAAGCAAAAATAAAAAAAATGCAAAATTAACAAATAATTCATATCAATTCAAGCATCATGGCAAACCATGATAAAAAGTCAACCAGACCTAGTTTACCTCAGAAAACTACATCCAAGGTCACAAAAATCAGAAAAAATTCACGAGCATTCTATAATTCCAAAGTAATGTAGAATCACCGAATACACACTCCCAACATTCATTCTAGTAATTATATAAAAGAAATTTCACAAAAACCATCCCTTAAAAGTACAGCCCCCTCACAGTCATCAAATAGGTCAAAACCACCATCCGTACCCAAAACCGCAATAGTTCATTCCGTTTCATTCACTTTTTAAACCACTTTTACATTTCAAATCCCATTACTTCTTGAAAACCCCTCGTATACTTCAACTTACCTTAAAACACACCATTCAACTTCAACTCATTCACTTCTCGCATCCATTTCAATTTCTTAATCTTGTTACTTTTTGACAACCCCCTGTATACGCCAAACCACGTTCCCTACCTCGAGTCTTCATATTTAGTTTAGTTTCATCAAATTCCAGCGATTCAATTAATAATTCAAATTTCATTACTTTTCAATCACCCCTCGTAAATTCCATACAATATCTCGATTCCCTTTCAACCGATATCTCCGCTCAAACTCGATTCGTACCCGTTAGGAGCATTATCATATCTTATTTCCAGCCACCTCGCACCTATCGGGAGCATTATAATGTCACTTCAACTGTTAAACGTCTGACCTTCGTGACGCGTTTACGGGGTTCTTTCATATCATTAAAATTTCCGTCAATCAAACTCAAATATTTCCAAAACCCGAATCGATTCGAATTTCTATTTTATATCAAAAAATTCTCCTTTTCATAGCCGATTTTTCCATATGAGTTTCATCTCAAAATTTCTACTTTTAGTAAACTATTGCGCAATATTGTGTAATATTTTGCAGTCGTGCCGATCCAGACTGGATGGTGTCATTTCCAGATCTAAAAGGGGAGTAAAAATGTCCGAGCTAGGTTCATGGGGCACGACAAACGCAGCCTACTAACAAGTATAAATACCGGTGGTGTGCAGCAAGCCCAAACCAAGTTCAGTTTTGACAGTGACTCCAGTGTTAAGTATTCGCAAAGTGTTCTTGTGGAAAATATAAGTTTCAAAAGTGAATTCTTGTGTAATAGCTGATTATGCTATTGAACGGGTTCGGTTACTATTTAACTCATGTTGTAGATACCTCCGTCTAGCTAGGCTTTCTTATTCCCAGTCCCTGCAATCTTTTCGAGACGAGCTGTTCAGGGTGTAGCGATTGACCCTAACAAGCACTTCCAGAAATCAAACCCTGAGACTCTGCCAATCGAAAATTAAGTGCATGAACACCCTCTGGGGTCTCAGCTCTAAATCCCCACCGTTCTAGATTTTTTATTTCACAAACAGAGGGTCTGATTCGTGCTTAAGTAACCCACCCTATAATTCAATTTTCTTTCGAGTGATATAAAAAAAACAGAGGTGTCGTTTGAAAAAATCGACTTTGACGAAAAATATAATAAAAGTTTTAGATTTTTTTATTATCTACAACTTTTGTATGAAACACTATTCTCTAGGAGGTCACGTTTCGCCACAAATCACGAAAAACCGTTTTCATCCCTTAAATAGCACCCCATTTCACTACTTCCCTTCATCTCAAATTCCAATTTTTTTTTTAAATTTTTTATGACCTCAACTATATATTCCAGCCGGCCGTTGCCTGCTATTAATTTTTTTTTTTCAGCATTAAAAATCCGTAACGGCCCCAGCCTATAATAGTAATTTTCAATTAAATAGAATATACTTACATTGTTACCAGTTTTTCTAGCGACTGTAGTACTCTTTTGTCTAAACTTCGGAATTGGTTCTTCTCAAGCCTCCTTCAAAAACGAAAATAATTTTACCTATACAGATATTAACTCAGTCCATGGAATTTTCTGTCTAATCAGAGTCAATGTCCAAGTAAGAAATGATTGACTAAATTATTCAGGAGGTACAAAATGCAATTTTAGCACTTGTGCCAAAGTTAACACACTTATAGTATAACCGGCGACTCCGGCAGATATTAGAAAAGTGACGTAAATATTCTAAAATCTGCCGGAGTCGCCGGTAATAGCATAGCTCGCTGAACAGTTTTTGTTACAGAGATTTTAATCCTTTAATTTGCTGCTGGCATGACGGAAAATACAATGAAGTACTTTAGATTACCACCAACAAAGGTATTTATATTAAATTTTTCTCCTTTACTACGAAAACAACAAGCTAATGAATTGCAATAGTAGTGTTCATGTTTCTTCGGATTCTTTATAAAATCGATCTGGCTCATTGAATTCCTTCAATTCATTACCACTTAAATATTCCAAAACATGCTCCGAAACATGTTTCGAGTATAAAATTGCAGTCACATCCATTGTAAGAAAATATTCTACCAGCAGTCGATAATCGACCGGTATTAGGATGGGTATTCATAATATTAGCTTATCTTAGCTTATGAAAACTTACAGTGAATTCAAATTTAGAACGTCCCTGAAGACCCCGAATTCAATGGTCCTGATAAAGTTGTCGTTCAAAGTCCTGAAAACAATGATTAAATCTAAATTAAGGATCTCTGGATTACATTTAAGTCACTTACAGCGCCTCCAGAGCAGTTAGGTTTAGAAAAGTGCCGTTTCTTAATGCAGTCAGGCGGTTGTTGGAAAGAAATCTGCAAACAAATAAAATATGTGGTGTTGAATTTATTAAGAATACACGTGTAGTTTTACAGCTAACGTTGATTGAATCCGACATGATGCGTATACAGGGTGTGCCAGTAAAAACTCTCAGGTAAAATATTTCGGAAACTACTAAAGCTATTTGAGTTCTGTAAAAGCCCATTGCTAGAACATAGAAATGGCTTGAATTTTGAATACAAGTAGTTTTTGAATATGTTAAGGGGTAGATGACGCTGCGCTACAAAGATTTGTTTTGGACGACGACAAAAACTTAGAAATGTTATCATCTATGTCGAAGAGAATTTAATTTCAATTAGATTTTCGTTATCAAAAATCGAAAATCCAACCGCTTTCGAGACATTTGAGTTTAAAATGTTTAATTTTTGAAAAACTTAAATCGCGTAACTTTATTTTAGACGAGAGTTCGTGTAAAAATTTCTTCATAGATAGGTCGAATGTCGTAATAAAACTTTTTTCCAACTTTCGGTTAAACCAGAAATTACAAATATCACAATTTTAAAGCGCCTGCCGCTGTATTTTATGAAATAATGTTGAATAAAAATATATTCCATGCATTTCTTATATTATATACCTAGGTTGAGAAGTAAGCTATTATAATGTGCGAATTTTTTTTACTACTAACCTTAGAAATCACCATTAATTACTCTACTCCATTGCTCTAATGAGAAGTAGTATTTCTCTCCCTAGGTAAAAAATTATAATAAAAAATCACCTAAGCAAATAATGAAAAATATAGAAAATTTTCCCTTCCGTCCTAGATTTATTTTGTATCCATATTTTAATTTTCTTTTTAAACAAATTCATTAAGTTAATTTCTTTAATTTCAGATGGAATGAAATTGTAAATTTTGGGACCCAGATAAAAATAACATTTTTGAGCAATGGTTTTTTTCTATTTTACTCGAGTTGCACTGCTTCTGTACCGGGTTTGATAATTATGAGCAATGTCCTCGCTTTTATTTTTATGTTGTCTAGTTAGTATTATGAAGCAAAATAACTGTCGAATGTCCAGTATTTGAGTTTGAGTTGAGATTTAAAAAAATTATTTTTAATATAAATTTCTGTGCATTCTCTAGCTGGGATAGATGATTGTTGGCCGCACCTCCCCATGCGATTATTCCATAATTTAAGTGAGTCTCCACTAGACCAAAATATAAGGTTTTTAACTGAGTTATATTTAGTAACTGGGATAAATGTTACAATAACGATCTGATCTACGATCTATTAGTTACATATTTTGTATGAATGTCCCATCTTAAACGATTCTCTATGTAAATTCCTAAATATTTAACATTTTATGAGCCTTGTTCTTCTTCTTCTGCTACCATGCAATTGTGTGTAGGTGACTATTTCAGAGTGAGGGTTCTTTCCTTGGCCGCGTGACATTGTTGGTTATTCCAGTCCATTGTTTAATGTTCCGTAACCAGGACATTTGTTTACGCCCTACTCCTCTCTTGCCTTCAATTTTTCCTTGTAGGATTAGTTGTGGTATTCTGTATTTTGGTCCTCTTAAGATGTGTCCCAGGTAGTTTATCTTGCGTTTTTTATTCAAGTTAAAGAGCTGCCTCTCCACATTCGCTCTCTGCAGTACGTCGTTGTTACGAATTCTATCTACCCAGGATATGCGGAGCATTCTTCTCAGTAACCACATTTCAAAAGCTTCCAAACTATTAATCGATGTGACTTTAAGTGTCCAGGTTTCCATTCCATAGAGTAAGATTGACCACACATAGCATTTGACCATTCTGTACGGGATCAAAAAGGACAGACTTTGGTTGCATAGGAAGGGCCTCAATTTAGTGAATGCCTGCCTCGCTTGCTGTATGCTGTTATGGATCCTATTCGTCGTTTAATCATTTAATAAAGTACCCAGATATTTAAATGTATGTACTCGTTCTATGGGCACATTATCGATATTTACGGCGACATTTTGCAGGGGTAAAGGATTTCTGCTCACAATCATGAGTTTTGTTTTCTGAGCATTAATATTCAGGCCATTATCCCTACCCACTATGTTTATTTCATTTATCAGCTGCTGAAGATCTTCGTGGTTATCAGTAATCATTACTGTATCGTCGGCATATCTTATATCTGATATTACTGTACCGTTTACTTTCATCCCGCCTGTTTCGCCTTCCAGAGCGCTAGAAAATATGTTTCCAACGTAAAGGTTAAATAGCATCGGTGACAAAATGCACCTTTGACGGACACCCTTCCGCACTTCAAATTCGTCTGTGTTGATTGAATGATCCAATTTGACACGCGCCTTCTAATCCCAGTACAAATTCTGTATGATCCTGATGTCTTCTTGGTCGATGTTAGCGTTATGCAACAATTTCAGGAGGGTGTCGTGCCTGACATTGTCGAAGGCCTTCTCGTAGTCAATGAATGCCATAAACACATCTTTTCGTTGATCTAGACAATTTTGGGCTAAGGTTTTCACGCAGCATACCGCCTCTCGTGTTCCCGTTCCACCTTTGAAGCCAAATTGCGTCTCTCCGCTTAGTTCTTCTAGCTTTTTGAACATTCCCGTATGTAGAATACGTAAAAATATTTTTAGTAGGTGACTCATTAGGCTGATTAGGCGATGATCTTTACATTTTGAAGCATTTACCTTTTTCGGGAGCATTATGAAGGTGGACTGCAACCAGTCAGATGGAATATGACCGGTATTATAAATATTGTTGAATAGTTTGACAAGTGCTTCAGTGTTCTCTTCCTCTAATAATTTTATTGCCTCTATATTCATTTCGTCTGGACCACGTGCTTTATGAGTTTTTGCTATTTTTATTGCATATAGTATTTCACTTCGCAATATTGGTGGTCTGGATAAGCTGTCGTCTGGGAGTGTACAAGATGGTTGAGGAGGACGCTGATCATTGAAGAGATTTGTTGCATACTCCCTCCAGGTCTTCGTCAGCCTTGTATATAAGTTTAATTATTGTCGCTCGTTATATTTAATCTCTGGAAGCCAGATAAATTATTGCTATAAGATGATGTAAAAGGGACATAGTAAGTTTTTGAATAATTAATTGTTAGTAACCTGTTGTTAAAGGAGTGGATGATGATATTTTAAAAATCGAGTTCAGCTTCTTCTTTAAGGCTCCTCCAGTTACTGTCAGAATATATTATGGCAGGGTCATTAGCAAAATTTACTATGTCACCACTTAAGGATAAATCAAATATACCATTCAAGAATTGGTCCTAAGACGGTTCCTTGTGGTACACCATATTCTACTGTCATTTTATTACTGAAGGTGTCGATATTTACACAATGTTGCCTATTTGACATGTAACTATTTATTAACACGTGCTGAATGCCTCTAAACCCTATACCCTCCAATATCTGCAATAATTGAACATGACTAACTGTATCGAAGGCTTTCGCGAGGTCAACAAAAATGCACAGCGTTGGTTTGCTGATATTCATATATTTATAAATCGTTGTAGTAAGATAGGCTATTGCATCTTGCGTTGACTTCTGCTACCTGAAACCAAATTGCTTCTCTGTCAAAATATTGAACCTATTTAAAAAGCTAGTTTTTCATTATTTTCTCAAAAATTTTAGAGGTGATGATATTTTAGAAGCTGTGCATACAATGAATCAATTTCCTTTTATAGGAAACATTGGAATATTGGACTTTCGTAGTAGGTATTTTTACTGTACTACACATTTATTATTTTTGTAATAATTTATCCACTTTGCGTTGGCGTATATATGTTGTTAAAAAATATCCAATCATATCTATCTGTCTACAAATCAAACTTAAGAGTTGCTGATATGTTTATCGAAACAGCAACTTTTTAAGGAATAATTCATAACTTCTATGAGTTAGTTCATCATTTTCACACGTTTTCAAGAAATTCAAAACAAACATTCGATCGTAAAAATCAAGGTTAGCACGTGCACTAAGGGGACCTGTACACGTAATTATCCGTGAGTTTAATGGACCGAAACTGAGATTTCAAATCGATACGACGAAGAAATTTAAAAACTAATTAAGTATCGTATATTAAAAGCTCAAACTTAAGACTGAGGAGGTGTCTAATTTCATCGATTATTGCAATTATATTTAAGTCGTTCATAAAAGGTATTAAATACCTCTTAAGAGCAGTTCCCTGGGATCTAATTACACCAAATGTACTGTGGTTCAACGGAACAGTCTTATAAACTTAATTAAAATGTCACGTCTTGAGATTTTAATTCTCCGTACATTGCCATTTCACTTAATTCTGTAGAAAAGAATATTATTTGATTTTGTTTGTAGATAATAGTTACAACTTTTAGTAGACTAAATGTAATTAGATTATTTGCTATTTGTTCATTAAATTCGCACGATTCTACGGATTTCTGGAAAAACCTGTCATAATATGATTTTATAATAATTGTGCGATGTAACAAAAATATTGTGATACTTATTATTAGTATAAAATTTTTCTTACTTTAAAAGACACGTCACATACATGATAATCTGACGCAATAAAACTTGTGTTTTCTTTGGCAATTTCCAATCCTGCATTTATGATTTTGTTAACATAATCAGATGTTATAAATGTTTAAGGTTCAACCACTTTGCAAAAGATTGCAGAAATAATTCCACTTGTTATAAATGTAGATCTGATCATGACAGTGCTAGATGTAATGCAGGAGTAAAAAAGCAGGAGTAAAAAAATGTATAAATTGTATGGAAGCGATAAAGAAATACAATATAAATAAATATAGGCGATAATTATGAGGTATATAAGCATAGTAAGTTCTCGTTATAAACGCGTTTTAAATAATATAAAGCATAAAATTTATTATTCTCATGAATAAACAGTTAGGGGTATAAAAACGAGGAACAGATAAATACAGATCTTAACTTCAAATGTATAAGGTTTGCTACATCATAAACATGAAATTGAAATGTTAATACATTCTGTTAAACCACCGATGGTAGTGATGGAAACACATGTAACCAAAGATTTTCATGAAAATGAAATAAAGATTGAAGGCTATTATCATGAAAATGTGTTACACAGATAGTGTCCATACCGGAGGAGTTATTTTATATTTGAAAAAAGAATGATCTTCTAGACTAATAAAGAATATTACAATAGAAAGAAGCTTATGGGCTCTTGCAATTACATTCCAAATAAATGCAGTTATATACTAATTGGCTTATATCACTCACCTAATTCGAGCCAAGCAAATTTTTTAAACGTGAGGAACTCATCGATGAATTTAACGGCAAGCAGTTACTTTCAATGGGTGATTTTAACATAGATATATATACATTTTATGTTAATAAATTGCAACAGGTTTTATTACAAAATAGGTTTAGTCAATCGATTACAGAACCTACACGAATAATAGTGGGATCGATCCGGCATGAAAAAAGCCCCGAACCGTCAGTGTTTTTTCAATTTTTTTTATTGAATATTACGTAGTCGGACTCCCTCTATCATCTGATTATGTTTCCGGGAGCGAGGGGGTGATGGAGAGCGGAAATTGACATGTAAAGATATGGGAAAATCGGTTTGTCGCTGTAACGAAGCATTTTTCGTTACGGAAATCTGCATGAGATATATATTTAACTGTAATCTGTATAATATTTTCTGTTAATGTAAAATCTATATTGTACCGCCTTAAGTACACGATAGTATATTAGCAAGCAATATTTACTATTTGAGCACCGAAATATTTATTTAAAGTCAGACTATTTGTACATTAGGAATTATTGTGCATACTTTAAAGTAAGTAATTCAATAATTAGTTATCTATGGCCGATTAAATCCGTTTCTTTTTCGCAGTTGGTTAGAAAAGCGGTCTTTTCTTAACCTGGCTCTGGCCTCACAGCGACATCAGGTTCTTTCTTTTCTGTCCACCTTTATCTATTGAGTCGGGGATTAAAACCTTCGTTACAAAATATTTGCTCGTCGATATTTTGTTGTCCGTACTGTTAACGTCGTAAAACACTAGCCAAGTTTCCGGTCTGTTTTATAACCTGTTTTTAACACTGTAAATAATTCTGCTTGCTTCGCATTTTCTGGTATCCGTACACTGTCTGCTTAATAACCATTTTTATATATATAAACTCGCTAACTTTACCGCTTATACGCTTTTGCCGATAATATTATATTGCTTGCTACTCTTCCTCTACTGACTAAATACATGTAAATAAATTTGTGTAAATTTTGCTTTCTGTTCTGTTTAGGATTTTAACCATAGGATTGCAGTGATATACTCAAATATTATTGAACTTCTGCGTTTTATTGTTGTGTTTGTGAAAGTCTAATTTCCCTTATTTGACCCACTGGAACTGACTGATTCTTCACTGAGCTACTTAGTCTTGCTTATAGACTTTTAGGTAGTGTTGTTCTACCACTTTAAACTTGAACTGGCGCCCGAGTAACAAATAAAGCTCGAGTGTCAAAGTGACAGCCTTAGTTCTCGCACCGTACGAGAAAAAGAGCTTCACATCGCACATAACTGTTTCATTCGGATCGAAAAAGTGTATAGAGATAAAGTAAAGGGCTCGCGAATGCGCGTAAACTGAACTTTGACCCGTCGAAATCGGCCTAGTGGTTCTCGAGATATTGCGATTTGAAAGCACGGATTTTGTATACGGATTTTTTCCTACGGCGGGAACGTATCCAAATTTCTAGTTGCTAGGTTAATTTGGGGGGGGTGGTAAGGAAAAACGTAAATGAAATTAAAACTGCTGTACTTCCGCAATTTTTTCCGCAAATCGCGCAGCAAACGTGAGGTTGCGTACTAATGTGCCTACTTTGACTTGTCATTTTTTATTAATTTTCGCCATAAATAACAAAATAACAAAATACCCGCTAGTCGTTTTTCGCTAGGAAGAAAAGGAGTGGAGGAAATAGTTTTTTAACCATCGGATTGGGAATTTTTTTCTCTTTGATTTAAGCTCGGCCCGATTGCGATCGAATGATTAGGAGGTGAGGGAGGGGAGCGCAAAGTTTTTAGCCAATAGAAGGGCAATGTAAAGGATTAGGGACTTCGGGCCGGGCTCATTGTCAACAGCAATCAATTTTCTTTCAGAATTTTTTTATCCCGAAGCTTTAACTGCATTAGGGCCTGCACGGGCGCGTGATACATTTATAAAAACGATAGCGGTTGTTCAGCAGCCACACAATGAGATGCCGGAGGAGGAGCCTAGCGCTCCCATCACTCTCTCCATTTTCTCACTAATAGTCGTCCAGCTTTGCTCGTCGAGTCCCGGTGAGCGATAACTCCCAGGAAACTTATTTTTGAATAGATCGATTTGATCTCACTCGATTCTTGACGGATTTTTTTTTCGCTTCTTCGTGTATTCGATGAGCCGTTGTCTCTGGACTTTTTTTTTTTCATTTCGCCTCCAATTCCCATTCTCCGCGCGTCTGCTGTTGATTCATTAAGTACAGTGCGTACGGCAATCTACATAAAAGGAAGAGAGAAAAAGAACGGTGCTCGGTGCAGCGTAATGTACAAATCTAGTGTGTGCGCAGGCGCAAGAGGATTTCAATGGAAGTTAACAGAGGAGGGGGAGATTTCAAGGACGCACTGGCTTCACTCCTGCATATTATTAATGTCACATAGATATGAAGATTAATAATTTATTATATTTCCAATTTCTTGTAGATCCTGCTGTTTTTACAGCCTGCTTATTATGCAACATTGATGCACAAGTGAATATTGTAAGAAATATAATAATTTCATCAAACTATGCGTTAGTTATATTAGAACAGAATATTGATTATTTTGTGATTCGGTTAGGCGATTTTATGATAAATTATGTTAGAAACAAAAAGATTGGTAATTATTTTACAGTTATTGCTATATGTATAGATTTAAAATAAGCTAGTAATAGTTAATGGATTTCTGTTGACTGCTGATATATTGTTAGGACTCAATTGTAGCTTTTTTTAGTTAATAAAAATGCATTATAAAATATAAACATAACCAAACTTCATCCTTTCTTTCTTTCCATCGCGACATAGCACGATCTTCTAGGTACTGCCGTTTTTACATCATAAACCTTTGAAAACTATATGTTTGAAATTTACCAGTTATGTTTTAATTTCTGTCAAGATGGCAAAACCTATGAATATCGGACAGGTCTAGATTTCATAAGAATATCACTGCAAACAAGACAGCATTTCTGTTATTCGATTCGACTACTAAAACGTGATTGATTTCGTAGATAAGTACAAAATGTTGTTTACAAACATGTCCTTTTCTCCTGCGACGAAGCCGAAAAGCAAAATTTGTATTTATAAATCAATTTTACCTTATATACTTTTTTCTACGAGACATCAAACTCGACGCTATTATTTATTATATTTAAGAAGTCGCTTATCTGCAAGGAGTTGAAAGCCCTAAAACGAGACCCGCAGGTGAATATATACAGTTTCTCGTGCGCTCCGTAGGCGCTATCAATTTTAACTAAAAATATCACGATAGACAATTTATAGCCCATCAAATGCTCGTTAAAATGAAGTACTAAGTTCTCGCGGCCCTTGAAAGTGTACAGTTTGAAAGCATTAGTTTCTCGCAAACTCGCTGGTTTTATTAACACAATTTCGAAGTGATTAAGATATAACTCGCAGGCGTTAGTGGTCTACATGGAATTTATGATAGCTATTATTAAATTAGAATGAAGACGTGATGTGTAGCTGAAAGCAGACTTGGGACAAGTTGTTCTGGTGCTGTCTAGTGTTTTAAATAGTTAACAGTGAACTTGCATTTGAAATTAGCAGCATATAGCTTATTTCTTATTAATTCATTGGTAAGAAATCAGTTTTTTCATCACAAAGCTTTTTATGCTTGTCTGCTTGGCCCACGAAAATGAAATAAAGTATATACGTAATATTTTTTCAACATATGGCGCAGTTCAATAGTATAAAAAATACAAACAACAAATTACTTGATCTCGTTTTATCAAGCAGGGGTTGTAGAGTAGTAGGAGCTTCGCATATTCTTCTCGAGGAAGACCCTCATCATCCTGCTCTGCTGATTTATTTTATTGATCACAGTAATGGTACTAGTCATAACAATAAAAAATATAGAGTGTGTCTCAAGTGGACACACCTTGATATTTCGGTTCTTATTCGGCTGACCGATTTAAGATTTTTCTCTGTTATGAAACTCTTTAAGGCGCATCTTTCTATTATTTTCGATATATTTTCAATTTCCACACCAACCCACAGGGTTCACTCAAAAATGTGATTTTTCTATATTCTACTTTGTTGTTCAGAATCAAAAATACCCCTAGATACAGAGTTAACTTAAAATTTGCGTATTTTGGTATTTTTCATAAATTTTGCATTATTCAGAAATTTTAAACAAATTTTGTCGTGGAAACGGAAATAAAAGTATTCAAATCAGTTTATTGTGTAAGAATTCTAAATCATAACTATAAATGCAACAATATTAACACAGTATTTAAGAGAATAATTATAAATATTCAAAAGAATAGTTACAATACGCACTTGGTTTATTGTTTCATTAGTTTTGTTCAGATTTCTCTGACATATATTACGGCCTTGCGACCATTATCAAAGAGTCTTAAAAGCTGACCTGAAAGTGGTGGTTCACAGTATATATCTTACAAATCCTCTACCCACCTAGAGGGGATAATAACTTGATTTGCTATTTCTTAAAATTTAACAATACAGGCCTTCTTAATTTCTAAAATTTCAAGCATGTCTAGGATTTTTCCTTTGTTTGCATTATGCAAAAGTGTAACACTACTACCGTTAAAAACGTGATTTTGCTCAATGCAATGTTCGGCGAAACCAGTTGATTTTTTATTATATAAAATAGAATGTTTGTGTTCTCTTAACCTCACTTCTATGCTACGGCCACTCTGACCTATATCACAGTCGTCACACTTTATTTCATATACCCCCGATTTTTTAATATCTTCTGTATTTTCTTTATTATTAACCAACAAGCGACCTAAATTATTTCTATTCGTTGATATTGTATTAATACCTAATTTATTTAATCTATTGAACACTGCCACAACACACGCAGCAGAAGCATTATAACGATAAAACCTAAAGTTAATAAAACAGTGGGTCAACGAAACTACACTTACATTGCCCCTCAAATCTATGATCTAATCCCACCCGAAATGAAAATCATAACGACACTTAGTCTCTATAAGAAAAAAATTGATGCATGGTTATTGGATACTCCAAGGCAAGTAATACAGCACATAATCTAAATGAAGATATATGCATAAAAAATAATAAATAATAAAATATATATGTGTGTATATATATATATATATATATATATATATATGTATATATGTATGTATATATGTGTATGTATGTATGTGTGTATATATGTGTGTATGTATATATAAATGAATAAATAAAAAATAACTCGCGGATTCTAGTTGATTATGTTTATTTACGTAGCATAGCTTTTGATAAACCTCAAAGAAACCTGTAAGTATGTAGCCTATACCCCATCTTACAAGTACTTAGTATTTTGCGGGGTCAACTATTTATTTACAAATCATGATGTAAAGGGAGAGGGGAAGAAGGGTGTGTATATATATATATATATATATATATATATATATGCACTCTCTTTTTTCTTTTTCCTTTTTCTCTTATTCACTTTTATTTGTTTGTAATATTTCTTGTTTGTTATATATACTCCTTGTACTCTATACTTGTATTTCTATTTGTAAATAAATTATTATTATTATTATTACATACTGAGTTGCTAACCTTATTTACATGATTTATACTATGCCACTTTTCGTTTTCTATATTTGGCACGTTATAAAAATGTTTTTATAATAATTTTCTCTGTTTATTTTTTATTAATTTGGCAATAAGTAACCATAAGTAGCCATTGTTTTTTCTAGCGTTTTAAGAATTCTAACTTCTTTTTCAAAGTTAACCCTACTTAAATTTAGAGATAATTGTCTGTGTATATAGCTATGAAACGGTGACATTTTTATCTTCCAAGATTGATTACAATTTGCATGTGTAAGAGTGTCAGTAAAAGTTGGCTTTCTGTAAATATCAAGTTCTAGCCCACGTTCTTTATGTGTCAGCGTAATATCTAAAAAGTTTATTGACCGTTCTTTCTCCATTTCAACTGTAAACTGAATTTTGTTGTTTAGGGAGTTAATAAAATGGATGAAATGTGACAATTGTCCGATCCATATACAAAACACATCGTCAACATATCTTACCCAAAAATGTATGTATTTAAAGAGATTATTGTTTGTGGTAAAAAGATTGTTTTCAAAATTTGCCATGAATATTTCAGCTAATAATGGGCTTAACGGACTACCCATAGGTAAGCCGTTTACTTGTGTATACATTTTATTATCGAATTTAAGATAATTTTGTTTGATACACATATTAATTAATGTTTGTAAATCTTTTTGTTCATTTTGATTCAATTCGCTATGTCAACTCAGTATGTAATAGATTAAATAAATTAGGTATGAATACAATATCAACGAATAGAAATAATTTAGGTCGCTTGTTGGTTAATAATAAAGAAAAGACAGAATATATTAAAAAATCGGGAGTATATGAAATAAAATGTGACGACTGTGATGCCGTATATATAGGTCAGAGTGGCCGTAGCATAGATGTGAGGCTAAAAGAACACAAACAGTCTATTTTATATAATGAAAAATCAACTGGTTTCGCCGAACATTGAATTGAGCAAAATCACGTTTTTAACGGTAGCAGTGTTAAACTTTTGCATAATGCAAACAAAGGAAAAATCCTAAACATGCTTGAAATTTTAGAAATTAAGAAGGCCCTAAGAAACCGTAAAAGCGTTACAAATACACAAACAGAATTTATGAACAATCCTGTACTAGACACAGTAATAAAATTAAGTTCGTAGTTCCGGTCTGTATTGTTAAATTTCAAGAAATAGCAAATCAAGTTATTAACCCTCTCTAGGTGGGTAGAGGTTCTGTAAGATATATACTGTGAACCACCACTTTCAGGTCAGTTTTAAGACTCTTTGATAATGGTCGCAAGGCCGAAACATATGTCAGAGAAATCTGAACAAAACTAATGAAACAATAATCCAAGTGCGTATTGTAACTATTCTTTTGAATATTTATAATTATTCTATTGAATATGTTTCATCAAGAACCTACCGCAGATTACATCCAATTAACAGCATTTAAATACTTAAAATGTTCCAATATTTAAATCCAATAAGTCAAATAAGTATCCTCAATGGTTTACTTCTAACATAATCAGAGACATAAAATTGAAAACTAGAAAACTGCATGGATACAAAAAATGGTGTTTTAACTTATGATGAATTTAAAGATCAAATTTGACATTGACATAGCCTATAAAAATTATGTTTTAACAGCCGAGAGAAGTATTGGAGAAAATCCAACAAAGTTTTGGGCATATATTAAAAATAAAAAAGGTACACTAGACCGATATCCTAAAATATGAAATATACTGTTATATTAATGAACCTATCGACATACTCAATGCTTTCGCTGACTTTTTTAGTGCGTCTTTTGCACCTCACAGTGTTTTTCTTGGGAATGTAGATAATGAATCTAACGTCAACAACAATTCAACAATACATTTATCTGAAGTCGAAGAGGATGATGTGATAAAAGTAAATTAAAAATAAAATGACTACGGCCCGAACGGCATACCTGCTTTCCTTTTAAACGATTGTGCTATTATTTTTGCTTCACCGCTAACAACTATTTTTAATTCAATTTTGACTAGTTTCGACTTTCCGGTTAGGTGGAGGCGAGCCAAGGTATGTCCAATTTTTAAAAAGGGTGATAATTCTGAATTTTCTAACTATCGGGCTATTTGCATTATATGTAACTTTGCCAAAGTCTTTGAATTTCTGTTACATGAAGTTATTTATGGTAAAGTCAATAACAGAATCTCAATTCATCAGCACGGTTTTAGGAAAAGTCGTTCAACAACCACGAATTTGCTTTGTGTCACACAATGTATCTCTGAATCCATAGATGATCATGGCCAAACTGATGTAATTTACACGGACTTTTCTAAAGAGTTCGATGAATTAGACCATTCAATATTACTTCTAGAGCTACATGACATTGGTTTTTCTGAGAAACTGTTAGGTTTGGTCAGGTCCTACCTTGCCAACAGAACTCAATATGTTGCTCTGAATGGTTTTCAGTATGCTGAATATGTGGCTACTTCTGGAGTACCACAAGGGTCTGTCCTGGGACCATTGTTTTTCATCATATTCATCAATGATATGGTGGATGACTTAGATAATATTAACTACTTAATGTTTGCTGATGATTTGAAGTTTTCTTCCAAGATCAGCACTGTTGATGACTGTATCCACTTGTAAGAAAACCTAGTTAAAATTAATAACTGGTGTAACAATTTTAAACTCCCGTTAAATGTAAATGTGAATGTAACGTTATGTCTTTTATACGTAAATTTGAGCCAATTTGTTTTGATTACACTATAAGCAACAATATTCTCCAAAGACCTGAAACATTACGCGACTTATGAGTCATTTTTGATAAGACATTGGCATTCATTAATCATATTAATACCATTGTTTCTGAAGCTAGCAAAACGTATGGATTCATAGTAAGAAATTCCCATGATTTTTCAGCAGCATTTTTCTAAGTTAGAGACGCTTAAGATGTTCTATAATTGTTATGTCAGATCAAAGCTTGAGTATGTCTCAATTGTGTGGACCCCACACTATAACGTACACATCAATCATTTGGACTCGGTGCAACGTAAGTGTCTAAAATTAATGTGCTTTGGATCAGAAGGTGACTATCCAAGGATTGGCTTTCCACAAGAGGAACTGCTAAACAGATACTCGTTACTTAGTCTAAGCCGCAGACGATAATGCTTTTCACAAGTGTTTCTGTACAAAATTATTAACAACGTCATTGATGCACTCCAGATAGTCAAAATTACCTTTTAATATTCCTCGGACAACATCTCGTCAGAATAATGTGTTCTACCTAGCCGCGCCTCGTACTAATATTTTGAAATTTTCGCCAATTTATGTTATTTGTGAAAATCACAACGCAATTTGTAGTTATATTGATATTTTTAACTGCAATCTTACCGATGTAAGAAACTACTATGCAAGAGACTGATTCTCCATCTTTGTCTTTATTTTATTTATTTGATAACTTATGTTTGTATTAGTTTGTAGATGTGTAAATTATGTATTATGTGTACTTTTGTCTTTGTGTACTATTTATTATATACTTTTTTAATACTGTACTCCCCTGTCCTTTAATTGGGTCATGTACCTGTTGGAGAGTGTAATAAATAAATAAATGAAAAGAAATGTCGCCAATACTCTCAAAAATATTAAAAATTATGATGATATTATTTCCAATCCCCAAGTAATTAGCAAATCATTTGCTTAATATGTTCAACAATCGTTCTCTGCACAGGAACAATGTAATTTTGTTGATAATGAGCATAATGTATTTCACTGAAGATGGAGTTCTTAAAGCACTGAAGAAGTTAAAGTCAAAACTAACTAGTGGCCCTGACAATATTCCATCTTTCGTAGTCCATGACTATGCCGCAGTGTTTGCCAAACCATTATGTTTAATTTTCAATCTATCTATCCAAACCTCAACATTTCCACAATGTTGGAAACAGTACAAAATCATATCGGTCTTTAAGAACGGTGATAGAATCGTAATTAATACTTAACTTTGAATAATTTTGCTAAAGTCCTTGAAATTCTATTGTATGATTACGTATTTTGCCACGTAGAACATCAAATAATAGAATTTTAACATAGTTTTTATAAAGGTCAATCTACAGTTACCAACTTAGTCTGCTTAACAGAATACTTGTTCGGTGTGATTGATGATGGTAGCCAAGTTGACATAATCGAAGGCCTTCAACAAGCTGAACCATAGTATCTTATTGCAAAAATTACATATGTTTGGATGTTCAGCTGACCTTGTCAATTATTTTTCATCCTACTTTAAGAACCCAAACATATTTTATATTGTGGCCATAAGTCGGTCGAAGTTTTACTAACCTCAGGCGTCCCACAGGGGTCTAATTTGGACCCACTTTTGTTCATTATGTTTATCAACGACTTTGCTACTGAAATTACCATGAACCGTCTTTATATGCTGACGATCTTAAAATATTTTGTAGAATTACATCCATCGAAGACTGTTTAATTATGCAATATACTTGTAATAAATAATTGGTCTGTAAAAAACAAAGTACTCCTCAATCCGCTAATGTCTTATCAATAACAACGAAGAAAAATGCTATAAAATATGATTACTCGCTTGAAAACACTGCACTCTCCAGACCAGATACTTTCACTGATTTAGGTGTAGTATTTGATGAAAAGCTATCAATAAATCACCATATTAATCGAATAATTGAAAAATCCTATAAGATGCTAGGTTTTCTTATCAGAAGTAATATTCATTTCGGTGATGCTGTCAAAGAACACGATAAAACCTCGATGTACTTTTCGAAACTGTAACAAAATCCGACTGCTTCACGTAAAAATATCGTTGGAAGAGGTTTTTATATTTTTAATCATATTCTCGCTCTACGGAGCGTTTTTTATGCAAAAATTTCAATAACTCATCAAGGAGTGTAATTTTAGAAAGTGTAGTAAATGTCGCTGCACGGGAACGCGGACGTAATGTCGCCCCGACCACCAAAATTTAGAAACAGTAACAAAATTTCGGAAATTTCAAAATTAAAAACCCTTTTACGAATCCACGTTGTTAAGCACTGCAACTCATGCGTTGTGTTAATAATGAGAACAAGTAGCAGCCGATTTTGACGAGAAAATGATGGGTTTTAACCGGTTTCTCAGTTATTCGGTGTCAGAAAAGTATAGTTACCATGTAATCATATGTGCATGGGACCGCCTTGCCTAAACGTATGAAATTGTAATTGCAAAATATAATTCAAAGTCGTTGCGATTCAAGCATTTTTAAGCTTCTTGTGTTTTCAAAATTCCCTTTCAGGTTTAATTTTAAAAAAGTATTAGTACTTACTGTGTTAGATTTATAGTGTTACGACGTCTAATTGATAGCATCAGAGAAGCAGTTAAGCAAAAACGAACAGTAAGTATAAATTTTGTATTATTTTCCATCTGAAACAGTCGTTTTGAACCTTTATTTGTGAACGTTAATATTCATTTTTGGAAAATATATAAGAAGTCCTTCAGACGCAAAAGATGGATCGTTCACAATGCCACTGATCTTAAACTATTTTATTTCTCTATTGTGAGATCTAACCTGGAGTATGCGTCATTGACATGGTCTCCTTATTACAAGACGCACATAGATAACGTAGAACGTAGAAAACATTCAATGAAGGTTCTCAAAATACTTATCATTTAAAGTTGATGGCGTATACCCCCATTCGGAACTATTATCAAGATTCTCAGTAGTATCGTTAGAAGATAATCATAAAGTCTCTTACCTTACATTTCTTTACAGATTAATATATAATATCACCGAAAGCTATCCTTTCAGGCACACAGAACTGGATCACCCCAGACTGATTCATTTAAACTGATCACACCCAAAACAAATATAAAAAAGATCCCCAATGTGTTCTACTTATAATAACATTCATGATCGTATCGATATTTTCAACTGCAACGTTGCTTCCCTAAAAGCATGCATCTATTATCAATAATTCATCTTTATTCACTAATTCAATGATTGCTATGTGTTATGTAAATCCTGTATTAGATTACATTATGCCATAGTAATCATCTTAGTTATTATTTCATACCTTAGTTATTACATATTATCTTAGTTAAGTGTTAAATTTGTCTGTCCTATCCAGAAATTGGGTCCCCTAACCTGTTGGATAGTGTATGTAAAAATAAAATAAAAAATAACCGAGGTTTATGCAGTAATTTTTATAGTTGTGTGTTTTGAATATTTGAATCTTCTTTAATGTTTAAATTCAAAAACCTAATTCTAAGCTCAATTGTGAATAACATTTTACGCATAAATTTTTCCTTGCTAATATAACTTAGGTCAGAATTACTAGCACACTCAACATTTTAATTTTATTTTTGATAAGCTAAAAATTGATGCTTTCAAAAAAATTAATTTCTTAAGGCTTTGTAAAAAAATGTAAGTTTCTGCCACCTTGCTTATTTTGCTGAGGTATGTTATATCTTAAATCCTCCTAAGCATTTTATCTATTACTGGGCATTGCAATTTAAAAGATACGCAAATATATCATACGTTGGCTGACTAACCCAAAAGAAAATCCGACAGTTATGGCAGAACTTTACCCTTATTTAACCCCCAACAAATGTATAATACTTAAAGTTTATAAATAGAAGGTTTATGATGTATCATAAATACTGAGCTTTATAATACCGCACCGGTATAAAAATATCGTAAATGTCAATTTAAACGCAGCCTGTATTTGTTACTGTATAAAATTATCAGCAAAGGCAATTAGAACGGCTGTTAATTTGGGTCGGGTCAAAACCCCAAAGTCGAATTAACGGTGTTTGTGAACCTCAGCAGATGCAATAAATTTGAATTATAAGTCGTTCAGTTATATTAATCGATATATAATAAGTTTTTTTCAGCTTAGACGCTTAATAATACTGAAATTTTCTTAAAATTTCAATTTTGGAGTAATAATAGCCAAGTCATCGTAACCTATAGCCTTATGATTGCATACAAACAGTTTCAGTGCTGTTTGAGTCAGGATATCGATTTTTACTACATCCAAATTTCAACCATTCTGACTTCTGTGTTTGTCTTTTAACGTTCAATCAGCACCTTGTTTTCTGAAGTAGTCTGTTAGATATTTCTAATGTCATTTGGTAACTACCCAAAATTTGAAGATTTTTAATGTTAGTGTTAGATTTTAAGGTGGGCATATCCAAGAAAGACAGATCCGATAAGGAAATATTTATTATTTTTTTGGCCATAACTCTTTTTTAATACATATATCGGTAAAAAAAAGTATAAGACTAAGTAGAACTATGTCAGGTGTAATCATATGAATTTTCACTCAATAATTTCAGTTCTTTGCAAAATTAGTTAATTTAAATTTAAAATATTATATAAAAAATATTAAAAAAAAACTTTTATTTAAATGCTCTAATAAGTAGAAAATAAACTTTGAATTAAATCAAGCCCATCATTTTGTTATATTATATAAATTTTTTTATGATATAAAAGCTTGTCACAAGATTTTCCTGTGTAAAGGAGATTGCTCGCGAAACGCTTTAATATCATAAGAAAATTATATAATGTAACAAAATGATGGGTTCGATTTACTTCAAAGTGTATTTTCTACTTTTTAGAGCATTTAAATAAAAGCTTTAAAAAAATTTTTTTTTACATAATTATATTTTTTACTTTTTAGTCTTTTGATATGCTGTAATCCCCTGATATCGATTTTGAGACGAATCGGATCATAAATGGTAAAGTCGTCCGCCATCTTGAACTAAATTTTTGTCTAGAAATTCGTAATCCGCGACCCAGAAAACCGCCAGATATCGATTTTGATCGATTTGGACCATAAATGACAAAAGTCTTGCGCCATATTGGCGCCGCCATTTTGAATTTCTAAATTTTGACCAAGAATTCGTAATTGGCGATCTCGAAAACCCCCAGATATCGATTTTGAGTCGAATCGGATCAAAAACGCTAAAGTCGTCGGCCATCTTGAAGCTGCCATTTTGTTTTTTTCTTATATAAATATGTTAAAGTGTATTGTCATAGGACTTATACACATATGTAAAATTTTAAAGCTTTAGCTTTATTAGAACTAATCGAAATTTTGATTGCAAGATTTGACCTAAACAAATTAATTAACAAACAGACATTGCAAGTTAAATAAAAGTCTTTAATAAAAATAGTGCCAATTTTCATATCATAAATGTATTTAGAAAAAAAGATGGCCAAAAATAATAAATATTTCCTTATCGGATCTCTCTCTCGGATATGCCCACTTGTGATAAATTTCTCTGAATGAACTAATTCTTCTAGTTCCTGCCATTTAGGAACTTTTTCTCTCGGTAGACTAGAATAATTCTTTTGTCAGTGCCTTAATATTTGCCAAGTACTGATCCCGGTCTCTCGATATTATTCAGCTTTCCCTTCCTGGTTAAAGATACTACTGATATGTGCTTATGAGTCACCGGGAACTGAATCGATCGATATAGAGAAAAGTACGCATCAGAAAATTTTGAAAATTTAGATAATTACTAATGTCGGTGTGGCCAATTCAACTAAAATAATTACAAGTAGCTGGCACTTCCGCTTATACCGAAAGTCGATACCAACTTGCTTATTTCAAATGGAATACCCTTTATATTTTAGGGTTTTCGAAGAGCATAAAATTCTGAGTCGAAAATATGTAGCAGATCCTATACCTAAACCTAGCCGTTTCAGAGATATTTGACATTTTATATAACATTTGACATGTGCAACGGTCAATACTATCATACCAAATGTTCCGTTTTTCGCGTTACATTTTGTCAACTTCAAACCGCGAAAACTTGTTTAAGTCAAATGGAATACCCGTATTTTTTTACGTCAAGTTGTGTAAAATTGAATTCCCTTTTTTCTAATATCAGCATTGTGGGGGTTAAAGTTACAACTTTTTGAAATATTTGCGATCTTATTAGAAATTCATGAATTGTTGTAATCATTTCATCAAAATAGCCATGATTAGAAACAATCAGTCATTATCTTATGTCAAAAAGTGCCAGCACGTTTAAATTTCACCCACGAAGACTTTTTAAAGTTGTATATTATTTATTATGTGATAAAGTAATATCCAAGAACTTGCAGCACATTTGCTACTCGATATCCACAAATGGGCATGAACTAAAATAGCAGAGATAAGATCAATTTAAAATATGATTTTATTTTAATTTAATAATTGCTCAAAATTCCGCCCTCGAACCTCGACACATTTTTCGCACCTTCGGATTAGTTCCTCATGGGTAGCTCTTCTAATTGAATCCTGTGATATGTTTTGAAATGCATTTCTTACTCTTTGCATACAATCTTCAATGGTTGTTAATGGGCTCTCATATTATTAATTAAATATGCGTTATGTGGGGGAGCATCGTCGTGCTGATAAAAAATGTTTCTATGTTCGACGAGAGGTAAATTTTCTAAATAGTTATTATTCAAATTTTGTAAGATATTCAGATATCTTTCACCTAAAAAAAACAAAAATTTACTTAGACAGTTTAGCAGAAGAGAAAATTTAATTTGCCGTTTAAATTTTCCTGATAAAATTGTAATGCCACCACTCTATCGTTTCTTATGGTACAGTAAATATTGAACTGCCAACTTTCCTGAAAGTTTCGCTCTCTGAACATATGAGGATTTGGGTCACTCCAATAATGCGAACTGTGCCTATTAAAAAGTCCAAACTGTTTCTTTTAATCCTTGAACCATATGGAATGAAAACGGATGAAACTTATGTTTTAATAAGATTCTGTGAATTGAATCCTTGCATAGTCCCGATTCCAGAGCAGCTTGTCTTAATGATATCCTTGGAAATGCATGAAAATATCCCAGAATGACTATTTCAATGTTTTCATCATCAACAATAGGCTTTCTTCTTTGCATTTTCGCCTTGACAGAACCATAATCTTTATAAAATTTTCCAGTATGCGTTTTACAGTGTTTGGTAACGGTTTCCGTTTGTCTGGATATCTGGTACGATATTATTGAATTTATTTCAGTTGTAGAACGTAGTTCTCCTTGTGTTCATTTTACGTGACAAGAAACAAATGAGGATCTTTTACACGAAGAAAGGTATAACGGTTCTTGCAAATCGTTGCACCTGTCAAATTTTCTATAAAATGTCAAATATCTCTGAAACGACTAGGTTTCGGTATAGGATATGCTACACATTTTCGACTCAGAATTTTATGCTCTTTTCGAAAACCCTAAAATATATAGAGTATTCTATTTGGAATAAGCAAGTTGGTATCGACTTCCGGTATAAGCGGAAGTGCCAGCTGCTTGTAATTATTTTAGTTGGATTGGCCACACCAACGTTAGTAACTATCTAAATTTTCAAAATTTTCTGATGCGTACTTTTCTCTATATCCATCGATTCAGTTCCCGGTGAGACATCCTGTATAGTAGGGTACTTAAAAAGTGCGTGTACAATAGTCAATTGCTGGTAAGCTCTGTATATTTAACCATAGATTCTGAAATTTATTTTACTTCTTATTATTACCATAAGACTCTGTTCTGTGATGTAATACTCAATTTCTAGTCGAATTAACTTCTTTATGTATAGTATTAAAATTAATTTATTCTTCTTTTATATCAACCCGAATCTAAGTCCCTAATCAAATGAAATAGCTACTAAATCTGAAATCAATTTCTACGGATTATGGTTTCGATATAATAAAACTCTTGCCAACGTCGGAAGATGTTTTTATTACATTAGAGATAGAGGAGCAATTGATTCCATGGGAAATAATTTAGGCTGAATTACACTAAGTCGAACTTTACTTAAATTTATTGGTAATTGCCGGATGAAACTATTATGCGTAAATAAAACGAAACGAGTTCTATTGAGATGTACAGGTTTGTTCAAAATTTGATACCCCAATCGCTTTGATTTTTATGTGGTCTAATTAGGATTGTCGAGCAAAATAATTGTCGAATATAATTCTTCTGAGGGGTATTTATGTGATTTTTTAAAAATTATTAAAAGCTTTTATTAAACTTGCAATGTTTGTTAGTTAGTTAGTCCTTGCAATAAAAATTTCGATTAGTTCTAATTAAGCTACAACTTTGAAATTTTGCACATGTGTGTAAGCCCGGTGATAATACACTTTAACATTATCATATAAGAAAAAAACAAGATGGCGGCTTCAAGATGGCGGACGACTTTACCGTTTATGATTTAAACATGCCGTGTCGTATGAATGTAGCCTCGTCAGTTAAAAGTGTTCTACTTAAAAAAATCTGGAGTATTTTCCGTTTATTCAAGCAACAATTTCACAAAAATCGACTCTTATTGGCATATCCTCAGGTAATAATTCTTGAATTCTTCGGTAATGGAACGGGTGGAATAGGGATGTTGACAAAAAAATTAAATGCTGTTTAAACATGATAAAATGGTTAAAAATAGTCTTACAATAATATCTACAAAGTTTTACAAAAATCAACAAATTCGTTCTATGGGAAAACCCCTATAGAAATATGAATATATATTCATTTGAATGCGCGAAATGCTTTTTGATTGGTGTGACGTCAACTCTCCCGAAGTTAAACGCGCGCAAGTATGCTGGCTAGGGTTTCATGCACGTTTCATATGAGAATTAGTAGTAGTCTGCGTTTACTGACTTCTGGCGAACACTTGTGTCCGTGTAGTTCTTCGTTTTGCGACTTTTAATTTTAATTAAGGCATACTACTAAAATGGAGGCAGGTTTTTTCAAAAGGCGGACTCGCATAATCTGCCAACTGTGGACGTTACCATGGTTTCAGAATTTTTGGCCATGGTGGAAGACTTCAATCTTTTTTGTGCGCACGTTTACTCTGGAATCGTTTATATTGACTTGAAATTTGGTACACGTATGTATTATAACGAGATCTGGAACTAGATTATATTTTGATCTAATTCTGTTGAAGGGTTCGGGAGTAAATGGGGTAAATAAGGGTAAATAGGCAAAGCAAGAAAAATCTAGGTCCCAAATTTTTTTTGGCATCAGCCACCCCCCCTCCCCACTATCACCCCCAATACCATCCCCCCACCACTATGAAAGGGAGTAAAAAAAATTAAAATGTGATTTAGTATGTGTACAAGAGCGAAATCCCTCGAATTTTTTTTTGGCGTTAGCTACCCCCTCTACCAACCCTTTGCTATCCCCACCCTATTATTATAGGGAGAAAAAAATTAAATTGGGATTTAATGTGTAAATGAGAGCCAAGGGACTTTAAATTTTTTTTGACATTAGCCACCCCCTCTACCATCCCCATTGCCACCTCTACCCTATTATTAAAAAATATTACATTGGGATTTAGTGTGTATAAGCCTTGAATACAAAATCTGGATGTGGAAGTGGTGATTCCTTGGGCAGCGGCTTTTTTATTTGTAACACTAAACTGCTTTGCTTGCATCTTATACTCACTTGAAACGTTTTTATGTTCTCGTCTAGCTGCATTAAACCAAAGCTTCCTTCTTTTTACATTTTGTGGCACAGACATAAAAACCTTTTCTGGGTTATTTACTGATGTATTTGTACACCCAGGAACAAAACAATACTTATTGTTATTGACTTTCACACTTTTTGAGTCTCCCATCATTAGAAAAACACAGATAGAGCAATAATGAAACAAACAATCCATATCACGTAGGTATACGAGTTCCGCTGTTAAGGCGATGTGACGTCACCGCGTGCTACTCTCACTGCCGGGATCGTTTGCTAGCCTCGCTAATTTCGGAGTTTTTATTTTTAGTTTATTTTCAAGAAAAAAGTTTTTAGGCGATTTAATGGTTATTACGTGTTTCTGTAGCCTTAGAACTATCATTTTTTATTACAATTAAAAAATAGTGAACATCCCTATTGTTGTACATATAGTACTGAGCTTTGGTGAGATATATCCATCTTTAAGCCTAATCTTCTAGTACATATCGTAGGATCTCCCATTGCAATATCTAATATTTCTTCTTCAGCGTCAACAGTTCTTGCATTTCTTGGATGGCCAGCATCTCTGTTTTTCACATGCAACTTTCTGTTTGCCTAAGCCGGCGTTCTGCACTGAATTTCGCCATTCATGTTTTGTTATATTCATTTATTTAGATTATTATGAAAACGAAAAAGACATTCATTGTTATTACGTTTTCCAAAACACTATCTGTCAATTATTATTCGACATTTTTAATTTACGACCTTTACATGTAAATTGTCAATGCTGATATTATAAAAGATAAAAAAGCTGAATGATAAACATGTTGTACGGTCGTGAGCAAAAAAAATAGTCTTTTAACGATATTTTGCTAAAATCTAGTTGTGCACATCTAACTTTGATTTTTGTGACATTGTCAGTTAGTTGACATAATTTACTGCAAGTGTGCAAAAAACTAATATGCCTCATTTATAAGCGATTTAGTTAAATCTGGAGTTATTTCTAAAGCAGAAGATGGATGGTCAATGAGACAAATTGCACTGCGTTATAATATTGACAAAAATTCGGTGTGTAACATTTTAAGAAAGTGGAGAATAAACGGTACGATTAGTAGAAATCCTGGATCAGGGCGACGAAGGATATCAACTCAACAACAAGATTTGTAATTGGTAAATGCTTTAGTATAAAATCCATTTTACCCAGTTATTCAGGCTGCTGAAGAAACGAATTTTCCTGGATCGAGTAGTACTGGTCGCCGGCGAGTAAGAGAATCGGAGCTACGCTGTCACGCAGCAGCACAGAAATACTTACTTAAAGCTGAACATGAAGAAGCTCGACTAGGATTTGCGCTTGAATTTTTAGCGCATGATGTAAATTTTTGGAACAATGTAATCTTTACAGACGAAAAAACTTTCCAGTCAACACACAGCGTTCGTATTCGTGTTTACTGCCCTCCAAATACTCGATTCGATGAGAAATATATATCTAACAATGATAAAATTGGTAGATTTCCGTCAATATGTTGGCTTGGATATCGGCACGCGGTTTTGGTGTTTTGTGGTATATTGAGGAACGATTTAATAGTGAAACGTATATTAGAATTTTAGACAATATTATGTTCCCTTCTGTGTCACAATTATTTCCTAATAATGAGTTCATATTTCAACAAGACAATTGTTCCGTTCATACTGCTCATACCGTACGTAACTAACTGGTGTCAAGATAACAACATCAATGTTCTTAACTAGGCCAGTTATAGTCCAGATCTTAACCCTGTGGAAGAAGTATGGGGACTACTCATAAGAAGTACCTATCCAAAAACAAAATGTGAGACCACGGAATGCTGAAGATTTACTGAAAGTAGTAAATAATGCATGGGAAAATATTATTACTAATGATTATTGTATAAGGTTATTTAATTCTATGCCAAACAGACTTATAGAAGTTATAAATAGAAATGGTGCAATAACGAAATATTAATAGTTAGTTTCTTGTTAAGTAGGATATCATTTGCCCTTTGATCCAGGATTTCTACTAATCGTATGGTTTATTCTCCACTTCCTTAAAATGTTACACACCAAATTATTGTTAATGTTATAACGCAGTGCAATTTGTCTCATTAACTATCCAACATTTACTATAGCAATAACTACAGCATTAAAATAAAAAAAAAATTAAAAGTGATCTGATTTATTTCGGCTACTCATTACATATTCAAATAGAGACAGATTTACATTAGAAAAAAAAGTTGTCCTATTTTTTTCTGCTCACGACAGTACTTACAATATTATGACATTACTATTGTTTATATTTATTTTTATGTGTTTTCTAATAGACCAACAGCTACTGACATTATTTAACTTATATTCGACAGTTGAAGAGAAAATAACTTGTTACATGTGGAGTAAAGTGATTTTTTGTGTCTCTTGTTCTCATGTACATTCCCGACGCAAAAATGTCGTTTTAACTCAATTTTGCACGCCGGCCGTACACAAATGATTAAATTTTACCGCTTATAACTAATTAATATTGACATATTTTTGATATTTTTACACGAACACGCAAGATCATAATAACCAATATTTAATAATTCAAACTTGAATTAAAAGTTGCACTATTAATGTCAGTGGTAAATTAATTATAAGAACATTTTACCAAAGGAAAACCTTGACATAATAATGATAAATGAATGTATTGAAACATCCATAATTCCGTATTTATCAAATTCTATTGGTATTAATTAACGATTGTTAATTTTCGTTGACAAATGTTGGTTGTGAATTCCTATCAAAATTCAATTGATAGCCTCTTCAATACGCGTGATTGTAATTACTTACTTACTAATTAATAATTTTTTTCAGTTACATATTTTAGGAGTGGAAAATTAGATGATGTTGGATGTAACTTTGTTAAATTCAAATTCTAGGACATCAGTAGTTGCAGTTGGCAGTTGAGTTCGTGACACTTTGATGAGTAAATTGCTGTAATCGATACTGTAGTAGCGATACCCCCCCCCCCTCCCCGTATTTTTTGTGTACAAATTATTTTTGGTAGAACATTAATAGTTATTTGTGTACCAATGCCGTAAAGTTGATCTGTCTCGGTCGAGTTTGAAGTTAGCGGCCGAGGCCAAGGCAAACTTTTAAGACCGAGAAAGATCATTTGGCACACAACATTTTTTAAGCAACGTTTTTGGTTTGTTAAATTCTCACTGAATAGTAGGGAAATATATACAGTTTGCTTTCTAAATTAAATTTTGTTTTCTCATCCATTATTCTACTCAACTAAATCTACCAAAAAGACCACGCATATAAGCCGTGGCCGAATCCACTGCCTAATCCAGCATTGTTCCGCTTCTTCAGGCTCTTTTCGAAAACCCTAAAATATATAGGGTGTTACATTTGAAATAAGCAAGTTGGTATCGACTTCCGGTATTAGCGGAAGTGCCAGTTGCTTGTAATTATTTTAGTTGGATTGGCCGCATCGACATTAGTAATTATCTAAATTTTCAAAATTTTCTGATGCGTACTTTTCTCTATATCGATCGATTCAGTTCCCGGTGAGACACCCTGTATAAAGATGAAAGAATAACGAGAATGTAGTACCAAAGGTGATTAATGTGACATGTAATGAAAGTAGTTATGTAAGCCACTCGAAAGGCAAACTGGTGTCTTGCAGAAGCCTCTGACTTTTTTTGTTCGCCACAACCAGGAAAAGATGATGATGATGATGATGATGAAGATGACGATGAGATGAAAAGATGATGATGAAGAAGATGCTCTTGATCACAAAACAGGTTAATTCTAAATATTCACTAAAACTGTTCCTTAATTGCTGCCAGATAAAACACTGGTATCTACTCGCGCCATTTTTCTACTAAACTCTCCCCTTCTTTTGCGTTGAAGCATTGTGGTTGCTTAGCTAGTCTCATTCAATTACTTAGAAAATAATAAAACACACTATAAGTATAGCTGATTCTATAACAGGTAACGCTCTAACAAGTAAGATTTTTAATAAATGTAATGATTTTAATCGGGCTGCAGTAAGCAATTTAATTGAGTACAAATATTTTCTAAATCAAACAAGGCTGATATTGATTATTTTTATGTAAACTAAGGGAAACTAAACGTACGCGAAGCCCATTTATTTAAAATAATTTAATTTACATCATAAAATTATTTCAAATAATATTCTGAAGACAGTCAAATCGATGACGATATTTTAATATATAATATAATAGAAGAAACATTTACAAACGTCATTTATTTCTGTCGGAGTTCATCAATCATATTACAGCTTAGAAATCCTCGAATTGATGTAGAAAGCCTTTTGAAGTAAATATGTTTTTATGTTGTGTTCTTCAAATCTCCTGAAAGATTTCTGTGATTTACTGAGACAATTTGTAATAGAGTTTAAATCTATAACGATTTGTTAGGTTTTTTATACCATCCTTATACAGATATATTAACTGCTCTTATTGTAGTTTTGTTTTATACGACTTTTAGTAACTTGTAACTTTATCACCAGTGAACAAGATTACGAATCTATGATATATACAAGGTGGTCCTCGCCGACCTTAATTTTCCAGTCAAGGATTATTATACTTATACTTATAAAAGCTTAGAATTAAAAAAAATTGGAACTCTCTGTATAAGTTTAATCAACAAGATGTGATTAAATCATGCATTTACAATTTTCAACATGTTGAACTTTAATAACGGATTAAATCCAGCATCAATTAATGACCGTGAACACAATTATAAATTTTATGATCATGAAATGAAGCATAATGTATATAATTGCGCATAATTATGTATACGTCGGAATATCTAACAAATAGTCCGTCAAACAAATAGTCCGTCAAACGACGTATAAACTTAATGCAAATTTGCGGAGAGTGGTCAAAAACTCATTACTAATAAAATCGCTATTGACTTGTTTACAGAAAATAAATAGTAGAGAATAGGTTAAAACTTGAGAGACGCTTTTCATATCGTTAGTTACTAATATGTAACTGTAATTATTTAGAGAAGAGCATCTATTTTTTTTACAGATTCCTCAGGTAATGTTTCAAGAATCTATTACGTCACAGTTAATCAGTCATTTTGTTTTTGAAAATTTCAGCATCAGATTTATAATTAGCGAGTTCAAAAACTTACGGGTATTAATTTTAATGTAAATGCTAGATATTCTAAGTATTATGAATATAACGCAATATGCGAAGCATCGAATATGATCCAAATCCCTGGCACACCTGAATGGTGAGCTCTTGGAAACCTTTTGTTAGACATTGTTGACGTCCTCAACGTAAATCTGTTAAATCTTTTTTATCACCATGCTCCTCTAAAAAGAGTTACTTTCAAATATAACAAGCGCCCAGAACCTTAGCTTACAGAGACTTTACATGAGCTTAAAAACATTAAAAGAAAAGCTTGGTTAAAATGCAAAAAAGAAGAAGTGTTGCCCACAGGCAATATGTTTGTGAAATTCGTAGTTATTACAACAATGCAGTTGTTCAAGAAAGAACTGCATTTTACAATTTTCATATTAGTTGTAACTACTTACAGGTCGTGTGTTGGTGATACAAACATGTCCCTTCTAAGTTTGGAAGTTTTATTGGGTAAATATGTAACATATGGGATGAAAATAACCCTATTAGGGGATTTTAACATTAACTTTAAATATATGTCTGATAACCTTACTGATTTGACTTGTTCAGCCAGTTCTTTTGGACTTGCAGCTACTATATATGAATCTACCAGAATAACAAGTTCTACATGCATATTTACAAATATAAATGAACTTTCCTTTAACGCAGGAGTACTTAACCTCTGCATGTCTGACCATCAAGGCCCATATATTAAAGTCTAGTAAATTCTAAACTGGCATGTGTATGAGTTGATAATGCGCGTACGATTTCATTTCTCTCGCACACAAAGTTAAAGTGATAGCTCAAAAACACTGTCGCGTATGTCTGCCAAGCTTCTCTCTCATCTATTTTGAGACAAAAATATTGCGATACACACTGAAGAGAGAGATAAATTTTAATCTACGTTTTCAATAAGTTGAGCGATTCTCAAACTCTGAAGATTTGTCATTGGATATTTAACAATCGTCTCATATTAGAATTCAATTCATCTTTATATGAAATATATAAGCTATTTTTAGTGGTATCCGACGAACGGACATTGCCAAACCACTATACCTAGGATTTGCAATTTTCTAGTATCTACATATTACATGTTTTATAGCTGAATTGTACATCGTGGAATAGCTCAGTGTGTAAGTAAGTAAGTAAGTAAGGTAAAGGGAATAAAACATCTTGTTCAAATCCTGTTGCCTACCGATTTTTTAAATTTATTATATTAAAAGTTAAAACATTTTTCTTCTAAACATTTCATTTTATTAATCGGCGCCGCAAGTTTAGTTAAAACTTTCTTTTCGTTAAACATTTTTCTTGTATTATTCCGCGCGAGTTTATCCCTTGGTATTTAATGGTCTGGTTATTTATTCGCTTGTCCACAGCCATTTTTTAAAATTTATTATACATTACATAGGCCATAGGCCCTCAATCCTTCGTGTTTTATTTCTTGCTAAATAAATAGTTAAACCGAACAGTTTACCGCGGTGTGCCAAAGCTGTAGTATTTTTTAAGGTATTTTTTACAGCCCATCTGATGATATGGGCGTGGCGTATCTATAGTTTTTATCCAATAAACAGACGTACCATCTACAGTTTGCGGTTTGGAGGGTCGCTAAGCCGGTCATTCTATTTAACGTTAAATGTGTCCGGGTTTCTAAATTAGATACGTGTGTAAATATTTATTTCGCATAACATTCAATTATAAACATGCAATATTTGGTAAATATGGCAACTAAATTAGGCGTCTTAAATGAACAGTCAAAGAAGTTGGTATTAAATGTAATAGATTATTTTACAAAAGAAATGGGAAACAAAGGACCCTTGGTACCTCTTGAACAAATTCATGAAAGAGTTTCTGAAGCCTTAAATATAAGTCTCAGAACAGTTAGCAGAATTAAGCACCAACATATTAATTATGTATCCTTGAAAATAAAAAATAAAAAACTAAAAAGAAACCAAAAACATTAGATGTACGTGAAGGCGTTAAAATGCAAATAAGGGAAGTAATTTATAATTTTTATGAATCGAAAACACATTTTACATTAGATACTTTGAAGGAAATGCTAAAAAATAAGGGAATCATTGACGTCTCTAAGGTAAGTCTCTTAAAACTATTAAAACATTGTGGATTTAGGTATAAAAAAGATTGTAACCGTCGCTATTTATGTGAACAAATGCAAATAGTTCAGCAAAGGGTTGTATTTTTAAGAAAGTATATGGAAAACTATGACAGTAACCTTCGAAGAGTTGTATTTATAGATGAAACATGGGTATTTGCCAATGGAAGTGTTCGAAAATCGTGGCAAGATTTATGAAAAAAAAGTGTCAAACACGAAAAATCAACTGTAGGAAAGCTATTCATTATTTTGCATGCAGGAACATCAGATGGATTTATTCCGGGAGCAAGTTTAATTTTTTCTACTACCAATAAAAGTATGGATTATCACGATAACATGAATTGTGACAATTTTGAAGAATGGATACAACATCAACTACTGCCAAATCTTGAAGAATCAAGTTTAATTGTAATGGATAATGCTTCGTATCACACCCGACAATTAAATAAACAACCTACTTGTCAATGGAAAAAGCATGATATTGCAGAATGATTAACTAAAAATAATATTCCTTTTCCTTCTACAGCATTGAAAGCGGACTTGTTAAATCTTGCTAGGAGTAATAAGAAGAAAAAAATGTACTTTGTTGAGGAACTGCTGCGTGAGAATGGGCATGAAGTTCATATTTCCTAATATTTTATGATAACACCTTTAATATTTTTGTATAATTATTTAGCGATTGCATTACAGTTACAGACATATAATCATTTGTAAATCGTTGTAAACTGTTTGAGAACCACTGTCATACCTGAGCTATCGAGTAAATAGTTTCTTACTTCATACGACGAAGCGACCTTTGGACCCGCCAAGTTAGAGTTTACTCGACTTTATCATAAATACAAAGGTTGATCAAAAACCGCTTCAGGTTATTAGAAGACATATTAGTAAAACTGACATTGATGCATTACGTAACTCCCCCTCGGAGGTTGACCGGAATGTATTTAATAATAAGGAAAAAGATATAAACTTTCTAGCAAAATTGCTTGTCAGTACCTACCAATCCTTGGTGTATAAGCACTTTTCCTTAAAAAAATCGTTTTCAAAAACTGGGAAAGCACCAGTTAGATGGTACAATTTTCAGAGACAAACTTACTCTAAAGTTGATAAGCAATGTTGCTAAAGCTCCTGAAGACTTACACACATACAATTTGATTAAAAAAAGAATATAAACAACAAATAATAAATACAAAAAAAGCAGCATATAACGACTTCATCATCAGATCGGAAAATAAGTTCGATTAATTAATATCGAACGTAATAAAATTTTTTTTAATCTCAATATTGAATTATCACAAGACAGCTTAAATACTTATTTTGTGAATATTGCTGATACCATAATAAAGACACTTCCTGACATAAATTCGCATATTCTAAACAATCATAAATTCACTCCAGCTCCCTCTTGCTCATTTTTCCTGTTTCCTGTTACATCAGAGGATGTACTCGATGCAATAAATTCATTAAAAAATACACACTCTTTTTATGTCCATGATCTAAATTGTAAAATAATTAAGGAAACCTGTGATTTGATTATACAACCATTAACGCGCCTAATAAATTAAATTTTTGACACCGGAGTTTTTCCTGACATTCAAATACTCAAAAATCATACCTATCTTCAAAAAAAGGTGATCCCTCAAAGGAGGACATTTACCGACCAATCTCCATTATCTCGATATTTGCGAAGATTGTTGAAACGATATTAAAGCTTAGGCTTACCGGGTACATCAAATCTAATCAAGGGGGCGAGCGTAGGTGCGTCTTTACTATGTACATACTTCGGTATGCGATGTAAAGCAACGACAGGCGCAGTTAGTACTTGGATGGTGACCATTCCAACGGAAACCGCGTTCTCGCCTCACGCATCTTCCAGCGGCTTGTATATCAGTGTATGCGCGGAAGCTATACAACCTTAGGCGAGGATTGTATAGGAGATATACCATCCTTCGGAGGGGATGTAAAGCCGTCGGTCCCTTGTCTATTAAATGTTAGGCAAGTAAAAGATCCCTACTCTTCTTAAGGGAAGAGGTTCGGCAAAATTTCTGGTTGGGGTAGCTCGTCTACAGGCGTCGGTGTTAGGCCTCAGTAGCGGAAATAGGCCGACGTTAAATAAATGTACAAAAAAAAAAAAATCTAATCAAATTTTAAATACTTCTCAATTCGGATTTAGGGCAAAACACTTAACCTCACAAGCAGCGCTGAAAGTATTGAGTGACATAGTCGAAGGCCTTGAACAGGGCAAGCATACAACCTTCCTTCAAGGCCTTCGACTGTATCTCTCATGATATTCTTTTATAAAAATTAAATTATTACGGTAGAGGAGGTTTAGCCCTTTCTCTTTTTAGTTCATACTTATCAAACAGGGTTCAGTGTGTCAGTTTTAATAATCTCTCATCTAATTATTTAATTTTAAAACGTTTTTCACGAAAATAATGTACTCTTATTTCATAAGGGTAAAGTAATTATTTTTCAAGATAATTGAATGTTTAATATATTTTTCGTATTCGTATTGATCATTTCCGCATCTTTACTCATAAAACTGTATTGGTTACGTGAAATAAGTTTTACAGTTACATTCTTGTAACATATTAAATAAATTTAACTACATTTTTAATAATATGTAGTACAATAGTTATTTACAGAAGGAAAATTAATTCATTTGTTGTGCTGTCAGCTCTAGTCTGAAGTAATTATTTGAATCTAGTAGGGTTGTGTCATTGTTGTAAAATTTGAAAAGGCTATCTACTGAAATGCCACGGCATAATAACTTTTCAGATTTTGAAATGTGGGACATGATGTGTGTTTATGCACAAGAAAATTATTCCTGTCGTGCGGCTACTCGAAGATACCTCCAAATGTATCCAAACAGAGCCCAACTCAATCACCAGACCTTCAGAAATATTTTTATTCGATTAGGGGAAACTGGAAAATTTAAGCCCTAATGTGATGTGGGACGGCCAAAAATATTTCTGTCATCAAGAAGAGGACATTTTAATGCGAATTGCTGATAATCCCCAACTAAGGTGTCGACGTTTATCAGCAATTACAGGGGTAAGCAATGCTTCAGTATTTAAGATACTTAAAAAAGAAAACCTGCGACCTTTCCATTTTACACCAGTCTAAAATTTATTACCAAGGGATCTTCCTGTATGAGTGGAATTTTCACAGTCTATTAGAGATATAGTAATAGTGAGAAACTATCTTTTACCATGGTCTGATGTTACCTAAAATACTTAAAATATCTGCCAAATATGAAAAAGAAATATTAAACAATAACAAAATAATTGGCAAAAATAATTTTTAAAATTTGAATTAAAACACTCTGTATCTCAATAAGGAGGAACATTTCATCTAAGTATTTTGGGCTACATCTTCTTATTTTGGGTCAAAGATTCTTCAGTTAGCTTACGTACAATTATTAAAGAAACACCCTGTATATGTAGGTATGTATTTGTATATGTTATATTTATATGTATAAGTTGTTTTGTTTATGTACATGTTATATCTTTTTTCATTTGTATACTCAGGCAGTGTTGAAAAACAGCATTGTTGACACACTTCCCTTTGAGGAAATTCGTAGTTGTAATGCTTATTTTTTCAATAAACATATTTCATTGTATTACAAATTTTATATTCTAAAAAAGAATATTAAGTAATTTTCCTCTATCATTCGTTCTAGGTACATTTCAAGTTAAATATCACAAAATACGATTTCTCAATATATTTTCAGCATTTATTGTTGATAATTCGAAAACGTCACAAAACGAAAGTCTATAAATTGAATTTAATACTTTTTACATATAGTCTACCGAATAAATAAGAGGTAAATTGTTTAAATTAATATGTAAAACGATATTCTGGTAAGCAATGTTATTTTCAGCTAATTTATTCGTCATTTTGTCTTCTTTATTCATTTTATTCGACCTTACTATTTTGTATGTATAAAGATATTTTTTTAAAAATATTAAAGAGTTATTGAGTATGCGTAACTGATCCTCGCGTCGCGTCGGTTACATCTACAAAAAAATAATTGGAAACGGAGCAGAAATTAAATAAAATATAGACTCGGCGCCGGCGCGGCGTTCTAACGTTCACTCTTCCATAATTCTTGCATCGGGCTTTCAGACAAATGGCGTTGCAGTGTTATCTTAATACCGTTTATATTAAATAATAAATAAATGTTATAAATATTTTAACGCTGCTAAATGTTAAAACGGTTTCATTGGAAGCGGCATTAACTTAAAAAAAAAAACATCAAAGTGGTTTTTGGGACAAAACACATTTTGTTTTTCAAATGGAACCATATTGGTACCATGGTACTACTTGTTAGTACTATTAATAAGGAATTTATTCAAATACCTTATTAAACTGTGACATAAATATAATCAAAATTATAGCTTGACCTATATCATCTAATAAGCAGCAAACTGGAAATTTCTGTTAAAATAATTTTGCTGACAATTCACTTTAAAAGTACGAAGTACACTGGGAACTTCTCACAAATATAAAAATATTAGATAACGTATCTATTGCAAGACTAATTATATGTATTTTTATCGCAACAATTATTCACATAGCTTAACATTTGACAGGTAATAAAGTAGTAAAGGCTGTAAATATTATAGCAAAATGAGGAAACTTGTGCGGTTGTTATTAATTATTTGTGTGTATAATTCAAATGAAGGTAAAAACAACAGTTTCATATATTTTTGACACGTATTTGTTTCAATTTCGTTGGTACTCGTCAAACGTAAAACGTGGAGGACCAATTTACGGTTCAAATTTATTTACTTACAATTTAATTCATGAACTTGTTTGTTTAACCTAGAAGCTAGCTCTATTACATGATGAAGAAAGACAAAAAGCCAAAACTTCAAACATTTACTATTATCATTATTATTTTTATTGATATTAAACAGATTCTATCTCCAAAAATAATAAAGGATTCTGTCTTTTTTTTTTTCGTCCCAATATTTTAATAGGAGTATATATGGATTTCTTCATTGATAATCGAAAAGTCTTATTTTTTAAAAATAATATAGGCGTTTTATCTCGCGGGATGTTAAAATTAAAGCTCTGTATAATTTGTTTATTTATTTATTTATTTTGATAACGACCAGGTGGAAATCCGAATTTTACAAACATAAAAAAACTAAATGATAATAAAAATTAACAAAATAAATATATGATTAATAATCTAATATTTTAGAAGCTACAGTAGTTTTATTATGCAGAATTGAGAACAACATTTCGCATTTTGGATTTACTAGTATTAAAGATATCTATATTATTATACAGAGTGAACCACGGTGGGTGGAGTATTGAAAGTACCTATATGGAGAACGGATCAATCGATTGCTTTGAAATTTTGGTTACCAAGATAATCGAGTATGATCTCTCCAACTAAAATATTTTCGAAAGTGCGGTGTTGCCACTTAATACGTAAAACTGGCAACAACTTCGTTATATTAAATTGAATACCTTGTATATTTTTGCATTTTTTGGATCGTCGTCTCTCTCTGAGTAACTTTTGTTAATTTTCCTATACCTATCTCAAGCCGTTTTCGAGATAATAATTTTTTCTGAATTTATTGCCATAAATTTGACTTTCAGTAAATCGTGTTTTATCCTACCTACGCAGCAACTAAAAGATAATTTTTTAGTTGCGACTAGGCAAGACCTGTGTGCATCTCCTCCATTAATCAAATATTTCGAATATCATACAGGGTAAGTTAGAGAACGCTTTCTATAAGTGACTTAGAAAAATGCACGAAAGTCAATTTTTTTAAATGGAATGCCCCATATATTATTACTGATTCGAAAAGGTGATACATTTACCTATTTAAAAAGGTAATATACCTAATGCACACCGTTTTCGATTTATGGGCATTTTCTGTAACCTTACCAAGAATTGGTATATCAAAACGGGTGGGCCGTGAAATTTTTATTCTGTCATTTTGTAATGACAATAGCCATGCTATTTTTCTAAATAAATTTGACGTTAGTGATATTTGCACTTAATTTGAATAGCTGTAGCACAAATATGGCAAAAAATATTTATACGAACAGAGTTTTAATGGATTTGTTTATTATCCATGGAGAGTGCAATAAGATTATCAGCAGGACATGTAGAAGATTTAATGAGAAATATCCGGATTTGCCGTAGATGAACAACAGAAGGTTTCTACGGATTTAGAGGAATTTTATAAATTTTGGTTCGTCATTAACAGAACAATAACTTAGGAAAAAATAATACCTAAGCGGCAATAACAGTAACAAAGTCTAAGTAGCAAATAACAAACAATAACAATAACAGTAATAGATAATAAGAATCTTAAAACTATTGTAATAATTGTTCGAAATGTAGACCGTTAGCTTCCAGACACTTTAGTATACGGCGATGAACGGCGTTTGTTGTAGCAGGCTCTTACTTCCAAGTTTTCAATCTCTTGAATCGCTCGACATTCTAATTCTTCCCTGTTGTGGATTAGAGTTTTATAAACTCTATCTTAAGAGTACTCCAAAGATAAAAATCTAACGGGGTAAGGTCAGGGGACCTCGGAGGCTAATTTCACGGCCCCAAACGCCTAATCCAACGATCTTCGAAAATGCGGTCCAACTCCATACTAATTTCGTGTGTACAATGTGAAGGAGCCCCGTCGAGTTGATACCAACAAGTTCTATATTGATAATGAATCATAGTTGGAACACATATGGTACAGTGGAGAAAATAACAGCAATTTGTTCTTGGGGCAGGCAAATAGAATAGAAACGAATGCGAGCGAGTCCGCAAATTAGGAACATGAAGTATAATGCAGCTAAGAATTTCAGGGCAGTCAACAGTGCCATTTCAAATCTTAAGGAATACAATACATATACCCGACGTAGTTGAAGATTATTTGTGTTGAATCTATATAATAAGTCACAATGTGAAAAACCTGTCTCTGGATAACTTCCAGAACTTTTGAGCCAAAGGTATTTAAGAACACTTCTCTAAGGTTATTCAATGATATATTTATGATTTTCATAACCAAGACTCCATACTATTGGAGCATATTCAAGTATTGGCCTCACAAATGAGTTAAAGAGAAGTTTTAGTGTATTGTGGTTAAATTTTTTATAATTACAGATAATGCAGCCTCAACTTATGAAGGAATTAGACTTAATTGATATGGCTCACAAAAGATAACTTTGGGTCGAATATAACTCCTGGACCTTTCAGATGGCTACAGCTCTTCAGTTCTTCATTATTAATTGTATAGATAAATTTTTTTGGGTTTTGTGCACAAGAGTATGCCATAGAGCTACACTTTGAGATATTTAACTGTAAGTTGTTTACGCTACACCAAGACCATGGCTGTACAAGATCATTTTGCAAATCAGCGTAGTCTTCTACATTACTGATAGATGCAAACATTTTTAGGTTATCGGCATAAAGTAATGTTTTGCAGTGTACGCCAATGACGATATCATTTATAAAAATGTTACATAGCCAAGGCCCAAGAACAGAGCCTTGGGGAACACTTGATGTCGCTGGGATATCTATAGACCAAAATCCACGGTATTGCATATTCAGTCGTCTATTTACTAATTAGGACTCAAAAGAGTTTAGGAAGTCCAAATTCGGATAATTTGTTCAGTAAAATTCCGTGTTCCAGTCTGCCGAAGGCTGAACTGAGTAATGCACACCAAATTGCTGATGGTAGAACGATTTGACATGAATCCGTGTGGATTTAGGCAAATTTGAGATTTGACGTGATTAAAGAGAATATCGTATGTTATGTTTTCAAATAATTTACTAAAATTACTTGTGGTTCGTTTAATATGGGGTCATTAATCATAGTCATAATTTCCAGGAGTGGCTCAATTAAGGTGCTACCATTGTAAAGGCGGTCCAATGTCGCAATGCGCCATGGTAGCTGTGAAGTTTTGGGATGCAAATTGCATTGGAGAAAAAGCTCAATGTTACGAGTCATTTGTGGACTATCAAAGTAAGATTTGCTATATTGTAGAATGAATAATTGATCTAAATGCCAGAAGATCGATAATTTACGATCCATGAAGAGTAAAATTAGCATATTTTTACACTTTTCTGGTATTTTTGGTCATGATAAGAAACTTTAAATTTAGTTAATCACTATTTTCTACTAATTGGGTGTAGTAAATATATTTTCAACGTTATCTAATAAAAATAAAAATAGAAAATATTTATGTTTGTTCCAGGTGGGGTCTTTCCACTAATAGAAAGAGGATGCTGGGTACCACCCAACAACACCAGAGAAACTGATTATTGTAAATGGTTTAGTAACCCCAATGGAAAATTAAGAACATGCAAATCTTGTAACATTACCCTTTGTAATACAGACAAAAAGTTTTAGGTGTCCAAGGAGAAGTTTTAAGCATTTGACAATTTTAATAAAATATTTAGTGTATGTATATGGTTATTTCTACACCGTCTAAAAAACCGCTGCCCAAGGAATCACTACTTCCACATCACATCCAGATTTTGTATCCAAGTCTTTGCACACTATATCCCAATGTAATATTTTATTCAATTTATTAATAGAGTGGGGGTGGCTAATGTAAAAAAAATTTAGGAGTCCTTGGTTCTCGTTTACACACTAAATTACAATTTAATTTTTTATTCCCTTAAACAATAGGGTGGCGGTGGTAGAGGAAGTAACTAATGCCAAAATAAATTTTAGAGGCCCTTGGGTCAAATCCCAATTTATTCTTTACTCCCTTTAATAATATGGTGGGGGTGACAATGGGGGTGGTAGAGAGGATAGCTAACGCCAAAAATTTTTTTTAGACGTTTCGTTCTTGTATACACACTAAATCACATTTTAATTTCTTTACCCCCTTCAATAATAGGGTGGAGATGGCAATGGGGGTGGTAGAGGGGTTAGCTAACGCCAAAAATTTTTTTTTAGACGTTTCGTTTTTGTATATACACTAAATCACATTTTAATTTTTTTACCCCCTTTAATAATAGGGGCAATGGGGGTGGTGGAGGGGTAGCTAACGCCAAACAAATTTTTTTAGACGTTTCGTTTTTGTATTCACACTAAATCACATTTTAATTTTTTTTACCCCCTTTAATAACAGGGTGAGGGGTAGCAATGGGGGTGATAGTTGGGGGGGACTCTTTACTTGCTTGCTTTGCCTATTTACCCTTATTTACGTCCAGTGGAAGTATAGTAAAATTAAATAAAACCAATATTGATACTTTTTTGATCAATAATTTCGGTGATCAGTGGTTTGCAAATAACGGTCCTCATTTATTGTGGCCCCCGCGTTCTGCAGAGATGACCCCATTGGTCTTTTTTGTATGGGGTCATATACAAAATTTTGTTTATGCTGGTCATTTAAAGACAAAAGGAATCAAACCCCAGCAAATTAGGGCCGTTACAAAACGTTTCTTATAAAGTACTATTTGAAAACAGATCGCTTTTAACCAATTATCAAAGGTAATATAATAAGACCTTGATAAATAGTCAGCTATTATATTGTCATCAATTTTTCGAGAGCGCGATGGTTGTCAATTTGATGAGACCATATTTCAAAGATATATCAAAGACTAAATCCCTCGAGTTAAAGCTCTCGGGCTTTAGTCAGATTATTAACGCCAAATGTGGTCGAGGCAAATTGGAGAGCACTCGAGAAAAATTGTGACAATATAATAGCCGCTAATTTAACAAGGTTGAGTTATATTTTATTAGATTATTTCTTGAATGAATTTGGCGTTTGAAAATATTTGTACGACACCAGTATGCCTATTTGTTATAAGTTAATAAATTAAATATCAGCGACTATTTTCAGCCAATGCCATGGCAACGGGAAGTAGCTACTGATATTTCCCGTTGCTATGCGGAGTTCAAAATAGCCACTGATATTCCTCGTTTCTAAGGAATTTCAAATATCGTGATTCGTTAAAAAATTCGATTTGACATATGAAAGAAATAATCAACGATATTTCAACTTTCTCACACGTGTATGGTTTTCCTTGTAACACAAGGCTAATATTTTCAGACTACCAATTTCTTCATATCGATTTAAAAACGGTACAAGGACATAACGACTGAAAATTACCTCCCGTTGATTTATATCACAAAGTCATTGTATTTGTGAAGCCGAATGATCCGACTGAGGCCATATATTCCAGTGGGGCGATAGAGAGAGAAAAATTTCAAATAAAATATTGTAAACAAACTTTTCTAATGTTTTAGTCAGTTATGATATAAGAAATATATACTTAGTATGGGTAAAAACGCTACTGCAAGCACGCTACCATTTTGTACTTAGGGAATATAAACATACCTAAGCGGTCTATTACTTCCACGTCCAATGGAAGTATACTAACGCAAAAAAAAAATAATTTTTTTTGTTGAAATATGCTTAAAATGTCATGAAACGTCGAGATTTTAAATTTGAGCGAAAAAAAATAATTCCCGTCTGTCTGTCTGTAGGTCTGTCTGTAATTTTTTTTTTTTGTGCGCACGTTTGCTCTGGAACCGTTTATGATATTAACTTGAAATTTGGTACACTTATGTATTGTAACGAGATCTGGAACTAGGTTATATTTTGATCTAATTCCATTGAAAGATTCTGGGGCAAATGAGGTAAATATGTAAAGCAAGCAGGTAAGAGTCTGTAATATTGCAATTTAGGGCATGTACGATAAGTCAAATCTCAAATATTTTTTGGCACCCCCGTTACCACCCCCACCCTATTATTAAAGGGAGTAAAAAATTAAATTGGTATTTAGTGTGTATACGAGAACCAAGGATTCAAAACATTTTTTGGCATTGGCCACCTCTTCTACCACCCCCATTGCCACCCCCACCGTATTATTAAAGGGAGTAAAAAATTAAATTGGGATTTAGTATGTGTACGAGAACCAGGGGTCTCTCAAATTTATTTTGGCATTAGCTTCCTTCCGACATATTTTTCTCTTGCCCATTTTCTTAGCAATTTTTTTCTTGACCACTGTGAGATCTAGGGAGTAGGCGGATTGAGGCCTCGGATTCGAACCAACTTATCCTGACATTACATCCGTTAACCATTTTTCTTGACTCCTTCTTTCTCTTGAAAATGGCTCCAGAAGGGGAGCCGAAACGTCGAGACATCAATGATCTCAGACGCGGTTCAACCAAGTATTTTTCATATACATAATAATTCTTTTGTTTTTTTTGCCCGATTGAAATCAAACTAACCTCGAAAGATAGAGGTCACCAAGGTCTATTTAAGACCACAAAATCGCTTTCCATCTTTAAATGCAAGGTCATCTACGATGCTAAATTATATGAGAAAAATCTAAAAATCATAGTAGGCATATTCAATTTAAAAATTTTGAACAAAACTTGTTCGAAATCATTTAAAAACCCCGAATCAGAAGTTTAGTTAAATTCTAAAAAAAAAACGAGAGTTTGATGAAAAAAAAATCCCAAAATTTCTAGTTTTGATAAGCATGTTCTGACTCATTTGAGTCTTCTACTGAGACAATTTTGTAAATGTCAGATTATTTGTCAAGTAAATATATTGGCATTCTATCTGATTTTTTGTATTCTAGCATATTTTATTTCAATTAAAATGCTTACAGCTGCGAAAAAACTGGAAATTGTTAGATTAGTTGGTGATAATTCTCATACAACGAGGGAACCTGCTACAGGATTTAATAATCGGCATCCAGATCGACCCCCAATAGATCATGTAAAAGTTTGGCGAATTAATGATTTATTCAATAGAACTGGCAAAGTGTGCAACAAACAAGAACAACGTGTGAGGGATCATGTTAGAGATGAAGAAATTCTTCAGTTTGTGAGAGAAAATCCAAGGTGTAGCCCAAGGAGAATGTCCTCAATTTTAAATGTACCCAAGGATTCAATTTGGCGATGCTTCCGTCGAAATAAATTACGTCCCTTCAAGCCTGTTTTCTTACACACGTTAGAAGAAGGAGACGAAGAAAGGTGGCTGGAATATTACTTTTGGTGTTGTTATGCTTTTCCTCTGTTCTGACCAAAAGAATGCTCAAAACAGAACAAAAACACAACACATTTGCGAACGGCTAGCTGGTATAGTACGGGAGCTTAAATGGGCTGTGATCAGGGAAAAATCAATTTTTATTTTATGGAAAATATTCTGTGTTAATCAGTCTAAATTTTGCCAATAAAAAGAGAGAGAGAGAGAGCAATTTAAGGTAAATTATTAGTGATATTTAGAGGGCGCCATTTATAGCATATTCAGTGCTGTTCTTTAAATTTTCAAAAACAAATTTCTATAAACAAATTTGAGTTATCTGAAATGTTCAATTAAAACGAGAATAGTTTAAAATAAATGTATATTAAAAGAGAAAATTGATGATTGCTATAAAAAGTATGTACAAGAAAAAAAATATTTTAATATAATAAATTTAAGTCGTTGAAATTAATTTAACGATGAAATAGGTATTACCAAGTCGCAGATCGGGAGTTTGTTGATTCTGGCGAGGAATTCCATAGCAGTTCCAGCTCCCAGCAGTCTTGGTCCTTTGTTCTATATCTAGCGGTGATGGGATCAGTTCATATATAACCAGTAGTTCTTATCAAGGCATAAATATTTTCTGGTACTTTATTTTAATAAAATTTGAACAATTCCACTGGGGAATTTAGGTAGTTATGTACTCTAGCAATACGTGCTCCAAAAATACATATATCATAATCTCAATTATGATGATCAAGCCTCAAGGCATTCTTATAATTATATAAGACAGGATGAATCACGAAGGTAAATTCTGATTTTCAATTCGGATTAAATCTCAAATTTAAATTTAAAATAAATTCTAAATTAAATTTTCATTTATTTAAATTAATTTTGATATTTATATAAATTAATCTGGATATTATTTAATCTGGATATTATTTAAATTGGTATGAACTGAAGCCATAAGGGAGAAAAAAAATAGCTTAGCTACACTCATTGATAAACGTGAACCTATATTAAAAAAATTACAGATATAATACTTAAAAAAAAACGATAAAAAATATATGTTGAAATAATAGTTAGTAAAATTTTAATTAATAAAAGATTTACCTCTTTCTGATGTAAGCACACTATTAAATTTACGACCCAAAGATGTAATCTTGAAGAATTACTATATTTCGTAATTGAGTTCAAAAGTGGTCTGCCAATCTCAAAAGTCGAATTGAAAATGATTGTTCTTTAGTTCTATTTGAATAAAGAAAACTAATTTCGTACCAGAAAAGAACTTTATAAATCTAAAGGAACTAAGTTGAAATAGCACCATTTTGGTAAATTCGCAAAAGTAAAGAAACCTAATTTTAATAGCTAGTGTTTATACCAATTGTGACTTTAAAAATGCATTCTGTAAAAGGTAGCACCACCTGGTATCGAATTATGTAAGTACCACCACTGTACAAATAAACGACTCTGTAAACACTAAACTATTAGTTTCTATACCAGCAGAGGTCAGTGATTTACATTAAATTGTTAATAAAGTCTGCCATAAATGTTGGTTTCACAAACTGATTTGTAACGATTTATTGCAAATTGTCATTGGATAACCTATAAATCATAGAGGTAAGTAATTATTTAACATTTAAACCTAAATATTATGAATAATAGAAAGTATGAATTGACATATTATATACCTGTATAGTTTCACATTAATCATTAAGTGTTAACTGTAGTTAAATAAAGTTATGTTTTAGGATGAAGCCGCCTGGAAGACTGGAACTGTATAAAAAATGATACAATGATATAAAATATAACTAAACTATGATTAATATACAAGCCTTATTAAAGTATGGTACTAACAATAACAGTACAAAATTGTTATACACTATATTTAACAAATAGTTGCAATCTTCAGTGAATTTCAGCTACAAAAATCCATCCATGTGTAATACAGGGCGCGTTAAGCATAAGGAAATATGGGGAAATTTGAATAAATGGTAAATTTGATCATTCAAATGTTACAGTGTCAGGGAGAGTTTTTGAACAACTTTAATTTTTTTTTAAATATTTTATTCTCAGATCAAGCCAGATTTACAACTAATCGCATATAGTCTATTCAAAACGAGGGGGGAGGGGGTGTCGGAACAGAACACCGGTTCCAGGCTATTTTTACTTTATGCTTTTTGGGTTGCTGATTACGAAAAATGGTTGCATCACCCTTAAAAATGCAAAAAACACCTTTTTGAGGGTTTTCGCGATAACTTTAATAATAAGCAAAAATAATCGAATGAAACATTTTTTTGTACAGGTGATTGATTTATATCAAATCAAACCAAATTTGATGATAAGGGATAATCCTAAAAGGTTAAAACTACCCCTATATTGACTAAAAATAAAAAAAGTGCACAAAAAAGTTATTTTTTCAACCTTATGCTTCAAATTCGATTGAATAGGTATTGTCAAATAAAAATAAGTTATTACTTCAAAAAATCATAAACTAATTTTACTTCAAAACAAGTTAATTGCAATTGATATAAGCTTCACAATTATTTTAAAAAGCAGATAAGCCCTCATAAATATTCTTTCGGATTATGCTGTAAAGGTGGCGCGGAGAATATTATGAGCATTGTACGCATGAAATTTATTTTAGCCTCACAGTACCTATTCATTCAAATTTTCATTCAAAAAATTAATTCAAATTTGAATCTACAAGCAAAATTTTTTGAATGAAAACTTTATTTCGATTTAGCGAGTTGAAAAAATAAATTTTTTACTAATTTTGTATACATTTTTTTTTCCATTTTCAGTCAATATAGAGGGATATGGGTAGTTTTACCCCCTTAAGGGTAGAAAAAAGTTTATTTTTGTTTGACAATACCCATCCAATCGAATCAGAAGCATAAAGATTGTGCACTTTTTTTAATTTTTAATCGATATAGGGGTAGTTTTAACCCTCTAGATTTATCCGTTATCGTCAAATTTGGCTTGATTTGGTATAATCTGCACAAAAAAAATATTTAAAAAAGCATATTTCATTCGATTATTTTTTATTACTATTAAAATTATCGCGAAAAACCCTCAAAAGGGGTGTTTTTTGCATGCTTTAAGGATGACGCAACCATTTTAGGACTGCGGGAACCCGATTTTCGTAATCAGCGACCCAAAAAAACAAAAAGTAAAAGTAGTCTGGAACCGGTGTTCCGTTCCGACACCCTAACGCGCGTTTTGAATGGACTAATAGTTAAATCTCAAAATAATAGATATTGGTCCGTTGAAAACCCTCATTGGGTTGTAAACTATCGACGCCAATATTTAGAAAAGGTGAATGTGTGGTGCGGTATTTTGAATGAACAAATTATTGGGTCATATCTCTTTGAGGGAAATTTGAATGCGAAACGTTTTCAAATTTTTTCCCACACTGAATTTTCAATCGAAATTGAAAACTTGCCCCTTATTGCATATACCAATGTGATATTTCAACTTGATGGAGCCCCAATCCACAATGCAATGGTAGTAGGGAATTGGCTAAACGACAACTTTCCCCGAAGGTGAATTCGAAGAACTAGCCCTTTTATTAATTGGCCTCCGACTCTTTTTATGGGGGTTTCTAAGTCTACAAAACGTAGCCACGAAATAGACGACAAATGGAAAACTGGATTAGGTAAGCTTGCGCTGAAATTACGATTGCAGCCCTCCGAAAATTATGAACAGGGGAGCTCAATCGATATTTGTCGCATGCGAAATACTAGGCACCCGACTCGTTAAAAAAATTTCGCTTGTAGTTCTGAGGTGGTATTTTCGAACACCATCCGAGATTTGTTTTTCGCACACGTGAAAATGTCGTATGGCAAATGTGGCAACGCTTTTTTGTGCAACCAAATGGACTTGAAACCCCTAGAAAACACCAATGTCAGTAATCAGCTGTTATATGTGTTGATTAAATTACAAGGCTGAATATTATAATGCACCAGCAATCGGCGAATAAGCGGGTGGGATATATTAGTGCAGACCAGAAAAAGGAAATGGTGGATTTTCTTGAAGTTGACCCGGAATTGTAGAGTGATAAATTTACCACAAATTTCACATTCAAAAATGGCCAAGCTAGTCCATTTAAAGAATCGGGATTTTTGACGAAATTACCGAATATTTTCGCCTCTTACTAGACAATGTCTCCCACACGTTTTCGAAGGTGCTGAATCGATTACCGGGGTTAAACCAATTTTTCCACCTCGGCAACCCCCTCAGATTGGCCAAAAAACGCTCCTGAAATCCCCTTTCCGTGAACCCGTTTATTTTCCCGAGTTTTTCGACTAACTGTTGCTCCCTCGAGTAGAACAGAAAGTCCCTCGAGGGATTTGACCTCAGCCTCCCCTGCTACCTACCCTTGTAGGGGGTGGAAAATTGATATTTGTTTTTGTGAGAACAAAATTTAGATTTTATAGGAGGTGTTTCTTTGAGGAAGGTGGTAGGTGACCAGAGTTGTGTAACCACCCCAGGGGATGTTTCCTCCCTTCCAGGGAGTAGAATTTTTCTTCTGGGGAAAAAATTAATATTTTGTAAGAGGCGTTTCTTTGAGGAAAGTGGTAGGTGATCAGGGTTGTGTAACCGGCCCCGGGGGTTGTTTCCAGCCTTCAAAGGGGTTGAAAATCAATATATAAAAACACTTTAATAAACACATTTTTTATATTATTTTTCAATAATATATGGGGGAAAAATTCCACCCCAGGGGTGGTTACACAATCCTCGTCACCTACCACTTTCCTCAAAGAAACGCCTCGCACTAAAAAGTTCCAGACAGACCGGAAATTTTTTCGCTCAAATTTAAAATCTCGACGTTTCATGACATTTTAAGCCTATTTCAACAAAAAAAAATTAAAATTTACACGAATTTAGAAGGTAATCGAACTAGACTAATACATCTTAACCAGAAATGGAAAATATGTCGTCGTCTAGATTTATGTGTATATGCGGCCTGGGAATATTTACCAACCTAGGAATTTTATTTTCTATATTCAAGATGCCAGAATTTGCACTACATTACGAATTCCGCACAAGATTACAACTTGGTCAATTTGCTGATAAAGCAGCAAGTCTGGAATATCTTGGCTCTTACATAAATCTGGCGGCGTTTCATGTCTGCATCTGCAGTAATTTATATCATACCCAGCTTATGATACAGGTTTCCTCCGTATTCTGACGAAAAATAAGAAACAACAGCTTTTTAAAGTGTGGTTTCCAGATCTTGATAAACGCTTGTTTGTTTGTACGAATGAGATTATTCTTAATTAAATAATACAGGATAAAATTGAAAACTTTTGTGTCCCACTCGTCAATGTGTAGTAAAACTGCTTTGCTTCCAATGAAGCGCAATATAATCATATAATCGAAAATGTGAAAAAATACTTGTAAAAAATACACGTGTTCTTGAAAATTAATATCGATATCTACCAAGTCCGAAGTCAAATGCCAGTGATTATGACAAAATCTCGCTACAAATGGAAAAGTTGTGTATGCTTACTATAACCAGATACATTACTCATATTGTCAATGTTTGTTTAGAAACAGGGTATTTTTCAGATTTCTAGAAAAAGACTATCATACACCCCTTCCTAAAGTTAATAAACCGGCAACATGCAATGAATTTCATCCGATCGGTCTCTTACCTTTGTTGTTCAAAGTACTAGAAAATATTGCGTACAAACAGTTAAATGAATATCTTTCTTTAAATAACATTCTGCCAGCTAATCAATCAGGTTTTAGAAAGGGGCATAGTACAAATACTGCACTGTTAAATATGAGTGATATCATATGAGTTGGATAAGGGCCAGGAAACTGTTTTAGTATTGTTGGATTTTACTAAAGCTTTTAATACTATTGATCATAGTCTTCTTGTTACTAAAAATGATTATTTTGATCTAAATCCTGTATCCATGTAACTTTTTAGAGAGCTATCTAGAAAATCGCACACAGAGAGATTATAAATAACGAAGTCTCTTGTGATCAACCTATTTCATCCGGTGTACCCCAGGGCTCAGTTTTGGGGCTTCTCTTATTTTTGTTGTACACTTCTGATTTGAACGAGCTGTAATATCCTTCGGTTCTTGATTCCATAAATAAGTACTCCATACAGTTTTTATATAAAATTTATCTACTAACTACATGCTTCGTCTTCCAACTGCTTAATAATTAATCTTTTTTTACAGCCTAAATTATTAGTTAATTGTTACAACGTATTTTGCTTATTTAATGTTTTCCTATCAATAATATATACAATAACGAGTAGAGCTGTATTGGACTTTTCAATACTTGACCTAGATAAATAAATTGCTAATTATGTATTTTACCATCCAGTGCAGAACAAGCAAATCACTGTAATGTGCAGTTTTTTGCAGACGATACACAGCTTTACGATCACCTTTCAGCTAATACAATACACCACGCTACCGCTGTTATCAACAATTACTTATAAATTTTCAATAACTATGCTAATAAACATAACCTAAAACTAAATCCTTTAAAGTCTAAAGTTTTTTTAATTAGCTCAAGAAACACCGTGAAAATTAAAAATCAGTTATATCAATCAAGATCAAATTATACCCTTTGTACACATTGTAAAGTTTTGGAAGTAATATTTGACGAAATCTTCTCCGAGATTTATAGATCGTACCAATGATATTTAAAAGCAGTGCTGTGCAAGACTAAAATTACTTTATTCTAGTAAGTATATTTTGAATAAAGATACCAAAAAAATGCTGTGCGTAAGTTTAGTTCTATCTATGGTAGCTTACTGCAATATCATGTACTACCCTTGTCTTGACGCAATCACATGCAACAGACTACAAAAAATCCAAAATACTTGCTGTAGGTTTATTAGTAATCTAGATTAGATTAGATTGTTTTAGGGGGTCGTTTGGCTTCGAACAGCCTTACTTCACTTCGACCTAAAAGATCTTTTGTGATTTACCCTACATCTAATGGTTATCCCAGGATTCTCAGTCTTTTTACAAAGTTTGTGATTTTCCTGGGGGCTAATTTCCCTATGCCTTCCGGCGTTAATTCCGCCTGTTCTAGAAAATTTAGCCTAGTGCGGACTAACACCTTGCATTCACAAAGTATGTGTTCCGCAGTTTCAATTGCACTATCGTAATATCTGAATTTATTATCTACCGCCTTGTCCATATTCTTGAGATGGTATCTCAAGGGGCAGTGGCCAGTTAGAAGGCATGTGATTAGCTTTAATTCGGACTTTTCCAGTTCGAGAAGCCTTGTGGCATCCTTTGTCGAATAAGTTATAAACTTTTTCGCTTGTCTTTGGCCTGAAGTATTCCTCCAGTAGGACTTTTTCTGATCATTTTCCCATTCTTGGATCTCCTCCGCTATATGCCCCTTGGCTAGGCCGCAAAACGGTTCGGATCCAATGAACGGTGCTTCAGCTCCTTTTTTTGCAAGGCTATCAGCAAGTTCATTTCCTTGTACTCCCTCATGCGCTGGCACCCACATCAAGGTAACCTTGTTGTTATTAGCCAGCTACTTCAGGGATTGTCTGCATTCCCAGGCAATTTTAGATTCAAAGGTATAGGACCTTAGAGCCTTTAGTGCTGCCTGGCTATCTGGTAGTATATAGATCTTTGCCCTTCGGATGCCTTTATTTAGGCGTACCTGGGCGCACAGATCTATGGCATAAATTTCTGCCTGAAAGATGGTTGGGGTGTTACCGAGGGCTTTGGATAGCCTACAATTCGGCCCTGCTACTCCCACTCCTACCCCTTTAGCCATCTTGGATCCATCTGTATACCAGATAAGTGACCCATGTTCCAATTGCAATGACTCCGGCTTGCTCGTCCGACGACTTTCAATTAGCACGTCAAACGGGCAGTCAAAGTCTTGTTTGACTGGCATTGAGTCTGTGGGTTTGGTCATGGACTTCAGATGGATTTCCTCCAGAATCCTTAAGTGACCAACCAGATCACCTGGTTTGAATTTATGTGCCTGGTGCAGTCGTAAGGCACTGAGTGCCGCCTCCTTTCTTACATGTAAGTGCAAGGGAAGTAGGTCAAGCATAGCCTCCATAGCTGCTGTGGGACACGAGTGCATTGCTCCTGTAGTGCCTAAACAAGGTGTCCCTGTGCTGTTTTTTCTTCTCTTTTTGGCCACCATACGCATGATGCGTAGGTTACCATAGGTCTGACAACCGAAAGATAAGACCAATTTATCATTTTCGGTCTTAAACCCCAAGTCTTACCAAACAACCTACGGCACGTCCATATTGCCGCTGTTGCTTTAGTAAGAGTCCGTTCCAGATGTGAGTTCCAGGTAAGTTTTTGATCCAGGATTATTCCTAGATACTTGACTTCACTGGAAAGATTTATTATCGTTCCATTCAGTACAGGAGTTCTAAGATTGAGTCTTCTCCTTTTAGTGAACGGGACAATAGTTGTTTTGCTCGGGTTGACATTGACTCCCTCTGACGAGCACCATTTGGATAATATATTTAAGGCAATTTGCATGAGGTTGGAAATTATGACCTCATTTTTGCCTCTCACAGTGACGACCAGGTCATCTGCATATCCCTGGACGTTAAAGCCTGAATTACTCATTTTATGTAGGAGATCATCGACCACCATTGGCCACAGCAAGGGTGATAGGACTCCACCTTGTGGACAACCCCTGACTGCAATCACCGAAGCCGACTCATCCCCCACACTTGTGGTAATAATTCTGCTTTTGAGCATGGATTGTATTCATTTAATTGTAGGTGACTGTATTCCCCTTTTTTCCGCGGCTTTTTGTATGGATTCATAGGAGGTGTTGTCAAAAGCACCCTCTATATACTATGAAAGCGCACATAGCCACTTCTTTTGCTGTAAATGTAGAGCATTTACTGTTGATTTGCCAGGTTGATAGTAATCTAAGGAAGTATGATCATATAACTATTGCTTTTGTGGATCTGCGATGCTTAAAAATAGTTTATTCAAATATAACTTCCTTGTTTCTGTACATAATCTTCTAAATAAGGCAACACCAATATATTTACGGGAAAAGCTTGTATTCCGGGAAGTCATTCATAACATAAATGTTCCTTATCCAATAATGTTAGCTATGCCCCAACATAAGACAACGATCTTTCAACACTCCTTTACATATAATGCAGTGAGATTGTATAATTACTTAAGTGCTGGTATCTGGTACTTTAATTAGGAAAAAATTAAAAGAATTTTTATGTCTTTCTCTCTCTTTAGGTTAATTATTTTAGATTGGTGTAAACTAGGTTAGGAAGGGTTAAGTGTAAGATAGCCTTTAATGGCTAAACTTCGCCCAAATTAAAACATAATATTTTTAGTCGCAAACTCCTCTATAAAATCCTTATCTTACTATAAGGAGCGTAACCAGATTGCAACCAACAGCTACTCTCCGGATTATGTGCCCCGCCGAGCGCTGAATTATATAAGCCTGGCGCGTTAAGTGTAATAATTGTATATTACTAACTGAATGCTAATGCTCTTATGTTTTACTGCAGTCTGCAAGTGGTGTAGGACGACTGGCACAAGAGCTCCTTTAAGTAGGATCAGTCTTTCGGCTGATGTTTGTTGCAATCGAAGCATTAGGGTTCTGTTGGTAATATACAATTATTACACTTACAACTTGTAATTCAGCGTTCGGCGGGGCACATAGCTCGGAGAGTAGCTGTTGGTTGAAGTCTGGTTACGTTCCTTGTAGTAAAATAAGGATTTTATAAAAGAGTTTGCGACTAAAAATATTATGTTTTAATATTCTGCTCCCTAAAAGCACATTTGAACTTCGCCCAAATTGTATTTCTAGTTTTGTGGAAATCAATAGACGTTATTATTATTAATTAATTTATTCTGCGGATGCTTCTGAAATTCAAGGTATGTATTAAACAACTAAATGTAATTCTTAACCTTTTAAAACAGTACTTACATTGAAATGATCTTTCAAGTTCCCTATAGTATTCAACTCAGTTGAATGTTATTTCTTTACAGGTCACAGAGGTCTCAACCCAATTAATAAACATCTGACTACCACTACGACATAGTCGACATTTTCCTATGAATTCGTTTTTACAAAATAATATTAAAATTAGCAACAAAATTAAATTTATAAAAGTACTTACAGGCTTCTTAGTTCGGGCAAACTCGAAAATGCTCCTCTCTCAAGGCTCATGATTTTATTATCCATCAGGGACAGTTGGCGCAAAGACATGTGCGGGAAACTTGAAGATTCGACGTATTTTATTTGATTGTTTTGCAGAAATCTGGAAGAATATAGAGTACAGTCAGTCACAGGAAAAGTTATTGTATAAAGCATATTTGCATTTCAGATTCATATGATGTAAACAAATATCAGCGCGTGCCAAGGTGTCATTTTCTGAATGCAATGCGGGTGCATTTGTTCAAATCGGTTATACTCCTCACAAGGAAAATATTACTTAGCCTAAAACTTGGTTAAAAATAACATTTTTCTTGATGGATAAAATAAATTCTTGCGGATATATGAGTACAATAACTTTTTATTTTAAGAATTATAGCCCCAAAGATAGTTTAGATTTTCTTCCATGTAGGAATCTTAAATACGAATATGCTATAATTCGAAAGCCACATTGTCCCCTTAGTAACCACCTACACAATACGTAGTGAACTGAATATGTTCGTCAATTTGCTAACATAACCTCAAACATAAATCAAATCGAATCGAATCAAATCAAAATCTGTTGACCACATGTATATTCGTACATAGTTTTATAATATTTAAATATTTATAATACTTATTAGAATACACCTAGATATTAAGTATATTTGTGTGTGAATATACAATTATAGTTTTTGCACACATTCATTTAATATAATATGTCGATATTTTTGTCTTTAGATGTATGTATTACATAACATATGTAATATTTAGGCTAACTATGATTCCTGGGGCTGTAGATCACAATCAAGATTAAAAAGAAAAAATAAATATACAATAGAATTCCTATTTGATTGAATATATATGGAATTTTTTTTCTTGAATGACCTTATATTGTTTATTTGATGTGGTAAATAACTATAGAATTTAGAAGCAAAATAATTTATAACTTTTGTGCTTTAGTTTTGGTATTTACAGGGATGTTCGTATTTAAATTTACTTTAGCTCGAGTATCATAAGTGTGACATATTTGCTTATTAAAAATCGAATTATGTTTGTGAGAAAATATGAGAACTGATTTTGCATACAATAATTCTAGACTCAAAACATTAAATTCATTATAAAGATATGTAGGATATTGCTTATTTTTGATAAAATTACTTTAATGAGATATTTTTTGGTAATTTTTAATCCTCCAATGTTTGTTAAATATACACCCCCATATTATTATTCCATAGCGCAGTATTGATTCAGCCAAGGCTTGGTACAAAATTTTTAATATGTAACTTGGTAACATAACTTTTGGTTGGTGAAATTTTAAAATTATCGAATGAAGTTTCCTATTTAAATTATTGATATGCTCTATCCATTTGAGGTTCCGATCAAGATGAGATATAATTTTACATTTCGTATTTAGAAGTAATAGCTCGTTAATGTAAATTAAAAATAGTGTTGGTCCCAGAACGGCTCTTTGAGGTATGCCATATTCCAATTGCTGTTTAAACGTACGAGTTGATCGCTGATTTTAACACACAGTTTTCTGTTCTGTAAGTAACTACGAAATAAGTTATTAGCTATTCCTCGTACACCATAATCATATAGTTTGTCAATAAGCATATTGTGAGACACTGTATCAAATGTCATGTCTTTACCAATACTTACAAAATAATTGTTGAAAATTTCGGAAACTAAGTTTATATCATTTGTTTTTTCGTCATTGCGATCAATTTCAAACGTATTATTATTTTCCCCCACATTCAATCCACATTTTATAGTGTCCCATAATTTTTACTTTCCCATATACGTAGTATATCTCTTTCTCTTCTAGAGCCTTCTGGGATAAAGGGGGTCGTAATTATCTGTGGTGTTGTTTATTTATTATTTATTTATTAAGGTATGGTGATGATGCAAAATTTCGATTTTGAGTTTTTGATGGGTTTACACGTTTTCAAGTCACGGAACCCAAAAATGTGATTTTAAAAAAATGTCTGTCTATTGTCTACCGTCTGTGGTAGCACCTAGAGCCTAAACTACTGGACCGAATTTCTTCAAATTTTACATGTATATACAAAACGGCCACACTCGAGGCGAAATCACAAAATCGATCCTAGCTCAAATGTGTGGGGGGGGGGGGTAACCCCTAAAAACAGGAAAGAAAATAGAAATTTTTTTTTTTCTCTAAAACGGCTCTAAACGATTTTGATTAAATTTGGTATATGGACGCTCCCTCAGTACCTATATGAAGTGACATGACTAGTTGCCCTCAGAAAATTCTGGGAGGGAAGCTGTGGGGGTGAGTTTTATATAATTTCATAATTTTTTCTCTCAAACGGATCTAATAATTTTAATGAAATTTAACACTGAATACTGACTTAGTAGTAGCATAAGGTAACATGACTGGTTGTAACCTAAGAAATGCAGGGAAGCAGGATGCGGGGGCAAGGAATTAAGTATTTTTTCATCTAAAACGGTTCTAACGATTGTGATTGAATTTGGCACACATGAATACTGTATTAGTAGCATAAGGTAACATGACCAGTTGCACCTAAGAAATGCAGAGAGGGAGGTCGCGGGGGCAAGGATTTAAAACAAAATGTTTTCAATTTCAACAAGGTTGGTTGAGAAGAAATAGAGACTTGACGATGAAAAGATTCGATGCCAGGTCGATCTACTCGTACATGAGAAAGTTTGTCCCACTTTTTTCATATTATTTTTGTTTCCAATTATCTTATTGCAATAATACTTGTTTTTACTTTTTTTATTAAATTATTTGTCTATTCCTGTAATTTTTATACCTTTCTAAAAGTGCTTCGTTATTTTTGTTTCGACTTACCTCAAGTTTCAATTTATCTTTCGTCCGAATTGATTGTATTAAGTCGTTTATTATCCAAGGTTTTATTTTCCTTCAGAAGATTTTACTTCAATAATTTTTGTGGATTTTTTCAAATCATGCAAGAGATTGTTTAAGAAATAATCATATGCCATGTTAACATCTTTTATTGCATATAGTTAGTTCATGCCATGTATCATTTTTAACCAACTCTTTGAGTAAATTGCTGTTTATTTTTGTTATTTTTGTTATTATCTTGAAACTTGAGTTTATTTTCATTTTTATTGCATTCTATTTTTATTATAATTGGAAAGTGATCAGATATGTTGTTTTGTGATATAATTGGCACTATGTTCAGATATTTGCTTTATTGGATGGTAGTTTTATAAAAATATGTAATGTAAGTAAATGTAATTGTAAGTACAGTTCTTCTGGTAAGGATACAGTAAGAGCTGGGATACCCACCACAAGTTAAATTTACTTAGTAGCTTATTTTCAGTGATAAAATAGTATCAATAATAGCTTCCATGGGATTTATCTACTACATGGATTTAACAATAGACGGACATACTTATGCAGTAACGAAGTTAATTTCATGTTTTTTTTAAACTCTGATATCTCCTCTAACAGTTATTTTATGTCCTATGGCGCCCCGATGAGAAAAACAAGCGAATCTGATATCCTCCTACGCAGTAATTTATTTCCCTTGGAAGCCACGTCATTAGCTTAATATAATAAAAAGTGAAGTGAAAATACAATAGGCACTTTAACAGTCGCTGCATCCCGGAAATTTGGCCCGCAGCGCAGTGACTTCTTCTACAATAACTTGACAACGGACCATAATATGATTTGATAAATAACACACTAGGGTGTAAAAGACAAAATGTGTTATAGATATTATCAGGACAAGTTTAAATTGGGTAATAATGAATTTTTACAGGATATAAAGATATAATATTGTTATTAATGTTAAAGTTGGGCAAGTTCAATAAGAATATAATGGTAAGAAAATTACTCACAGTATTGTTAGGTTAGTTAGTGGTTCCAAAGTTCTTCTTTGGATTTCTGTTAATTTGTTTCCTCTCAAATCCCTGAAAGAAAATATTTAGTTTACATTTGCATACATTTTAAGTGTATGTTATGAGATTTATACAGGGTGCCCCAGGTTTAAAGTGACATAGACTAATGAGAGATAGAGAGAGAATTCAAAACACCCCCACTTACCCTTGAATCCTCACTGTTTTCAAGATACATGTTGTTTTATGAATTTTGACTAAAACTAAAATTCACCTTTTTTTTGGAATGGGTGGACGTTGGATGAAAGTTGGTACACATATAGTGCACTCGTAGTCCAATCAATAGCATAATTTAGTTTGGAGAATTTCCAGGATTGGACTCAATTTTTATAATTTTACATTTAGGGTCAATTACATCACCCTGTATATCAGTTTCTTGTAAATGGCGGATAACTATTGAAATGTCTATGGATTATTGTCCTAATATTTGATGGCACGTTTATGGTTACTTCCTAGCAAATTTTCGAAAATAATGGTGAATAATATTTGAATTCTACAAAATATGCAAACAATTAGCTAACGTCGTTATTTTATTAATTTTACTTAAACACTTGTAATATAATTATTTAATGTATTATTGTTACTTAAATTTGATTCCAATTGCACTTAAAATTTGTACGGCTATATGCAATATTCCATAGAAAAACAGTTTGCTTGAAAATAAAAGTAGGCGTGTGTAAATTCTACCATTATACATATAGTTTAATACATAGTAATGTAAGTTACCTTTAGAAACTAAGCTTAAAGTATTCAAGGAATCATTTGAGTCATTAGAGTAATATTTTACATTAACAAATCTAATAATTTCAAGATGCCATTTCAATTTACAAATGAAGAGTATGCAGATATGATTAATGTGTATGGAAGAGCTGCAGAGAGAGAATATAGAAGACGTTTCGAAATCGTCGTACACCAAATCATACAACATTTTCAGTGGTGTATCAATTTAGTAAGAAACATGGGCAATTTCCCTCACAGGCAAAACATGAACATGTTCCCAGAGATTTTCAACAGCGAGAGGAAGCATTGCAAATTGTTCATATCAATTCAACTGTAAGCATCAGGAAAATCAGTCATCAATTAGAAATTCCCAGAACAAGAGTATGGCAAATATATTTAGTAAGAAACATGGGCAATTTCCCTCACAGGCAAAACATGAACATGCTCCCAGAGATTTTCAACAGCGAGAGAAAGTATTGCAAATTGTTCATATCAATCCAACTGTAAGCATCAGGAAAATCAGTCATCAATTAGAAATTCCCAGAACAAGAGTATGGCAAATATATTTAGTAAGAAACATGGGCAATTTCCCTCACAGGCAAAACATGAACATGCTCCCAGAGATTTTCAACAGCGAGAGAAAGTATTGCAAATTGTTCATATCAAACCAACTGTAAGCATCAGGAAAATCAGTCATCAATTAGAAATTCCCAGAACAAGAGTATGGCAAATATATTTAGTAAGAAACATGGGCAATTTCCCTCACAGGCAAAACATGAACATGCTCCCAGAGATTTTCAACAGCGAGAGAAAGTATTGCAAATTGTTCATATCAAACCAACTGTAAGCATCAGGAAAATCAGTCATCAATTAGAAATTCCCAGAACAAGAGTATGGCAAACTTTAAAAAAATATAATTTATATCCTTTTTATGTTTAAGTAGGTGGGTAGTTGCGCACAGATGAACAGTGTCTAGAATTCTGTTCACGGACGAAGTTCAATTCACGCGTGATGGAAGACAAATTCCCAACACAGATTCAACATGAACGTCTCGTGTGAAATATACAGTAGTCACCTTTTGAATGGAGACTAACGGGTGAAGTTTATTTAAATTTATTTATTTATTTATTGCCATATGTTAAAAAATAAAGAAAGTGACACCCGGTATATATATTAAATACAATTTAAGAAAAACTGCTTGCCTAAGTCCTGTGATATAATAATGAAGGTTATTCTTTAAATGGAAAATCCTGTATATTTTTATATATTCTTTTAATCGCTTTTCACTGATTTCAAATATATAAGGATTGATAGGTTTAGCTGTAATATTTTCGGACATACAATTTACTTATCTTAGTTCATTGCTATACTTGCATCACAAAAATAGCTGCACGATAACAAACTAGACCGAAATAATATTTTTCCAATAACAGAATGGCTTAAAGTTTGGACTTGACAGTTGTATCTAAACTTTTTGTAAAGGCATAAAAGGTATATTTAAATTCATCTCATTTGCATATTTTTGTAAGTACAAAAAAATGATTTTACTAATTTATATTGTAGGTACTGGTTCCACCGGGGATAAAAATAAAATTTTAATTACCAAAATTAATATTTTTGCTAATGAGAATATAATTATTTGACCTTCCAATGGATACACGTGTATCTTTTATTAAGCATTTGAGGTGTATTTTAAGGCATATCAATTTAAATATTAACAAAAAATATCTCTCAGGAATCACGATTAAATTATTGTTTTTATGTAAATTTTTAAACTTTAACTTTAAATGATTTATAGCTGTCAGTTGCGTACAGTTAACTTCAGTATACCACTTTACTTGAAACTTTTGCATTGGAGGAGCTATTATCTAATAATGGAGAGTTCCTAAAAGTCCCGCTTGACTTCCATGCTATGCTATAATACCCAACAGTTTCGCAACTTTTTTTCCCGCCCAAACAAAATATTGATTTATAACGGATTCACTTTCAGCACGTTCGTTAATTATAGCTCTTGAAGTCAGGGTGTGAAATACAGATTTTTCTATCTTGCATCGCTAAATATCTTTATGAAAAAATACCAATTGCAAAATTACCTTCAACAATAATTTCCAGTAAATATGTTTAAATATATAAAAATAAAAAATTACAATTGAGATAGTAATTTTAATAAAAAATGGAGGGCTTATGAAGTCAAATTATTAAAGAAAGTGAGTTTAGTGCCTTATTCCTCAAAAAGAAACAACAATTCAGCTGCGGACAAGTGTTTCGGAGTTCTTGCTCCTCATCAGCGTAGCGAATATATCTTAGGTGACCAAAACTATTGAAAGTAGGAAAGTACAGTACACAGTACTCCGTTTGCACTTTCATACCTCATGTGCCACATTTTGCGCCACAAATGAGAGCAGTCAGTACGAGGAGCCCTATGTGTACTGCTCTATTTCCACCTGGCAAATACAAAATACTTAGTACTGTACTTTCCTACCTTTAATAGTTTTGCTCACCTAAGATATATTCGCTAAGCTACTTTACGCTGATAAGGAGCAATAACTCTGAAGCACATGTCCGTAGCTGCATTGTTGTTTCTTTTTTTGAGGAATAAGGCACTAACTCACTTTCTTTAATTATATGACCTCATAAGCCCTCTATCTTTTATACAAATCCAAATTTTTGCATACTTTGCAAGTAGGTGACGAAGAAAGAAGTTTGAGTATTGCTTGTAGGCCCAAGAGAGTATTTGAATGACCCAGATTTAAAAAAAAAACATCTATAGCGATGAGGCTGCATTTACCACAAACGGTGTGGTTTCCTCACAGAATTGTAGATTTTGGGCGGAGGAAAATCCAAATTGGGTAATCAATGGCAGAAGTTCGCAAAAAATAAATAAAATGGGATACATAAAGAATAATAGAGACTGAGTTGCGTACACTGGTGCTACAGAATAAGATTTATCTATCTTTGTACTCACAATTCAATCAGCTGCGCCAAATTTTTGAACGCTTCTGGATCCAGTTTGAAAATGTCGTTGTACATAAGGGTGCTGCAACAAATACGAACAGTATATTAAATCTGTTTACAATTATACAACTAGATAGAATTTAATTAATAGTTATAAATTTTACAGAAATTTACTAATTAAGTATATTAAATTTATGAAGTGATGATTAATTTAAACATATGTACGGAAATGATTTCATGCAGTTGCTATAGTTTGACAAAAATAATTATTTACTTGAATAACACTAGAAAACAGTTGATAACATTATTAGTTCGAATTTTCGATAGCCCACTTTGTGGGATATAGTAAAGAAGCGTAAACAACAGGAAAATCATGCATTTTCCTTAGAATTAGAAAACACAGTGGCTTTTGACCTACGCTCTTGTGTAAAAGTAAATATAACTAATCTCAAGGTGTACACCTGTACCTTGTCAGTTTTTTGTTAATAGTATTAATAAATTTAGCTCGTGTTACTTCCTATTCTACAGCGTCTCCAGATCGACGCACGAATAGGTGCCCTGTGTTCAAATAAGTATATCAGTATGAAGAAAGTGATAAAAGTTTGTGTATTTCCTACAAGAAAATTTAAGATGATAAATCAAATTAGTCAGTGCAATAAGAAGAAAAGCACAGCTAGGATTAGCCTATTGGGAGCTGGCGGATAAGTTTTTAGTTTTAATTGTATCAGTACTTGTTAACAAATGTATATTATATGATATAGCATGTGATAATTACTTTTCATAAAACTGAAATGTACGTATATATTCCCAACAGAATAAATATCTGTCTTATGTCTTAGTTAAACTGATTCCACATTGCGGATGGCCATATGGTGCGGTCATAAAGTACTTAGAAGTAAACATAAATATTATATCTAGTAAATTTGTCAACAAAATATCACAATCTAACAAGAAATTATATAATAATTTAGGATTTGTATAAACAAACTTATTACTTAAATATTGTAACTACTGCACACTATTCATCAAGCTTAAGTCATACTAAAAGGCCATTTGTAGGCCATTTTTAGGTTTCTAAAATCTGGATATATACAGTGTGGGCAATCTATTTTGGAAATGTAGAAACTATATGTGTGGCTTCGTCTTCTGGAAAGAAATAAATGCATTGGCTTATATTGGTATGTATATATGACTTTTACCATTTATATACAGGGTGTCTGACCGGGAACTGAATCGATCGATATAGAGGAAAGTAGCATTAGAAACTTTTGAAAATTTAGATAATCACTAATGTCGGTGTGGCCAATCCAACTAAATTAATTACAAGCAGCTCCGCTTATACCGGAAGTCGATACCAACTTGCTTATTTCAAATGGAACACCCTATATATTTTAGGGTTTTCTAAAAGAGCATAAAATTCTGAGTCGAAAATATTAGCATATCCTATACCTAAACCTAGCAGTTTCAGATATATTTGACATTTTATAGAAAATTTGACAGGTGCAACGGTTTGCAAGAACCATTATAACTTTCTTCGTGTAACAGGTCCTCATTTGATTCTTGTCACGTAAAAAGAACACAAGGAGATCTACGTTCTACAACTGAAATAAATTCAATAGTATCATACCAAGTGTTCCGTTTTTCGCGTTACATTTTGTCAACTTCAAACCGCGAAAACTTGTTTAGGTCAAATAGAACACCTTGTATTTTTTTACGTCAAGTTGTGTAAAACTGAATTCCCTTTTTTCTGATATTAGTATTGTGGGGGTTAAAGTTACAACTTTTTGAAATATTTGCGATTTTATTAGAAATTCATGAATTGTTGTAATCATTTCATCAAAATAGCTATGATTAGAAAGAATCAGTCATTATCTCATGTTAAAAAATGCCAGCACGTTTAAATTACACCCACAAGACTTTTTAAATTTGTTTATTATTTATGGTGAATGTTATAAAGTAATATCAAGAACTTGCAGCACATTTGCTACTCGATATCCAGAAAAACGGAAACCGTCACCAAACACTGTAAAACGCATACTGGAAAATTTTAAAAATTATGGCTCTGTCAAGGCAAAAATGCAAAGAAGAAAGCCTATGACGATGACGAAAACATTGAAATAGTGATTCTGGGATATTTTCATGCATTTCCAAGGATGTCATTAAGAAGAGCTGCTCTGGAATCGGGACTATGCAAGGATTCAATTCACAGAATCTTATTAAAACATAAGTTTCACCCGTTTTCATTCCATATGGTTCAAGGATTAAAAGAAACAGATTTCCTAAGAAGACAGAATTTTTGTGAGTTTATTCTAATATGGTCTGAGGGTCATGATCCTTATTTGGGAAATATTATATGGACAGATGAAACAAAATTTACTAAAAATGGACCTTTTAATAGATACAATTCGCATTATTGGAGTGACTCAAATCCTCATATGTTCAGAGAGCGTAACTTTCAGGAAAGTTGGCAGTTCAATGTTTACTGTGCCATAAGAAACGATAGAGTGGTGGCATTATAATTTTATAAGGAAAATTTAAACGGTAAATTAAATTTTCTCTTCTGCTAATATGTATAGGTAAATTATTGTTTTTTTTTTAGGTGAAAGATATCTGAATATCTTATAAAATTTGAATAATAACTATTTAGAAAATTTACCTCTCGTCGAACATAGAAACATTTTTTATCAGCACGACGGTGCTCCCCCACATAACGCATATTTAATTAATAATTATTTACAAGAAACTTTTTATGATCAATGGATTGCCAATAATGAACCTTTCTTATGGCCTCCTCGCTCTCCCGATTTATCAGTTCTGGATTATTTCATTTGGGGAACTATTAAAAATAAAGTTTATGAGAGCCCATTAACAACCATTGAAGATTGTATGCAAAGAGTAAGAAATGCATTTCAAAACATATTACAGGATTCAATTAGAAGAGCTACCCATGAGGAACTAATCCGAAGGTGCGAAAAATGTGTCTAGGTTCAAGGGCAGAATTTTGAGCAATTATTAAATTAAAATGAAATCATATTTTAAATTGATCTTATCTCTGCTATTTTAGTACATGCCATATCTTCTATTAATACGCATGTTACAGTGTTAGTGTTATTTTACGTTTTTGTGGATATCGAGTAGAAAATTTGCTGCAAGTTCTTGATATTACTTTATCACATTCTCCACAAATAATAAACAAATTTAAAAAGTTTTCATTGGTATAATTTAAACGGGCTAATATTTTTTGACATAAGATAATGACTGATTGTTTCCAATCATGGCTATTTTGATGAAATGATTACAACAATTCATGAATTTCTAATAAAATCGCAAATATTTCAAAAAGTTGTAACTTTAACCTCCACAATGCTAATATCAGAAAAAGGGGAATTCAATTTTACACAACTTGACGTAAAAAAATATAGGGTGTTCCATTTGACCTAAACAAGTTTTCGCGGTTTGAAGTTGACAAAATGTAACGCGAAAAACGGAACACTTGGTACGATATTATTGAATTTATTTCAGTTGTAGAACGTAGTTCTCTTTGTGTTCTTTTTACGTGATAAGAAGAAAATGAAGATATTTTACACGAAGAATGTTATAACGGTTCTTGCAAACCGTTGCACCTGTCAAATTTTCTATAAAATGTCAAATATCTCTGAAACAGCTAGGTTTAGGTATAGGATATGCTACATATTTTCGACCCTAAAATATATAGGGTATTCCATTTGAAATAAGCAAGTTGGTATCGACTTCCGGTATAAGCGGAAGTGCCAGCTGCTTGTAATTATTTTAGTTTGATTGGGCACACCGACATTAGTAATTATCTAAATTTTCAAAATTTTCTGATGCGTACTTTTCTCTATATAGATCGATTCAGTTCCCGGTGAGACACCCTGTATAATCAAGTCGAATAGTTATTCAACCTCGGAATGAAAGATAAGAAGGCATAAACTCGTATAAATCTTTGTTTTGGCATTTTATAAGTTAGCTTAAAAGTCTCATAGAATCTCATATACGCGAGTCAATATGTAAATATCTTGTTTCTGTTGCTCTAAATAACATTTGAAGTTATTAGAAAAGTTGTAGAGAATAAAATTCTGTACAAATTCGGTCTTAGGCGATTAACCGTTCTCGAGATAGAGCGCAAAGAATGGGAAGCGCAAAGGAAACAAAATATTAAAAAAAAAAAAACCGGTTTTTATGACCTTTGACCTTGAATATCTTGTATAATTGAGAGATGGGAAAAATAGTATAAAGTAAATAATACTAATCGAATAGTGAAACAAAGAAATGTGTTTCCAATAAGCAGCCTTGCGTTTTCAAAACAAAAGCCTGGCTTAAATGGCGCTTACATAAAATAACCTAGATCCATACGGACAGTTTTAAAATGATGTATGTGTAATAATATGCAAATATTTTGAAGTCTTTTCAACCAGTATCCACCAAATATATCAGTAATGTAAATATTTAATGAGAACTTACAGAGTTTGTAGGTCGTTATCCTCTTGAAAGACATCAGCTGGAATTATTTTTAAATGGTTGTTATCTAGATGTCTGCAAAACAGAATAAAAACGTATTAATTAGGAATTTGGGCATGAAAATTGAACATCACCTGCCTGATATGGGACATATATTTAAATAAACTAGAAATAATTGTATCACTTCAATTTTTATTCAAGTTTTATTTTATTAGCTATTTATGATACAAGTGATAGTATTTTATCCACGAGAAATTTTTTTTCTAACCCCAACCAGAAATTTTACCGAACCTCTTCTCTTTCGAAGAGTATTGATCTATTACTTGCCCAACATTTAATAGACAAGGACACCGCCCGCGAAGGATGGTGTATCCACTACACAATCCTCGCCTAAGATGGCATAGCTTATACGCATACACTGATATATAAGCCGTTGGAAGATGTGAGGCGAGGACATGGTCTCCCTTGAAACGTTACTGATCTAAGTACTAGGTCTGACGCTGCTATACATCGCATATCGAAATTTGTACATAGTTAAGACGCATCTACGCTCGCCCCAAATCTCAACTTAGAAACGTCAAATTCGTAATAAATGGTCTTTTATTTGAAGGTGTTGGATAAAGATACCAATATCGTGCATTTTGGACGTCCCAGTTGCAATATCGGGATTGAATGCTTAACATAAATAAACCGTGACTTACAGATATCTGATGCTCCTCAGGTGGTGAAACGTTTTTGGTTCAACTTCTATGATGTTGCAATGAACTAACGTCCTGAAACAAAAGGTATGTTTTTAAACATGTTCTTTCTATTTGAGTTATCTTGTCAGTCCTTTAAAAATCAGACCGACGTCAACTGATCATTGTGGTATAATTATTAGGGACTAAAATTATCACGGCCTATACAGGATGTTCGACAATATATTTTCCAAGTTAATTGGTTTAGAACTAGAACGAATTTGCGAACACGCTTGAGAGAACGGGCACTGAATAAACGCTTCCGGTTTCACCGGAAATAATGCTAACTTTGGATTTTTAAATAGACCACTCTATATATTTTTACATTTTTAGACTCAGGAGGTCATTTTACATACAAATATAGCACATTGAGATAAAAATAAAAAAAAATTAATTTTTCATATAGGAGGCCGTGACCCCGCCGAGGTTATTTTTTTCAATATACTGGTTAATCCTGTTATTTTTTGTAAATTTTGTAATAATTTTCAGAAGATATGTGGTAGAAAAACCCATAAATAGCGGATTGTATTAATGTCTTGCCTTATTCTGTCTTTTAAATCATCGACGTTATTTGGTCTGTTGAAGTAGACTTTCGATTTTACGTAACGCCATAAAAAATAGTCAGGCGGAGTCAAATCAGGAAAACGGGCAGGCCACTCAATTTCACCGCGTCTACAGATCCCCCCATTGGGAAAACTAGACTGAGATAGGCTCTTACTTCCAACGCAAAATGTGGTGTAGCTCCATCCCGCTGATATTTCTATCAATTTCAATAGGGTCATCACCTGGGAAATAATTCTTAACTCTGGAACTAAGAAATTTTGCAAGAAATCCAAGTAACGTAAGCCAGTTAATGTGCTATCAAAGAAATATGGTCCGATTATTTGAGAATTTATAATTCCAGCCCAAAGGTTCACTTTCTCAGGTAACTGAGTATTGGCCTCCATCATCCAATATGAATTTTCTGTACTCCAGCATCTACAGTTCTGTTTGTTGTCTGAACCATTTAAAACGAGTGTTGCTTCATCAGAAAAAGAATGTTTTTTTATAAATAACGGATCATCTTAGCATCTACTACTACTGAATTTTATATGAGAGAAAATTAATTATAAAAGTCAAATTTGACAGATATTTTGTACATAAAATAAACAAACATTTCAAATATATTTCAAAATTTACAAATTTAATTTTCTCGATGAAGAATATACAAAATCAAAAATCTTATATTGCTAGATAAAGAATTAAAAATCCTTTCAAATGAGCTATCACATGCACCCTCGTCCCATTTAATAATAATAATAATAAACACCACAGAAATTAGACAACCCCCAATTCCAGAAACCAGGGCTAGTGCGGAATGGGGTTACACATTGAAAAAACGCGGACATACAACCATTTCCTCCGACAGTGCCGGAGCTAGGATTCGAACCCGGTGGTGCGATGTCCGTGTGATTAATCGCGATTGCCACCTCGCGCCTTAACCCACTCGGCTATCGACCAGACAAACATTTAAACATTTTAAAGGGGTAGGTGCCAAGGAAGTTAAAGGAGGAGGTATAAAATTATGCTAAAAAAATATCATTTTAGAATTAAAAATTGACGTGTTTTAAGATTTTACTCATAAATTGTTACGTAGATAATGATTTATCCGTTACTTATCATTGTATCTCAATTCGACAGCAGCATTTGTAAAAGGGAACTGATAGGATCAATACATAAAATAAATTGTCTATAAAATTTTAAAGAAGTGAATGTACACACAGTAACGTGTTTTTGAATGATAATTCATATAAGTAAAGCAATTGCATTTAAATGAATATAAATTTGAACACAGCGATTTCAAGCGATTAAACATTTCGATAGACATTATTTTTTCGAGCAATTGGAAATTTTGTTATCGCACCAAAGTTATCGCTTACACTTACACTCCGATTGCATCGAGCAAGGTGGTGGTTTCGTAATATATCAGCACATCCGACCTTCAAAGTTTAAATTAACGTTCAAATACTAGCATAAGTTTCATATTAAGACGTGGTAGAAAATAGTTAATATATTAATGCATAACGAGGAAAGTTTTAATTATATTTACCCTTAAAGGAAGTATATGCAATATGGAGTCAAATAAAAGGAAATTAACATGTGCAGATATACATTTATTTTACATTTAGTGAGTAAAAGTCAAATGACGTAGGAATGCCGAGGAGAACTAGGAGTCTTGACCCACAATTAGTGTTAGCCCAATAAAATGGGAAAATTTTGATGAAATAATTCAGAGCGGGCTGAAATTTTGGGAACAGGCTTATTTTGTGGTAATTTTTTACATATCAAAAGTCCCCACCCATAGACACCGGCGGAAGGGACGGGGGGAGAAAACATTTTGTGATCCGAACGACGATTTTTGAGATTTTAGCGAAGAACGCGCGCGGTTCGCTTGCGTCGCAAAACTGTCAAAATTTCAAAAGAATGTATCTCAACTCCAATAGGTCGTACGAAGTTAAACAAAAAATGAAATTGTGCGAATTTTTATTACCTATAATTTTCATGTGTAGATATTTTACAATAAAATTGATACTTTCTGAGCTTTTTGGGAAAGAACGATTTTTTTACCTATCAAAAACTACCACAAAATAAGCCTGTTTCTAAAATTTCAACCCGGTCTGAATTATTTCATCCAAATCGACAAATTTCGTCACATTTTATTGGTCTATGTGGGTTCTTGAACATTGTGGAATAGAAGACATCGAGAAACACTTTGAATCACAAGAGATATCCATGTGGTTAATTAAAACTGCGTTTGGAAGACTGACACTCAACCAATCATGGCGTTGCACAATTTAATGCGAGGGATCAGAATAAAGAAAATGAGGTATTAGCACAATAATTCCAGGGTAATATCAACGTTTATTTTCAGAATTGTCACACATTGTTTGCCTTTTCTGAATGAAGGAACGGATAAAGATTCATTATTTGACATACTAGACATCATATTTAACCGAGATTGGTTGGAAAGGGTAGAAAAAACTATATTGAAAAAGTTTCTATCACAGAACTTTCAATTGCTGTTTGATATAAGTCTTACGACGTAATGTGTACTGCTATGAGATCAAATGAACTGAACTTCTTATCGACGTTCTCCAGATAAACTTTTCCTTATCTATAAGTCTTTTAGTTCCTACTGTTTTCTACAGCAGCAGAGTAACTAATTGATTTTTTACTACTCTCTCCCATTCCCAAAAATACTTATTTATTTATTTTATTGAAAGAAAACTAAATAATAATTAACAAAATAAATCTATGATTAGTATAATCCTAAAAATTGTAATCTAATATTTTAAAAGCTACAGTTATTGTGTAGAATTAAGAACAACACTTCGAATTTTGGATATATTAGTACTAAAAACATCTATATCATTGCAGTGGAGAAAATAACAGCAAATTTGTTCTTGGAACAGGCAAATGGCAGAGAGACGAATGCGAGCGAGTCTGGAAATTAAGAACATGAAATCTAATGCAACTAAGAATTTCAGGGCAGTCAACAGTGGCATTTAATATCTTAAAAAGGAATACAAGAGAATGATACACACGATGTAGTTGAAGATCACTTGTTTTGAATCTATGTAATAAATCACAATGTGGAAAACCTCTTTCGCCCTCTCTGGATAATTTTCAGAATTTTTGAACCAAAAGTATTTAAGAAACCGTCTCTCACCTCACAAATGAATTAAATAGTTTTAGTGTATTTTCGCTAAATTTAAGGATTTTTTTTTAGCGAATTTGATTGATATGGCAAACAAAAGATAACTTTGGGTCGAACATAACTCCTAGATCTTTGAAATAACTGCAGCTCTTCAGTTCTTCATTATTAATTGTATAGACAAATTTTATTGGATTTTGTGCACGTCACAGAGCTACACTTTGAAGTATTTAACTGTAAATTGTTTACGCTACACCAAGACTAGCTGTTAAGCCAATGACTATATCATTTATAAAAGTTAAAGAGCAAAGGTCCAAGCACAGAACCTTGGGGGACACCTGATGTCGCTGCGATATTTATAGACTAAAATCCACGGTATTGTACATTTAATCGTCTATTTAATAAGTAGCATTCAAAAAAGTTTAGGAAGTGCTCGGTTTTCGCTAAAATCTCGAAAATGGTCATTCGGATCGCGAAATGTTTCAAATGAAAGTTTTATAGAATTATTGAACAATTTCCTTTCACTTTTCATTTCCATTCGATCAATATTGGCAGAGATATGAATTTTTAAACATCTCTATAGTGCGTTCTGAATTATTTCATTCAAATTTTCCCATTTTACTGTGCTAGTGATTAAAGAGAATATCAAATATTATAGTTCAAATGTGCTTTTAGAGGGCGGAATATTAAACATAATATTTTTAGTCGCAAACTCCTCTATAAATCCTTATTTTACTATAAGGAACCTAACCTTGTAACTTGTAATTCAGCGCTCGGCGGGGCACATAGCCCGGAGAGTAGCTGTTGGTTGCAGTCTGGTTAGGTTCCTTATAGTAAAATAAGGATTTATAGAGGAGTTTGCGACTAAAAATATTATGTTTAATATTCCGCCCTCTAAAAGCACATTTGAACTATGCTAAGCCAAGTCAGGCTATTTATTTTTCGATTGCAACAGACACTGGACCGCTGGATGGCGCCTGCTGGCTGTTTTACATGTCGCTATTGTGAAAATACCGGGATGTACTATAGTCAAAGGATTCTCATGTCGGTCGTCGCATACCTACCTTGTACTGACGAGAGCCAACAGCTCGAAACTGCAGTCTGCAAGTGGTGTGTGACGACTGGCACGGGAGCTCCTTTAAGTAGGATCAGTCTTTCGGCTGGTGTTTGTTGCAATCGAAGCATTAGCGTTTTGATGGTAATATGCAATTATTACACTTAACGCGCCAGGCTTGTAACTTGTAATTCAGCGCTCGGCGGGGCACATAGCCCGGAGAGTAGCTGTTGGTTGCAGTCTGGTTAGGTTCCTTATAGTAAAATAAGGATTTATAGAGGAGTTTGCGACTAAAAATATTATGTTTAATCAAACATTATGTTTTCAAATAATTTACTAAAATGAACATGAACATCCCACACCACAAATTTACAGAAAATCTATGTAGGGAGTTCTTTTGGATTATTAATAATAATAATCAATATACCACAGGTAATGACGACCCCCTTTATTCCGGGAGGCTCTAGAAGAGCCTTGTGTGGGAGAGGGCTACACATTCAGAGACAAGGGGCTCACACCCGATATCTGTCTATAGTGGAAAAATTCCTCTCACAGTATTTTCCACTGCCACGACTGGGGGTCGAACCCGGAACTTTTGGGTGAGAGGCAAGTGCGCTTACCTCTCGACCATCAGTCATACATATATTGCTTGAGGATTCTCGTGACTCCAAATATGAAAATTTCGAGTATTATTTATACCATCACGGTAAATTGGAATTCATCGGTAAACAATACTCTTAACATTGTTCGTCTGTGGGACAAAACCCAGCGGCATAAAGTTAACCGAAATACTTCGTCTCACTTGGCACCAACTATTGATAAAGATGCATATGTTCGCCTTTAATAGTTCTTCAAACTCTGGTTTGAGGAATATTTAATTGTTAACCAAATTCTTCTTGTGCTAATTTTTGGGTTCTGGTCAACCATATTTAAAATCAAATTTTTATCTTGCCGGGTCTGCCTAAAAGGATGTCCTATTTTCTTGATTGAGGGACTGCTTCCAGTTTGAGAAAGATATCTAAACACTCTATAAAATGTTTTATAATCTGGTACACGTTGATTTCCAAATAGACGTCTGTATTCCCTTTCAGCAGCTTTTGCATTACCATTGCAATATCCATAGACAAAAACCATATTTGCGTATTATCTATTCGTGTATGTAAACGGCATGATTTAGAATTATTACAAGACAATCTTGTAACCAGTAAAAGCAACAGTGGTGACATGACACTTCTTAATTAATTGAATATTCCTCAAACCAAAGTTTGGAGAACTACTAATGATTTGCAATGAAATTAAAAACAATTTAGAGATTGTTAGAAAAGGTATAAATCAAATGATAAATCGATCAAGAAAATGTATTGAATTTCGTGGTGGTCACTTTGAAAATAAACTGTAATTCAAAATAATTTAATTGGATTTAGTAAGTTTCACTGATTTCTTATGTTGTAGTTAAATCGTTAATTTTTATTTTTTATTATTTCGTTAAGCTTATCAATGACACATTCATTACAAAATATTTTTTTTTATTTTACCAGGTATATGTGATGAATTTTGGTAGTGCAGATAGAGGACAAAACAATTATATGTAAAAGAAAAAAAAACGAATCCTCAACAATTTAATTTTTTTATTTCAAAAATGAAACGGTGCCTAAATATTTTTTATGGGATGTTGTATCTTTCTAGGTGTAAGTTAATATTTTCATGTCAAATATTTTAGAAACAGTATACAGAGTGTTATTTTCTACGAATAATGAAGAGGTTGAACCCCCCAGTGTATTAATTAATAATAAATCCTGGTCACGGCACCAGTGAAGGGGTTGTGGGGTACTCTGGTTAATTACTAAAAGAAAGTACAGGTAATTATGTTTTCTAATTAATTAATTACCATTTATTTATCTGAAGGATAAACAAATAAAATTGGCCATTTGCGTGATCGTCTAGTTTTGTTAGTGTGGGACCCAAATTTCCTTGTGTGTGTGTAGTAACCCTTTTATAATTACCCCAGGTTTTTTTAATAATATTACTTGTTTCTGTCTGATACTATATACCTTAGAAAATTAATCACTCTGTTAATTTAAATACCTGGTAAACTTGAACATACTGTCTATTAATTGAGAGACTTAGTTAATTATAGATGTTATTTATGTAGTATTTTATTACTCAAGATTGCACTGTACATTTATAGTTGAAATTTGTTTTCTATTTTGCTTTGAAACAAAACCATTTATTTAGTTTATTATTTATATGACGAAAAAGGTAAAGATGAAAGCATAAGACAATAATTGATGGGAAAAAATAGTAAAAAAAAACATATTATTTTATATAAATTGATGCAACAATAGTCGAACATGAAATCAAAAGTAATCCAAATATTTGAGACAATTGTCTAAATATTATAATAGGAAACTTGCGCCGCTATAATAATGACCATACTATAGATATACTGAGTGTTTTGATGCAATAACAAGAACTGAGATACAAAAGTATGCTGTTATTTTAATAGTAATTAGAGTTGTGGCAATGGCCTGATAATGATAATCTATAATAGAACTGTTAGCAATCGCTAGGTAATAATGGTTTATAATTAAAGTTATTAGCAATAGCCAAATTATGAATCGAATGCAAAACAAAGGATAAGAAGCATGTCATGTTTGTACATTATCAAAATTAAGTTGAGAAATGAGCATTAAATACTCATGTAAAAGATCATAGAACGTTGAGGAAAAATCCTTTGATTATAATTAAAACAAGCAGTCTACCAAATTTTGTATGACTGTCCAACAACGTAAAACAAGGTTGGTAGATGTAAATCAAACAGACGAGACGTCCCGGTTCAGTACTCGACGAAAAGTAAACCCTTCTTAATACGAACAAGTTTACGGGCTAATTAACCCAGCACTGACCGATGGCCTGTACAGTTTGTGAGAGCAAGGTAATTAAATGGATGGATTGTTATTAAACAATTATAGAAAACCAAATATATCGCTGGTGAGAAATCTCAGATAATCATTTGAAAGATAAACATTACTATGACGTGTCCAAAATTAGGCACACAGTAGCCTTATTAAGTACATCAAATGAAAAATAATGGAAGTGAAAGTTTCTTGTCATTGCATAAACGCAGAAAATATATAGTGCTTGAATATAAACTTGTTATTTTCCAAACGCAAATCTCCCTAGTAAAACATTCAGAAAGTACAATTTTATGAATTAAACTCGTGAATGAATTCATAACTAAGTAAACTGTAATATAACCTTATCCTGTTTCCTTGTTAAAAATCAAAACTTCATGAAATAAAATCTAATATTCTTTTAGTACCACAAATGCGTTAATTTCCCCTATTACATCCTGTCGAAACCAGAATATGAATGCAATTGCAAATAATAAAATAGAGTTTCGAAATAAGCAAGCGATCACTTTTAAAAATTTATGCCTGCTGAATTTCTGTGCGCTCTGTATATCGTTATATCGCCCGTGAATTCTGTCCCCCAGGTTCTGCATGCTGAACGTCCTCGTCGAGCATGTCGGAGGTTAGGAAGGATTCGTTAAAATAAGATGTAAGTTATAATATTGTTTGGCTAGTAGTTTAGACGGCTGGCTTAGTGAAAATATCCATAAAATAATTTATTAAGCTCTGCGAAACTCGCGACGAGGCTTAGAATGGATTTCAAAGGCAGATATAAAAGCTCGGCGAAAATATCGCGACGTAGCTTAAAATGTTCTCTCTTCCGATGCCGTCTATCTTCTCTTCTTTAAATACAACGTCGTCTTCCTTTTATATGGTAAAAATGTCCGTCCTTGCATGACTTAAGATAGAAAACGACAGGCGATTTCACCATGTGAGAGGTAACAGAAGTACTTGACGCTTATCGTGTCCATGGTAAACAAATTCTGTGACTAGACTCGATTTTTAAGTAAATTATTTCGTACAAATGTAGCGTTTAACGTTGCTTTAAAATAATGTAATTTTGAAATGCATTCTGGTAACTTTATTGTGTTCAATATTAAATGTGTAAATAATTGTAAAAATGAAATGAATTAACTGCAAGAATTACTTGAATTTGGAAAATAGATAAGAAAAAATTAAATTTATATATGGGGTATATACAGGGTGCTTCACTCTCCCCCACGTTTTTTTTTGTATAATAATTACGTAGTCAATTATTTGCAAAACACGGACACAACCTCACGGATCTGTGGTACCAAAGATTTACAATTTGTCCCTAACCCTAACTGCATGAAGTTTCAATTAAATTTAATTAGATGATTGAATAACTTTCCCCTAGCTTATGTTACGTTGAATGAATTTAATCTAAGCTTACTCAGTTATGAAAGTAAAATAACGAATAAAATTAAATTGAGAAAAAGAGTTGAGTTCATGTCAAATATTTTAGAAACAGTATACAGAGTGTTATTTTCTAGGAATAACTTAAAAATATTTTTATTCTGGGTCCGGTTCTGATATTTTATTAATATCCCAGGCATTAGATGGTGAATGAACCTACGGTAATCAAAATACAAAATTTCATCGGATTCCGTTTACGCATTACAGATATATGGCGAAAAGAAAATTCTTCCACAAAATATAATACGCAAACGGGGCCACTTCAGCCATTACTGTATGGGGATTTAAGATCACCTCAATGTTCTCTATCTTTTGGTAAAGTACAACCCTCACCTCACGAATCATCCTGTATAAAGACATAAATTTGTTTGCTTGAACGGAAAAGGTAATCTCCACCTTTGAATGATTTTAATGAAATCTTTCACTGTTCCATAATTTGAGGTTCCGATAATGTTACAGATTGTGTCATCACGCTACGCCAAGAAGGGGGGTTAGTAGTGTTTAAGAAGATGCAGCGCAAATTCTAACTCGCTTTCCGCTGCAGGCTATGTCAAGGACGAAGCCAAATAGCTATTGCACAATATTGTTATTATTTGAATTAAAGATAATATGTGTTGTTCTTATCGTACGATGAACTATATTTTGGTAAGTATAAGAACTTGTACCGCCCAGCAATAGTAAATAATTAGGTACTTTACTCTTAAAATTATTGCAAGGGGCGAAACGAAGGTCTGCTACATCATCTGTTCATGTGGGTTCTAAATATGAACTATCATCAACTTTATCAATTTACAACAATTACACAGATTTTACGCAAATAAGTTGTGCGAGTCATTATTTATGTTACTATATTTTTTTTATAATTGACTTTTGTTATCTTTAGTCTGACCTTAAACCTTAAATAAATAATTTGTGCAAAGATTTGAATTTAATGAGCCACCACGTGTTTCATAATTAGTATTAATGGAAATTGAGAAAGTATAAGAAAGTAGTTTTAAGATGACTATCAAAATCTCTGAGAAAATTGAGGAAACCGAAAAAAAATGGCCACAGTTTCTAGCAGTATTATCAGGTTAGTGTTGAACTGAAAAAAATATTTAATTTGAGATAGCTACTGCAAGTATATTATAACCGTGTAAATTGATCAGATAATAAACTGTCAATTTACAGAATATATACAGAAGAAAGAAAATATATAAATTGTATAAGAGCAAATAAAAAATTAAATCTAGGTTTAGATATAAGTCACTCTAGTTTAGACAGAAACTGCCGCTGTTATTTACACCTCTCGAATCAATGTACAAAAAAATTGCATATGAAATATAGTAATTACCAAGCGATTTATTTATATTCTGTCTAAATGCTCAAAATTTTTATAAAAATAAGGACGAAACAGTAAAGTATGTAGTTAGCTATAATCCTATTGTGTTATTTACTACTGAAACGTGCATAACAGATGATTTTGCTGATGGTGAATTAAAGCAGGATATAATTTAATCCGCTGCAATTCAAGTAGTAGATATGCGGTGGGAGTAAAAATTCACATTAAAAATGGTATTAGAGTTTACAATATAAGAATGTTAGCTTATGAGAAAATATTCTGTGTACTGTGTATTGAATCTAAATTTTTAAATGTTTGTTATTGTTTAATTCTCATATACAGATCTCCCTGAAAAATAGAAACTGCTAAATGCAATCACGATGAAAAAAGCATTGATAACACGAAAAAGAATGCTAGATAAATTGGGCAAATTTAAAGGAATTAATAGGTAATAATAAAAAAGCCCAACCTCGCTAAATACATTAAATTGTAATTGAGTTGAATATGATGATAAAGACAAAATTACTAGTACACTTAACACTTATTATACAAGGTGTCTCACTGGGAACTGAATCGATCGATATAGAGAAAAGTAAGCATCAGAAAATTTTCAAAATTTAGATAATTACTAATGTCGGTGTGGCCAATCCAACAAAAATAATTACAAGCAGCTGGCACTTCCGCTTATACCGGAAGTCGATACTAAATTGCTTATTTCAAATGGAACACTCTATATATTTTAGGGTTTTCGAAAAGAGCATCAAATTGTGAGTCGAAAATATGTAACATATCCTATACCTAAACTCAGCCGTTTCAGAGATATTTGACATTTTATAGAAAATTTGACAGGTGCAACGGTTTGCAAGAACCGTTATAACTTTCTTCGTGTAAAAGATCCTCATTTGCTTCTTGTCACGTAAAAAGAACACAAGGAGAACTATGTTCTACAACTGAAATTAATTCAATAATATCATACCAAGTGTTCCGTTTTTCGCGTTACATTTTGTCAACTTCAAACCGCGAAAACTTGTTTAGGTCAAATGGAACACCCTATATTCTTTTACGTCAAGTTGTGTAAAATTGAATTCCCTTTTTTTGATATATTGTATGGGTTAAAGTTACAACTTTTTGAAATATTTGCGATTTTATTAGAAATTCATGAATTGTTGTAATCATTTCATCAAAATAGCCATAATTAGAAACAATCAGTCATTATCTTGTGTCAAAAAATGCCAGCACGTTTAAATTATACCTACGAAAACTTTTTAAATTTGTTTATTATTTATGGAGAATGTGATAAAGTAATATCAAGAACTTGCAGCACATTTCCTACTCGATATCCACAAAAACGCAAAATAACACTAATGACAATAATGCGAATTGTGTCCATTTTTAGTAAATTTTGCTTCATCTGTCCATATAATATTTCCCAAATAAGAATCGTGACCCTCAGACCTTATTAAAATAAACTCACAAAAATTCTGTCTTCTTAGGAAATCTGTTTCATTCAATCCTTGAACCATATGGAATGAAAACGGGTGAAACTTATGTTTTAATAAGATTCTGTGAATTGAATCCTTGCATAGTCCCGATTCCAGAGCAGCTTGTCTTAATGACATCCTTGGAAATGAAAATATCCCAGAATGACTATTTCAATGTTTTTGTCATCAACAATAGGCTTTCTTCTATGCATTTTTGCCTTGACAGAGCCATAATTTTTAAAGTTTTCCAGTATGCGTTTTACAGTGTTTGGTGACGGTTTCCGTTTTTCTGGATATCAAGTAGCAAATGTGCTGCAAGTTCTTGATATTACTTTATCACATTCTCCATAAATAATAAACAAATAATTTAAACGTGCTGGCATTTTTTGACATAAGATAATGATGAAACATGATTACAACAATTTATAAATTTCTAATAAAATCGCAAATATTTCAAAAAGTTGTAACTTTAACCCACACAATGCTAATATCAGAAAAAAGGAAATTCAATTTTACACAAATTGACCTAAACAAGTTTTCGCGGTTTGAAGTTGACAAAATGTAACGCGAAAAACGGAACACTTGGTATGATATTATTGAATTTATTTCAGTTGTAGAACGTAGTTCTCCTTGTGCTCTTTTTACGTGACAAGAAGCAAATGAGGATCTTTTGCACGAAGAAAGTTATAACGGTTCTTGCAAACCGTTGCACCTGTCAAATTTTCTATAAAATGTCAAATATCTCTGAAACGGCTAGGTTTAGGTATCGGATATCCATATTTTCGACTCAGAATTTTATGCTCTTTTCGAAAACCCTAAAATATATAGGGTGTTCTATTTGAAATAAGCAAGTTGGTATCGACTTCCGGTATAAGCGGAAGTGCCAGCTGCTTGTAATTATATTAGTTGGATTGGCCACACCGACATTAGTAATTATCTAAATTTTAAAAATTTTCTGATGCGTACTTTTCTCTATATCGATCGATTCAGTTCCCGGTGAGACACCCTGTATAGGCAACATAGAGGATGTGATCGTTAGCATTGGTGTAAACATTGTTAATAAGGAGAGTGTGTTAGAAACAATACCTAAAATGAACTGCACCATGTCTTCCTTTGATTTGATTTCATTGACAAATCTAAATAAAATAGTAAGTAACCAAGCAAGAAAATACGAGAGATAGATGAGATAAAGAAGGAATCAACAAAAAACACTTTCCATGTAATTGGTTATCCATATAAGTTGCGGATAAAGTGAAGTTTTCTTCTTCTTCTTCAGTTATGTCACAGGAAGCGACGAAGGCCCCGGTACATTATTAAACCAAATGTCTTACGGGGCTCTCAATATTTTAAGATCCGAAATTGCTTTATGCCAATAGATACGGCAAGAAACTTTGTTATCCATCTGTAGATAAAACTGGAAACGAAACGTCTCGTCGTACAAAAAACCGATAGCAGTTTTTACTCTATGTATACGAATATGATAATCCTATGCCAATTATTTTCTAAAAATAACTATTATTTCCCATACACTTCGTATAGATACGAATGCGTAGGAGTAGCGGTGGCGACAGTTTTCCCATTAATTTTTTTTCTTCGTATTTCAACTACTTTATTAGAGAAATATTTTTTACTAGACAAATTAACTGCCAAGACTCTTTATATGATTTACTGAAATATTTCAGCTCGGTTTTTATATCCCGCAAACCAATTATGGTGTCTTTATGACGGTAACTCTTATTAACGCTTAGTTTTACGTTAAAAAATTGGCATTTGGACGCTGCCGAATTGGCAGGTTTCATTCCCTTGCGTCAGAACAGGAGGAAGTGTATAATCCGTACTTTTACAAGTCTACTTTTAATGTATTCAAATTATTAAGATTCTGGCTTTTGTGTTAAAATACTAACACAAGTATGTACATTTCAGCTCTCTTTGCTGCGTTCAACTCCGGTCTACACTTTGGATGGCCAAGTCCTTCTCTCCCGAAAATTCTATCTGAGGAATATGCCTTCAACGTCACCACGGAAGAAGCATCTTATATAGCAATTATAGGTAGGTGATTTATTTTTACCACTGATAAAGAAAGTACGAATAATTTCAAAGTAATTACTATAAATTATCATTTGTCCGAATCCCATCTTTAAAGTTTCTGTTTATTTCATCGCAATCACGAAAATAATAGAGTACTGAAAAATCAAAATAACAATTGTTTATAACTGCGTTATATTATTTTAGGTCCTGTAGGAGATTTGTTCGGTAGCATACTATACCCAGCAGTAGTAGACATAATAGGAAGAAAAAACACCATTCTGCTGATAGCTGTTCCGCAAATTATATCGATGTCTATGATCTACTTTTCTTTTTATTCAAAAATCTTGTTGTACTTTGCCAGATTTATCGGGGGGCTGGCAGAGGCAGCCTGCTTTACGATCATACCACTTTATATTGGAGAGGTAAGATACTTTATAATAACTGTATTAAGTTTGCTTCAGTAGATAAATGAGTTCTGTAACATCCTCCATCATCACCTTTATATCTTCAGCTTCAGTCCTACCCCAGCCTAATGTAACTGGTCGAAATGTATAATAAATGAGTTCTGTTATATCCTCCACCATCACCTTTATACTTTTAGTCCTTTTCCAAACTAATGTGATTAGTCGAAAGGTATTCTGGAGCGATGGGAGGTATTATAGATATTGAGAAAGATAATATAATTAGCCCATAGGGGCAAAATAATGGAACCTGGTTGGAAAATATTCATCACCAACAAAATTAAATGGGAGGAATTATAGGAATACCGTTTCACTCCAAACAATTTGCCTATCAACCTGGCAAATCAACAATAAATGCTCTATATTGCCCGGTTCGAGGCACTGAAAAAACATTTATGGCTAAGGAAGTATGTGCTTTTGTAGACATGAGGGTGCTTTTGATAACACTTCCTATGAATCCATACAAAGAGCCGCCGAAAAAAGGGGAATACGGTCCCCTACAATTAAACGTATACAATCCATGCTCAGAAGCAGAGTAATCACCACAAGTGTGGGGTAGGAGTCAACTACGGTGATTGCAGTGAGGAGTTGTCCACAAGGTGGAGTCCTATCGCCCTTGTTGTGGTCAAAGGTGGTCGATGATCTCCTCTATAATTCGAGCTTCAACGTCTAGGGTTATGCAGATGACCTTTTCGTAACTGTGAGAGGCAAAAATGAGGTTATGATCTCAAACCTCATGCAAATTGCCTTAAACATAATATCCAAATGGTACTCGTCAGAGGGGCTTAATGTCAATCCGAGCAAAATAGTTATTGTTCCGTTCATCAAAAAGACAAAACTTAATCTTAGAACTCCTATGCTGAATGGAAAGATGCTAAACTTTCCAGTGAAGTCAAATATCTGGGAGTAATCATGGATCAAAAACTTACCTCGATCTCGCATCTGGAAAGTATACTAACTAAAGAAACAGCTGCTACTTGGTCGTGCCGTAGGCTATTTGTTAAGACTTGACACATTGGTATTACTTTTCGATTGTCAGACCTATGGTGTTTTACGCATCATGTGTATGGTGGACAAAAACAGAGGAAAAAATAGTACAAGGAAAGTGACAGAAATTGAAACGACTACAGGAGCAATGTAGTTGTATCCCAGAGCAGCTATGGAGGCAATGCTTGACCTATTTTGCACTTGCATGTAAGGAAGGAGGCAGCACTTAGTGTCTTAAAACTGCACCAGGCACTTAAATTTAAGCCAGGCGGTCTGGTTGGTCACTTAAGGATTCTAGAGTTAGTCCATTTGGAGTCCATGACCAAAACTCACGGACTCAATGCCAATCAAAGAGGACTTTGACTGCCTGTTTGACGAGTTGATTGTACGCCGCCAGACGAGCAGGGTAGAGGAACTGCAATTGGAACAAGGATGACCCATCTGGCATACGGATAGATCTAAGATGGCTGAAGGGGTACGAGTAGGCGTAGCAGGGCCTAAATGTGGACTATCCAGAGCACTCGGTAACACCCCAACTATCTTCCAGGCAGAAACTCAGCTCTAAGGTCCTATACCTTCGAGTCTAAAATTGTAGACAATCCCTGAAGCACTGGTTACCTTGATGTGGGTATGAGGAGGTATAAGGTAACGAACTTACTGACAGCTTTGTGAAAAAAGGAGCTGCAGCACCATTTCATTGGACCTGAACCGTTTTGTGGCCTGGCTGAAGGACACATAACGGAGGAGATCTAGAAATGGGAAAAGGATCAGAAAGAGTCCTACTGGAGGATACTCCAGGCCAAATACAAGCGGAAAGTTTATAACTTATTCGACAAAGAATGCCAGAAGGCTTCTGGAACTTAATAAGTCCAAATTAAGGCTGATAACAGGCCTTCTAATAGGCCACTGCCCCTGAAATATCATCTCAAGAATATGGGCAAGACTGTAGTCGAGAGATGCAGATATTACGATACTGCAACTGAAGCTGCGGAACATATACTTTGTGAATGCAAAGTATTAATCCGCTCTTGGAACAGGCGGAATTAATGCCTGAAGATATAGGGAAATTACCCCCCAGGAAAATCACAAGTTTTGTAAAAAGTCTGAGAATTCTGGGCAACAACTAGTTGCAAAATGATGAGAGGTGTCATGGAGCTTTTTTTTTAGTTCAACGTTGGTCATGGAAAATTACTTTACTATTATTCGTAAAACCTGTATTCCGCGAAATATGCACTCCTGGAAACAAACAATGTTTCTTGGCGTATATCGCATCAAATTCTTCTAATTTAAGCCCTTGACTTTCACTGGCCCTCACTTTCAGTAGCAATGTTTGTTTCAGGTATCCGAACCCAGTATACGTGGAATCCTGGGTTCATTCTTCTCCTTGATCCTGATTCTAGGAATATTGGTGGTCAATATAGTCGGCTCCTACTTAACGATACACACAGCCGCTCTGATTTTCGCAACATTGCCAGTATTGTTCCTTATAATATTTTCTCAGATGCCGGAGAGTCCTTACTATCTAGTGATGAAATTAAAGATAGCCGAAGCGAAAATATCGCTACAGAGACTTAGAAGAAAAACAAACGTCGACGAGGAATTAAAGCTGCTTATAAATGACGTCAATAGGCAGATGTCGGAGCCTGGGAGCTACAAGGACCTCTTCATCATCAAATCCAACAGAATGGCTTGTATTGTAATGTTCGGGTTAAGAATCATCCAGCAGTTCAGCGGCATATCAGCATTTTCGTTGTATATGCAAGTGCTTTTTGAGAAATCCACCACAGTGCTCTCAAAGGACATTGCGTCGACCCTCATATTTGGAATACAGTTGTTTATAAATATCATAGCCGCCTTGATTATAGACAGGACTGGGCGCAAGCCTTTGCTTACACTGTCCTGCCTAGGTTGCTTTCTTACGTTGTTATTCGAAGCTGTATATTTTACAATTCAAGATTTTACCTCTATAGATGTGTCCAGCTTGGACTATCTGCCACTGATCGGTATTATAATTTTTACAATTGTCTTTGCAATAGGACAAGGTAACGTTGTCAATCTTTTGATCGGGGAGATGTTCTCTTCCAGCATAAAGGCCAAAGCTAGCTGCCTGATGAACATCATCTTTGCCATTACGATGACTATGGCTACGAAATTTTTCCAGTACACATCCGATGCGATCAGCCTGTGTGTTCCTTTTTATTTATTTGGGATTTGCCAATTTTTAGGTGGTATTTTCTGTATTCTCTATGTACCCGAGACCAAAGGAAAGACGCTGGAGCAAATTCAGCAGGAGCTGAAGGGAAAACGGAAGAGTATAGTAGCTGAACGTTAATAATTCGCCAAAATTGATCCTTGCCCTTAAGATTTCAAATTCTGTAGAAATATAAGCTGTAATAGTAAATATTCGTCGAGATGTTTACAAAACGATAATATTGTAAAGATGGTTTTCAAGTTAGTTCAGAACTAGGACTTTTAAACAGTTCGTCTCAACAATTCGCAACGGTTTGATATGGAGGTCTGTCGATACCAAGGAAAATAAACGAATCTATTAGAAGGAACATAGTTATTAAGACAAAAGGTGGATTTGACTTGTTTACGGAAGAAAAGTTATTTCAAACATTCATAGTAGTGAAGTAAAAATAAATTTAAAAAAAAATCGAAATAAAGAAAATTCAAAAATTCAAATATAAATCTACTACCTTTTAAATTTAATTTCAATACTTAGATTTTTACGTAGTTAGTATGTGTTTCTTATTATAAAATATTTTATGAAAAAGACAAATAGGTTAGCTAAAATGCAAGTAAAAATTATTTGGAAATTTTTTATAGTATGGTTTTCTTTGTATAATAAGTTGGAATAGTAGTTTTTATAACTCTTAGAAAAAAGAAAAAAATCCAACGTAGTCACATTGTGGCTTTAAGGAATTTTATTGTACCCGGACGTGCATGTGTTTACGGAATTTCCACCTTTGCAGAAAATCGGGTCAAATTTTTTTATTTTAGCTTATTTCATTTTTGAAGAAAATCAAATTTTCAAAAACTTTTTCTGTTACGATTTTTCGCTAAAATCTATACATCCCAAGTTAAAAGCAAGTTTAGTAACATGTTGGCATATACCCGGTGACCCAGACCCAGACCCCCCCCCCACTTTTTTCTACAGTTTTAAAAATAAAATTCTGAAACTTGGGAAATCAAATATATGTATCAATGGCCACATTTTGATCATTCGGTGTGTGTTAAAAAAATCACTTCCGGTATGGCCAAAAATTGCCACAACTTTCTTATTTTAAATAACACCCTGTATATTTAAGTCATTTTTCTCATAAAGCTGTACTTTCTCTCTCCAACGCTTTCTTCAGATTTAAAATTGGATGAAAAATAACCTTGGAAATGGCATTTATTTACTATTTCTAGTTGGCTGTGGAATTCGGGAACAAATTTTAAAAATTTCGAAGGATATCTTTCATAATATAGACGTGCAGCCCCATGGGCATTTTTCTGACATTCGTCGTAAATTAAAAGTAAATCTACCTTTTCATTTTGTGTATATTACATCGTAAATCATATCTTATTTTGAATAAAGCACCTAATTATAAATTTACGCCTCTATTTCACTCAACAATAGTATTTTGACAGAGGCTGTGTGCAATTTTTCATTTGTTTTTTATGGCTTGCTATAAGATATGGACACAATTCGAAGCGCTTCTACAAAAATTGGATTTATGACAAATTGAATTTCAATGAAATGGAAAAATGGGAAAATCATTTTCAAATCCAAGCAAATGAACAAAATAGGCCAATTTTACATTTAATTTGTAGAGAAATACCCTTTTATTCAAATTCAAAGTTTACTTCGAAATTTTTAAAATTTTTTCCTGAATTCCAAAGCCAACTAGAAATAGCAAATAGATGTAATTTCTAAGGTTATTTTTCATCAAATTTTAAATATGAAAAAAGCGTTGGAAAGAGAAATCACAGCTTTATGAGAAACGTCACTTAAATATACAGAGTGCTATTTAAAATAAGAAAGTTATGGCAATTTCCGGTCATACCGGAAGTGATTATTTTACAACCGAATGGTCAAAATGTGGTCATTGATATCGATATTTTATTTCCCAAATTTCAGAATTTTATTTTTAAAACCGGTATAGATATGCGTTTTTCGCTCCAGCGGAAAATCGAATCAACATTTTTATTCTAACTAGTCCCATTTTAAATAAAATTCAATTTATAACAACTTTCTCTTTTACAGTTTTCTCCAAAAACCTGGACCGTCCGAATTATAAAAAATTGTATTAATATGTTTGTATAGTAAGTGGTTCGGATCCTTCTATAAATTGTAGGGCCCCGTCATTCAGGTGACCTGGAAGGCGGTGAAAACAAACATTGAAGAAACCATATAGATTCACGTTTTTTCGCTCTAGCGTAAAATATTTTTCTTGCCAATATCCAGCAAGATTGAAACTAAAAATTCATCTTGTCATGTCTTGAATTCAGATTTTTCCGAATTCAAAATTAAAAGATAGATTTATGTTTGAATTTCTGGTTTTTTACATTTTTGAGATAATATTTTCTGAAAATCTACATGTGTATGTGTACTAAAATTATTTAAAAAATGAAAATTTCTTTTACATATCTGTACATATTCAATTCTGCCAATTTATTCGTTAGAAAGGATGCAAATGTGGTATAGTTTTGCCAGTGTTAAACAAAATTTAATCTTATCTAATCCCTTTATCTCTTTAATATATTGTTTAATAAATCTTGTTAAAAATTCAAATAAATGTTGTTACTACAAAACCAATTTATATTTTTTTATAATAAAAATGCAGATTATTATTATGGAAACTTTATTTAGCAAAAATATACTAATAAAAACAATGTCGATGACATATAGTAAATATTATGTATCCTAGAAGACTAACATTGGTAGGTAATTTTGGTATGTTAAACTACTATATAAATATTCACATTTTGCTTGCCAGATATTCTTTTAGCTTCCTCTTGAAGACAAGTAATTTCCCATCTTGTAATCTTTTACACCATTAAAAAATATAAAGTATTTTTAGCAGTTCTGTTTTAACGAGAGGCAACTTACCAGTTCTGGTGTAATGTTCATGCCTCTTCACAATTTGTTTTAAGCAAGTGCCTTAAACCTGGTCTAACTAAATTATTATATACTTTAAAAATGAAAACAAACACACTATATTGACAAAACTGCCTGACATTCAACCATTTCAACGTATTCAGCATGTCCTCTATGTGTGTATAAATACCTCTCATTTCTCTTCCTTCAAAACTTGCAGTCTGTCTAGCTCAGCGCTATTGGCCTTATATATTGTCTAATAGTGGCTACAATGAGGGAGTGCTATTGCATTATACATTTTTATTTTTTAATACCATCGTTATACAGTCATGAAGCCAACTTTAATTCCAATTTTTCTAATCCCATAGTTAATATCTTCCTAAAATTTTAGCTTCCTGTCAATAATAACACCTAGTTACTTATATCCTTCAACCCACTCTAATTTCTCACCATCAATAACAATTCGTTTCACCTTTTAACTCTGTATATTCTCTGTCTGAGGATATCACCATTGCTTTTGATTTTTTAATATTAAGCTTCAACTTATTACAGTTTAACCAACTGGAAATATTTCGTAATTCCTCATTCATATTAATTACTAGTTTATTAATATCCTTTCCAGTAGTAAACAACAATGCATCATCCGCAAAGAGCTTAATTTCTGTGTATTTTAAAATTCCAGGTAGGTCATTGATATACAGGCAAAAAAAGCAGTGGTCCCAATATACTGCCTTGAGGAACACCATGTATAATGTTTTCTTTATAGACAACACTCCTTGCCACTTAACCATCTGACTTCTGTCATCTATGTAACTTTTGAACTTCTCAATTAATTTGCCTAAGAAACCATATGCAGTTAGTTCCTTTAGGAGTATATCCCTATCCACTGTTCCAAATGCACGTTTCAAATCTAAGAAGACCGAGATGGTATTTACATTCTTATCCCTGTTTTATTTCCATTCCTGTATAACCAATTGCACCACATCTTCACACCACTAGGAAATTTTCCATATTTTAGTGTTTTAGTAGTAGCGGATATCCAATAATATCAAACATTACCTTAACCATAGATGAATCAAAGATTTCATTTCAGATTGTATTGTCACTTTTATAACTACATTGAAAGACGGCTCCTAAACAATCCTTTGTTGTAAAACACCTAGCGCCTCAGGCTGAGTTACACAGCCATTCGTCTTCAAGTACCCCCACAAAAATCTAATGGAATCAAATCTAGTAACCGAGGTGGCCACTCCATCATCGAACTTCTTCTATATATCAAACAACCAGGCAATCTAATCTATTGAGAGTATTAGAGAAACAAGTGGTATACAGAAGATTCGGAGTGGCGATTAAATTTTAACTCTTGAACCGCGCTAAAAGTGTTCGAGGAAAAAATAGCAGTATTTATTTAATTCATATTCGACGTCTGAAGAAAAATTTGCGTGTTATATGTGGAGTAAAGCGTTTTTTGTGTCTCGGCTGCTCTTGCCAAATACATTCTCAGCACAAAAAAAATGTCACTTACTCCATATAAAACAATAAACTGTTGTTCTTGTTCTTGCATAAAAATTAATTATTATAAATTATTAATATTATTTTAAAATGTACCAAGCACAAAGTAATTGACGCGCCAACAAGAAGTCAGTACGTTCACTAAAGTTATGTAGTTATATAGAGGGAAATGCTGAATCTCAAAAACTGGTAGCGACTGGGAAGGACTTCAAGAAGCACTTAGTTGAATGTTGAAATTAAGTTCTTTGGTTGTATGGTGCGTGGCCCAACTCCCCTCCCAGAGGTTGGCTCCCGGAGGGCTATATCGCAAGTATATCTGTTACGTTTGTGTCATTCATTTTATTAAAATAAACTTGTGCCTTGTCGTTTTGTACCATCTTGTTTTATTTATATAATATTAGCTAAATTAGTGACTTTCCGCATAACCACACTACGTTTACAACGTGACAGTATTTTTAGAAACATTTACGAGTATTTATACAAACAAAATCGCAAAATCTAAGTATTTACTCACGCAGAAAATCGTTACATCAACAAACGTCTCCAGTGCTTAATAAACTATCAAGTAAAATCATATTTTTCTTCTATACCTTGACTTGGCTATTGACATTTTTATTCGTGTAACTTCGGCAAGAAATCATTAAAAGGGTTTGCCTCGAATGTCTCATATTATTTTGAAAGATATGTCAATTTAGGCAGTATTTATATATTTGTTTTTCATCTTTCCTCATTTTCGATTTGTCACCTTTACGTAATTGATCAAAGAGAAGGAACTTAATGTGTACGACAGCGAACCATGTTTATGTTTATCACTTCCCTCTTAAATGTGACGCACGGAAAATAATTTTACCGAGTATATATCAATAATTATGAATTGTAACGCCACGAATATTTTTTTAGAAACGTATACAGAGTGTGCCAATAAAAACTCGCAGGTGAAATATTTCGGAAGCTACTAGAAAGAGATATTTGAATTTTGTAAAAGCCCATTGCTAGAACATATAAATGGCTTTAGTTTTGAATAGAAATAGTTTTTCCTAACATGTTAAGGGGTAGATGGCACTGCGCTACAGAGAATTTTTTTGGATGGCAGGGACTTAGAAATGTTATCTAAGCTGAAGAGAATTTAATTTCAATTAGATTTCGTTATATGGAAAAAAATCGAAAATCCAACCCTTTTTGAGAAAGAGTTTTAAATATTTATTTTTTGAAAAACTAAAATCGCCGTAACTATTTTACATTAAATTTTAAACGATAGTTTGTTTGAAACTTTCTTCATAGAAAGGTAATGTGAATAATGTGGTAATAAAACTTTTTCACCACTTTGCATTTTTTGCTATTTTACTTTAGTTACCTTTTCGTCTTCTATACATTGCCAACCGGAAATAAAGTTGTGTATTTACTATTATGCACATATTCGCCGCTGTGAAATATTGCACTCTTTAGTCTATATGTCATACGATCAACTGAAATGAATTTTGGAACTTTAGAAATGTTACAGGAGCTTTATTATGTAAGGAGTCATAAGCATAAACACTGCGACCATCAAAATAACTGGCATGTCCAGTGATTTAAACGATGCAAAAGTTGTATATGGTTTTTTCCAGGTGGGATAGCTTGAATCGCATTATAATTTTCCACATAATTTGTAATTCGTATTTTGTAATGAGCATTTGTACGTAAAATGTACAAAAGAAAAGAAAAGTGAGGATGTTCGAGCCACTGACCTTCTTTAATAATTTTGACATCTGTTTTCGTTCATTCTCTGCACAAAAAGTCTTCATCCATATTGACAATGAAAAATAAATCCGAATGTAAATGTCCGGTGCAAACGCAATAATATGTGTAATTGTCTGAAAGTTATTTGTGGTATTCTACGAATATTCTTTCCTTTTATTTGGGTTTTCTACCACATGTATTATCCTTCAAAAACAAATCACCGATTCTACAAAATAATACAATTATTGGAAAAAGCCTCAGCGCCTGTGACATTTACGTAAAAGGAAGAGTCAGAGGTTATGTTTTACAAATAATATAAATCGGAATAAACACAGAAATAATGTATTTTGCTGACTTTTCGGAAAGTAGTCTCTTTCCGTTTTCAAAGCTTTTTTCGAAGAACTCTTATTTGTTGTGTATATTAAATACTCAGCTTTAAGATGCTGTTTATGTTATTTCCATAGATACTTACTACTTACACAGAACTGATGATATCAACAAATATCTTCAGAACAATTCGATACGCATTTATCTTCATTTAATAAGATTATTGCTGATTCTTTAATTTTTATTTTTTTGTTATCTGCCTCTTTTGTTAAAATTTTTGCCGAGTCCCAGTTTATTCTATGTCCGTTTTCCAAAGCATGTTCACAAATCTTTGATTTCTGAATTTCATTATTTCTAATATAGTTCTTGTGCTCATTCAAGCTCACAATGCAAGTTCTGGATGACTCACCCACATAACATTTATCACATCCGCACGGGATATTGTAAATACAGTTTTTTGAATTCTGCTCCCGGTTTATCGGTTTTGTCTTTGTTAAAATAGATCTTAAAGTGTTCCCCGTTTGAAATACATAAGGAATTGTTGCTGTATACTGACGTTCAAGTTTTTGTCGCACTTGATTGTCCCTATTTTCAACATTTATGAAAACTCTATCAACAAGTGCTTCAGGGTATTGATTTTGTACTAGAACCTCTTTGATAATTTTTTTTCTCATTATTTAATAGTTCATTATTAGATGAAATTATTTTGGCCCTATCGTATAAACATTTTACAACCCCCCTTTTAACATTTATTGATTGATTTGAGTTAAAATTTAGATATATAATTAGTATGTATTGGTTTTCTATAAACGCTCGCTTCAATTGTATTATTTATCCTTTTAATTAAAACATCTAAAAAGGGTAGTTCATTCTTACTTTCTACTTCTAATGTGAATTTAATAGACGGTTAATTGGTTAATTTATATTTTCTAAAAAACTATCTAGTAAATCAACACCATGTGGCCAAATTGCAAAGATGTCGTCAACATATCCCCACCAGACAACCGGTTTGTTAATACAATTTTGAAATATGTTGCTTAAAATTGGTGATAATGGAGACTCCATTGCCATACCAAAATCCTGCTGATGGAACTCATTTTCCAATTGAAAATAGGTTGTTTTTATACACATTGTTCATAGTTACATTATGCTATTTACACTTAATTTAGTTCTAGTTTCCAAATTACTATCATTCACCAACCTATCTTTAACTATCTTTAAGGTTTCATCTACCGGAACATTGGTAAAAAGACTAACTACATCAAAATTAACCATCAGGTGTGATTCATGAATATCGTTTTCATAATTTTTTTCTATAAAATGTTTACCTTTTTTAATATATGATTCGGTATTTCCAGATAACGGATCAATAATTTTAAGTAAAATTTTGCCAAATTATGACATGGTGAATTAATAGAACTAACAATTGGTCTTAAGGGAATATTTTGTTTATGTGTCTTTGGTGGGCCATAAAAATGAGGAGGTTTACCATATCATAATGTGGTGTAAGGTTCTTTCGTTCAAAATCATTAAATTCGTGTTTGTATTTAAACAAAGTTCTGTAAATTTTTTTCTGTATTGATTTTGTTGTATCTTCGTTTACTTCTGAGTAGGGTCCCTCATTTACAAGAGTCATGATTTTTGTGTCATATATTTCTTTACCTATAATGACTGTGGCATTACCTTTGTCTGCTGGCCACATTTTTATACTTTCATCGCGTTCTACGTAATTTATCGACAGCTTTTCTTCTGGAGTTAAATTATCTTCAATTTTGTATTGCTTCTCTAAAGCAATTTTTGCCCGTATGCGATATTCATTCCCATTATCTGTTGGTAAATTTTGTGCCGTTTTTTCTATTGCCACTACTATATCAAATTTTGGAACAGATTTCGGGTTTATTGCAAAATTTAAACCTTTTGATAAGACAAGCCTGTCTGAAATGGACAAAACTCTGTTTGACATATTAATAACAGCTAATAACTGAACTTGACATTCCGGTTTATAAACTGATAATCCTGTTTCTATGACGTTCCTGTTTAGTTCATTTTCTGTGTAAGTAATGTCACCAATAATTCGTTCTCTTTGACATCAATGATATTGAATTATTTCCCTAACTTTTAGCCGTAAAATAACCTCTGACTTTTCCTTTGACGTAAACGCCACAGGCGCAGAGGTTTTTTTCAATAATTCTATTATTTTGTAGACACGGTGATTTGTTTTTGAAGAGGATAATACATGTGGTAGAAAACCCAAATAGAAGGGAATAATATGTGTAATACTTAGAAAACATCTATTTGACAACCTATCCGGCACGTACTCAATGTGTTTTTGCAATTAAACATTTCTATTTTTTACATCAGATAATTGTAAATTTGTTATTTTGCATATTTTTATAGTTAACACAATTCGTATTTTGGTGTTTGCTTGAGCTAAAAATCCGAAATCAAAATTGCACAAAATAATGTCATTAATGCTTCGTATTATTGTGACAGATCTTAAAATTCAAACATCAATAACAATGCCTTAATAAGAGAAGTTAGACTGGTATTTATTTGAACGATGAAACGATAAACAACTCATTTCGCATGTAATTATCGATGTTAAATGATAATGTTTTTTATAAAAGAAAAGAAATATCCAAATGACGCAGAAAGCAACATCTTGCTGTATATGAACTCCGATCTCGTTTCGCTTTCGCATGGGAGAGATAGAAAATTATCTGCGAAATCCGACCGGGTTCCTTGACTGAAGATATGGGCAAAATTTTACTTTAGAATGATTTCTTTTTCCAACGTGGAATGTTGCATTTAGCCCTTTGTGAAGAAAGGGGGAGGCGCTGCCTTCTACCCCAAAGGTCTCACCTTTGGGGTTAGAAACTTTGTCAAATAGACAACAGGTTAATATGTCACCTATGTGGATTTGGTCGGTTCGTATTTATACATATTTTTAGTGTAACGCCATCTATTTAGTAATTGTACCGGAGTGAGATGAGTAAAAAAAATATTCGAATATTCCCATGGACTGAACATGTCCTCTTGGCTTATCTAACACTAACAAACCGTTATATGGCGTATTTCTGGGGTGCTCTATTTCGTTTGTTTTTTTTCCACGATAAAGTCTACAATTTGCTTGAGCTTTTCTGTTTTAACGTAACTTTTTTCACGATCTTGTAAAAAATTTAGAAAATTAATTATTACGTAAACAAAAATTTTAAATGCTATTATATTTTTATGCTATCTTCATTATTGTCCATTATTGATAATTAATGAACGAATAAATAAATTTCGTAATAAAATAGAAAATTATTTAATAACATAGCTGTCCATGTGACGCGCCGTATCAATATGAACAATTAAATACTACTATTGGTCACTTGCATTCATACTCATTTGTCTATTCTTATATTTAAGCTAAACCGTTTCCCATTGACACCAGTTCTTTTTTATGACCATCTAAAATAAGGGTACTCTGAACTCTGCCGTATTTCGTTACCTATTTTATGAGAAGAGTAAATTACACACAAAAATAAATGGGTATGTGCCAAGTAAATAACAGACCTAAGCTATAACGCCAATCATCGAGCTAAAAGAACAAAAGCGCCAATAAACCAAGTAAAACAAACAAGTTCCCGTTTAGTTCAACAGAGATTCTGTAAATATAGACAGTGAGAAACTTCAGAGTCGTTTAATTTAGTTTTAACGTTAAAAATCAGATACATTAATTAAAGATATTAGAGCACTGCTGTTTTCTAAATATAAACAATCTGGCTTGTTCAATATTTGCCTATCTTAGCGCAATCAAATATTTGCTTTCAACTTAAAGTAGTATATTTTATATTAAAGAGGACATTACTTTAATAATCTTCACTTTCGTTGTTAAAGATTGTGCAATTGCTTTTATCCCCCCCCTCCCCATTACTAATATCGTTCAATTTTATTTTTAAAGAAGCACATTTCCCAAGACTTGAAAATTAGCAAGAGTGTGTCCAGTTTTAAAATCTGTCCCGCCAAATAATTTAGAAAACTATGGGTCCATATCTATCATACGTAATTTCGCCACAGTCCTGGTAATAGTTCTGTGATCTCAGATTTATCCACAGATTAAACCATTTATTTCATCTCATCAATATGGCTTTCTCGAAAAACATTCAACAACATCAAATCTCGCAATAATAAATCAGATAATCTCTGATTCAATGAATAACAGAGAACAAGTAGATGTGATCTACACAGATTTCTCTACGGCGTTTCGCCGAATTAATTACTATATTCTGTTAAATAAATTAGATGGCTATGGATTTAGTAACTCACTGGTTCTTTTATTTACGTCCTGATTAAATAATAGGCTACAATATGTAACATGTAATGAATTTAAATCAAATTTGTATCCCGCAGGGATCTGATCTAGGGCCATTATTATTTACAATTTTCATTAACGATCTTCCTCAAATTTTAAAGTTCAATATTCTTCTGTTCGCTGATGATCTGAAGTTATACCACTGTTAAAGCTCGTGATGACTGCTTTATTACAACACCAAATTGATATTGTGGAAAGATGGTGTAACGAAAATAAATTTTTCATGAACATATCTAAGTGTAAGGTATGCATATCAAATCTGTACCAATACCTTACGATTATACGCATAGCAGTATGCTACTTTCTCACTGTATCTCAATTAAGGACCTTGGAATACTGTTCGATAGCAAATTATGTCTTGCTGGTCATATCCAGCAAATTACCTCATCTGCAGTAAAGCTGCTTGGTTTCATTATAAAGAATTGCGGATGTTTTGTCAACATAGTCGCTCTTAAAAGTTTATATTTTACATTGGTGCGCTCTAAACTTAAGTAAGGCTCGCTGGTATGGTACCCCTATTATAATATATATAATAATTCCCCTGAACGAGTTCAAAGACGCTTTTTGAAATTTTTAGCTTTCAAGTTAAATGGCACATACCCTGAAAGAGGTACATTCATGCAAATCTGCTTTCCCGATTTAATGTTTTATCTCTAAAACATATACGAATTACTGTCAGTCTCATATTTTTATATAAGCTCTTAAAATAAATAAATTAAATAAATAAATAAACACCACAGAAATTAGACAACCCCCAATTCCAGGAGCTAGGGCTTGTGCGGAAGGGGGTTACACATTGAAAAAACGCGGACATACAACCATTTCCTCCGACAGTGCCGGAGTCGGGATTCGAACCCGGTGGTGCGATGTCCGTGTGATTAATCGCGATTGCCATCTCGCGCCTTAACCCACTCGGCTATAACTTAATTGATTCACCAACTCTACTTTCCAAAGTGCACTTTCGTGTTCTCAAATTAAACTCACGTCAAGATCTTACATTTCACTGTGTCACTTCTAGAACAAGTATTGTCATTAAATCTTCATTATATGTCGTGCGTTACAACTTTAATCTAATATCTGATTTATGTGATCTTAATTACTGCAATTTGCATGCGCTCAGACAGGTTTCTGATCAATTTTTTTCAGTTTATATCTTCATAAATTCCACTGAATTTCTATTATTGTATATTTTATATTTTAACCTCACCACAATAAAATTGTGAGAGGTTACTAAAATTGGTTCAAAAACGAAAATTGAGATAACATCAAATCTTTACGTTTTGAGGTCCTAGGAACCCAAAAAAGTGGTTTTTGAAAAATGTCTGTGTGTGTGTGTGTGTGTGTGTGTCTGTATGTGTGTTAGCACGATAGCGCCGAAACTACTGAACGGATTTGAATGAAACTTGCATGTGCGTTTGTTTGGTGCCCCAGAAGATCTGAAAAGGTTTTGGTTGAGATCGGATTACGTTTAGTGCCGTTTTGACGCAACAAGTTGTTTATTTTATAATTACTTTCAATTTGCAATGGAACCATTGAAAAGCAGTTAAAATTCCGATTCCAACGATATATCACACTTCCTTTCGATTTGGTTTCTGTGAAAAAAATTAAAAACAAAGCAAATATGAAGCATAGATCGAATTTCGCGTGGCATGATCGATGCGCGTAGCCGTTACGTCGTGAAACTCGTCACATCACGTGTCAATCCACGTGTGAAGGTTTCTTCACTGCTCTAGAAGTAGAGCGGATTACGTTTAGTGCCGTTTTTAAATATATATACAGACAAATAGAATAATTAAACTACAAATATTCCTCTAAAATCTAGTAAAATTACTGAAATGCTAATGTTTCATTAAACAAAGATAGCTGCGAGCGATCGGATTGCAATGAGCAAATTTTGACGATTGTCATTGTCATCGTTTGTCATCCGATAACGTTGGTGTCATGTCATGTTAATAAGATTTCGGCCTATTTGTAACTTTTAGTGACTACACCAGTGGATTTTCACAAACTTCAAAGGTATATGTAACAATATCAATATCATATGCTTTCTGTACCTTCGTTGGTAAATTTATTATAGATTATCACTTTACCAATTTTCAGTTTGCTGCTTTACAAATCTGTGGTATTTAGGATAACTAGAAGACTTTCTTAATCGTTCAAGTGATGTTAAAGTTGTTAATATCCTAATAGTATATTATTCAACGAGCGATAATGTAGGTAATAACTCGCATAGATGAAATTTGCAGCACGAGCCGCAGGCGAGTGTTGTAATTCATTAAGTTGAGGTTTTTTTTAGTGCCCCAGAAGATCTGAAAAGGTTAGGTTAGGTATGTGTATATATATATATATATATACAGGGTGGACCATTAATAATAGGCCATAGTTCAGGGGTAGATTCTTTGGGTCAAAATATGAGGATATAGCCAAATATGTTTGGTAAAATGTTGCTGTGGAAAAAGATACAGGGTGTCAAAGTTCAAATTATTTTTTCGTTTTTTTTTTTGCAATAACTCAACACCCTCTTGACTGATCTTCGCCAAATTTGCTAGAGGAACTTTTTTATTCTAAGAAATAATAATTTATGTATTACATCACGTTAGATCATAGAGGGCACCGCAGGACCTGTATCTGATGATGATTCTTTTTCATTTTTTTTTGACGAAACGTTGTGGTACTTCTGACCAGAAAATCTGATGATGGCGTCATTTCCCTGAACTATGGCCTATTATTAATGGTCCACCCTGTATATACAGTGTACACATCATAAAGTATGAATAGTTGCGAATAAAATTTCACAAGGACAATTCTGAGGAAAATCCTCGATGAGGTCAATTTTAATTTTTAATTCCGCATTATTCGTTATAACAATATTTTTGTGACGTCATCAGTGTTCCGAATATGAGTCATCGATTTTTTTAATGGCAGTCCTCATGAATGAAAGGTTACAGTATGCCACACAGCAATATTTTTGAGTAAAATAATACTTTAAGTATTCAGTCAATTTGGTACCACCACAATATCTTCGGGGGTACGTGATTACCTGGAAGCTGTGTTTCCGGCCAGGTGGATTGGGAGGCTAGGAGCAATAGAGTGCCCAGCAAGATCACCGGATTTGACTCCGCAAGATTACTTTTTATGGGGTTACTTGGACAGTATATTTTATATCAGAAAACCAGACAACATTGAGGAACTAGGAGCAAGAATTACAGAAGATTTTCGTTTCATTTTTTTTTACTTTCTAACTGTTGAAGTTATTAAATAAGATTTAACGATCGCATGGGAAACACTTTGAAATTACACTGCAACGTAGGACATACTCTACAATAAGTTAATTATTTGTTTATTTAAAGTTAGCGATTAAAATAACTAATCTTACCAAATTTTAATGACGCAAAACATTACTTCATATTTATTTAACATCTCTTCACAATTGGAGATAATTTAATTCAAATGTGCCATGAGAAAAATGTGGTTTATATAAAACAAAGGATAGATTTATTTGAATTGTAGTTGAATCGCTAAAATATAAGCAATGTTCATAGAAACAACGAATTCTGTGTCTACTTATACGGATTTCTTCATCCTAAAATTCAAGTTGCTTAAACAAGTTTATATACAATTTAGTTTTTTTTTTGCTGAATTGAAGTAGAAGAAAAATGAGGCTGAATATGATCAAGGCGGTTTTGGAAAAGTCAGATGGAAGCAAGTTATCTCAGTATTTGGCGGCTGTAAGTGGTAAGTAATAGGTTTTAAAAAAATTTCATTTTGTTTAATTTAAGGATACATTTGTGATAACAATAATTTGAAAAATGATTTTATTTTAAAAGAAATATAGTATGCGATTTTTAAGCAGAACCAAAAAGTTGAATTATAATTTTCCTTGAGCGATTTCTTCTAGGAACAAAAAATGTCGTCAAATGAACGAAATAGAAATAAATAATATCTCATTTAAAATAAATTATTATACTGAACTGAATTGTATAGTAAATACGGCCAAAATTGAAACTGGTCAGTTTTAAAGCACAGGACCGTGCGCACTGAACTTGATATTTTGTCCTATATATTTGGCAATGGTAGTGCAGTGCAGTGCATAAATACCTATTATAATATCAAGCGTAGGAGTTTAGTTAGTTACTGTTCATATTTATAAATATTTACTACTGTATAAAAGGTAAAATATTTTAATTATTTACTAATTTGCAATGGCTTTCTGGAGACCATTTGAAACAGAGGATAATATAATAACGCCCAAAAATCCCGAAATAGTTGAACCGGTTATTGTCGAAAAAGCGGAAATAAATTTAGAGTTTAAAAACCAAGATTTACACGTACAGAGTCAACGTATTATTTTAAATATACATGAATGTTTGAAAAGCGAAAATCCTGAACAATGTCAGAAAGAAATAATACGACGTATTAACGAATTAATTAAAATATCAAAATCAACAATTTCTCGCGTAATTCAAGAAGGCGATGTTATAGATCACAGCGCAAAGAGGAAACGGAAAAATACGAAATTAAAAAATATTGATGATGCGTAATATAATACGGCGTATAATTTATAATATATATGAAGAAAATATAGTTCCTACGTTAAAAATGATTCAAGAAAAATTGAACGATTATCCTGATTATAATTATAGGTCTTTAGATACACTACGAAATGTCTTATTAGAATGCGGTTTTAAACATAAAAACTTGACAGTCGTATGGTAATTATGGAATCGCGACGTATAGTTTCACTTCGAGTAGATTATTTGGAAAAAATTAGACAATATCGTAAACTAAACAGGCATATAGTGTATCTAGACGACACGTGGTTTGACACGCATGATGTTGTTCAGTATGGTTGGGTAGATAGTTCGCACAATTGTGTTTTAAATACTCCGTGTTCTAGAGGAAAACGCGTTATCATACTTCATGCGGGAAGTGAAAATGGGTTTGTACCCAATGCATTGCTCTTGTCGGCCAAAAAAATATCGCAGTCTTCTGCAGACTATCACGAAGACATGACAGCCGATCTATTCGAAAAATGGTTTTCTCAACAGCTTCTACCAAATATTCCGCCAAATTCGGTAATTGTATTAGATAATGCTTCTTATCACACGCGTATATTAAATAAAATACCAAATAACAGCACAAAAAAGGGAGACATTTTAAAATTCATGAGAAAAAAAAAATGGAAATTCCTGTAAAAGTTCCAATAAAACGCGAATTACTGAAAAAAATAAAAGAACAGAATTTCAAAAAGGAATATGTTATTGATAACCTATCCAATATATACGGTCATACACTTTTGCGGTTACCTCCATACTATTGCATATTTAATCCTATCCAGATGGTTTGGGGAACACTAAAAGTACGTTTACGAAAATGTAATAACTCTCCAACGTTAAGCGCGATAGTAGTTGATCATATAAGAGAAGTAATAAATGACATTGACAATAATACTGATTTATGGAAAAAATTGCATTAGGTATGTAATTGGAGAAGAATATCGATATCCAACGCTACCCCCTAGTGCGCAGATTTTAATTCAACTGGATAATGATTCCTCCTCAGAAAGTGAAGATGCGGACGCATCAATTAACATTTAACTTTTCTTCATTTTTTTCATTCACTTTTTTATTGTTACATTTCGTGGAATATATTTTGTTTAGTTGACAAGAAATTTTAATTTCAGTTACTTCATTCTACAGAAATATTTTGATTTTGTTTTTATTTATGTTTTATATAAGTATATAAACATTTATTTTTATTTTCATATAATAATTCTTTGCTTTGTTCAAGAAACTTACGTTTTTATTTTAGAAGAAACTTAAATTTTTATTTTATTTTTGACTAAAATCGTTGCCCCTCGTTAATCTAACCTGTCCCATCCCCTCCTGGCAAGATATGTTCATACCTTCTCGTTGGTCCTTGCCGAGCAATAACATATTTCAGTATAATATGGGTTAATTTTAAAACTAAAACCAATAAATTTAAATATTTAGACTTTATATCTAAAACTGATATAATACCTCAAAAATATGTTATTGGCGAAAAGAACCTAATAAACAAAAAATAATAAAAATGAATACAATTTTAACATTTTATTGTGACAATCATTTCCATTTACCTCCGCCCATGTACAATAAAGAGATACCGACTGTTTTTGCCGGCTTTTAGTTTTTATACGGTTTCAATTCCTGTCGCATATACTTTATTTATCTACTATTTGGTTTAATAAAATAAAAAAGTTTCAAAAATTGTTTTTTCTCAAAAACGTAATTTCATGTGCCATTTCATGCTCGGCCGATGCATCCAAGCTGTTCGGCTTCTCTGGTCGGAGATCGCCGGATATTCGGTATTCGGCTATTCGGTCATAACCCTCTTCGGTGCATCCCTAATCCAATTAGGCTAGTACTAGGGCAGCAACTTAAAAGTCTATTCAACTCCATCTACCATTATTCACATTAATTATTTTTTGTTTCAGCTGGCATTTCACTTTTCACGACAGGTATACATCTGGGCTGGCCAGCGCCGTCTCTAAGAAAAATCACCTCTTCAGAATACCCCTTTGAAGTGACATCAGATGAGGGTTCCTACATCGCCATCGTAAGTTGCGTGGGGCACGTTATAGGAGGAATCACAGCGTCGACGCTTGCAGATATCATAGGAAGAAAATGGACGATATTATCAATTGCGTTTCCCCAAATTTTATCGTTCGTCACCATATATTTTTCGTATTATGGAAAATATCTGCTTTACTGTGCCCGAGTAATAGGTAAGTCTGCTTAGGTAGAATATGTCATGTTTAAGTATACAGACAAATATCAGTATAAAAAAATTCAAAAATTCGCCCAATATTTGTCATTGATGCTACTGCCCATATTATAGGCCATTTGGCTGATCGGCTGTTCAGTGGGTTAGCGCATCTAGCGTTCTCTCTGAGTATACCTAGCGAAGTGAATTCGAGCCCCACCTACTGCAAGGTAATTTTCAATTATAAATTATCCCCACGAAGTGATTCGGATCCCACCATAAATGTAGGGCGCCGTCTCCTTTACTCAGACAAATATGGGTCACCTAGATTGAAGAGGATCATTCAGGTGGCCTGGAAGGCAGTTAAAAGACATTTATAAAAACATTTATTTATAAAAAACATTTTTTGGTCTAAATATTTGCCTTTAGGTTTATTAATTCTTTGACCAATTTATAGAAGACCGTATAATTCTATATTATACTTTTTAAATCTGTGCCCTTCAGATTTTAGCGGTTACTCGAAAGTTTTAAGATTTTTAATACAAAAAATAACACCTGTATTTATCTTGACTAAATACAACTAGAACACAACTAAATAGAACTTAATAAAAATTATATGTAAAAAAATGTTTTAAAAAAGCTTTTATCAAATTCTCTAAAAAGTAGAAAATAAATTTTTAAGTAAATCAAACCCATCATTTTGTTACATTATATAATTTTTTATGATATAAAAGCTTTTCGCGGTATTTTCCTGTGTAAAGGAGACCGCTCGCGACAAGCTTTTATATCATAAAATAAATTATAACAAAATGATGGGTTTCATTTACTTAAAAATTTATTTTCTACTTTTTTTTTATACATTTATTTAACGTCGGCCTATTTCCGTTACTAAGGCCTAACACCGACGCCTGTAGACGAGCTAACCCCCAACCAGGAATTTTGCCGAACTTCTTCCCTTAAGAAGACTAGGGATCTTTTACTTGCCTAACATTTAATAGACGGCTTTACATCCCCTCCGAAGGATGGTATATCCCCTATACAACCCTCGAATAAGGTTGTATAGCTTCCGCGCATACACTGATATACAAGCCGCTGGAAGATGTGTGAGGCGAGAACGCGGTCTTCGTTGGAACGGTCACCCATCCAACTACTAACCGCGCCTTACGTTGCTTTACATCGCATATCGAAGTATATACATAGTAAAGACGCACCTACGCTCGCCCCCTATTTTCTACTTTTTAGAGCATTTAATAAAAGCTTTTTTAAAAAAAAATTTGTATGTAATTTTATTTTTTACTTTTTAGTCTTTTGATATGCTGTAATCCTCAGATATCGATTTGGGTTGAATCGGATCTTAAACGGTAAAGTCGTCCGCCATCTTGAAGTCGCCATCTTGAACCAAATTTTTGACTAGAAATTCGTAATCGGCGAACCCGAAAACCCCCGGATATCGATTTTGATCGATTTGGATCATAAATGACAAAAGTCGTTCGCCATATTGGCGCCGCCATTTTGAATTTCTAAATTTTGACCAAGAATTCATAATAATTGGCAATCTCGAAAACCCCTAAATATCGATTTTGAATCTAATCGGATCATAAACGGTAAAGTCGTCCGCCATCTTGAAGCCGCCATCTTATTTTTTTTCTTATATGAAAATGTTAAAGTGAATTGTCACCGGACTTATACACTTGTGCAAAATTTCAAAGCTGTAGCTTAATTAGAACTAATCAAAATTTCGATTGCAAGATTTGACCTAAACAATCTAACTGACAAACATTGCAAGTTTAATAAAAGCTTTTAAAAATAAACTACTTAACCGAGTCTGTAAAGTCCTTAGGTGCCCATAAATATGTACTTTACATGAGATTTTACATTTTTGTTGGCCATATCTTCTTATATTTGTCTCTTTTCTCTCGTAAACAAATTAATGTAACTTTTTAAATTTCACAAGCTTAATTAAAGGCAAAGAGGTACGTTAAAACTGCACAACAGATACAAGAACTGAGAAAAATATATGTAGAGTCAGAAATAGTAGCTAATATCTCCCAACTACTTGGATGTAATGATTTTTTTTGTTGAAATCTGCAGATGGATATTTAAAAAATCACCACAGTTACAATTATAGGTTTTAAGAAAAACTTATGCGAATACCAGTTACGAGACATCTAATTAATGTTTTTGAATTATTTTCATTGCCTAAAAATGTTATTATTATTATTATTAGCCGTTACTCGAGTCCGAGTATAAAAATGTTACAGTCGATAAATTGTGTACAATAAAAAACAACTAAAAGGTGTAGTCTATTGTAATTCCCATTCATCTACGGTGCACACGACTATGGCTATAGAGGCCAATTCGGGAGAGCACATGTCGACCGCAGTCAGGACAAACATAGACCTGGTTAGGTCTTGGATTCGGCCTTCTTGCAGCAACATTTCCTTGATAGCTGGCCACAACCCCTCGCCATTCGGTTCTGTCCGCTGCAAGTTGTTTCCATTGCTCGTCTGCAATACCGCAGGATTTTAGATTTTCATGGAGAGCGTCTTTGAACCTCTTTCGTTGACCGCCACGCCTTCTTCTACCGCTTAGCAATTCACCATAAAGTGTAGGAAGGCGGTTATCATGCATACGATGAACGTGACCTGCCCATCTTAGGCGTGCTCTTGAAATAAGCACCTCAATTGGAAGGCTCTTTGCTCTCCTGAGTACTTCCACGTTTGATATGTGATGGAACCAACGGATTTTCATCATACTTCTGAGGTGCCTTTGCTGAAAACGTTCTAATTCGTTCTAATGTACAGGGTGGCCAAAAATTATTTTTCAATTAAGAACATTTTAAATTGAATTTTCTCAATTTTTTCAAATGGAACACCCTGTATATTTTTCGACGATGTGAACTGATTGTAAGTACTTCCATATGGCTAATTGCAACCATTTTTGTTTTATAAATAAATAAGTGTCAAATTCAAGAATAAACTTTAAAAAAGAGGTTCCCTTAAATAATTCATTAGAAAAATTGATAATAAGTGTTGCCTATTTTGATTGACACACGTATTTATGCAATTTTGAAATGAAGCCATTTAGTAGGACCACATTCAATGCTAATATAGGAATAAATAGAGCCTAGAAAGGGGCTTCAAAAAATGTACTGATATACATAGCACTTGGTCCTGTAATTTCGCCTTGGCTCGCCCTGTATATTCGAAAATAATTTCCAGTTATAGGCTTTTTTATCTAGTTTACTTGCAATTTTTTAAGAAATTTCTAGCCATCGCAGAACTGGAGATATCGAAGTCCGACGCATTATTGCCCCACCCTGTATATATTTTTATATTTTTTTCATATATACAACCCTAAAAATTTTATACGAAACTTTTTTTTATCAATAATAGCAAATAAAATATGACTTACACTTTGTAACAAATATCTAAAAATTCATTCATTCATTTCTTTTTTAGGTGGGATAGGTGAGGGAGCCACACTAGCCATATTGCCTACCTACATAGCTGAAATGTCACTACCCGAAATCCGCGGAACACTAGGAACCTTCTCGACCACAATATGCATCAGTGGTTGTCTCTTCATCAACATATTGGGCTCGTACTTAGATATCCACACCGCGGCCCTAACTTGTTTGATATTTCCCATCTTCCTATGGTTAATCTTCACAAACTTCCCCGAGAGCCCCTACTATCTACTTATGAAAAAGAAAACCGAGGAGGCCACCGCAAGTTTGAAAATTTTTCGCAGGAGAAACAGCGTCGAAAAGGAAATCGCTGGCCTAACAGTGGACGTAAATAGACAGATGTCCGAGTCTGGGACGTACAAAGACTTATTCATAATCGAGTCGAATCGCAAGGCTTTTCTTTTGGTTACCGCCGCGAGATTCTTCCAGCAGTTCACCGGATGTACAGCATACGCTATTTATTACCAAACCCTAATACAGCAGTCAACTAATCTATCCCCAGTGATGGGTTCCTCAGTGCTGTTTCTGACACAGATTGCTATGGCGTTCTTAGCTTCCGCCTTCGTGGATCGATTTGGAAGGAAGCCCTTGTTTGTATTATCATCAAGTCTGTGCTTTGTAATTTTGGTTACCCTAGGTACCTTCTTCGTGCTCAAGGATTACATCAGTATAGATCTTTCGGACATAGACTGGTTCCCCCTTCCTATGATGATGCTGTACATTATAGCGTTTTCCTTAGGGCTGGGAATGGCATTAAATATATTTGTTGCCGAGATCTACTCAACCAGTATAAAAGCCAAAGCATTGTCTGTAGGTAGTCTATTTTTTGCTTCTACTATGATGGCTAGCACCAAGCTCTACCAATATACCGCGGATAATTTCGGTATGGCGGTACCCTTTTATACTTTCTCGGCATGTACCTTGGTTGGGACATTTTTCTTCCGATTTGTGTTACCTGAGACGAGAGGTCGAACTTTGGAAGTCATACAACAGGAGTTGAAAGGGAAAAGCAATTTGAAAAAGAAACCATCTCTAGAGATCGAGACTTAATGGTATTTTGTATCAACTATATTTAGAATATGTAAACAAAAAATGGCTGTGTACTTACTAATAATTTAACCATGTATCTTAAGTTTTATTGAGGAAGAAAAATGTAAATTAAATTTGTAATTTTTATATATGAAAAATGATAGGTAAATAAAGACAATAGAATAATTAATATTATATTACACACTTTGGTTTACTGTTTCATGAGGTTTGTTCAGTTTTATCTGACATATGTTTCGGTCTTGCGATCATTATCAAAGAGTCTTAAAACTGACTAAAGGTATATTTCAGTTGCAAACTCCTCTTTATAAAATCCTTATTTTACTATAAGGAATATAACCAGACTGCAACCAACAGCTATTCTCCGGGCTATGTGCCCCGCCGAGCGCCAGTGCAAGGTAGGCATGTGACGAACGACACGAGGATCCCTTGACTATTTGGTACATCTCGGTATCTTTAGGATAGCGACATGCAAAACAATCAACAGGCGCAAGTGATTTTGCTCAATGCAATGTTCGGCGAAACCAGTTGATTTCTTATTGTCTAAAATAGACTTCTTGTGTTCTCTTAACCTCACATCTATACTGCGGCCACTCTGACCTATATATACGGCATCACAGTCATCACACTTTATTTCATATACTCCCGATTTTTTAATATCATCTGTTTTTTTTTTTAAACCAACAACCGACCTAAATTATTTTTATTCGATGATATTATATTAATGCCTAATTTATTTAATCTATTACATACTGAGTTGCTAACCTTATTTACATAATTTATACTATGCCAGTGGCTATTATAAGTTACTTATTGACAAATTAATAAAAAATAAACAAAGAAAATTATTACAAAAACATTTTTATAACGTACCAAACATAGAAAACAAAAAATGGCTATTTACAGGACAATACTGTAAACACCACGAGTAATTGCGAGCAAAGGGCAAGCGGATCTTAAACGGTAAAGTCGTCCGCCATCTTGAAGTCACCATCCTGAACTAAATTTTTGACTAGAAATTAGTAATCGGCGAACCCAAAAACCGCTAGATATCGATTTTGATCGATTTGGACCATAAATGACAAAAGTCGTCCGCCATATTGGTGCCGCCATTTTGAATTTTTAAATTATGGCCAAGAATTCATAATTGGCGATCTCGAAAATCCCCAGATATCGATTTTGAGTCGAATTGGATCATAAACGGTAAATTCACCTGCCATATTGAAGCCGCCATCTTGTTTTTTTCTTATATTAAAATGTTAAAGTGTATTGTCACTGGACTTACATACACCTGCAAAATTTCAAATCTCTAGCTTAATTAGAACTAATCGAAATTTTGATTGCAAGATTTGACCTAAGCAAACTAACTAACTAACAAACAAACAAACAAACAAACAAACAAACAAACAAACAAAAACAAACAAACATTGCAAGTTTAATAAAAGCTTTTAAAAATTTACAGCTGATACTTGATCCATTAGTGTACTTGGTAAATCTTTAATTTTCATCGGACTCATTACCGCTTTGTCTAAAAACAGAAAATGTCACACCGATATTAAAAATAATGACTCACATCTGTTAGATAACTATAGACCGATGACAGTCCCTAGTGGTTTCTCTAAAATCTTGAAGTACTTACTCATTTCTAGACAGTTTACTATCATTTATTAATAAATTTAATATCCTTACCGATTATCAACGGATTCTGCCGCGGCAAATCTACTATTACGGTCACTTATAGCTTCTATGAGAGTTTGATAAAACACATCGACCCCGGCAAATGTCCTGTTGGTATCTATTGTGATCTGAGCAGGGCATCGACTGCGTCGACCATGATATTCTTATGAGTAAATTGGGACATATATAGAACTGGAACTGGGTTTTATCATCCCTAAATTCACGTAAACAATATGTAACCATAAACCACGTTAGTCAAAGTGAAAGACGTACTTATATCTCCCGTTTAATGCAAATAAATGTAGGCGTAGTTCAAGGGTCCGTAACAGGTCCAATTCTGTTAGTTCTTTACATTAATGATATTATAACATTATCTAACGATGTACTTTTTACTTTATATGCAGGTGATACTATACCGTACTTGGATATAAAATAAATTTAAATATTACAGGATAATAGTTATTATTTGTAGATTAACAGTTGTAAATATTCTGAAGTTGTAATATATATCTTATAAATATAAAGGGGTAAGACATGACTTAAACCTGTCTTGACGGCTAAAAACGTAGTCACAAGTCGAAAAATCAGGAGTGACAAATAATTTGTGTGAAGCATTATGTTTGGATATAGCGAAGTTTAAATTGTCAAAATATGTATGCAATTATGAAATGAATGTAGAAACTGGTGTATCGACATGTGGTTTAATAAAAAAAAATTACCAGGGCGATGTAAAGTCTGACCATAAGCGAGTTCGACAGATGAACATAGTAAATCGTCTGCATAGCGCGTAAACCTAGTAAAATAATTGGTAATTCGTACCAGTGAAGCTAATTGGACCTGGCCAACAATGCTGTTTTAAGAGTTTGGTGACATCGCTCGACCATACCGTTATTTTGGGGGTGGTGATACGTGATCGAATGAATTCGATGAAAACCTAGAAATTTGGAACTCATAAAATAAGTTTGACTCAAATTGTGCTCCTCGATCAGTAGTGACTGTCAAAGGAATGCCATAACGGCAAATGTAATTTTGAAGGAATGTTCTAGCGACGGTTTCTGCAGAAATACTATTCAAAGGATAGGCTTCTGTCCAACGAGTGAATCGTTCGGTAGCCGTAAGAATATAGGAACGTTCATGTGAAACTGGGAATGGACCAACCAAATCTTTATGTATATGTCCGAAACGAGCTTTGGGAACTGAGAAATCTCATATTGGACTTTTAGTGTGTTTATTTATTTTGAAGTTTGACAATTCAGACAAGTTTTAGCCCATAAAATACAGTTTGAATTCATTTTAGCCCAGAGGAAATTGGAAGTAACAAGTTTTTTAGTGGCACGAATCCCTGGATGAGTCAAATTATGAAAGGCGTCAAGACTTTGGAAAGTATGACCGACATTTAGAATTAAAAATATCACACCAAATCTTGTCCTCGGAGTTGCGAAATAAAATTTGTTGTAAATTGTATTTAGATTGTTTACTTGAATTAGATTGAGATGAAGGTAGGTGGAAAATAATGTGATTTAATCGATGATACATCATCTGTACGTGTCATCGCGGATACCTTCCGCGATGACACTGTCTTTCCCTGATAAATGACGTATGGCATTAGTAAATTGCGCAATAAATTCTAGTCTGACGAGGAATTTTCTCTGTTCTCGTAAAAAGTGCCCTAACCAAAGGTTTATGATCTGCATTAGACATAAAATGACGTCCCTCTAATAAGAATCAAAAATGCTTAACTGTTGTGTAAAGAAATAAAAGCTTTTATCTAAGGCAGAATAACGTTTTTGGGCGTCGTTTAACTTTAGAGAAAAAATGCCAATGGGGTGGAACAGTACTAAACTTTTATTCTAACACCGCGCCCATGGCTACGTTCGAACTATCTACAGATAAAGTAAGTATAACGTTGTAATAGTTATATTATATATAATAATATAATAGTTATATATAATAATAGTTGCATTAATCATGCTTTGCTTAGCTAACAAACAAAAAGAATCAATATCCTTCATTTTATCTTTAGCTAATTGAGTACTGAGAATATGAAGAGTTGCTAATGTATCTGCGAAATGAGAAACAAAACGATGCTAATAATCTAGCATGCCTATAAAGCGTTGTAATTGTTTAAGCGTCGATGGTTTTGGAAAATTATTAATAACGTCAATTCTCTCAGTGGTAGATGAAATGCCATCACAAGAAATTTGGTGTCCTAAGAAATCTAATCATGGTACACCAAAAAGAGTCCATAAAATTGCAATTTAGGGCATGTACGAAAAGCCAAGGTCTCAAATTTTTTTCTAGCATCAGACACCCCCTACTATCACCCCCAATACCACCCCCACACTATTATGAAAGGGGGTAAAAAAATTAAAATGTGATTTAGCGTGTATACAAGAACGAAACGTCTCAAAAATTTTTTTGGCGTTAGCTGCCCCCTCTATCACCCCCATTGCCACCCCCACCCTATTACTAAATGAAATGAAAAAGGAACCAAGGACCTCTAAAAATTTTTTGGCATTCCCGAACAGAAATACTCCTGATGTCAAAACTTTTTAAGCGCGGAACAGCGAGTTAGGGAAATATAAAATATTAGGTAATACTTCATTACGAAGGAGAAGAAATATGTTTTTTATGCATGACGACGCAACACCGTATAATTCTAGAACATGTAGAACATGGTTATACAACCAGTATCCTAATAGATGGATTGGCCGGGGTACAGATGCACTGATCAAGTGGCCTGCTCGGCCTCCTGACCTAACTCCTCTTGATTTCACTGCGTGGAGTTATCTAAAATCAAGAGTTTATAATACTCAAATTGAAATGATTGTAAAAGTTGAGAGAAAAATGGATCAAAAGTTTACAACAATACAGTGATGAAGGAATTTTACAGGATATTCAACGTTCCTTTAAAAAAAAGAATTAAATTGCGCATAAGGGAAAATGGAGAACATTTCAAACAATTTTTGTAATTGATAGTTAGCTATTTTCTACGTTTATTTATATTTCAAAGCATTTTTTAAGTGTAAAAGAATTTATTAATAACGTGTAAATAAATGTTACAAACCGCCCCTAAAATAGGGGTTGTTCGGTTAACGTGAACCTACGAGACGCGGAAAACGTTCGTAGCCCTTACGATTTGAATAGCGTGCGGTCTCAGATTCTTCTGCTAAAATCGTCGCTCTCTAGTTGGAAAAAAATTAGGAGGGCGTTACTTTTCAATAAAACACCTATTTTACTTAGACCATTCCGGAGGATGGATTTAATACTACCACAGAAAAAAAACGGATACTAACATTTGCCAATACGAAAACAGGAAATTAAAATAAAACAGTAATCAAACGATAAAAACTTCAAGGTGCAATATATAGATTTAAACAATTTGAAAATACTATAAAAACTCGAGGTGCAATATTTGTATTTAAAACAATAGAACAGACTGTATATTTACGGAGGACCATGGACCGATACAGAGTGAGCACTTACCCCGTCCTTCTAAGATTAATCCCCGTATTCCTCAATGTCACCGGGTAGTCTAATTGCTACCGACGGTGTTCACCAATCACTTAAAATTAATAAAACCGCTTCGCGAACCAAAACACAAAAATTGAATGATTTATATACTTTAACAAAACTTTAATAAATACGTAGGAGAATTTGGAATACAACACTTTGACAACTATTTTTATACTTTTTAATTTAAATTTCGGACCGTGCCGGAGTTCGACCAAATTCGATGAAGCGGGTGGATCGACTAACTTTCCCTCCGTTTTTGACCAGTAACTCACAACGGCCGTGGGTGTCTTATTTTTGCTGAGCAAAGGTCTACTTTACATCCTGTGGAGAACTATGTGCACCCAGAGCTCACTACATTGTCGTTTATAAATTTAGCAAATATAACTTTAATAACGTTTGAATGAAGGTTTAAACTAAGTAATTTTGAAAAGCAAATTTATAATAAAAAAAATAACATGAGGGGGGGGGGGGATTATTACATAAATGCACGTTGTTTTTTAAACATAAATTGCTCGAGAACACTTTTTAAAAAGTTATGTTATCATGTCTTAAAGAAATGTAAAAATGTTGATTCGATTCTATACGGCAGCATTGTTTTAACACACCTCATTTTTGTCAATTTTAGTTGTGAGTATGACTTGATAAAGTCGGCTTGTATTGTTTTTAAATAAATAAACTGCCACCGTACTGCTTATTAACTTACAGAAAAGATCATAAAAAAAACAATTTTTTACGAAAATGAAAATATTATCGTTAATTTAAATAATAATTAATGTTCTTCATATAGTTTTTTACAAAAAAAGAATGAGTTATAACTCACAACTTATTCGTGTGTTATTGAGTACTTACTTCACTTGTCAACAACAATCAAATAAATAATGGTTCTAAAAGTGGCTGTTGGATAAATGTAATTTAATTCTTAGCCCTCAAATAATTTTTCTTGATGAAAAATAAAGAACTCAAAACACGACATCTTTCTTAACATTACTCTTTAGTACATTGTTTGCTAACATACAAGAAAAATACTGCGTTTGAACGCTGATCCAGGATCACTTAACACTGGTTTCAGTTCATCTCGATTCCCTCTCAGTTTAATCTTTAAACGCTTTCGAAACCTCCGACGCACTTTACATAAACATATTATTCATTGAACCTGGTGCAATGTTACTGTTAGGAGTTCACAAACCTTGATGCCTGTCCGCATTGACTTATTTGAAAAAGGAAATTGCTTTACGTTGTTACTCTCCAAACCGGCATCGACGGGAGCTTATAAGTTGCTTTTCGTGCAGTAACATAATTAAAAAGTTGTTTCAGGAATTTGAGGAACGCACCGCTTACGAGGGTGGATGGTTATTCCACGCTTGTATATAAAAAACCGAATTTACATACATAAAATTTCGCGGTAACATTTGTCGTCGCATCCCAGAAACAATTTAAAAATTTCAAATTTCGATGCTGCAGGAGAGGTAAGTGATATCTGCTGATTTACAAGACAAATAGTTCAGGGGCTAGCGGGTTCTAAAGTGACTTGCTAACATCAAGTTAGAATCTTTTAAGTATGTTAATTTTGATCATGCTTAGGGAAACGAGAAACCCTGTTAATAAATAGAGGCTTTATAGCACACTTGAATTTTTAGATCGTTGATTAACTATCTTACATGGAAGAAAATAAGAATTATATAATTGTTTGTTAATAACGTATATATTATACTTGTCTATTGTTTTACACTTGCATTTATCTTTTACATCATGTTTGTGTGTATGTATCTGTATTTGATATCTTCTATTTTTGTGTTGATATGCCATATACAGGGTGTCTCACTGTGAACTGAATCGATCGATGTAGAGAAAAGCACACATCAGAAAATTTTGAAAATTTAGATAATTACTAATATCGGTGTGGCCAATCCAACTAAAATTACAAGCAGCTGGCACTTCCGCTTATACTGGAAGTCGATACCAACTTGCTTATTCCAAATGGAACAACCTATATGTTTTAGGGTTTTAGAAAAGAGCATAAAATTCTGAGTCGAAAATTTGTAGCATATCCTATACCTAAACCTAGCCGTTTCAGAGATATTTGATATTTTATAGAAAATTTGACAGGTGCAACGGTTTGCAAGAACCGTTATAACTTTCTTCGCATAAAAGATCCTCATTTGCTTCTTGTCACATAAAAAGAACACTAGGAGAACTACGTTCTAAAACTGAAATAAATTCAATAATATCATACCAAGTGTTCCGTTTATCGCGTTACATTTTGTCAACTTCAAACCGCGGAAACTTGTTTAGGTCAAATGGAATATCCTGTATTTTTTTACGTCAAGTTGTATAAAACTGAATTCCCTTTTTTCTGATATTAGCATTGTGGGGGTTAAAGTTACAACTTTTTGAAATATTTGCGATTTTATTAGAAATTCATGAATTGTGGTAATCATTTCATTAAAATAACCATGATTAGAAACAATCAGTCATTATCTTATGTCAAAAAATGCCAGCACGTTTAAATGACACCCACGAAGACTTTTTAAATTTGTTTATTATTTATGGAGAATGTGATCAAGTAATATCAAGAACTTGCAGCACATTTGCTACTCGATATCCAGGAAAACGGAAACCGTCACCAAAGACTGTAAAACGCCTACTGGAAAATTTTAAAAGTTATGGCTCCGTCAAGGCAAAAATGCAAAGAAGAAAGCCTATTGTTGATGACGAAAACATTGAAATAGTCATTCTGGGATATTTTCATGCATTTCCAAGGATGTCATTAAGGCAAGCTGCTCTGGAACCGGGACTATACAAGGATTCAATTCACAGAATCTTATTAAAACATAAGTTTCACCCGTTTTCATTCCATATAGTTCAAGGACTAAAAGAAATAGATTTCCCAAGAAGACAGAATTTTTGTGAGTTTATTCTAATAAGGTCTGAGGGTCACGATTCTTATTTGGGAAATATTACATGGACGGATGAAGCAAAATTTACTAAAAATGGACTTTTTAATAGATACAATTCGCATTATTGGAGTGACTCAAATCCTCATATGTTCAGAGAGCGAAACTTTCAGGAAAGTTGGCAGTTCAATGTTTACTGTGCCATAAGAAACGATAGAGTGGTGGCATTACAATTTTATCAGGAAAATTTAAATGATAAATTAAATTTTCTCGTCTGCTAATATGTATAGGTAAATTTTTGCTTTTTTCTTTTAGGTGAAAGATATCTGAATATCTTATAAAATTTGAATAATAATTATTTAGAAAATTTACCTCTCGCCGAACATAGAAACATTTTTTATGAGCACGACGGTGCTCCCCAACATAACGCATATTTTATTAATAATTATTTACAAGAAACTTTGTATGATCAATGGATTGCCAATAATGGACCTTTCTTATGGCCTCCTCGCTCGCCCGATTGAACAGTTCTGGATTAATCTAATCCGAAGGTGTGAAAAATTTGTCGAGGTTCGAGGGCGGAATTTTGAGCAATTATTAAATTAAAATTAAATCATATTTTAAATTGATCTTATCTCTGCTATTTTAGTTCATGCCATATCTTCAATTCGATTAATACGCATGTTACAGTGTTAGTGTTATTTTGCGTTTTTGTGGATATCGAGTAGCAAATGTGCTGCAAGTTCTTGATATTACTTTATCACATTCTCCATAAATAATAAACAAATTTAAAAAGTTTTCGTTGGTATAATTTAAACGTGCTGGCATTTTTTGACATGAGATAATGACTGATTGTTTCTAATCATGGCTATTTTGATGAAATGTTTACAATTCATGAATTTCTAATAAAATCGCAAATATTTCAAAAAGTTGTAACTTAATATCAGAAAAAAGGGAATTCAGTTTTACACAACTTGACGTAAAAAAATACAGGGTGTTCCATTTGACCTAAACAAGTTTTCGCTGTTTGAAGTTGACAAAATGTAACGCGAAAAACGGAACACTTGGATGATATTATTGAATTTATTTCAGTTGTAGAACGTAGTTCTCCTTGTGTTCTTTTTACGTGACAAGAAGCAAATGAGGATCTTTTACACGAAGACAGTTATAACGGTTCTTGCAAACCGTTGCACGTGTCAAGTTTTCTATAAAATGTCAAATATCTCTTAAACGGCTAGGTTTATGTATAGGATATTCTGCATATTTTCGACTCCGAGTTTTATGCTCTTTTCGAAAATCCTAAAATATATAGGGTGTTCCATTTGAAATAAGCAAGTTGGTATCGACTTCCGCTATAAGCGGAAGTGCCAGCTGCTTGTAATTATTTTAGTTGGATTGGCCACATCGATATTAGTAATTATCTAAATTTTCAAAATTTTCTGATGCGTACTTTTCTCTATATCGATCGATTCAGTTCCCGGAGAGACACCCTGTATACCTCGTGTATCTTTTGGCCAATAAATATTATTATTATGAATATCATAATTACAAAAATACAACTGTCTAACAAAAAGTTTTGGATGGGCGTTTTAAGACATCTTTGTTAAAAGGATACTTATTTATTTTCATTTAATATCATGGCTGATTCTTTAATATTTCTTTCTTTGTTATCTGGTCTTTGATAAACATTTTCCATTCAATAAAAAGAGGAAATACTCCGGTCCACGAAGCATGGCAGGCAGAGCTATCTCCTGGACTAAAGGGAATTTGGTAAAATATTAAGTGGGATCGAACTGTTTCATTTATGCGGCGGTATATTCAATTATTTACCCAGCATAAAAATATTTCAATTTTCGCATACGTAAGGCGGTTCAAAATTGTCTCCCAATATTTCTGCGACTAGTACATCCAGAAATAATGGCAGTTCTTTATACGGGGTGTTGCATCATGAGAGGGACATAGCTTAATAGGAGGTAGAGAACATCAGTGGTAACCGGAACCTCCCATAGAAATGTCTCATTGGGCCTTCATTACGAAGTTACAGGGTGTTAAATAATTTTTGGCCAAACCTGTTTTTTGTCATAACTTTGACAGGGAATGAAATAACGGATTCATATTTGGTACGGCTAATGTACTAACGAGCCCTAAGAGGTACATGTATAAAAAGAAATATATCCAGGTCTGGACTCACTATAATTTATGTTTCTTCTTTGCATCAATAAAACATCACCCTGTATATATTTTTTTGAAATTTCGATACGATATTCGAAAAGAGCAAGAAAATACAAACAAAATGGCCTATTTCATTTTTTTGTTACACCTTCGTGGTTATTTAAGTACGTTGTTAAATGTGCAAGAAAATGGATTACCGAACCCTATTAAATGAGAGGCACGTGAAATAAATAGTTTTATAACTAAAATTTGCAAAAATTCTATTGAGCCTAGGTGGTCTGGGTGAATCCTAATTCCGGCACGTTTTAAAGGTCCATTTTGGTAAAAAACTGTGGTCCTAATAAGTAATCGGGTATGAAATAACAAAATTTTTAATCAATCACAGTAGGCTTGTTCAAAGTGACAGATAATAAAAATAAATCTCCTAAACAGTTGAATAATTGTTTGTTAGTAATTTAATGTGTCAATAATCCGCATTTAGTTAGTGAAAACTTGTGAAAATATTTTAACTATGCCAGTAAAATTTACAAACGTGGAATATGCTGACATAATATTCATCTATGGTTTCTGTAATGGAAATGGTAGATCGACGGAAAGAGAATATCGGCTGCGTTTTCCTGGTCGTCGATGCCCTAATCATAAAACCTTTAGTACGGTGTTCCAGTATGCAAGACAACACGGAAAGTTTCCTACTTCTGCAGTTGTGGAGCGTGTTTTACAACAATGTGTGCAGGAACAAAACAATATTATAAACGTTGTTCAAGAAAACCCAAATATGAGCACTAGACGAATCTGTTTGGCAACTGGTATTCCTCATTGGCGAGTATGGAGAACCCTAAAAAGAGAACGTTACCATCCATATCATATCCAGCAGGTACAGCGTCTTCAACAAGGCGACGATATCCCCCGCCTGGCATTTTGTCATTGGTTGTCTAACCATCGCCCAGTCATTTACAGAACCTTATTTACGGATGAGGCACAATTTACAAGGGATGGAGTAAACAATTCACGAAATAATCATAAATGGGCACAGGAAAACCCACATGCGGTACGCCAACACCGTTCGCAACACAGGTTTTCTGTAAATGTTTGGGTCGGACTTGTGAATAGACATTTGATAGGGCCACATTTTTTTGAAGAAAGATTGAATGGTGAAATTTACTTTGATTTTCTTCAAAACATTTTACCGAATATGTTAGAAAATATCGGTATAAGAGGCATGTTTTTTCAGCATGATGGGGCCCCACCACATTTTAACCTTCAAGTAAGAGAACACTTAAACAATGTGTATCCTAATAGATGGATTGGACGCGGGGGTCCACATGAATGGCCACCAAGATCTCCTGATTGTAACCCTTGCGATTACTTTTTATGGGGCCACTTAAAAAACGAGGTTTATAGCATTGAAATTGAAAGTAGACAACATTTAATCCAGCGCATCCTTACAACCTGCGACGAAATACGGAATAATCCAGAAATGATACGTCGAGCAATTGGTGACCTTTCTAAACGCGCAAGAAAATGCACAGAATGTGGGGGAGGACATTTTGAAAATTTACTTTAGTGTCAATTACGTTTTATTTTTAAACACATTTAGTTATTGTTTTGTTATTTATTGTTAATTGAATGAAAAATATTTTATTTATTTAGATTTTAGTTTGTTCTCTTTTCCAATTTTTATTAAGTATAAAATGTTGATGATTTTCTTGATCAAAGTAACTGGTTGCTTAGGCCTAAATGGTTTAAATTATCTGTCACTTTTATTCTTTGAACAAGCCTACTGTGATTGATTAAAAATTTTGTTATTTCATACCCGATTACTTATTAGGACCACAGTTTTTTACCAAAATGGACCTTTAAAACGTGCCGGAATTAGGATTCACCCAGACCACCTAGGCTCAATAGAATTTTTGCAAATTTTAGTTATAAAACTATTTATTTCACGTGCCTCTCATTTAATAGGGTTCTGTAATCAATTTTCTTGCACATTTAACAACGTATTTAAATAACCACGAAGGTGTAACAAAAAAATGAAATAGGCCATTTTGTTTGTTTTTTCTTGCTCTTTTCGAATATCGTATCGAAATTTCAAAAAAATATATACAGGGTGATGTTTTATTGATGCAAAGAAGAAACATAAATTATAGTGAGTCCGGACCTGGATATATTTTTTTTTATACATGTACCTCTTGGGGCTCGTTAGTACATTAGCCGTACCAAATATGAATCCGTTATTTCATTCCCTGTCAAAGTTATGACAAAAAACAGGTTTGGCCAAAAATTATTTAACACCCTGTAACTTCGTAATGAAGGCCCAATGAGACATTTCTATGGGAGGTTCCGGTTACCACTGATGTTCTCTACCTCCTATTAAGCTATGTCCCTCTCATGATGCAACACCCTGTATAAACTTGTTTCCGAAAATTAATAATAATATAATATACCCCTTAAATGGAGATAATAAATTTCAGTTTATCTGCAATATCGTCCGGCTCCCTAAAGGATCATATTCACATTTTAAACTAAGTCGTAGGCCATCCGGGCACTAGTTTACGTGATTATTTATTACGAAACAGGTTACAACATATCATAAAAAGATTACCAATAATAATTAAATACTAAACACTCATGCAATGCAAGTAAGTTTTATATCAGATAAACGATTTTATTAAATAAAAATATGATTGATTAAAAGCAAAATTAAATAGCGTGGGTAGAAGAACCTCTCGTCAAATAAATGGCTGTTACCAAGCGCAAGTGTCATGAGGTAATTAGGATGCATTTCAAGTTATCAAGGGCAGTGGTGTAAAAACCCGCTATCTATTGGAAAAGGTTACACCTCTGTCAATAATTATATTTTAAAACGACAACTGACATTATAAAAAGGTTCAGAGCATTCACATACTATGGGAATATTAGACACAAAATCAAAAAGTTCAAGTGAAGGAAAATATCAGCGAAAAATAGATTTTTAACCTCTTTTCGAAATAAAATTTTAATATTCCTCCTAAAAAAAAATTGAAAAAAACTAATCTCGACCATGCACTCGCATAGAGAATCAAGAGACCTTCAAAATGAGGGGTCGCTCGAATTAGGGGTTGCTGCGGCTAGGGGGTCGATGTGTCAGTGTCAAGTTTGACATCGAAATAAGAAGAATCAAGAATCGATCTGTCCAAACGTTTTTTCAAGAAACTAGTCTAAGTGTTCCAAAACAGGCGTGTTTTGTTTTCAATGGCCCACCTTATATATAAATATATATATGAAAAATACTTTTGCCTACTCCTTAGAGCGATTGCAGATTGAGGCCTTAGAGACGGATCGTGATGAGATCTGGGGAGTAGGCAGATTGAGACACCGACATCGAACCAGTTCTACGAATTCCTAGCATTATTTTCTTTTACAATTTTATCTTGACCCCCTTTTTCTCTTGAAAATGGCTCCAAGATGGGAGCCGAAACGTCGAGACATTAACAATCTCAGAGAGAGAACCTAGTATTTTTCATACCAACGACCGCGAAAGCTTCTCGGAACATATATACAGGGTGTCCCGAAAATGGTGGGCAATGTCTCGGATTTGGATAGAACTAGTGAAAATAAGGTCACAAGTTCGTATATTTTTCTTTCCCCCGAGGTACTCCTACGAAGATATTCGCTTTTGAAATTGAAGGTTAAAAATCGATTTTTTGCGATAACTTTTTTATTGTTCAATCGATTTTAATCATTTTTTGATCAGTATCATATTATTTCAATCCAGTTAGGTCAGTGTATCAGAACCTTGGATAACATTCTTGGGGGCTCGGGGGGAGAGTACCCATTGCCTTAATAAGTTGAAAAAAAAATTTCAGCCTATTTTCTTTTATTTCTAAGGTTATTTTCAAATTTTTGAACCATTTTTAAGTAAAAAACGTATACATGTTTGATGTCGGTAATATGAACCGTTTTAGAGATAAATGCACCTAACGATGAAATTGCGATTTTCAATCGCACAAATAATAATAACTTTTAAAAATAAATAAACAAAGACTATTTACTTAGTATTACTTTGTCGTATTATGTATGACCTTCCCGTCGATTATTTGAAAAAGAAAACTACAAAAAATGGTGCCGCACATGTTGAAGCCCAAGTTCTGGGGTCGGCATTGAAGGAACGTGTTATTTTTTTAAATATTAAAAAAAGGCTACATCATCTTATCTATGTAGATAAGACGATGTAGCTGTTTATGTACAAAACCAAACGAGTAATAATGATAGTTTATGGTTGCCATGGATCAAAATATCAGATAAATGGAGTGACATAATTTTTCAGTATTAGCTTAATCCGACCTTAATTAAGTAATTAATTGGTTGAAATATGGCTTACACTAACAATGAATACGCAGATATGCATTTAATGTATGGAATGGCTTCTTGTAATGCCTCGAAAGCACGAAGACTATACGCTCGACGGTATCGCCATCGAAGGGTTCCTAACCGAAAACTTCTGAACGTATTGATCAAGAGCTGAGAGAAACTGGTAAAAAATATGATAATTTTTTTGAAAATTGAAAATCTATGAATTATATCTCTACTTCGTAGATTTGCGCCAAATGACGTAAACAGGGGTGCTCCGCGGACAACACGTACTGTTGAAGCAGAAGAGAACATATTGAATGCAATTCATCTGTCAGTATCAGATCATTATCATTACAAATTAATGTCCCAAAATCGATCGTTGGAAGAATTTTGAAAGAGCAACTGCTTCATCCGTACCATATACAGAAAGTACATGCCATTAGCCCAGATGACTTTCCTGCTAGGGTGCAATTTTCGCAGTGGTTTATACAGAAATATGAACAAAACCATGTCTTCATTCGATCGGTTTTGTATACGGATGAAGCGAGCTTTGGAAGAAATGGGATTAACTCCCACAACTTACACGTTTGGAGCGAGGAGAACCCACACGCCACAATTCAAACGCGCCATCAAAGGCAATTTCATATTAATGTTTGGGCCGGAATTATTGGCCGGTACTTGTTGGGCCCATTCGTGTTACCAAATCGATTGAATGGGCAACTTTATCTTGAATTTCTTCAACAGCAGTTACCATAACTTTTAGAAGCCGTTGACATTGCATCTCGAGAGAAGATGTGGTTTATGCATGATGGGACGCCCCCGCATTTTTGTCTTATAGTGAGGAGTCATTTGAATAGAGTATATCGAAACCGGTGGATAGGTCGTGGTGGGCCTGTTCCTTGGCCTCCCCGATCACCCGATTTAAATCCCCTTGATTTATTCGTGTGGGGGCATTTAAAGAGTCTCGTATATGCCACACACCAGTAGAGACAAGAGAAGAATTATACGAGAGAATTATGTACCATTCAAATGCAATTAGAGAAAACGAAGGAATGTTGTGGCGAGTCCAGCGGTCGTCAGGTCGTCGTGGACAAGCATGCATTAGAGAAGGAAGTGCTCATATTGAGCATTTGTTTTGAAATTTCATAAATCTTCATTTTTCCATGTCCCTAATTAGTTTTCTACAGAAAGGTTTCAAATTTTGTGTGTTCAAGATTTTTTGTTTTTATAAGTTTAGGTAAGTATTTACTACCTTATGGAGAAATAAATGTTGTTTTGTACATAATCCTCGTGTTTATTTAATTTTTAAAAATTACTATTATCAATTTCATCGTTAGGTGCATTTCTCTCGAAAACGGTTCATATTACCGATATCAAACAAGTATAAGTTTTTTACATAAAAATGGCTCAAAAATTTGAAAATAACCTTATAATATGAACTGATCCAAAAATGATTAAAATCGATTGAACAATAAAAAAGTTATCGCGAAAAATCGATTTTTAACCTTCAACTTCAAGAGCGAATATCTTCATACGGGTACCTCGGGGGAAAAAAAGATATACGAACTTGTGACTTTATTTTCACTAGTTCTACTCAAATCCGAGAGATTGCCCACCATTTTCGGGACACCCTGTATATATATATATATAATGAATTTAAAGCATTGATAACACTAATAGACAATGCTTATAAAATATATTTAAACAATATTAAACATGACGTTAAATCCTTCTGAAACTATATTAACTCTAAAAAAGGTGTATCCACTATTCCCCAAAATTTAGTAAGTATATAGAGGTGACCAGTTAAATAATACATATGAAATTGTGGAGGGATTTGCAAGATTTTTCAATACGTCATTTACTAACCCCAGAACAACAAATAATGATTTATTTAACAAATCGTTCAACCCGAATAATAGTAATGTACATAGTGATACATTTTCTACAGATAATGTGTTATTTGCCTTAAAAAAGTTAAAACCTCATTTACCTGATGCCGTACCAGCTTTTATCGTTAGGGATTGTACACATGTTTTTCTAGAGCCCCTTCGCACAATTCTTAATATATCTTTGAAGTTTGGTATATTTCCAGATATATGGAAAAAATCTCGTATCTGCCCGGTTTACCAGAAGGGTGAAAAAAAAACAAAGTAGAAAACTATTGACAAACTACTATAATTTGCAATTTTTGAAATAGCCCTAGATAACGTGATCTGTCCTCATATAGATCCACGGTCTCAAACTTAGTTTGTGTCACGCAGCATATCGCTCAATGTATAAATCTAAATGGCCAAATAGACGTTATTTACATGAACTTCTCCAAAGCCTTTGATAGAACTGACAACAATATACTAGTACATAAGCTATATCTCGCTTTTTTTCTTTATCTTTTTAGGCTTTATAATAAGAAGCCTGAAAGCTCGCAGAATTAGACAGTCATTAATATTTTTGTATAAAATTCTATACAGGATGTAACGCAACTTATCCGAAAAATTTTAACCATACATGCACCTTTAAATAAGAAGTCGGTTTCTTGAAAAAAAAAAAGTAATAAAAGTCCAACACAGTTGTTACAAATTAATGAAAATTTGTCGATGTCTTGGTTACTGATGAAGCCATTTTTACGCGTAATGGTATAACCAATCTATATAATATGCACGTTTGGACTATTGAGAATCTTCATCCAGTAGTTTGGAATCACTTTGAACATCGATGAACGCCTAATTGGTTCGTTCATATTGCCAAATCAGATGGACGGTCAGCAATATCTGCAGTTTCTCCGTAATGATCTTCCTGGTCTTCTTGAAGATGTGCCCTTGGAAATCCGAAGTCGGATGTGGTTTTTACATGATGTTGCACCCCCAAATTATCGTTTAGTAGTCCGAGATTACTTGACCCAATTAAACGAAACACGTTGAATCGGACGGGGTAGACCTTTAGCTTAGCCGCCGCGGTCTCCATATCTAAATCCTATTGACTTACTTTTGTGGGGATATTTAAAAAATGAAGTTGACAATATCGATATATTACGTGAACGTGTCTGACAGCTGTCCATAATCTGCGTCTTCAGGAACAGCAGGAAGGGAGAACACTTCAGCCAGTGTGACAAAATTGGATAAGACGGGTTCAGGGGTGCTTAATATTTCCATTAATTTGTAATTTTAACAATTTGTATCTTTTTATGTGTTGGACTTTTATTTAAAAATTTTTTAAGAAATCGACTTCTTATTTAGAGGTGCATATATGGTTAAAATGTTTCGGGTAATGTTGCGTTACACCCTGTATAATAAAATAGACTGCCTCATGTATTAGAACAAATACGCTTGAATGTACCAAGAACCGAGGCTCGTAATAACATTATCTTCTATCTTGCCACACCTAGGACTAATTTGTTAAAACAATCACCGGTTCACTTTGTGTGCGATAATTACAACAACCTGCAAGACAGAGTTGACATATTTAATTGTAGTACAAATAAATTTAAAATACTGAACACACAACATAGTTCTTATTTTTTGCATATAATAGTCTCTGGTTTCTCTGTTTCTTTGTTTTTTTTCTCTTCCTACGCTTGTTAAAATTATAATGTATTATATATTGTTATATACAGGGTGTCTCACCGGGAACTGAATCAATCGATATAGAGAAAAGTACGCATCAGAAAATTTTGAAAATTTAGATAATTACTAATGTCGGTGTGGCCAATCCAACTAAAATAATTACAAGCAGCTAGCACTTGTCGATATCAACTTGCTTATTTCAAATGGAACACCCTATATATTTTAGGGTTTATGAAAATAGCATTAAATTATGAGTCGAAAACATGTAGCACATCCTATACCTAAACCTAGCCGTTTCAGAAATATTTGACATTTTATAGAAAATTTGACAGGTGCAACGGTTTGCAAGAACGTTATAACTTTCTTTGTGTAAAAGATCCTCATTTGCTTCTTGTCACTTAAAAAGAAGACAAGGAGAACTACGTTCTACAACTGAAAAAAATTCAATAATATCATACCAAGTGTTTCATTTTTCGCGTTACATTTAGTCAACTTCAAACCGCGAAAACTTGTTCAGGACAAATGGAACACCCTGTATTTATTTACGTCAAGTTGTGTAAAATTGAATTACCTTTTTCTGATATTAGCATTGTGGGGTTAAATTTACAACTTTTTGAAATATTTGCGATTTTATTAGAAATTCCTGAATTGTTGTAATCATTTCATCAAAATAGCCATGATTAGAAACAATCAGTCATTATCTTATGTCAAAAAATGCCAGCACGTTTAAATTACACCCACGAAAACTTTTTAAATTTGTTTATTATTTATGGAGAATGTGATAAAGTAATATCAAGAGCTTGCAGCACATTTGCTACGCGATATCCAGAAAAACGGAAACCGTCATCAAACGCTGTAAAACGCATACTGGAAAATTTTAAAAATTATGGCCCTATCAAGGCAAAAATGCAAAGAACAAAGCCTATTGTTGATGACGAAAACATTGAAATAGTCATCTGGGATGTTTTCATGCATTTTCAAGGATGTCGTTAAGACAAGCTGCTCTGGAATCGGGACTATGCAAGGATTCAATTCACAGAAGCTTATTAAAACATAAGTTTCACCCGTCTTTATTCCATATGGTTCAAGGATTAAAAGAAACAGATTTCTTAAGAAGACAGAATTTTTGTGGGTTTATTCTAATAAGGTCTGAGGGTCACGATTCTTATTTGGGAAATATTATATGGACAGATGAAGCAAAATTTACTAAAAATGGACTTTTTAATAGACACAATTTGCATTATTGGAATGACTCAAATCCTCATATGTTCAGAGAGCGAAACTTTCAGGAAAGTTGGCAGTTCAATGTTTACTGTGCCATAAGAAACGATAGAGTGATGGCATTACAATTTTATAAGGAAAATTTAAACGGTAAATTAAATTTTCTCTTCTGCTAATATGTATAGGTAAATTCTTGTTTTTTTTTAGGTTAAAGATATCTGAATATCTTACAAAATTTGAATAACAACTATTTAGAAAATTTACCTCTTGCCGAACATAGAAACATTTTTTATCAGCACGACGGTGCTCCCCCACATAACGCATATTTAATTAATAATTATTTACAAGAAACTTTTCATGATCAATGGATTGCCAATAATGGACCTTTCTTATGGCCTCCTCGCTCGCCCGATTTATCAGTTCTGGATTTTTTCATTTGGGGAACTATTAAAAATAAAGTTTATGAGAGCCCATTAATAACCATTGAAGATTGTATGCAATGAATAAGCAATGCATCACAGGATTCAATTAGAAGAGCTACCAATGAGGAACTTATCCGACGGTGCGAAAAATGTGTCGAGGCTCGAAGGCGGAATTTTGAGCAATTATTAAATTAAAATGAAATCATATTTTAAATTGATCTTATCTCTGCTATTTTAGTTCATGCCATATCTTCAATTCGATTAATCCGCATGTTACAGTGTTAATGTTATTTTGCGTTTTTGTGGATATCGAGTAGCAAATGTGCTGCAAATGCTTGATATTACTTTATCACATTCTCCATAAATAATAAACAAATTTAAAAAGTTTTCGTTGGTGTAATTTAAACGTGCTGGCATTTTTTGACATAAGATAATGACTGATTGTTTCTAATCATGGCTATTTTGATGAAATGATTACAACAATTCATGAATTTCTAATAAAATCGCAAATATTTCAAAAAGTTGTAACTTTAACCCCCACAATCCTAATATCTGAAAAAAGGAAATTCAATTTTACACAACTTGACGTAAAAAAATACAGGGTGTTCCATTTGACCTAAACAAGTTTCCGCGGTTTAAAGTTGACAAAATGTAACGCGAAAAACGGAACACTTGGCATAATATTATTGAATTTATTTCAGTTGTAGAACGTACTTCTCCTTGTCTTCTTTTTATGTGACAAGAAACAAATGAGGATCTTTTACACGAAGAAAGTTATAACGGTTCTTGCAAACCGTTGCACCTGTCAAATTGTCTATAAAATGTCAAATATCTCTGAAACGGCTAGGTTTAGGTATAGGATATGCTACATATTTTCGACTCAGAATTTTATGCTCTTTTCGAAAACCCTAAAATATATAGGGTGTTCCATTTGAAATAAGCAAGTTGGTATCGACTTCCGATATAAGCGGAAGTGCCAGCTGCTTGTAATTATTTTAGTTGGATTGGCCACACCGACCTTAGTAATATCTAAATTTTCAAAATATTCTGATGCGTACTTTTCTTTATATCGATCGATTCAATTCCCGGTGAGACACCCTGTATATTATTCTGTTTGACTTTTTAATTTGTAATTTCTGATATTTGTTCATAAACCTGTATTTTCCCATCCTGTAATTGAGTTTGGCTGTTGAATGATGTGTGTAAATAAATATATAATTAAAAAAAGTACTTACAATTTATTTACTTCATCAGCAATGGTTTTCACTGATTCAGGACTTAGAACCTTGAAGTTGTTTCCAGTAAAGTCCCTGTAAAATAAATAATCTTATAAATAAACACCCGAGCAAAGTGAACCAACTTTTACGATTAACTTGTTGACTCTCTCTGCCTATTTTTCTTTTTCCGGCACAAAAAATTTATTTATCAAAACATTTGTATTAATTTATAGAACAAAGACTAAATCCCTAAAGGAAAAAGTAAGAAGGTCACGAAGCAATAAAGTAGAGACAATATTGTTTTACCTTCCTAAATTTTTACATTTTGGATAAAGTATATTTTTCTATAATATGTATTCAAACCACAAACGTTACAATAATAAAATCGCTACCCACACTCTCCGAATATGTAATAGAATATATTCCTATCAAATCGTTATATATGAAAATGCATGCACTTACAAAATATCTATATATTCTTGAGGTAAATCGCTGGGCGCCTTCTCATAATTCATGTGCTGGCATAGTAGATCTCTCACTCTACATTGGCATGAACCGTTATAGGACAAATCTGAAATAATATGAAAATATTAGATAGTTGAAAGTCTTAAAGGTATAATAATACAGGGTTGCCACTCAAATTTTAGAGTGAAATTCCCTGACTTTTCCAGGTTTTGCCTGACCAAATTTTTCCATGCCCGCTAAAAACGCAAATATTTTAGTCCTGTAGGGGTCTAGAACCTTCGGTGTGACGCTGTCTCTCAAGAAGTAGTTTCCACAGACATCAAAATATTTGAACATTATACTCAAATACTATTATTCGACGCGCGTTTCGACAACCATGTTGTCCGCCGCTCCAGATGAAGACAACTTGTTTGTCGAAACGCGCGTCGAGTAATACTATTTAAGTGTTTTGATGTTTGTGGAAACTACCTCTCCAGAGGCGTGTATTTCATACTCAAAAAATTTCAGTACTGCCTTGAAAAATAAAGCATATCTCATGGTGGTTTGAAAATCAGTTTTTTGACCAAAACGCATGTTGGAGCAGACTGCGGCTCTCATACGCTAAAACTATTCATTTTACAAAAGAAAGGTTATTACATACATTATAGGAAATTTTCTCTAGTTTTATTTTTTATATAACTGTTCTTATCGTAAAATGAGTTGAAAAGGAGATGTTGTCAAAAAACTGTTTTCAGGCGCCATTTATCCAATATGGCGGCGCGAGCGGCAAAGATATAAGGTGGCAAAGTATAAATTCGGAAAGAGCACATCAATATCTATAAAATCACCAATTTTCAAAACTCCCGGAAAACTTTCCAGGAAAAAATACCAAATGACTACTAGTAGGTATAGATTTTATTTTCGATTTTATAAATAAATTTTTTTTAAATTTTGAAGGAACACAAAAAAGAAAAATATTGTCATTACTACAAAATATTGTACTTAATACAAGTAAATTATATCTTTGTTATTTGTTCCCGTAATTTTATCAGCTCTTTATCAATTTCAGCTTTTTCAAAATCCGTACAATCTATGATCTTCCATTTCTTACTATCAAGAATTTTGATCTCCGGAATTGCAAATTATTTTCGTTTTGGAAGCAATTGTTCTTCTATAATTTCTTTTTTCTTTGCTACGAGAGCCCCTCTATAATTATTGTCTGATCTTTTTGTGTAAGTTTTTCATTGATTTCCAACTTTAATGGCCCCTTAGAATTTTTAATGCTGTCAGAAACCAAACGCTGATTAATGACAGAATTTTTGTGAAGATTTTCCACTAAAAAAGCTCTTTGTTAATTGAAAACCCAGACTTTACGGCTGCATTGCCATGGGAAATGATTAACATTAATTTAGTCAAGAACCATAAATCGATATAATCATTATTTATTCAAATTAAATATTTCTTCAAACTTCTTCAACTCGTTAATCATAGCTTCGTTTTTTAGGATCTCTTGGTACTGTTGTTGACTCCTCTCGGCTATAAAGCTATCAATTTTGCCTATGTCATGAAGCTCTTGTAACAATGTTTTAAATCTAGTAAAATCGTCTTTTCCATTGGACAATATTAAATTGGGATTGAAAGCAGACATTCCTTTGACAATCGTGTATTTCAAGCAACATCATTCCGAGATTTTCTGTGTAACAGTAATCAACATTTCGTGCAAGCAACAAGGTTAGCTAATCGAATCTTTAGCTTGCTTGGCGGACTAAACTATGCTACGAAACTTAAAACATCAATCCATAAAATCAGAAAAGCGCGTGTTAGGTATAGTAAATATACCCAATTTTTACAAATTATTAAAAATTTGTAGATGAGCAGAAATTCCCTGACTCTCTAATAAATTTCCTGACTTTTACAGATTTTTGGCATTTTTCCATGACTTTTCCCTAACATTTAAAAAAAGGCGAAATTCCCTGACTTTTCCAGGTTCTCCAGGTTTTCCAGATCAGTGGCAACCCTGTGATATTACTTTTATCTAATACTACACATATTCGGGGTGCTTCAGTTTTTAATCACAGGACTTTAGGAGGTTGTAGAAAAAGTTATTTTAGTCAGAATATTTCTAGTAAACTTAGAGTCGCTTCCTAAGGGAGCTACACCCCAATAAAGGATTAGGGGGGAAATCATTGTATTATAAATATTTCAAAAACTGTTGAACGTATTCTAATGTACTTTTGTATGATGTTTCATCAAATACCACATGGTTTCGTTCACATAAAAGTTCAAATTTTAATGTGGAATATTTATGAGGCGAAATTTTTGAACTTGGCAAAATGTGCTCTATCCCCCATTTTACTTGTCTGTATAGATCTGTAAAACCCTTCTTAAGCGAAATGAGATGAACACTTACAACAAGTTTTCTCCAAGTCATCGTGCTCGGCTGCTGGATTTTTTCTATAAAGATGATCCCAATAATCGTTGTCGTGTTTATCATCTGAAATAAAAATGAAACAATATAATTTCTATCATAACATCAGAAAAAAGTCCGTGGTGACTCGTGACGCTACTAAAATAACTGGAATCGGTGGAGGTGGAAAAAGTTGTCAATGAAAAACTTAATGTCGTCCCGCACCACTTGCAGACTGCAGTTTCGAGCTGTTGGCTCTCGTCAGTGCAATGTAGGCATGTGACGAACGACACGAGGCTCCTTTGCTCATTTGGTACATCTCAGTATCGTGAGGATAGCGACATGCAAAATCTAGCGGTCCGGTGTCTGCTGCATTCGAAAAATAAATAGCCCGACAGGACTTACATAATTCAAATGTGCTATTAGAGGGTAGAATATTAAAACATAATAGTGTAATGGGGTAGTGAAGCGCAAGCTATAGCCTCTCCTACTCAATTGTTAACCTCACCTTCGCGATGAGTTCAATTTGAACTTGGTGCACCCTGTTTTCACTAACCAGGCTCTAACGACCGAGTAAGGGCGGAATAACCCTTACCTTTTGCCGTGAGCACATCCACCTTCTCACGAAGAGTGCGGTAAAAATAACCCACCGCACACAAAGGTTGCTTTTGGAATCGTTTGGTTACCCCATCGTCGCAGTCTCCTTCTGTGCCATGGGACCACACCACTCGCCTTCCGCAACCGAGCTGGTCAGTTGCATACCTGCTCCAGCTAAAACTTCAAATGCAGCTTCGTTTTCAGTCGATTAAGGCTTTAAAAAATGATGGAGCGTTCAAGTGGGACAAAATCATCCGGAGGTAAAATACCCTCCCGATCGGATCTCCGGGGGAGGGTGCCCACAGGGACACCTCATCGAATGTCGAAAAAACACCGACAAGTTAAATCCAACAAAACTAATTCTTTCATCTACGGTGCTTGGAATGTTCGTACTTTGAACGACAGCACTCGCACCGATCGGCCTGAAAGAAGAACTGCTCTAATAGATAGAGAACTTCACCGACTCAATGTTGACGTTGCAGCTCTCAGCGAAACTCGATTTTTGGAGGAAGGCTCTCTCACAGAAAAGTACTACACCTTCTATTGGAAAGGTCTTCCCACCAATTCAAGAAGACAACATGGAGCAGGATTTGCCGTTCGGAATCAACTTGTATCCAACTTAACACAAGTACCACAAGGCCTATCCGAGCGTCTAATGCTGCTACGCTATGAGCTATCAGATGGCAACGCGGTAAATCTAATAAGCGCCTACGCTCCCACTCTGGATGCAAGTCACGAAACCAAGGAAAGCTTCTATCAACAGCTGGAAGAAACCCTCTGTAGAATACCTAAAACGGAACGACTCGTTATTCTTGGCGATTTTAACGCTAGAGTAGGGAGAGATGCAGAAACCTGGCCAGGCATCATAGGCAAGAACGGTTTGGGCAACATGAACGCTAACGGTCAACTACTCCTAACTAAATGCGCCGAACATGATCTAGTGATAACAAACACCATTTTCCGACAAAAGGATAAATTTAAAGGCACCTGGCGTCACCCCAGATCAGGTCACTGGCATCTACTGGACTATGTTATCGTACGTAGGAAGCATCTCAAGGACGTCCAAATTACAAAGGCGCGCATCGATAGCGAATGTTGGACCGATCATCGTCCTGTTGTCTCTAAAATGAAAATTGTTATGAGACCCAAACACCGAAGAACTCAAGTAAAACGTAGACTCCGTCTCTGTATTAGTAAATTGCGTGACCAACAAACCGTCGAACAGCTAAAGCAAAAAGTTCAAGAGAATTTGAGTGCACTAGAAGAAACCAATTCTGTAGATGTCGCTGCTACCTGGACACAAATTAAAGACAGTTTAAAAAGTGCGAGTGAGGAAATTCTTGGCACTGCAGCAAGTAAGAAACAGGAGGACTGGTTCAATGATAATGAAGCTTTTATACAAGAACTTCTTGACCGCAAACATACTGCCTTCCAAAACGCTATCAACCACCCCAACGACTCATCAAAAGCAGAAGCTTTTATCCAATCTAAGTATGAAACGCAACGCGAAATCAGAAGAATAAAGAACGAGTGGTGGGCAAGCAAGGCCAGAGAAATTCAAAGGTACGCCGATTCACACGACTACAGGAATTTCTTTCAAGAAGTAAAAGCAGTGTACGGCCCCAGTCGGAAAAATATGTGCCCTATTAAAGATTTAAATGGAAATCTCCTCAAAGAAGACCAGGAAATAAGAGCCCGATGGAAAGAACACTACTCTAACATTCTTAACCAGCAAAGTCAAGCCGATCACGATATTATAAATCTTATCCCTCAATATGACACCTTCGAAGACTTAGATAAACCACTAACAACGGAAGAGATCTTAACCGCCATTGGGCAGCTAAAAAATAACAAATCTCCCGGCGCCGACTCACTCCCAGCTGAGATCTTTAAAGCTGTGTCGTCAGAGCTCATACCCTACCTCAAAAAACTGTTTGATGTCGTGTGGGAAAGTGGTCAAGCTCCGCAGGAGTTTCGTGATACACTTTTAATCAACCTCTTCAAAAACAAAGGAGCGCTGCGGACTGTGGAAATTACAGGGGTATAGCTCTCCTGGCTGTTGGAGGGAAGATACTCACTAAAGCGATGGCAAATAGGCTAACACCTGTTATGGAAAAGTTACTTCCTGAAACACAGAGTGGCTTTAGACCAAACCGAGGCACATCGGATTTAATCTTCACACTTAAACAGCTTCAAGAAAAAGCACTCGAACATCAAGGAGAAATTCACATGGCCTTCATTGATTTAACCAAGGCGTTTGACTCGGTGGACAGGGAAGTGCTCTGGAAAATTATGTTCCGCTTAGGTATCCCTAGAAAATTTGTGGAAGTATGTCGCAGTCTACATACAAACAACAACGCCCAGGTTATGTATAATAATGAGGCAACCGAACCTTTCCAAACCCTCACTGGAGTTAGGCAGGGATGTGTCCTGGCACCCCTACTCTTTAATTTGTTTACCACTGCTCTAACAATTATTGTTGACAACAAACTGACAGTCAGAGGAATAGGTCTCAGATACCGTTTTGATGGCGGTCTCTTTAACATAGGACGCTTTAGAGCTTTCACGAAGACACGCACACGATTCATTTGTGATCTCCAGTATGCGGATGACTGTGCACTTTTAGCCTCTACGCCGGAAGAGCTTCAAGAACTTTTAGATGTGTATGCCCAGAGCTATGATTCCTTGGGACTTAAAATCAACATTGGAAAGACTAAGATTATGTCAACTCCTCATCAAGTGAACCAAATAGACATTACACTTAACGGAAATTCTCTTGAAGTGGTGGATCAGTTCAATTACTTAGGCAACGTTGTTAATGACAAAGCAAACATGGACAGCGAGATTCGCAATAGAACTAACGCTGCATCTAGAGCACTCTGGGGACTTAGAGAGAGAGTATTTGACAACCACGACCTTGCTTTGTCAACGAAAATGGCTGTTTACAGAGCAGTTGTCATTCCAACACTGCTATATGGATGTGAAAGCTGGGTCACTTACCGTCGTCATGTGAAAGAATTAGAACGTTTTCAACAAAGACACCTCAGAAGTATGATGAAAATCCGTTGGTTCCATCACATATCAAACGTGGAAGTACTCAGGAGAGCAAACAGCCTTCCAATTGAGGTGCTTATTTCAAGAGCACGCCTAAGATGGGCAGGTCACGTTCATCGTATGCATGATAACCGCCTTCCTAAATGTACACTTTATGGTGAATTGCTAAGCGGTAGAAGAAGGCGTGGCGGTCAACGAAAGAGGTTCAAAGACGCTCTCCATGAAAATCTAAAATCCTGCGGTATTGCAGACGAGCAATGGGAACAACTTGCAGCGGACAGAACCGAATGGCGAGGGGTTGTGGCCAGCTATCAAGGAGATGTTGCTGCAAGAAGGCCGAATCCAAGACCTAACCAGGTCTATGCTTGTCCTGACTGCGGTCGACATGTGCTCTCCCGAATTGGCCTCTATAGCCATAGTCGTGTGCACCGTAGATGAATGGGAATTACAATAGACTACACCTTTTACTTGTTTTTTATTGTACACAATTTATCGACTGTAACATTTTTATACTCGGACTCGAGTAACGGCTAATAATAAAAATAGTTCAGTCGTAAAACTCGTCAATAAAACCCTTATTTTATAACGTAACCAGGCTGTAACCAACAGCTACTCTCCGGGCTATGTGCCCCGCCGAGCGCTGAATTACAAGTTACAAGTCTGGCACATTAAGTGTAATAACTGTGTATTACCAACAATTCTAATGCTTCGATTGCGCTCGGCGGGCGTAGGATCAGTCTTTCGGCTGATGTTTGTTGCATTGCAATCTATCATGTCGAAAGCCTTTAAAAAATCCACCTGCCCCTGCCTATCTGACATATTTGAGATATAAAGATGAACATATAAACAATGCGGAATATAAATAAGAAATGTCATTCAAAGAAGAAAGCGAAGCTGAAAAGGCCACGAGAACCTACACAGAGATGACAAACACTTTTATCGAAAGCAGTTTTGTTATTCGGCATTTGTTAAGCTAGGGTCAGCAACTGTTTAATATTAGAAATGGCAAGTGATTCCTGATAAAAGATTTGGTACATCAGGGAATAAAGCATCCCATATAAAGTTCTGGCAGAGGCTAAAGCTTACAAAGTAGCAAATCTCGCCGATAAGGTTTTTAAAATACATATTCACAACAAAACAATCTATAAAATCAATCCTTTGTCAACACAATTGATATGATAGTGGCGTTGTTATCAGTTAATGTAACGCTTATTATTAATGATACAGAAAGTAATTTGGATAGTTCATAAACATTCGTTATCACGTAATATATTTAATAGACTAGACGTCAGGGCGCCTCCCAGTTTTTCATACAGCATTTTTGCCCTTACTGGGGTAAAGTTGTCTGCAATTTTACTCTGCAGATAAAAAAGGCAACAAAAACTTTAAGAGCCCATTATTAACCCCGTTGAACCATTCGGTATGGTGTCATCAGTCAAGCCGACGCATTAAAAACCTATAAAGGTAAGTGACTGAATTTGCGGACTAAATAGTACAGAGAATAACTGTAATTTAATGAGGTCATAAAGTTTTTGTTGCATTTTTTATCTGCAGAGTAAAATTGCAGACGACTATAACCATATATTTTTTACGTATACTTCGGCTACCACCCTACCACTATGAACTTCGGTATGGACTCAAGTGAAAGGTGGCATAGCCCGAAATAACCCCACGTTTAAATTAAATAATAATAAATGATATGATATAGATCACGTGATAACGGAGAGACGGAAACGTGAGAGCATGGCAAACTTATTGGCAATTGCCAGGAATGACATTTTTATGATCCAAGCAGGTAGAATTTTACCCAAGAACTGTCAGAGTACGGGTATTTTTAATTAAATTTATTTCTCTAAACGAACATATTATTAATATAAAATACAAGGAAATATTTAACGATACTTATGGCACCCTGACTATATTTCTTGATTTGCACGTATAATAAGCTTTCTTACTTTCTGAACTTCAATTTTTATTTTGTACATGGAACCATTTATCTTTTTATGTTTTCTATTCGGTGTTTATAATTGCTGGGAAACCTTAGAGATAATATTGTCTGAAAGTTATTTGTGGCATTCTACGAACATTCTTTTCTTTTATTTGGGTCTTCTACCACATGTATTATCCTCTTCGAAAACAAATCACCGAATCTACAAAATAATAGAAAGAATAACATTCAGAAATCAAAGATTTGTGAACATGCTTGGGAAAACGGACATAGAGAAGATAAATGCGTATCGAATTGTTCTGTAGATATTTGTACAACTTGGCTACCAATGCTAAAAGAAGAACTTAACAAACTCAACGTTATCCAAAAGAAAATATCATTAGTTCTGTGTAAACAGTAAGTATCTATGGAAATAACATAACAGAATCTTAACGCTGTGTGTTTGACATACACAACAAATAAGAGTTCTTCGAAAAAAAGCTTTGAAAACGGAAAGAGACTACTTTCCGAAACGTCAGCAAAATGCATTATTTCTGTGTTTATTCCGATTTATATTATTTGTAAAAAATAACCTCGGGCTGTCCCTTTGACGTAAACATCCCAGGCGCAGAGGTTTTTTTCCAATAATTCTATTATTTTGTAGATTCGGTGATTTGTTTTCGAAGAGGATAATAATACATGTGGTAGAAAACTCAAATAAAAGGAAAGTATATCCTTAGAGATAAACGTACCGTTTATTTGCTAAACACCCTGTATATATAATTCTATTTTATCCTAATGTCAGTGAAAGTATAAGTTTGATATATATATATATTTTTTGCTTATGAGGTATCGAGAAAATAGAACACTTACCGCAGTTAACCTCGTCACTTCCTGTGGGACAATCAACTTTTCCATCGCAGTTGCCATCCTGTGGAACGCATAGAGTATCGTTAGTACACTGGAAGTATCCCTCGGTGCATATGCCCTTTAGGCTCTCTGAAAATAAAGAAAATTAAATTAACTATGAAGGAAGGCAAAAACTCTGGGCAAACACTAAAAGGTGTACATCTTTAAGAATAAATTCTTCAATATTTTAACATCAATACCGGACGTCAACGGAATCGTTACCCCCCGCGGTATATGTTCTCCTGCCAGCAGAATACTGAAGTTAAAGTAGCAGCTCGTGAAAACTAGGCAAAAGACGGTTTAAATAGAAACTGCTTAGAAAATATTAGTTTTTGTGCATGTTTTGGGCTTAACCGGGTTTCCATGTGAAATTGGCCCCAAAACCGAAACAAATTTAAAATAAAACCAAAAATAGAAGGATACCTGTTTCTATGGAGTATAATAATAATAATAATAAGAAGGTTTTTTTGGACAATAGTAACTCATTTACAGAGCAAAAATAATAATACAAAGTAGAAAATAGTATATACAAAAGTACAAAAACAGAAAAATTTTAATGAACATTCATTTGTTGCATTCGTGCATGCATACATTATGCTTACATATTATACCTTATATATAAATAACAATTCGTCATCCAAGTAATACACTGCTATCTGTATAAGTTCCTTCAAACTACAAAAATGTATACCACATAAGTGACACAGTTTATTGCAGTTGCTACGCAAAACATAAAAAAGAGATTTAAGTAATATGTTTTTCTAGGTGTGTTGCAGTAAAATATTACATTATGCCTATTAGATAATCTTAGTACTAAAAAATTAATTAATTTGGCTGTGTAAGGGCTTATACAAAAATGTAAGGAAATCACATTTTCTTTTTAAGTTTAAACTAACTAAATTGAATCTTTTGCAGGGTAAACCCCCATCAGCTTCATATGATAACAACTTTAAAAAAATTCGTTGTACCCTCTCGACTGTTATTTTAAAGCTGCCAAATTACAGAGCCATATTCAAGTTGCGAGCGGACATAGGAAAAATATAAAGTTTTCAATGCGTCAATATTAATAAACGAGTTACAGTTTCTGAAAATAAAACCATACATTTGATTTGCTGATCAGTTTTTAGAGCAATATGTTGCGTAAAACTAAGTTTGTAATCAAAAATAATACCAATGCTTTTAGAGGTATCAGCAGGAACAAGAACTGAATGACCAATTTTATAATCATGGCGGTACATTGATTGTTTCCTGTTAAAAGAGATAAACTTGCATTTAGATGTGTTTAAATGCAATTTATTGTCAATACACCAAACTTCTAAACGATCAAGATCAGATTGCAAGGCAATGCAATACTGAGTACAGTTAATGTCAGTAAACAGTTTTAAGTCACCAGTAAAGAAGAGTTTATGGCACACAAGAATTTCGCTTAAATCATCGATGAAAAAGAGAAATAGTAACGGTCCAAGATTGGATCCTTGCGATATTCCAGATGTTGATATGTATGTAGAAGAGTTATAGTCATTATATAAGACATATTGCTCCCTTTGACTTAAGTAAGAAAGAAGAAGTGTTTACAATGAAATAGTAAACCAAAGCTGCCTAGTTTATTTAACAGGACACAATGGTCAATCTTGTCAAACGCTTTTGCAAAGTCAGTATATATCCACCTGCCCCTGAATATTTCGCATATAAATTGAGTGAATGTTTTTAAATTGGTCATAGCCGATCTATTATTTAAATAACCGTGCTGGAGTGGTGATATTTGACCCCGTACGGACAAGTATATACGGTTATATAAAACGATTTTTAACAATTTCGCAAATAGCAGAAATAGGGTACACGCGAATATCAGTTTTATGGTCAAAAGTGGAAAAAGGGCTTGTCGAAAATACAATAATATATAGGGCGTTCTATTAAATATATATATATATATATACACATATTTATTTCGTATCACGTGACCTATACATGATATTGTTTTTTTGATCACGTTTTAATAAAATATAGATAAGATCCTATAACTTTTATATGGAACTTTTTTTCTATTTTCAATAAAATTCATGCAGTGCTACGTCAATATCATCCAAATTCAACAAAAACGACCAAATAATTTGTAATATTGCATTATAGAGTGCAGGAAAATTGGCTTTTCTAAAATTATAACATTTAGCATATATATTTTCAGATTCTTTCTCAGATATATTAGTTACATTTATTATTAGCGCTAGATGATATAAATCCTCTTGCACAAGCGGTGCATTATCATGTAAGACTTCATATTTAATATTAGACAACAGCAAATCAAGTAACCTGTGATGAACATTTGGAATGTTGTTAAATTGTTGAAAGTCAGGTAAATGTATAAAACTATTAATTACAAATGTTTTTCTAGCAATATTATCTTGATTAATGAAATTAGGGACATTAAAATCAGCAACAATTATAACACTTTTCGTTTGAAAAATCAAAATCAAGATTCTCAAAAAGCAGCTCAAATTCCTCAAATGAAGTTATTATAATATTTTATCTAAGGTCGTGTAAAATGTAACAGTTTTTTACATCATTTCCAGTGTAAAAAGTGGCCTTTTATAAGAAACTGTGCAATATTTTTTTTATTGCACGCTTTTATTGCACGATTTCTAAAAAATTAAAAACTAAGTCAGTTCATTTATAATATCGTTTCCTTAGTTACTACCATCACAGATTTTCAGTCACAACCATAAAGTAACCTAATTAGAATGGAGACTTCAACTCCAACTCGAATAATACTAACCGTCAAAGTGAAATTCACAAAAAGTTGATACAGTTTTACAAATATTCATGAAAAATTGCCCGTTTCTTACAATAATTGGAACGATCAAAGATAAAACGTTGTAAGACACACTTGTAAAAAGCCTCTTCGTTTCACTCATGGCTTTTAAAAACACTCGCTTCGCTCGTATTTTTAATCTAGCCATTCGTGCAATAAAGAATGGCTTTTTACACTTGTATCTTAAATAATTATTATATGTCCATTTGGAAATGAAGTAGAGTAATAAAAGCTCATTAAAAATGCAAATCCTCAATACATGTAGTGCGGGTGTTTATAAGTAATTTCTATAAATTACAGTTAGTTATAAGCAAGTTCGCTATTTCTAATTTTTATTATAACTTGCTACCCGCACTAAAGAAATTTATACCTGCTTGAGTTGAACACTTGTGATCTGTCCTTGTCTAATGCGTTTCAAACTATCTGCCGAGCTCTCTCATTACCAGTTGACATGTTTTGATGTGATGAATTTAATCTGTAAACACTAAAAACTAGAAAATCGCTAGCCGCAGACTAGTTTCGAGCTTGTTAGCTCTCATCAGTGTGACATAGGCAAATGCACCACAACACTTCACTGGTCTTCTATAGTCATCAAATTATAGACACGAGGTGTCCGCAACTTGCGAATAGCTCCATCTGGTGACAACTTATTCCAATCAAGTTGGCGACAAAAAAATGTGAAATAAATATTCTTGTCTTGTTCACGGAAGTTCCGAATTGTTCATTGGTAGTCTCTTCGCCAACAAATTATTTCATCGCTGCCAATAAGGATAGATTTTCTGTTTTGCTTTTCCCAGCAAAAACTCAGGTCATGTAGAACTTGCCAGAGTTTGTTTCTGCTGGTTTTTTGTAAATCGTTGTCTTCTGAAAGTCCACGTATAATCTTGTCCAACGTTGGAATTTCTTTCTTAAAATAAAATGAGTGCACTTTTCTGCGAATAACATTTTTGAAGTATTCCTTTATGACGATTTTTGGCCTCACTGTACTTGATTTTGGGAGATTCGCAGTGTATTGTTCATTTTCATTTGTTTTAAAAGTTTGTGTGTAGTCGACTTTCCAATCCCTGTCATCTTGGCACACATTTCAACAATGTCATCAATGCTGTTGTCAGGATTATGGTATTTCAGCGCATTATATACGTTGAGAACGATTATCTTCTCATTTTGAGATGGTGCACATCTTTTAACACGTTTCACGGGAACATAATATTTCCATTTCTACTCATATAATCGCTTTTAAACTTAGTACAAATGTCACCAAACACAGTGTCTCACAGTTACTCCTAGCACGTCTACACAAGTTGAGCTCTACAACTGGACTGATGTGTTCACTTCATTTCCAAATGGACTATAGCTTTTTAAAGGATTTATTTTTAATTAAGATGAAAGATAGATTCAGATTTTGGGAAAATATTCCAGTTTCTGAAGAGTCTAATGAATTTTGAATACTTGGAGATATTTTTATAATTTTAATAAATATAGAAAAAACTGAGACAATAAAGCATCTCCCTCTCTTTCACTGTCGCTGTCTCTGTTCGCTTGTACAATCCTTGATGTGATCAGTCGATTGGATTTTGTGAAGTAACAGGTAACATTCTTTCCTATTATTTGGGTTTTCTACCACATGTACTATTATCCTCTTCAAAACAAATCACCGAATCTACAAAATAATAGAATATATTATATTATTTGCAAAACATAACCTCTGACTTTTCCTTTGGCGTAAACGTCACGGGCGCAGAGGCTTTTTTTCCAATAATTCTATTATTTTGTAGATTCGGTGATTTGTTTTGAAGAGGATAATAGTACATGTGGTAGAAAACCCAAATAATAGGAAAGAATATTCGTAGAATGCCACAAATAACTTTCAGACAATAACAGGTAACATCGAGAAATCATAATTTTCTGATAATAATGAATTCACAAATCGTCCTTTGACAAATATTACGTCTCCACCGTAAGAACTTGGAATTTCAAATAAAATCCTACCGTAATAAATTGATTAATTCCCAACATCAAGAAGACATAAAACGGCGATAAAATGTTGATGAACGAAGAGTGAATTTACACACAAATCCGTTCAATATGCTCGTGGCGTTTCCCACTTATTTTACATAATTTTCAACAGCTTTAGGAGATATTCTAAACCACATTGTTGTGAAAATTTACTCCCTTTATCCGCCCGTTTCTGATTACTTTCTTTCATACTTTAAGCCTATTTACGTGTAGAGTTTTCTTTCGCATAGTACCCTGGGATACAATCGTGAATACCTTTTGGGTATCTTATGGAAAGTTTAACGAAATAAACAAACATTGCGGTAAGTCCGAAACAAATAATCGGGAATTCTTCGCTTTACACACTTCACAGGGGATTTTTTATGTTCATTTCTTAATTCACTTTGACGAACTTTGGCAAAGAATTTTGTCTCCTTGCCTGTTCTTCTGGAGATAAATAAAATGTAAGATATTCCTTTGAGAAATAAAGAAAAGTGTGATCTGCCATAGCCAGAGAGCTGATGAATGATGGTTCAAAATGGTGTATACAGGGCGACTCAGCTCAAGATACCCAGACTGATCAGTGAACCAAATGCGATATTCAATTCTTGTAAATACAGATGACGAAATGCTCCTAGGGGCTACATTTTATAATTTATATAACGCTGTTGATGAGATATGTGCGTCGCAATGACCAGAAAAAATTCTGAATTGATAGGAAATTTGAAAATAAGATTATTTCAATAGAATGTTAAATTTTAATTTTTAACAAAAATGACACTGATGGCAGCTTTTAAGGACTGTCAGCATTTCTAGAATCACGATGACTTTCAAGGTCATCCTTACTATAAATATCCACAGAAGGCTGAGAGATAGTGTTTCGGATGAAGATTTATTAAATTGTTTTGCAATTTTTCCTTTGAGGCCATTTATTTATGAATCTGAAGAAATTAGGAGCATATGGTTGCTATTCGATGCTTCTACAATGCTGCAGTCCAAAAAGGATTAAGAATATATTGAAGTACATAAATAGTTGTTACATACTAAAGAAAAAGCCCCAGCGCGAGCATATTGTCTAGGCAGGGTTGCCTGTTTTGAGATTATAAAATTATAATTAAGAAAGAATAGATAGAGGATGTATAAAAACATGTATGATACGAATTACGCGTACAGGAGCCAGCAGCGGGCTAACAAGGGAAACATTGATTTTTTTATGGCGTCGTTTGGTCATTAGATCGTCGAATTTATTTTAGTGGTCTATTGTATAATTTCAATTTTTTTAATTTTTTTTTAACTTAGGTGACTGTTTGGGGTGAATTGGGAATAAATTTAAAAATACGGGGCCAACAAAAATAAAGATCTTTAAATAATTCTTTTTTTTTTTAAATTGAACAACCCATGTAAGCAGTGGAGTGCTTTTATACTTAAACTTCAGGAGAACCATATATTCTTTTTCTGCTGTTGTTTACGGAGATAGAGAATAATTTTCAGAATAGCATTTTGGGTTTGTAACATGTTAGTTGTTTAGTGGTGAGAGGTAAGTGAAACCTCTGAAATGGTCAATTGCTACTCTACACCATAGATGTCTCCATAGGCGTATAGCGACTTGCGATTCTGCAAGTACCTGAGAGCGGCGACCCTTCAGTCCTAGGTGGACTTAACCTACTGTTGTAATATATGACTTGCAGGAAACAACTACTCAGCGGGCAAATACCCCGACCTGCATTGAACTACATCTTACAAATCATGAAAGAATGGTAACCAATATCATTTGTCAATTCCCTGATCAGACATAGACCGGTTTCGAACTTATTAGTTCTCATCAGTATGCCATAGGCCATGGAATAGACAAATGACCTGCTAGTTTTATACAAACTATAGTAAATTGAGTAGTGGTGAGAGGTAAGTGAAACCTCTCAAATGGTCAATTGCTACTATACACCATAGATGTCTCCATGGGCGTATAGCGACTTGCGATTCTGCAAGTACCTGAAAGCGGCGACCTTTCAGGTACTGGTTACCATTCTTTCATGATTTGTAAGATGTAATTCAATGCAGGTCGGGATATTTGCCCGCTGAGTAGTTATTTCCTGCAAATCATATATTATAACAGTAGGTTAAGTTCACCTAGGACTGACATGTGTGTTAGAATAAGAAGTTATGGTCAAAAACACTAAATATTTCCCTATCGGACCTCTCCCTCTTGGACATTCTCACCTTAACCATGAATGAATCATTTGTATGCCGAATTCAGCAGTAAGTATAACGTATTCCCATTTCTTTTCTGTGAATATTATAGCAGTATTATCGGCGTAACGTATCGTCCATGAAATACTAATACCTCGTAACCCACAAAAATTCCTAATTGAAATCTTTGTGTTCCTGTATTGTGTAAGCCACGTTCTATTATAGTAATTATAACTTATAAGCCATAAGAATTTATTAAAGTCGTTTGTGGAAGCTATGCCAAAGGTAGGCCACACCAAGAATTTGAAATTTCTCCAGAATCTCAAGACACAGTACAAGGCACGCGGTTACAAAGGCAGTGACAAGAAAAGTTATTAGTATATAAATTATTAGGAAACCGGCAAACTGGTCTAAAAAATCTGAAATATTTGCAAATTTTTGTTAGGTCGAGGTGTTTTTGCGAAAGAACTAGTAGACTAATTGAAAACTGAAAAAAATATATTGAAGCCAAAATTACGGTGTTACCAAGTATGTTTTACCAGCTGGCAGGGCTAGCTCATGCTAGATGAAGAACAAGTTCAGTGTTACTGGGACGCCGACCGCAAAAATAAACGGTCTCATCAGTGTACTGGATAATTGTTCGTAATTTTCAAAATTTTGTTTATTGGTAATTATTAGGCGTTTCGCTAAATAAATCTATGCACCCCTCAGGAATATGTGAGTATTCACAAGTCTGAATATATAGTTAATGTTAGGTTTTAATATATTTTTTTTAGAAATAGTATAGAAAATTATCTTAAGCATATACTTCATGAGATATCGCGCGGTACTTACGGGCAATTTCATTTATTTTATAATATTTTCAATTAAAATTAATTATTTTCTTAAGTTTATTTTTTACGAATTTTAAATTATTTGTATTTCAAATACTCAGATACTCACTAAAGCGATGGCAAATAGGCTAACACCTGTTATGGGAAAGTTACGTCCTGAAACACAGAGTGGCTTTAGACCAAACCGAGGCACATCGGATTTAATCTTCACACTTAAACAGCTTCAAGAAAAAGCACTCGAACATCAAGGAGAAATTCACATGGCCTTCATTGATTTAACCAAGGCGTTTGACTCGGTGGACAGGGAAGTGCTCTGGAAAATTATGTTCCGCTTAGGTATCCCTAGAAAATTTGTGGAAGTATGTCGCAGTCTACATACAAACAACAACGCCCAGGTTATGTATAATAATGAGGCAACCGAGCCTTTCCAAACCCTCACTGGAGTTAGGCAGGGATGTGTCCTGGCACCCCTACTCTTTAATTTGTTTACCACTGCTCTAACAATTATTGTTGACAACAAACTGACAGTCAGAGGAATAGGTCTCAGATACCGTTTTGATGGCGGTCTCTTTAACATAGGGCGCTTTAGAGCTTTCACGAAGACACGCACACGATTCATTTGTGATCTCCAGTATGCGGATGACTGTGCACTTTTAGCCTCTACGCCGGAAGAGCTTCAAGAACTTTTAGATGTGTATACCCAGAGCTATGATTCCTTGGGACTTAAAATCAACATTGGAAAGACTAAGATTATGTCAACTCCTCATCAAGTGAACCAAATAGATATTACACTTAACGGAAATTCTCTTGAAGTGGTGGATCAGTTCAATTACTTAGGCAACGTTGTTAATGACAAAGCAAACATGGACAGCGAGATTCGCAATAGAATTAACGCTGCATCTAGAGCACTCTGGGGACTTAGAGAGAGAGAGTATTTGACAACCACGACCTTGCTTTGTCAACGAAAGTGGCTGTCTACAGAGCAGTTGTCATTCCAACACTGCTATATGGATGTGAAAGCTGGGTCACTTACCGTCGTCATGTGAAAGAATTAGAACGTTTTCAGCAAAGACACCTCAGAAGTATGATGAAAATCCGTTGGTTCCATCACATATCAAACGTGGAAGTACTCAGGAGAGCAAACAGCCTTCCAATTGAGGTGCTTATTTCAAGAGCACGCCTAAGATGGGCAGGTCACGTTCATCGTATGCATGATAACCGCCTTCCTAAATGTACACTTTATGGTGAATTGATAAGCGGTAGAAGAAGGCGTGGCGGTCAACGAAAGAGGTTCAAAGACGCTCTCCATGAAAATCTAAAATCCTGCGGTATTGCAGACGAGCAATGGGAACAACTTGCAGCGGACAGAACCGAATGGCGAGGGGTTGTGGCCAGCTATCAAGGAAATGTTGCTGCAAGAAGGCCGAATCCAAGACCTAACCAGGTCTATGTTTGTCCTGACTGCGGTCGACATGTGCTCTCCCGAATTGGCCTCTATAGCCATAGTCGTGTGCACCGTAGATGAATGGGAATTACAATAGACTACACCTTTTACTTGTTTTTTATTGTACACAATTTATCGACTGTAACATTTTTATACTCGGACTCGAGTAACGGCTAATAATAGTATAAAATTCAATTAATGGTCTAAAAGTTCATATTACACTGTTAAGGCTACCGTTATCTAACAATTATATTTGAACATTTCACCTTTTAACATTATTGATTTTAAAATATATTGCTTGATGATGAATTATCAAGTAGAGTACTAGAGTATATATTTTACGATGATGTAAACTAGCTTAAGTAACAATAAATCTTTAGGATTTACTCAGATTTAGAAGAAATGTTTATAATACTACGGCCAAGTTAATGTTAAGTTTATTCGACAATAAAAGATTCTAGTAAATAGAGTGAATTTTCGGATATATGCACGTATTTACTATGTTTCATTATCGTTTCTATTATAAACAAACGAATACTGTTTTGACTTATTTGCAAAAATAAACACTCGACGTGACATTCGATAAGTCATCCAGACAACGAATTTTCGAGAAAACTTAAAAGTCGATTGCAAGCATTTAACATATTATAATACGGGGTGGCCCACTAAAAACAGTTCAACCTTGTTTTGCGACTTTTTAAACAATATGCCGCCAATTTTTCTTTCCAGGGGAAACATTTTTAAAGTACTTTTACCCATACCGCATCAACCCTTAAAATAGGAGTACCCTACGCCATTGGTCACTACTTCCACTTCCACGTCCAGTGGAAGTATAGTAACGCAAAAAAACTTTTTTGTTGAAATAGGCTTAAAATGTCATGAAACATCGAGATTTTAAATTTGAACAAAAAAAATCTGTCTGTCGGTCAGTCTGTAACATTTTTGTGCGCACGTTTACTCTGGAACCGTTTATTATATTGACTTGAAATTTGGTACACTTGTGTATTATTATGAGATCTGGAACTAGATTATATTTTGATCTAATTCCGTTGAAGGGTTCAGAGGTAAATGGGGTAAATAAGGGTAAATAGACAAAGCAAGCAGGTAAGAGTTCATAAATAAAATTGCAATTTAGGGCATGTGCGAAAAGTCAGCCTCAAAAATTTTTTTTGGCATCAGCCACCCCCACCATCACATCCAATACCATCCCCACACTATTATGAAAGGAAATAAAAAAAAATTAAATGTGATTTAATGTGTATACAAGAACGAGTAGCTAACGAACGTAGCTAACGTTGACGTAGCTTTAAAAACTTTAATATTGAGTCATTTAATTTGAACGCTTTTGGTATTAATTGTAATACTATACCGGGTGTTAGAAAAGTATGGGAACGGTGGGAAATCTCGAACAGTTTGCATCAAATCGAAAAATAAAAAAATACGTTCAAAAATTTAAATAAAAACTGTCTACTGATACCAAAAATGACCTCGCCGCCCACCACCCTGTGGGTGGGGCGAGGGGTAACTTTAAAATTTCAAATGGAAACTCATGTTTTTTATTGCGGAATCAGATTCTACGGCAAAAAATACGTAAATTTTATTCCCGACATTTTTTTCGATTCTTGCATGGTGTCGCCGTAATCGCAAAAAACGGAAAGAAAACATTACCGTTTCAAGAGTAGCGTCTTGTGCCCATAAAAAACGTCCAATTCAAAAACTGAAAAACACGTATTTGTTATTCTTATGAACTGAAAATGCACTCATATCTAGCTGTTGACTGGCTTTTCTGATTGATAACCTTCGGTTTTCAACAAATGCCTGGGCCACTTCCATTTGTCGGGCTTCCGATGTTTCAGATTTTGGTCTTCCAGATTTTGGGCGATTTTTATTTGTCCTTGTGTCTAGGAATCGTTTGATGGTACAGGACACAGTAGATTTCGAAATTCCCACTTGATCTACATGGAAAGTTTCGTTGAATAAAATCACAACTTCATCATAGGACCTTTCTTTATCGCCCCACCCTCGCATCATTAAAAGAGAAACTTTCTCTTTCTCTGTTAAAGTAGCCATTATGCAGAAAAAAGCGCGAGAATTAATTAAAAATGAAATAACTTTTTCCGTACAAAAGTGCGCTCCTGCCTCTACAAAAGTTGGAAGGAACTGAACTTTCTCGTAGAAATTTCACAAAACAAATACTGTTATTAAGAACACTTTAAAAAAACATTCATAAAAACCAAGATATCATAGATATTGTTTTTTAAACCGAATGTTTTTTTGTCAACACGAGTAGCTAGAGTTTGTAAATATTTACCAACTTATGGACGCTTAAGGTTTATTTCAATTTTGTGCGATTGCAGCGACACCTTGCGAGAATCGAAAAAAATGCCTGATAACAAATTCACGTATTTTTGGCCGTAGACTCCGAATCAGCTATAAAAAAACAGGGATTTTCATTACAAATTTCAAAGTTGGCTCCCGCCCCACCCACTGGGTGGTGGGCGGGGAGGTCATTTTGGTATCAGTAGATAGTTTTTTGAAAAATTTTTGACACGTATTTTTTTATTTTTCGATTTGATGCAAACCGTTCGAGATCTTCCACCGTTCCCATACTTTTCTAACACCCGGTATGTAATTTTAACTCTCTAGAAGAAATAGTTGACTTCCTCAAAATAAGTCTGTTAAATCTGTTTAATCAACATGCTCCTCTAAAAAGATTTGCTTTCAAACCTAACAAGCGTCCAGAACCATGGTTCACACAGATTTTATATGAGTTTAAAAAAATTGAAAAAAAAGTTTGAAATTCGTAATTATTACGTTAGCAGCAGGAAATATTTTTGGATAATATGATATGACATAAAATCATGTCCAGAATTTGCAGCCAGGAAACTTTCTGGACATCCTGTATAGGCGATTTGGTTGTTTGGGTTAATACTCCCTGCTTGGCTGTGGCTGAGTGATTTCTATTCTCAACCACCAAGCACTAGACAAAATTCTATTCACGAATAGCTATCCAATATCCCGTTTGCCTAGCGTCATTTGTATTCTTTCTTTGCAATACAGCGACACTGAACTCGGATATTAAATTCTATTGCAGACGGTTATTCAATTTTTGTCGTAACTTGTGCGTTTTACGACAAACTAACTACAATTACGCCTGCTTAAACATGTCAAACTAATAAAATGTAGATGGATCGACGTCAGTCGCAACTCAATTTCCAATTTCGCATAAAAATTGCAATAAAACGTTCACTGATCAGCCTTTACGACCCAATTATTTATCATCGTCGGTTCCCACTTAATTTATAAACAATTTAGGTCGATATTTAATAGAGAAATATAGCTATAATTTTAACGATTCGCTGCCCACTCTGTCATAATTTGTCTTGCAGTCATTTGAAAATAAAGAAAGATTTCTTATTCCGTCATCCCAAATAATAATGGATGTGTAAACCACATCAGCAAATTCCTCATACCAAATGTAATAAAAGAATAGGTACTGATAAGAAGTATTATTTTCTTCTTGTATGAAAAACTATTCATGTCTGTGAGTGAGGCGTATTTCGAAAGATTTGAGATCTTTCACAAGTGAATTCATTGAATTAATGTAGACTAGAACACTGAATACTTTCATAGCTAATTATCATAGGCTACCCTATGTGATCAAATGTCAGTACGTAACAAATTTGAGTCAATAATAGTGCATACTGTATTCAATGTCAGTTTAAAACGATAAAAAAAAATAGAGTGCTTTGTAAACCGACCTCAAACGCATGCCGTCCATAGGCGTAAGTAAATTACTTTTCAAGGCAATATATGCCCTACAATATTTAAAAAAATCGTTTATTATACGAGTAACACTGTTTTGCAGACTTATTAACCAATAAATTATAACTGAAAGTGGTGAAATGATAGGTAGGTATACATATATGTCGTGGGACACCCTAACATGAAGTTAAACAATCCAAATACTTAAGACAATTGTCTAAATATTATATAGGAAAGCTTGCGTTGCTATAGTAATGACCATACTATATACGTCTCAGAGTTGGCTATGCAAATAACAAGCACTAGGTAATACAATAACATTTCCGTGTTATTTTGGGCTAGTAATTAAAGATGCGGCTAATAGGCCGGTTCAATGTTGATTGGCAATTAGCGTGTTAGCAATCGCTATTATGAAAATAAAAAATAAGATAAAACAGAGGACCACAATCATGTCATGTTCGTGCATTTTACATGAGTAAAATGTGATAGAATGTTGGGGGGGAAATTTCCCTTAATAGAATTGTACAAACGGCAACTACCAAATTATGTATGACTGTTCAAGAAAGTAAACGCGGTTGTTGGGAGTAATTCAAACAGACAAGGCGTCCCAGTTCAGCGCTTCAACGAAAAGTAACCCACTCTAATCAGAGAAAAGTGTACAGAAACAATGGGCCCAAGTACTGACCACTGGCCTGTACTGTTTGTAATTCGTAGAGTAATTGTAGTGACGGATCATTGTTAAACAATCACAGAAAACTAGGTATATCACCGGCGCCGGTAAGAAACCTCACACAATAACTTGAACTGCAAAACATTCTTGTGAGATCTTACGTGTCAATCTAGACACATGGTAAGCCATTAATAATACGGAAATATAATTGAAGCTAAAATTGCTTGTCATTCTGGAAATATATAGTTCTAGAATATAAACTTGTTATTTAGCAAACGTAAATCTATCTAAAAAATATTCAGCAGGTGAACTTTCCCTAACCTCATCATTGAAAATAATAACTCAGCAAATTGTAATATAATTTTATCCTATTTTCTTGTTAAAAATCAAAGCCAATATTTCATAGAAAATCTAATGTTTCTTTAATACCACAAATAAGCAAATTACTCATATTCCCGGCCAAGACCCGAATGTAAATTCAATTGTAAATAATAATGTAGAGAAACAAACAGGTTATGATACTTAGATAGTTATGACGGTGAGACTGGCGTCGTGTAAACCGCGGGGTCGGCGGTAGGATACGCGAGCGATGGTTCTAGACTCCCAACACTCTAAAGACCCCACTGGATTTATTCGTAGGAATAGTTGATGTCCTTAGGGAACTAAGAAGGCTCGAAAAGTGGACATTGGAAAATTTTGAAAATTTGGAAGTAGATTAATGTCGATGGGAGCAACTCGGCTAAAATATTTTCCACTTCCGATTATACCGGAAGTAGATGTCAACTTACTTATTTTAAAATGGGACACCCTATATATTATTAAATTTTTGGATTGCATGTAAAATTCTAGGCCGATTTTGTGTATAATGTCCTATACTTAAGTCTCCCCTATTTGACATACTTCAGTTTTTATGTCAAAAATGACATTTGCAGGCCCTAAAAGAATTATCAATTCTTCCTATAAGGAAGCCTTTATTATCTAATTTGGGTTGGATTCTTCGTTGAAAAAGACCTACTTTAATAGAGTTTTTATAACATTTTGATAAGTATTAATACAGAGTGTTCAGAAAATAAGAATAAAAATTAAATTGAGCACCTCGGCCAAATGATCTTGGTTGCGGCCTTGATACACAAATAACTATTATGGCTATCCAAATGGCCACATGCTACTAAAAGGACAACAAACATTCGCCGCCTGACGAGGCAGAATCGTTTGTCAAATTATGAGTGATTGATATTCTGGAATAAAACAATATAAAATAACAATATAAAAATTTTTATCGATGATTCCAAATTATTTCAATTATAATTATATTAATATTATGCTTACGTAACAACTTATATGAATCGGTGGCTTATATATTTTTATGGAGCAAAACGAGATACCCATTTTTACTTCCGGCCTGCAGAGTTATAATACGTTTTCCTCTTGAACATGGCGCATTTATAGTACAATTTTGAGTTGTGTCTACCCAACCGTAATTAACAGTATCATGCGTATCAAACTACGTCACCCCAAGTTATATTAGCGTACTATTTGATTCGCGGTATTCCTTTATTTTACCCAAATATGCCTGTCGAATTTCCACAATACGACGTGATTCTCTAATAAAATACCTCTTAAAGTTTCCAAAGATCAATAATAATTATCAGGATATTTGCGCAATTTCTTAATAAAAATTATAAACTGCCGTTCGGATGTCTTTTAAAGCATCGTCAATTTTTCTATTTTTTTTTTTAATTTTCCATATTAGTCCATTCAAAACACGTGGGGGGGGGGGTGTCAGAACAGAACACCGGTTCCAGACTACTTTTACTTTATTTTTGGGCCGCCGCCGATTACGAAAATCGGGTTTTCGCAGTCCTGGAATGGTTGCGACACCCTTAAAGATGCTAAAAACACCCCTTTTTGAGGGTTTTTCGCGATAATTTTAATAATAATCAAAACTAATCCAATGAAATACTCTTTTTTAAATATTTCTTTGTACAGGCGATTGACTTGTATCAAATCAAGCCAAATTTGATGATAAGGGATGCAGGGCCTGCAGAGTTATAATACGTTTTTCTCTTGAACATGACGCATTTATAGTACAATTTTGAGTTGTGTCTACCCAACCGTAATTAACAGTATCATGCGTATCAAACTACGTCACCCCAAGTTATATTAGCGTACTATTTGATTCGCGATATTCCTTTATTTTACCCAAATATGCCTGTCGAATTTCCACAATACGACGTGATTCTCTAATAAAATACCTCTTAAAGTTTCCAAAGATCAATAATTATTATCAGGATATTTGCGCAATTTCTTAATAAAAATTATAAACTGCTGTTCGGATGTCTTTTGAAGCATCGTCAATTTTTCTTTTTCTTTTTAGTCCATTCAAAACACGTGGGAGGGGGGGGGTGTCAGAACAGAACACCGGTTCCAGACTACTTTTACTTTAAGTTTTTTGGGCCGCCGATTACGAAAATCGGGTTTTCGCAGTCCTGGAATGGTTGCGACACCCTTAAAGATGCTAAAAACACCCCTTTTTGTGGCTTTTCGCGATAATTTTAATAATAATCAAAACTAATCCAATGAAATACTCTTTTTTAAATATTTCTTTGTACAGGCGATTGACTTGTATCAAATCAAGCCAAATTTGATGATAAGGGATAATCCTGGAGGGTTAAAACTACCCCTATATTGACTAAAAATAATAAAAGTACTACTTAAAGTACTTTCTCTCATGCTACTTCCAATTTACACTTCAAAGCCATTATTTCCTGACAAATTATTGAAAAAGTTCAATTGTTCATGTGCAAAAAAGTATGTACCTGTAAAAAATTAGGCTTAAAATGCGGCATATTTTGAAAAGTATGTAAAGGTAGAGACTGTCAAAACAGTGAAAATGTTTCAACCGAAAACATTTCAATTGTTCAAGAATATGATATACACGATATATAGGAGCCAATGGAACCAGAAATTATTTTAAACATTACACCTGAACATGAGGATGAATCTATGGATGAAAGCTGTATATTTGAACCCCAAAGCTATGAAATGTATGAACCCGACATGAGTGTAGATGAGATGGAAGATGTAAGTATTGAACGTGAAAATGATAATAGTATGAATATTCATTTAGATCATAAGAAACGTAGATTACTGTAAAATATGTTGTTCAAATTTTGTAAAGAATCACCTTATCGTTATTATTATCACACTTACATATGTTTATACTGTATAATAATTATAAATTAATAATTATAAGTTAATTAATTAATATTTTAAAAATGTATTTTGTACTTAATAATTTATTTTAGTCTCACAGTACCTATTCATTCAAATTTTCATTCAAAAAATTAATTCAAATTTGAATCTACAAAAAAAAATTTGAATATGCTTTTCTTACTTTATTTCGATTTAGCGAGTTGAAAAAATAAATTTTTAAAGTTGAAAAAATAAAATTTTGACTAATTTTTATACATTTTTTTACATACATAGTTTTTAGACATAGTTTTAATCCTCTAGGATTATCCTTTATCATCAAATTTGGCTTAATTTGGTATAAATCATTCACCTGTACAAAAAAATATTTAAAAAAGCTTATTTCATTGGATTATTTTTATTATTATTAAAATTATCACGAAAAACTCTCAAAAAAGGTTTTTTTTGCATTTTTAAGGATGACGCAACCATTTTAGGACTGCGTGAACCAGATTTTCGTAATCAGCGATCCAAAAAACATAAAGTAAAAGTAGTCTGGAACCGGTGTTCTGTTCCAACACCCTAACGCGCGTTTTGAATGGACTATATCCCTTAAGTTGTTTATATTTACGTTTTCTGTCACATCAGAATATTGTCATTGTTCTTGTATTGTTCTTTTTTTATTCCAAATTTACTCTCTTATATTGTATTTTTACTTGCTTCTCTTTAACTCACAATGTTTTTTCAGTTTTCTTAATAACAAGATTAATAGTAGAAATTGGACTCTTAGTTATTTAAAACATTCTTTTTATAATACCTGTATCCGTCATAAACAACTTACGTTTCTTTTATCAGGAGAGCACTTTCTTGTTTTAAAACTGGTCATTCCCAACATTAGCTTGAATTCTTTACCGGTGATCAATTATATCGGTAATGCGGCGCTGTCTACTACATCATTGTAGAAAGGCATAGCAAAGGACATCCTTGATTGAGACATTGAATTTATAATATTTCAAACTGGCATTAGATAACCTTTAATAACCCTATGATTACTCTTTCAGTGAGAGCATTTTGCACTCTTTCTCTCTCCTCTTCATCCTACATTAGATTTTTTCCAATCTTATTTATAAGCAACACTGAAGTGACGTCAATGGCAGATGCTGTATACGACTTCACAGAACAGATTTCAGGGACAGAGAATTAGATTGCGAGTTTATTGTATTACAAGGTACATTGGTTAATTTTGTCGCAATTTCCTTCGTGTTATAGCGATCTAAGATAGAGCTAGAAATAAGGATTTGCGGTGCTAATATAAACTAATCCGCACGTAGATAAAGGAAGAGTTTGCTAAATAATACTATCCGGTTTTATGCCTTCGTTCATGTGACAGAGTAGGCGTCGACATAGGCGACGCTGCAAGTATTCATGAAGACGGGGATGAAATTTATAAGATAAGAAACTAGGAAGTGTAAATTTGTATAATTTAAATATTTTTATCCGCAACTCTAACATGAGTTTTATGGGGGAATGGTAATTTTATGGATATATTTCACTTATTTATTTTGTCAAGTAATATATGGCCCTTTGAACGGCAAGTGACGACTTTGGCATCGAAAATGGAATTAAGGCACCATTTTGCTTCGAATGACATCATATAAATGCAAATTTAAACGTTGGCGTTCTCTAACTTTAATAGGTCTGTCCTCAAAAAAAATGAAAATACATTAAAAGTACTGAAAAACAAAGATTTTTGACCTAATAACAACAATATTGGAACTGTGCCTGAAAAAAGTCAATCCGAACTACAACAGCGACCGTAGAAATTGCTTGCGTTATTTCAGTCAAAGAAACGCGTTCTAATTGGTTTGACGTCACATGCTTGCTGGCTCGACAAGCGCCAGATCGTCTGTAAACGCATTAGGTTTGTTTCGTGTCGTTCTCATTAGAACAAGGTTTAGACTCACGGCAGTAACAGTGCCTTACTATTCAGAACGTTTCTTTATTGCTGTCAAATATGGATGAGGGTTTCCAGAAAGGAGATTACCATAATTTGCCGCACATAGACGTGATTATGATATCCGATTTTTCGCGTCAAATACTGATTTTAACCAGCCTCAATCCAATGGTGTCAAAGCTAGTCGGTATCTGTGTTTGAATCATCACAATATGACTGGAATAAGTTTTGTATCACAGGTTTTTTAAATGCCTTTTGTAGAAGTAATTCAAATTTTATGGGGGACGTTGCTTGAGGTTGAAAATTAAACTTGACTGCTCTTACTTCTATATAGTTAATACTCGGGTTTGAGTCGATACATCACATCTTACTGCCAAGTCAGTTCTACTGTTCTGCGGCTCAATATCTTCTGCATTATGAGAAGTTGATGGCTCTGGCACGTGTTCCAGATTTGGTAGATTTGCACAGTAACTCTCCAACGTCTCTTTTTCGGAACCCCTTTCACTAGTTAATCGAGTTGTTTTGTGTAATGCTTTATCTGCTTGACAGGCAAATATTTGAGGCCCCACAACACCTTTCATACATACTTTTACTTTGCTAAGTTTATATTTCAAATAGTTTTCCATGTGTTGTTCAAGCTAGAAAAACTGCCATTATATGCAATCATGTTCAACAACGGGTATCTACTACTTGTCTAAATATAACTTGCATTAATACAATCCTGGCAACAATAGAAAATTGATGTCAAAGAAACTTTTTTGTCCGGTCTTCTTACTGTCGTAAATCATTTTTTCCTCCCCAACCACCCCCCAAACACAAAAACTTATAACTTGTCGAAATTTGTCACCATCGTTTTTCTCGTCCACAAAAATCGGGGTATACCCATTTCTGTTCAAATGCGAGCTCTCTGATGATATTGCGGTTTTGGGAATGAGGGTGATTTCAACCCCTAGGGTCGGACAAGATGATTTGTGGTCGAAAATTGCTTAATTTTTGGAATTAAGCAAAAAGCCGATCCGGCAAGTCAGAGCCCAAAACAGAGTTTTTACATAAAAGAGTAGTTTGCGCTAAATTGGGGTATAAACCATTGTCACTGTCATATTCCTCACCCTCGAAAACAGAGGAGATGTCTAGCACAAAGCACCATTTTCTTGCCACCATATTTCTTTGAAGGCACAGATGAATATGACTACGATAAATATCAGCAAAAATATCTGGCCCACCCTGACTCACAACAGGTATGTGACGTCACCTGTCTAGCCTCGCGCCAAGGGAGCGTTTCCTAGCCTCGACGCGTTGAGGTAATTTCTAATACAAATAACGCCGAAAATAAATGACTACTTTTTAAAAAACTTTATATAGGTTTATAATACACATAAATCTATCACCTATTCATTGCAATTATTTTCTAATACATATTTCCCATTTGCAAATTGCCCTGCCCGTATGGAAATACAATCACATGTAAAATTTTATTTGACAAAATTGAATATTACATAATCATGTGTCAGGCGCATCATTATGCGACAATTAGAATTTTACTTACACCGGCCCACAGTAAAAATGAATTACTGCGCCATTGAGTACGACTATGTTTGTCAAAATTTAGTTTCGAATCAAAAGGGACACCTAAGTCTCATCAGATTTATTTCCTCAAGATGGCAACGTTCCAGATAATCAGGTATCAATGAAAAATTCTTTTAATTAAATGCTCTAAAAAGTAGAAAATAGACTTTGAAGTAAATCAAACCCATCAGTTTGTTACATTATATAATTTTATTATAATATAAAAGCTTCTCGGGAGATTTTCCTGTGTAAAGGAGATGGCTCGCGACAAGCTTTTATATCACAAAAAAATTATATAATATAACAAACTGATGGGTTTGATTTACTTCAAAGTTTATTTGAATAATTTTATTTTTTACTTTTTAGTCTTTTGATATACTGTAATCCCCAGATATCGATTTTGAGACGAATCAGATCATAAACGGTAAAGTCGTCCGCCATCTTGAAGTTGCCACCTTGAACTAAATTTTTGACTAGAAATTCGTAATAGGCGAACCCGAAAACCCCCAGATATCGATTTTGATCGATTTGTACCAATAAATGACAAAAGTCATCCGCCATATTGGCGCCGCCATTTTGAATTTCTAAATTTTGACCAAGAATTCATAATTAGCGATCTCGAAAATCCCCAGATATCGATTTTGAGTCGAATCAGATCATAAACGGTAATCGTCCGACATCTTGTTTTTTCTTATATGTAAATGTTAAAGTGTATTGTCACCGGATATGAGGAAAATTTCAAAACTCTAGCTTAATTAGAACTAATTGAAATTTTGATTGCAAGATTTGACCTAAACAAACAAACTAACTAACAAACAAACATTGCAAGTTTAATAAAAGCTTTTAAAGAACAAAATATATACGATCAGACCACTCGCCAGAAGTTTACCAATCACTTGTATTCCTTTGGAGTACTGCACTACTCAGCAGTAGAAAACAATATCAAGGCATCCGTATAGAGCAGACATTTGCAGCCTTTAATAAATTAAATAAATAATAGAGGTCCTAGTATTGCGCCTTGGGGCACTACGCATGTGACAAGAAATTGATCGGATTTAAAGCTGCCGATTTATAGACATTGATTTCTGCTACAAATGTTTACATATGAATTTCTTAGAACACGACTTACATCATGCACATATATAATGAATAGAACGGACCCCAACATACTACCTTGCGGCAACCCATATGAGCTAGAGAGTTTAGTTGATGTTCTATCCCTTCTCTTTGGTCTTATTGTGCATATCTTCTAAGTAAATTTGAATCCATGTTAAGGCTGTTTCTGTCACACCATACTCATTTAACTTCTTAACTCTACAAACACAATCAATACTACACTACCGTCATTGATCTCGTTTCTCCATTTCGCACGCACTAATTGTAAACTTTGGGGCGAGTGTAGGTGCGTCTTTATTATGTACATACTTCGGTATGCGGTGTAAAGCAACGACAGGCGCAGTTAGTACTTGGATGGGTGACCATTCCAACGGAAACCGCGTCCTCGCCTCACACATCTTCCAGCGGCTTGTATATCAGTGTATGAGCGGAAGCTATACAACCTTAGGCGAGGGTTGTATAGGAGATATACCATCCTTCGGAGGGGATGTAAAGCCGTCGGTCCCTTGTCTATTAAATGTTAGGCAAGTAAAAGATCCCTACTCTTCTTAAGGGAAGAGGTTCGGCAAAATTCCTGGTTGGGGGTAGCTCGTCTACAGGCGTCGGTGTTAGGCCTCAGTAGCGGAAATAGGCCGATGTTAAATAAATGTATAAAAAAAAAATTGTAAACTTATTTCAAATGAATGGCTTTGTGATAATCCCGATTGACCACTGCATAAAAGTGTATTTTCTTCAAAGAACTTCCTCAATTGTTCGGCCACTACGATTTCTAATGTTTTATCCACTACTGGAATTAAATTTATTGGTCTATATTCACTTGCTTGCTTCGGGTTTTCAACTTTTAGTTCAGTCTGTATTTTTCCGGTTGTCAGCGATGTGTTTATTTATATAATAGATATTCCACTATGTCAAATATTTCTTTCAACAAGTTAATATTTCGTCTTTATTCTTCAAATTAAAAATTATTTTTTCTTAACTTATTCAAGCTTATTGTCTTAAATTCAAATAGTTTAGTCGTTTCGGGCACCTTATGTTGTATCTCATCATCTTCATCTTCAGATATATCGTCAATGCTATTGGCAATAGATTCAATACTATCAACATAATAGTTATTAAAGTTTTCTTCAATAAGATCTATGCCGTTCTCAAAAATTATAATCTCTTTTTTTATTATTACCCAATAAAGTATTTATTGTCTGCCACATCTGTTTACCGTTACCCCTACACATATCTACTTTTTGTTTATAATGAATTATGTTTTCTTTTCTAATTATTTGTAAGACTATATTTCTTTTGTGCTTGTGTAGGGAAGCTAACAACATCGAAAAACTAAATACCTTGTAGCCCAGTCTGTAAAGAATTATACTTCGCAAAAAATCCGCAGTTGCAGGTTTTCGAGATGTTGTGAGGTTTAAACTGGGCCCCGTATCCTACGCCAATGAGCGTTTTATGTGATTTGCGGCCTGTTGATTTATATGACTACATTTTATATACGTGACGCTTGATACATCTGATATATTTAATCTGCACTTCGTAAAATAAATTAACAAATTGGTATAAATCAGAGACGAGAGAAGACAGATTTATGGGGTATTAACTTACGACCTTTCGTTAATTTAATTAACTTAGATTATATATTTTTTCGATAATTTATGGATAATTAAATTCGGTTCGTTTACACCAAAATTCTGTGTAAAATTTATGATTCGACGATCTATTTCCTTCACTGAAATAATAACGTTGACTGAAACACTGAATTTATCTAAGCAGGTATTCAGTACAAGTTACACATTTAATTTTGCATAGTATAAGATGTTAAGTTAACAATTTTTTCAAAATATTAATGAACAATCTTTCCTCAATTTTGTTCGAGATGATTTACCGCTTCTATTGGAGATTTTTCTTGGTCGTACGAGGATACCTCAATAAAACCAATTCCAATCAACGGATGGATCGTAGAGGACCTATAGGAATGCCCACCGCGTTCTCCAGACCTTAATCCGCTAGATTATTTAAAGGAGAATTTCAAATATTATGTTTATGCTATTCCTATTCCCGGTGAATAAACTCTTCTTCATAGGATCATAGGCCAGCAAATCCGCGAAAAATCAAGAGGGATAGTAAGAGGATCTATGAGAAAACGTATCCAAAGGTGTATTGAGACAGATAGATGCTACTTCGAACATCCCTTATACATTTATGGCAATGATTTTAAAAAAAGTGCCAAAAATTTCTCGTTTCGTTTATGTTTCCCAATTTTTATTTTTATTAAAAATTATAATTTGTGACAAGTTTGTTTTATCATTATGACACGTTATTAGTTAAAACAAAATACGGTCAATAATAACCATAGCTACGCAAGAAAGTCAAAAATAATTTTCAATCCAAAATTTGCAAAAAAAACATATACTATAGTTCATCCAATGTCAGTTTAAAATATTATAAATTCAGCTTCTCTACCAGGGATGTCCGTTGCTATGCCTCTCTACAATGTTATACAGCAGGCAGCTTCGTGCTATCAATATAATTTATACTGTTCTCGTGGAACCGGGCAGTGGCGTACGTTTATTTAACGTTACGCGATGGTTTTCTCCTTATAAAAAAAGTAAGTTATATTTACCTAAGAAACTTAATGGCTTTTTGGAGACCATTTGATGCAGAAGAAAATTTATATAATGAAAATGTTGAAGACCAGGTACGGAGTTTCAACTAATAAGATAAACTTTTTTATATTATAATTTAAAATGCGGTACCAATATACAAACTTGAAAAATATATTTTCTCTAACAAAAATGAAAGCTGTAGTATTATACGAGCATCGCCATCTGTTGTTGGGCGACTTAAGCGCACAACCTTCTAGTCAATTTTCTACGCAAAATTAAAATACTGACAGGTATTAAATCGATTAGAGAAATCTTTAATAATGATTGAGGAATGCTTCAAACAATAAATTGCAAATATAACATAACCTAATACTAATAACAAACTGCCCAAATAAAGTAAATTGTTAGATAGATTATACATTTTCAAACTGTATCGTGATGGTCCAGTAAATTCATTATGTTATATAAGATACACTATACAACAGGTGTGACTGAGAAAGTTTCAGAGGTAAGGAAAATAACCATGCCCAAAGCAAACAAAGTGAAAATGAAATTTAAATGAATATTTAAATGTATTGCAATTAAGGAATCGTTAGACAATATTTTAAAAGTCATTTGTTTAGACAAGAATGCAACAATAGTAGTATGTGGGGATTTCAATATTGATAATTTCTTTCACTCTACTGCTGCAAATGAACTGAAAGATATCTTTAGATCATATAATATTAATATACTAGTCAATGAAGCAACTAGAATAACAGTGAATACTTCTACTTGTATTGATTATATTTGCTCTAGCCTCAACACCAATTACGTCATTTGTCATGTGTCTCATAATGGAATATCTGATCATTCAGGACAGATTTTAATAGTTAAAAATATGAATAAGGTAAATAATAAAACAAGTTATCGTTATATGAGATCATTTAGTAAAAATAATTATGAAATATTCTTAGGACACTTAAGTAAAGAAACGTGGGCAGATATCTACAATACAAGTGATACTGATAGAGCTTTTAAACTGTTCATTGATAAAATGATATATTACATTGAACTTGCTATTCCTCTTAAAAAAATTTCTATATCTGATCAAAATAACATAAAAAAGTGGGTGACAACGGGCATTAAAACGTCTGCTAAAAATTTGAAGCAACTATACAATACAATGAAAAATAGTAATGACCAAACAGATATAACTTACTATAAAAAATATAAGCGCATGTACAGGGAGATTACAAAAGCAGCAAAAAAGCAGTTTAATGATAATTATTATTTAACGGCTGATAACAAGTCCAAAGCGGCTTGGAAAATAATAAATAATTGGTCCAAAATAGTAAAAATGTTAATAGAATACCCGATACCATAGCGAACGACAAAAAAATCACTGATCCTAAGGAAAAATCTGACTATTTTAATAACCATTTTATTGCTTTACCTCAGACAAAAATTGGTATGTTGAACTCTGATAAAACTGATTATGAATTTAAAGTTGATAAAAATTTTGCCACTATGTTTGTTAACCCTGTTTATGAAGAAGTTGTTATTAATATTATTAATGATTTGAAATGCTCTAATTCTGTAGGATTCGATTACATAAGTGCTAATATCTTAAAAAGCTGTGTGAATTACATAGTTACCCCTCTGACTTATTTAATAAATCTTTCTATAGAATATGGAGTCTTTCCAAAAATTTTAAAGACTGCCAGGATCATACCGCTATTTAAAAAAGGTGAGCCTTCAAGTGTTGAAAATTATAGACCAGTTTCGTTACTATCTACAATTTCCAAAATATTGGAAAGAATCATTTTTAATAAAATAACAAATTTTCTTACAAAATATAATATATTATATAATGCCCAACATGGCTTTAGAAAATCTAGATCAACACAATCAGCCATTTTCAATTTTATAAATATTTTATACAAAAATTTGGATAAAAACAAAAAAATCAGTGGGTTTATTCATGGATTTAAGTAAGGCATTTGATCTAGTTGATCATGAGCTACTTCTTGGCAAATTGAATGCGTATGGACTCAGGGGTAATATAAACAAATGGATCGAATCATATCTTACTGAGAGGACGCAAATAGTGGAAATAGAAGGCACTAAATCGGAACAACTACATATAAGTACGGTGTGCCGCAAGGTTCTGTCCTTGGGCCGTTATTATTTCTATTGTTTGTGAATGATATCCCCAGTATTGATCAAGATAGTAACCTTGTCATGTTCGCGGATGATAACAGTTACTTAAGTTACGATAATATCAGATCTGAGGCTATAAAACAGGTGCAAATTATGCTTGATAAATTTATTATTTGGCTCAACGGCAACAGACTAGTTCTGAATAAAGACAAAACAGTCTTCATTAACTTTACCCCAAAATCAAATGTAATAAACGAAAGTTACATAGTCAGAATAAAGGGCAAAACTATTGAACAAGTATCTAATACAAAGTTTTTGGGAGTGTATTTAGATAATACCTTAGGCTGGGAAACACATGTAGATGTGCTTTGCAGAAAATTGTCACCGGTTCGTTACGCGCTATACAGATTGGGGGTGTAATGGGGTAGTGAAGCGCAAGTTATAGCCTCTCCTACTCAATTGTTAACCTCACCTTCGCGATGAGTTCAATTTGAACTTGGTGCACCCTGTTTTCACTAACGAGGCTCTAACGACCGAGTAAGGGCGGAATAACCCTTACCTTTTGCCGTGAGCACATCCACCTTCTCACGAAGAGTGCGATAAAAATAACCCACCGCACACAAAGGTTGCTTTTGGAATCGTTTGGTTACCCCATCGTCGCAGTCTCCTTCTGTGCCATGGGACCACACCACTCGCCTTCCGCAACCGAGCTGGTCAGTTGCATACCTGCTCCAGCTAAAACTTCAAATGCAGCTTCGTTTTCAGTCGATTAAGGCTTTTAAAAAATGATGGAGCGTTCAAGTGGGACAAAATCATCCGGAGGTAAAATACCCTCCCGATCGGATCTCCGGGGGAGGGTGCCCACAGGGACACCTCATCGAATGTCGAAAAAACACCGACAAGTTAAATGCAACAAAACTAATTCTTTCATCTACGGCGCTTGGAATGTTCGTACTTTGAACGACAGCACTCGCACCGATCGGCCTGAAAGAAGAACTGCTCTAATAGATAGAGAACTTCACCGACTCAATGTTGACGTTGCAGCTCTCAGCGAAACTCGATTTTTGGAGGAAGGCTCTCTCACAGAAAAGTACTACACCTTCTATTGGAAAGGTCTTCCCACCAATTCAAGAAGACAACATGGAGTAGGATTTGCCGTTCGGAATCAACTTGTATCCAACTTAACACAAGTACCACAAGGCCTATCCGAGCGTCTAATGCTGCTACGCTATGAGCTATCAGATGGCAACGCGGTAAATCTAATAAGCGCCTACGCTCCCACTCTGGATGCAAGTCACGAAACCAAGGAAAGCTTCTATCAACAGCTGGAAGAATCCCTCTGTAGAATACCTAAAACGGAACGACTCGTTATTCTTGGCGATTTTAACGCTAGAGTAGGGAGAGATGCAGACACCTGGCCAGGCATCATAGGCAAGAACGGTTTGGGCAACATGAACGCTAACGGTCAACTACTCCTAACTAAATGCGCCGAACATGATCTAGTTATAACAAACACCATTTTCCGACAAAAGGATAAATTTAAAGGCACCTGGCGTCACCCCAGATCAGGTCACTGGCATCTACTGGACTATGTTATCGTACGTAGGAAGCATCTCAAGGACGTCCAAATTACAAAGGCGCGCATTGATAGCGAATGTTGGACCGATCATCGTCCTGTTGTCTCTAAAATGAAAATTGTTATGAGACCCAAACACCGAAGAACTCAAGTAAAACGCAGACTCCGTCTCTGTATTAGTAAATTGCGTGACCAACAAACCGTCGAACAGCTAAAGCAAAAAGTTCAAGAGAATTTGAGTGCACTAGAAGAAACCAATTCTGTCGCTGCTACCTGGACACAAATTAAAGACAGTTTAAAAAGTGCGAGTGAGGAAATTCTTGGCACTGCAGCAAGTAAAAAACAGGAGGACTGGTTCAATGATAATGAAGCTTTTATACAAGAACTTCTTGACCGCAAACATACTGCCTTCCAAAACGCTATCAACCACCCCAACGACTCATCAAAAGCAGAAGCTTTTACCCAATCTAAGTATGAAACGCAACGCGAAATCAGAAGAATAAAGAACGAGTGGTGGGCAAGCAAGGCCAGAGAAATTCAAAGGTACGCCGATTCACACGACTACAGGAATTTCTTTCAAGGAGTAAAAGCAGTGTACGGCCCCAGTAGGAAAAATATGTGCCCTATTAAAGATTTAAATGGAAATCTCCTCAAAGAAGACCAGGAAATAAGAGCCCGATGGAAAGAACACTACTCTAGCATTCTTAACCAGCAAAGTCAAGCCGATCACGATATTATAAATCTTATCCCTCAATATGACACCTTCGAAGACTTAGATAAACCACTAACAACGGAAGAGATCTTAACCGCCATTGGGCAGCTAAAAAATAACAAATCTCCCGGCGCCGACTCACTCCCAGCTGAGATCTTTAAAGCTGTGTCGTCAGAGCTCATACCCTACCTCAAAAAACTGTTTGATATCGTGTGGGAAAGTGGTCAAGCTCCGCAGGAGTTTCGTGATACACTTTTAATCAACCTCTTCAAAAACAAAGGGAGCGCTGCGGACTGTGGAAATTACAGGGGTATAGCTCTCCTGGCTGTTGGAGGGAAGATACTCACTAAAGCGATGGCAAATAGGCTAACACCTGTTATGGAAAAGTTACTTCCTGAAACACAGAGTGGCTTTAGACCAAACCGAGGCACATCGGATTTAATCTTCACACTTAAACAGCTTCAAGAAAAAGCACTCGAACATCAAGGAGAAATTCACATGGCCTTCATTGATTTAACCAAGGCGTTTGACTCGGTGGACAGGGAAGTGCTCTGGAAAATTATGTTCCGTTTAGGTATCCCTAGAAAATTTGTGGAAGTATGTCGCAGTCTACATACAAACAACAACGCCCAGGTTATGTATAATAATGAGGCAACCGAACCTTTCCAAACTCTCACTGGAGTTAGGCAGGGATGTGTCCTGGCACCCCTGCTCTTTAATTTGTTTACCACTGCTCTAACAATTATTGTTGACAACAAACTGACAGTCAGAGGAATAGGTCTCAGATACCGTTTTGATGGCGGTCTCTTTAACATAGGGCGCTTTAGAGCTTTCACGAAGACACGCACAAGATTCATTTGTGATCTCCAGTATGCGGATGACTGTGCACTTTTAGCCTCTACGCCGGAAGAGCTTCAAGAACTTTTAGATGTGTATGCCCAAAGCTATGATTCTTTGGGACTTAAAATCAACATTGGAAAGACTAAGATTATGTCAACTCCTCATCAAGTGAACCAAATAGACATTACACTTAACGGAAATTCTCTTGAAGTGGTGGATCAGTTCAATTACTTAGGCAACGTTGTTAATGACAAAGCAAACATGGACAGCGAGATTCGCAATAGAATTAACGCTGCATCTAGAGCATTCTGGGGACTTAGAGAGAGAGCATTTGACAACCACGACCTTGCTTTGTCAACGAAAATGGCTGTCTACAGAGCAGTTGTCATTCCAACACTGCTATATGGATGTGAAAGCTGGGTCACTTACCGTCGTCATGTGAAAGAATTAGAACGTTTTCAGCAAAGACACCTCAGAAATATGATGAAAATCCGTTGGTTCCATCACATATCAAACGTGGAAGTACTCAGGAGAGCAAACAGCCTTCCAATTGAGGTGCTTATTTCAAGAGCACGCCTAAGATGGGCAGGTCACGTTCATCGTATGCATGATAACCGCCTTCCTAAATGTACACTTTATGGTGAATTGCTAAGCGGTAGAAGAAAGCGTGGCGGTCAACGAAAGAGGTTCAAAGACGCTCTCCATGAAAGTTTAAAATCCTGCGGTATTGCAGACGAGCAATGGGAACAACTTGCAGCGGACAGAACCGAATGGAGAGGGGTTGTGGCCAGCTATCAAGGAAATGTTGCTGCAAGAAGGCCGAATCCAAGACCTAACCAGGTCTATGTTTGTCCTGATTGCGGTCGACATGTGCTCTCCCGAATTGGCCTCTACAGCCATAGTCGTGTGCACCGTAGATGAATGGGAATTACAATAGACTACACCTTTTACTTGTTTTTTATTGTACGCAATTTATCGACTGTAACATTTCTATACTCGGACTCGAGTAACGGCTAATAATAATAATAATAATAATACAGATTACGGGAACTCAGCAGCGGCCAGATATTAATGTCATACTATTATGCACAATTCTACAGTAGAGTAAAATGTGGAATTTTGTTTTGGGGCAATTCGTGTCATTCAATAAGGCAGCCCGATCGATACTGGGAATATTGAGATTGACTTCTTGCAGAACACTATTTAAACGATTAGGATTATTAACTATAACAGACATTTATATTTTGGAAACGCTATTATTTGTTAAGCAAAACTACATGTTATTTCATTCAAATAGTTTTTTTCATGACTATAATACCCGGAGAAACAATGATCTATCTATACCACTGCACAATCGAAATTTAACTGAAAGTAATCCTGCTTATATGGGAATAAAAATATATAATAAGTTACCTGATTACATAAAGAACACTGAAAATATCAAATTATTTAAGAAACAAGTTTTAAATTTGCTCAAACAAGAAGACTTCTATAATCTCTCTGACTAATTTTAATCATAGGTTTGTGTAACAATATTGTATTATTATATTATTATTATTTTAACAATTTTAAGTGCTGAATGTATCGACTATTCTAATTATTGTCTATTCTAAATGTATTTTAACTCTTATTTATTCTAAATGTATGTAATTGACGTGTCCTATACAAATTATGTACTCCTTGTACGATGTCTTGGACTAAATAAATATTATTATTATTATTATTAAAGTGATGTAACAGAAACACATACTACAGTTTAATGTATAAATAAGCATACAGGGTGAGTCATGAGGAACTGTACATATTTTTACAGTAAGTAAAGGCACCTAAGATGAATACCAAGTGACCATTAAAAAGTGTTTGTTCCCTCATACAGAGTGATTTATGAATTTTTTCCAAAAATTGTTTTGGTCATAACATATTAACGGTTAATCCCATTTGCCTCATTTTTACAACAATGTTTATCCAAAATTAAAAAAATCTAGGGACGGTTCCAAAAAAAATGTTGGATTGGTTCGTCTAAGATAGTTCACCCTGTATATGATTTGTCTCAAACTCCACACAACATCTTATGGATATGAGTGTGTATAGCATATACATAAGATGTTACAATTTTGACGTGTATTTTTAAATATACATATGACATGAAACGTATATGCAGCTACTGATATTCATCAGTGGCATATACCATATATATTGTTGGAGGTATATTATACATAAAGAAATATACATAATATGTCTGTTAAGGTATATTATTTTATATTATTTATAGTATTTTTGAAAACAACAGTAACAGTAAGTTTTTCTAGACAAGAACATTAGACAGGCAAAAATCTGATATATATATAAACACACGTAGGGTATCTTGGGGTTGCAGTCAGAGGTGAAAAGTTTTCGGCCACAAAACAGAAAAAGAAAACTCTTTTGTTACTTAGTCAAGCTTTCGGAAATTATTTATTCCCTTTATCAAGACGATCACTTGAGGTTAAAAGTTAAGGTCACAGGTATTATAAAATAGTCGCATTTTTAACTTAATATAGACAAATTCATACACAAATTCCTTTACAGGTACACAATTTAAGGTAAACAACTACTGATTATTTAAAATTAAGGATTAAAACCATGATTAAAATAGATATAACAAAATGAACATGAATAATTATCACATGTGAGTATAGAACTAAATTTCTGAAAGAAGAAAGAAAGTTTATTTACCTCTATACCTATTTAAGAGCTTAAGGATATATTACAACATCTTATCTCTAATAGTGAATTGAATCAAAATGCACAAAAAGATTTACAAACATTAATTAATATGTGTATCAAACAAAATTATTTTAAATTCGATAATAAAATGTGTACACAAGTAAACGGCTTACTTATGGGTAGTCCGTTAAGCCCATTATTAGCTGAAATATTCATGGCAAATTTTGAAAACAATCTTTTTACCACCAACAATAATCTCCTTAAATACATACATTTTTGGATAAGATATGTTGACGATGTGTTTTGCATATGGATCGGTACTGAGAGACAATTGTCACACTTCAACCATTTTATTAACTCCTTAAACAACAAAATTCAGTATACAGTTGAAATGGAAAAAGAACGGTCAATAAACTTTTTAGATATTACGCTGACACGTAAAGAACATGGGCTAGAACTTGATATTTACAGAAAGCCAACTTTTACTGACACTTACACATGCAAATTGAAATCAATCTTGGAAGATAAAAATGTCACGTTTCATAGCTATGTACACAGACTATTATGTCTAAACTTAAATAGGGTTAACTTTGAAAACGAAGTTAGAATTCTTAAAACGCTAGCAAAAAACAATGGCAATGATGAGTCAATTATTGACAAATTAATAAAAAATAAACAGAGAAAATTATTACAAAAATAATTTTATAACGTGCCAAATATAGAAAACAAAAAGTGGCATAGTATAAATTATGTAAATAAGGTTAGCAACGCAGTATTAATAGATTAAATAAATTAGGTATTAATACAATATCAACGAATAGAAAGAAAAGGCAGAAGATATTAAAAAATCGGGGGTATATGAAATAAAGTGTGACGACTGTGATGCCGTATATATAGGCCAGAGTGGCCGTAGCATAGATGTGAGGTTAAGAGAACACAAACAGTCTGTTTTATATAATGAAAAATCAACTGGTTTCGCCGAACATTGCATTGAGCAAAATCAGGTTTTTAACGGTAGTAGTGTTAAACTTTTGCATAATTCAAACAAAGGAAAAATCCTAGACATGTTTGAAATTTTAAAAATTAAAAAGGCCCTAAGAAACCCTAAAAGCGTTACAAATACACAAACAGAATTTATGAACAATCCTGTACTAGACACAGTAATAAAATTAAAATTAAGTTCGTAGTTCCGGCCTGTATTGTTAAATTTTAAGAAATAGCAAATCAAGTTATTATCCTCCTCTAGGTGGGTGGAGGATTTGTAAGATATATACTGTGAATCACCACTTTCAGGCCAGTTTTTAAGACTCTTTGATCATGGTCGCAAGGCCGAAACATATGTCAGAGAAATCTGGCAGAAAAAAACTAATGAAACGACAAACCAAGTACGTATTGTAATATGTTTCATCGAGAACCTACCGCAGACTCCATCCAATTAATTTTTAAAATGTTGTAGTTCATGTAGGACGTATGACTAATGGTCGAGAGGTGAGCTCACTTGCCTCTCACCCAAAAATTCCGGGTTCGATCCCCGGCCGTGGCAGTGGAAAATACTGTGAGAGGGATTTTTTCACTATACACGGATATTGGGTGTGTGTCCCTTGTCTCTAAATGTGTAGCCCCCTCCCACACAAGGCTCTTCTAGAGCCTTCCGGGATAAAGGGGGTCGTCATTAACTGTGGTGTATTTATTATATTTATTATTTATTTATGTATTGCCTTGAAAAGTAAGTTACGCGCGCCTATGTATGGCACGCGTTCAATGTCGGTTTACAAAGGAATGCCGCGCTCTTGTTTTTTATATCGTTTTTAACTGACAATGAATAAACTTTACTAAAAGTTGAAGTTGTTAAGCTGTCTCAAGCGGTATTGGAAACACTATACTACGGAAATGTCCCGCAAATCTTGTAACTAACCGAAATATATATCCCGCTATATTGTAATTAGCAATCGAAATAAGCTGAACGTAATTTCTCACCATTAATTTACTCATTAATATACCAATTTTCGCTCCTCATTCTCACTGTAATAATAAAGTGGCCTACACAAACAAGCTAAAAGGCAATGAAAATGTTGTAAAGAAACAGAATCAACCTTTAGATATGCTCTGTCGACTAATTACGCACTCTGATTATGGTTATTACATTGCAAATTGAGGTTCTGATTTTCAAAGAGTTTTCTCTAAGCTAGAAACTTCAAAACCCGTCTCAAAGGATAATTAACAGCCAAATATTCAATAAACCTGATTTAATTACTTGCCTATCCAAAAACGACACTCACTTGTAGAGTTTATTCTGATTTTAATTTCCATTGTTGCTATGTTCGTAGTGGAGTTTTCCACGGACTTTTCAAGCTTCACAACCGCGAACAAAACGTACATTTATTAGTGCGGGTGCATAGCTATTAAAATTGTGACAATGTGGACAAAATCAAAACTGTAAGTGACGATATTCTTTTAGTTTACTTTGTCGAAAAAGCAAAGTCTATGAAATCTACCACGTTATGGAGCCGATTCTCAATACTAAAAAGTTGTTGGGCAATAATAGTTCAAATTAGGCAAATTTATGTAGAATAGAAGGAAAAAATTATATTAAACTGAAATGTCTATAATAGTTAGATTATGTGTGTAAGAATACATATCAAAAAAGTTCCCATCCCTAAGGGGTAAACTTCAACCCTATCTCGCCCCCTTTAGAGACACCGCACTGGTTTTTTACAATATCTTTTAAACGCTTTATCTTAGGGAAAAAACATAAATATAGAAAAAGGTTTGTCACAAAATTCTCTACAAAAAAGGCTCTGTGTTATGTATCGATATTTCTATACTTTTTATGTTATTAAATCTAAAGATTTACAGTTGTCAAATGTCCTTAAGAACTCAAGAAAAAGCAGTTCTTTTTGCTCATGCATTTAGTGGTAATGACACAACGTCTGCTTTTTTTGGAAAAGGCAAACTCCAAACGATAAATTTATTAAACTCGAAAACAAATTTACAAGAGGTTGTTAAAACCTTCAACAAACCAGATGCTACAAAACAGGATATTACTGAGGCTGGGGAAATATTTGCTCTTGCACTATATAAAGCACAAAAAAATGAAACGTCAATAAATCATCAGAGGTATATTCTTTCCTATTATTTGGGTTTTCTACCACATGTACTATTATCCTCTTCAAAACAAATCACCGAATCTACAAAATAATAGAATTATTGGAAAAAAGGCCTCTGCGCCCGTGACGTTTACGCCAAAGGAAAAGTCAGAGGTTATGTTTTGCAAATAATATAAATCGGAATAAACACAAAAATAATATATTTTGCTGACGTCATTATACAGCAATAATTCCTTATGTATACGGACTATCGGAAAAGCTACGTCGTATAGGTGACAAATTTGATGTTAGGACGATATTTCAAACGGGGAACACTTTAAGATCTATTTTAACAAAAACAAAACCGATAAACAGGGAGAGAATTCAAAAAACTGTATTTACAATATCCCGTGCGAATGTGATAAATGTTATGTGGGTGAGTCATCCAGACCTTTCAGTGTGAGGTTGGATGAGCACAAGAATTACATTAGAAAGAATGAAATTCAGAAATCAAAGATTTGTGAACATGCTTGGGAAAACGGACATAGAATAAACTGGGACTCGGCAAAAATTTTAACAAAAGAAACAGATACCAAAAAAAGAAAAATTAAAGAATCAGCAATAATCTTATTAAATGAAGATAAGTGCGTATCGAATTGTTCTGTAGATATTTGTACAACCTGGCTACCAATGTTAAAAGAAGAACTTAACAAACTCAACATTATCTAAAAAAAATATCATCAATTCTATGTTCTGTGTAAGTAGTAAGTATCTATGGAAATAACATAAACAGAATCTTAAAGCTGTGTATTTGACATACATAGCAAAATAAGAGTTCTTCAAAAAAATAGCTTTGAAAACGGAAAGAGATTACTTTCCGAAACGTCAGCAAAATATATTATTTTCGTGTTTATTCCGATTTATATTATTTGCAAAACATAACCTCTGACTTTTCCTTTGGCGTAAACGTCACGGGCGCAGAGGCCTTTTTTCCAATAATTCTATTATTTTGTAGATTCGGTGATTTGTTTTGAAGAGGATAATAGTACATGTGGTAGAAAACCCAAATAATAGAAAAGAACTTTCAGACAATATCAGAGGTATGTTCTGTTTAACACCTCGGTTGGCAATTCTAGTTAAATGGTTACTTTGGCTAGGCTACCCGCCTCGACGTTCGCAGCTTTGCAACAACATTCGTTGCGGGTTTTGCACCAAATTTAGGCTTGGCATGGAAATGTTTTAGAGCCAGAAGAATGGAGATGGAAGAAATCAGGTGATATTTTAATACCTGCTTTGACTACTGAAGCAGCAGCTCCCTTATCAATTTTAGAGCCAATTTCGTATGCCTGCAAAAAGGACTGCGGAAAGCGATGCGGATGTTTAAAGGTTGGTTTAAAATGTTCGGCTATGTGTATGAACTGTCACGGACAAGCATGCTTTAATGCGGAACGGACCGACGAAATTGAATTTGAGCAAGAATAAAGCCTTTAGTGGATTAAGCCTCAAGGGGAAACCATATAAAAAAAAACGCACCAACAAACTCTACCTCCTGGGTGGTGTTTAGAAATTGCTAATGACAATTTTTGGCTCTTTTTTTAATTAAATTCTATATAGTTTATAAAAAGTTGTTGAAGCCGAATTCTACAAAACAGAATATTACAAGGCTAGATAAATATTGTGTTTCCATCCAAACACGTTTTTGCTACCTACCCTTAAGTTTGCCGTCGACTAACGTAAACACCCTTAATAATCCGCAAACGACCTATACGACATGTTTTATAGACAATTTAATTCTGACTATTTTTCAATACCTCTATTGTTATATTCTTTCCTATTATTTGGATTTTCTACCACATGTATCCTCTTCAAAAACAAATTACCGAATCTACAAAATAAGAGAAAAGAAATAAAAGTTTCTTCAAAAAAAGCTTTGAAAACGGAGAGAGACTACTTTCCGAAACATCAGCAAAATACATTAATTCTGTGTTTATTCCGATTTATATTATTTGTAAAACATTACCTCTAATTGTTCCTTTGACGTAAACGTCACAAGCGAAGAGGCGCACAAAATGAAACTCCAAAAGGACTTAACCTGTGCAATAATACCAATTGCACAATAAACGTAACCATTAATACTAACAATTGAAACTAAAAGCATTATTAGTTGGAGCTGTTATTATTAATAGTTAGTTAATTAATTAGTTAATCTTCAATATTCTTACTCTAGTAGTTACATAGTTTTTTATTCCTATAACTTATGAAAATAAAAATGCTCCCAGTTTCTTTCGTATGTCTTTTTTGTTATATTTTGTTTTTATGTTGTCGGTTTCAGAGAAGTATATTAGTTCATTACACGTCCAGAAATAGATTTTCCGTGCTTGCATGAGAATTTGTCATACGCGCACGGAAAAATCCTTATTTCTAGACTCCAAATGAAATATATTATTTACTTCTTTCTTTTTCAAAACGCTAATGCTTCGATTGCAACAAACACCAGCCGAAATACTGATCCTACTTAAAGGAGCTCTCTCGCCAGCCGTCACACACCACTTGCACACTGCAGTTTCGAGCTGTTGGCTCTCGTCAATGCAAGGTAGGCATGCGACGACCGGCACGAGGATCCCTTGACTATTTGGTACATCCCGGTATTTCTACAATAGCGACATGTAAAATAGTCAGCGCGCACCATCTAGCGGTCCAGTGTCTGTTGCAATCGATAAATATCGAAGCATTAGCGTTTTAATGGTAATATGCAATTATTACACTTAACGCGCCAGGCTTGTAACTTGTAATTCAGCGCTCGGCGGGGCACATAGCCCGGAGAGTAGCTGTTGGTTGCAGTCTGGTTACGTATTGAATACAACAAAAATTAAAAAGAAAAGTCAGATTTGACGGATATTTGGCACTTAAAATCGTTTAGGATACATTTTTTGATAGTATATATTTCCAAATTTTCAAATTTAATTTTCTTGATGAAGAATAAACAAAATTCAAAAAATCTTATATTGCTGGATAGAGAATTAAACACCCTTTCGAACGAGCTATACACGCACCCTCATTCCACTTAAAAATTTTAAAGGGGTAGCGTCACTCCAAGGTGGTTGAGGGGCGAGGTATAAAATTATGCTCACGAAATGTCATTTTATAATTAAAAATTGACGTATTTTAAGATTTTACTCATAAACTGTTAATTACGCAGATAATGAATTAATTCGTTACTTATGTACCTCACTGTATATAGTGTCGACTAAAAATACAGCAAAATTTACCTTAAATCCAACCAAGTAATCCTTTTGACAGAGCTACAAATTATATAAAATCAAAAAATGTTACGATGCAGTACCAAAAATTACTTTATTAGGTATTCAAACTGAGAGCAACTATTATTTTTTAATATGAGTAGTATATTCGAGTGTAATGCTCAATTGTTTCGGCATTTGTGAAAGCCACGTCAAAGACAAATCACAATATATGAAAATTTGGAATAATTAGTCTCAATTTTCAATAGATATTATGTTAATATGCCTTCATTACACAGATTCGGACGATTCTCGAGAGACAGCAAAAATAAACGAGAAGATTAATTTAACAAATTGTCTTAAAGCAACGAAATTACCACGGGAATACTCCCTCACTAGCAATTCATCTCCAATCCTGGGATGAAATATATTTCATTACTTAAAGGCAAAAAAAATACAATGAATGAGTTTTGGCTCTGCCTTAAGCACAAAAATTAAGTTTAATTATTTTAGCAATTGACGTCAGACAAAGAGAATTGGATTGCTTAATTGCAGATACGAGATGATTACTTTTAAACCTGTACAACGTGAGCCAACTCTTAAATTATACTGGCTGTCCATTTTATCAGGGACTTCGAGAATATTTCACTTAATATCTCCACTCAATGTTACACGACCTCTGTCCATTTAACAAGTTTGTTAAAACAACTGGTATTTTTTTTATGTTTAGCACAATCTGGTAACATCTTGATTTAGTTTCTGTAAACTCTTCTGTACTTCAACCTAGCAGAATTATGTGTATCACTGCTAAATATCTTTACATTGTTTTATATACTTATTTTTACATCTTAGGAAGTCAGTCATATATTTTAACACTAATTTTTGTAATATATATCTCTGTTACAGCACTACAGATATCCAATTGTCGATACCATGTTTGCAAAACATTTACATTCATTTAAAATTTCATATTTTTACTTTGTTTACTTTGTATATGTAGTTATTTTTCTTACCTCACTTCGTTAACCTGTTATATAGTGTATCTCATATAATGTAATGTATTTACTGGGCCATCATAATATAATTCGAAAGCCTAGCTAACAATTTATTTATTTGGACTATTCGTATTTATCCCCTATTAGGTTATGTATGCAATTAATTACTGTCAAACTTTTATGTAATAAATATTATATATTTCGTTATCGATTCTAAATCATTTCTATAATTTGGTTGAGAAAGGAAACCTAACTAGAAACGGACTCCGATTGTGCGTTTAAGTCGTTCATCAACAGATGGCGATTCTAGTAAAATATTTATTTTCATTTTATTTAGTTAAATTTTTTTTTTAAGTTTGTGCATTGGTACTGTAGTTAAATTGCCCTATAAAAAAGTTTACCTTATTAATTAATTATCCGAAGATGTCATTTGCCTTCCAAATTTACACTGATTAAGACGTACGAACTTTTAGATTGTGAGACCCTCAGTAATGAATATTACATTTATAGTCCACAGTTCTTTGTATTTGAAAATCAAACAGGTAAATTTTATTTATAAATTATTTCAATTTCATTCATTTCCGATAATTGTTTTATTATTGAAATTAATTTAGACGTATTAGTGAAAAAGAAACAAGACAGGACACTAGGTCATACAGTATACAGAAAACCCACTCACACGGACAGATATCTAAATGCGGCATCACATCATCATCCAGCACAATTAAATTCAGTAGTAAAGACACGTTCTCAGAGGTTGGCAGACGTCGACCATATCAACGTAGAGTTGTCGTCACTTCAGACAGCACTAATGAAAAATGGACTTTCGAGGTACACGATACAGATGTCGCAGGGGCCATACAGACCAAAAATCCGGGAGGAATGCGAGAAACCAGTGGCAGAAGTATATCTACCTTACGTGAAATGGACGACAGATAAAATTGGCAAACTTTTACGTAAATATGACATAGAAACAATATTTAGAACAGACCGAAAAATCAGTGTAGTCCTCCGTAATCCAAAATCAAAAACTACTCTAGAAAACCAAGAAGTATACGAAATTCCGTGACAAGATTGCAATAGATCATACATAGAACTGACCAATAGACGTATTAGTCTGAGAAAGGCAGAACATATGAATGCAGTACGAAAAGAGAAGAAAACATCGTCCTTAGCACAGCATGTAAAATCCACAGGACACAAAATAAACTTCGACAACACCAGAACAGTAGCTAATATCGAGCATTATAGGTCAAGGATTACCAGAGAGGCCATAGAGATCGAAAAAAGACCACAAAATCTTAATAAACGAGATGATACGCAGTTCTTGGAAGCCCGCTCTTGTAGGAAGATAGGTAACAGAAGACACACGACGATCCACCGATGAACCAATTACGAGGAGGTATGTTCAAGTATTGACAAATAGTGAAGAAACGCAGCAACCTGCCCGAAATGGACCTATCACGAGGAATCAGAGCCGAGCGCTGACCAATCAAAGAGAACACGGCATTCTACGGCAACGATTGGACACGAGGATGCCCAACCACCAAAGAGAAGTCACGTAGAGCGTGACGTTTCAGCGAGGCCACTTGTTGGATTGGCTCAGACGCCCGCTACGCCTCCTAGTAGGGGACCAGTGACACGTAGCCAGTCGCGCAGGCGCACCCTAGAGCACCATATATATAAGGAGCCGCACAACGCGGAGAACGTCAGTTCAGTTCGAACAAGAGGAGCAGCAGTAGACAGCTTTCAGTGACAACCTGAAGACGGCAGACAACCGTGACTTCTGGAGGAGTCGACCATCGATGCGGGAGAGCACCCGGAAGTACATATATTACCACATGATAACAGTTTTAAGATTAACTTTCAACTTCCATTTTTTACAAAAATTACTTTTAAATTCATATTGTAAAATTATTTATTTATATAATATATTTTATTATCCACCTTAATGATTATTTATTTTCCTTACCATAATTTTTTTTTTAATCATAGGAAACTGGTTTTAAGGGAAAAAGAGACGAGTCAACATTCACTATAGATGGTGCCCAATTAACATCAACTTTTCATTGTCTCCTTTTCCCAAATAAAACAAAGTTTATCTTACATGTCACACACACAGGGTAAGTTTCATATTTCTTAGAAATTCTTAGAACCCACGACTCTTTGCTCCTGGTAATACCAGCTAATCGTTCTCATATGTTGCTTCATTTATTTACCAAAATAAACAAAAAAGCAGGTAACATCAGTTTTCCAAATGTAAACATGGATGAGATGTATAACCTACTAAAATTTTACTGCTAGCATTAATCAACTTGCTTCGACTATTTTTCATTATGTTAATGATTAATTTTCTCTGTATACTTAGCATATTGGTAGATGTTAATCGAGAACTTGCATTAAGTGCAATTCGGTAAACTGAGGATTCTAAACAAGTGGCCATAAAAATTTGAATTCAAATACGAAAGACGTAAACACTCTTGTTTACGTTTAAAAAGGCCAAGTTAGAAATTTCATATAGAGAAGTGTTTTCAAGAACACATACAAAAAAGGAGCAAACAGGAAATAAATCTTAATAAATGTCAAACAATGTGAGAATTCCCCTTGATATAATACAAAAGTTTCGGGAAGATGATGATAGATAAGGGGAAATTCTATTAAAAATACAGGTTTAAACTTCAAAACATTCTTTAGGTGTAAAAGAATTTATTAATAAAATGTTGTAAATGCATGTTGATCTTTAAATTTCACAAGATCGGCTTGGTTTATCGAAAAGCAATAAGAATAACTTTTTTATTTCTAATGATCTGAAAATTAGTGTTTTATAATAATTTATGTTTTCTATCAAGATCATAAAATATATCAACGGCATCCCTAGAATAGTTAACACGTTAAACTAAATGTGCCCAACGACACCCGCTACGATATTACATGTAGTTACCAAAACGTACGTGGTCTCAATACAAAGATTGATATATTCTACAATTCTGTCAGTTAAGGGGAATTTGATTTAATTGCAGTTAGTGAAACTTATCTTCATAGTGATGTCTTAAATAGTGAGTTATTCCTACCTACTTATGAAGTCTACCGAAGCGACAGGAAATTCAACGATATTAATTTGTCAACTGGAGGTGGAGCCCTACTTGCTGTAAAGAGTAAGATACAAGCTGAAAAACTCAATCTAGCGCCTTTAGATATTAGTTTTCCCTCTATTGATGTAGTAGGATGTAAGTGCCATATTAGTTTAAAGATTGTTTATGTTTTTGCTGTTTATATACCTCCAACCACTAATGTTGTCACTTTTAAAAACTGCTTTGATGCCTTCGAAGAGTTGGATTATTTACACAATGGTAAAGTCATTATTTTGGGTGAATTTAATATACCTTATTATTTTGAAGATGATATAAATGATAGCAAAAGGTCTGTTATTCAAATTTTTTAACATTTTTTGATTTGCAACAATTTGATAATATTCTTAATTCATCTGGCCGCATATTAGATCTTGTTCTTTCAAAGATAGAGTGTGAAATATTACATGACAACACTCCCCATGTACATGAAGACCACTCTGCACTTTTTATTAAGCCAACCTTATCAAATCATATAATTTTAAAAAAGCTAATTTTCCTGCATTAGATAATGCCTTGCTAGGTATCGACTGGTCCTTCTTGAGTGTAATATATGATGTAAACATTGCTACTGATTTATTCTATTCAAAACTGTATGAACTTTTCGATAATCACGTACCTACATATAGAAATGTCAGACATTGTGACAAATATAAGAAAACTCAATCTAACTATCATTTGCAGGACTTTAAACGTCTAAGGGCACTTATAAAAGTACAGTCTGAATTGGCTTATAAAACTTATCTGGATAATGTTCAATCCTCAATTAATTCTGACCCTTGTAATTTCTGGTCATACATTCATACAAAAAGAACCTCTTCTAGAATACCAGGAAAAATGGAAATTGAAGGAAACCACTATGATTGTCCTCAGAATATTGTAAATGCTTTTGGCCTTTTCTTTCAAAGTGTTTATTTGCCTAAAAATGATAATCCCAATATTGCTGATTCCATCGTAAACATGCTAAATAACTGTTCTATTATAATCGATTACATAACTGAGATAGAAATCCAAAATGCAATTACTAAACTAAAAAACAAGATGACCTCAGGCTTTGACTTAATACCCTCTTTTCTTGTTAAGGACTGTAGCAATGTACTAGTCAAACCTTTATTAATTATATTTAATTTATCTTTGAAAACTTTAACGTTTCCTAACACGTGGAAAAGGGCTCAAATTTGTCCAGTCTTTAAAACAGGTGACTCGTCTATTATTAGTAATTATAGAGCGATTGCAATTCTATCGAACTTTGCAAAGGTCTTTGAGATTATCCTATACGATCGCATCTACATGCCAGTCAGTAAAAGAATATCACTATACCAACATGGTTTTGTGTCCCACCGTTCAACAGTTACCAATTTGGCTATCTTTACTCAGTTTGTATTTCATGTTATTGATGAGTCTGGACAGGTTGATGTGATCTATACGGGCTTCTCTAAGGCCTTCGATCGGATTGATCACAGTATCTTATTTACTAAATTAGGCAACTGGGGCTTAAGTTCTTCATTACTATCATTTATGCAATCATACCTTACCAACCGTGAACAATTTGTTTCTAACAATGGTCACCCAGGGCTCCAACTTGGGACCTCTTCTATTTCTACTTTTTGTTGATGATATTACCTCAATTATTGACAATAGTAGTAGGCTATTATTTGCTGATGATCTTAAGATATATAAGAAAATAACATGTCAGAAAGATTGTGTTTTGTTGCAAAATGATATTAATCAGGTTGAAGACTGGTGCATGAGTAATGATAGATTACATCTTAATGCCTCTAAATGTAAAGTTGTCACATTTACTAAGAACCTCTCCAGTATTGGAAATCTTTACTATATTGATGGAATGTCATTATCTAGATCCAATTCTGCGAAAGATCTTGGGGTCATATTTGATTCTAGATTATCATTCATTGATCACATTCATTTAAAGGTGAATGAAGCCACTAAAACGATTGGCTTCATAATCAGGAACTGCAAAATGTTTACCAGTATTAAATTTCTAAAAATTCTTTACGTTTCCTATGTGAGGTCTAAACTTGAGTATGGTTCACTTATCTGGTACCCCTATTACATAAATCATAAATTGGCTTTAGAAAATGTGCAGAGAAGGTTTCTTAAATTTTTGTCATTTAAAATTGATGCAATTTACCCTGAAAGAGGTATTAAACAAAGCATACTTTTATCTAGGTTTGAAATGAACAGCTTGGAATTAAGAAGAAAGTGTAGTTCTATTTCTTTTTTACACAATTTACTAAATAACAATATTGACTGTCCTGATTTATTGGCTCAGTTATGCTTTAATGTACCAAATTATCGCGCTAGGCAGAATTACACGTTTTACTGTCCTCATGCCAGGAGTAATCTCCTTTTGAAATCGCCCATATATACGACGTGTAGTAATTTTAACAAAATTTGTCATTTATGTGACATTAATAACTGTTCAAAGAAAGTAATCTTACATACGGCTGTAAATAATCTTTAGCCTTAACCTCAACCAAACATTATTGAATTCTAAATTGTGCACTGTAATTAGTCCTGTGTTCTATCTGGTTCCTTTTTAAATATTTATTAATTTCCTATATTTTTATTTCTTTAATACATTCTTCTGTGATTTATTATTCTTATTATTCAAATGCACATGTCTAGATAAGTATAAGTTTTTGTACTTTTCATTGTTATTTAATGTAATGTTATTATATTAGGTATTTCTTTTGTGATACATTGTTAAAAAATTGTGCTGTTATTGGGTGTTACCTGTTGGGCAATAAAGGCATTATTATTATAGAATTATGCTTGCATTTTACAAGACAGGCATTACATTCTGTATAACAGGTAGTATATCGTCTTTATGAGGAAATTTATCATTCTGAAGCATCATTTTAGTTCTAAAATGAATGACACGTGGCTTGTTATCTTCGTTAAATGCTAATTATAGCCTAATACCTTTTTTATTGGTACCACGATAATATAAAAAAAAACGTCCTAAGCAAACACTTAGTTGATTAACCTATGTCGTACATATTGTGATAAAAACTTTTGTTTCTTTATTGAATGGCACTTATATGGAGAGGGATTGTAAGCTTAATAACAGGTTCGAGGAAATTAAAACTGAAAACATGTGGGGGGAACTTCAAGTGATGTTTCCATAATATAACAAATATTGACGTGTGAAATGTCATTTGTATGATATCATTGGTTTCAGAAAATTATGCAGAATATCATTATTGCTAGGGAGCTGGTGGAAGAAATTTTTACATGATTTTATCTACTGTCGTTTTATATTGACAGTAATATGGCACTCGTTTATTGCACTAATGCGATATATATTTTTTCTACTAGCTTATGTAAATTTGCTGTTTTCCGTACAGTCTGTAGAATGGATAAGTGGGCCATTCCAGTTAACTGAACGGATATATTTCATATACGTTCTAGGATGGATATGAAATCGACCAATCACAGTTCGTGTATTAAGTACATAGGCAACTATTCGTTTTAAAAAATTCAAGTTAGTGCGTAAGCTTTCAAAGTAATTGTCAGTGTGTATTCGCGCAGTTTGAGCTAGAAAATAATTTAAAATGAGTGATGCCAGTGAAGAATCGATAAACGGTATACCACCTAAAATTTTATTGAAATTATTATATACAGACAAAATTTTAGAGATATATTATGACAAAAAAAAGCAGCTATATGTGGGGATTGAAACTTGCATTTCGAAGCGTGCATATAACCGCCAAGCTACTGAAGCTTTTATAAAATGTTTGCACCTAGAGCATAAGAAGCTAAGTTTGTATATTAAAATTTGATTAACACTATTATTTGTAGTTTTTCCTTAATCCGGTCGTAGAAAAAGTAAGTATACTGTACAACTCGAGTGGATTATCCATATCGCACTCGAAAGATTGAGGCATATGACTATCATATCCACTCTTTTTGCACAAACTACTATATCGCACGCATTTTATTAAAAAAACACGCAATTGTATGCTACAATAAAACTTAATCCACACATTTTTGACTTAGACATCAGTATTAGTTACACTGCAAGTAATTAAATTAATTAGAGCTTCACTAATATTTCATTTATATAGTGAGAGTACTTTATCAGCATCGCAAACCAAATTGGATGTTTGTACCACTATTAATACGAAGGTAACATCTTCCCAAGCTGGAGTTAATCTGATAAATTACTCCATAGAGGCGAGCGTAGGTGCGTCTTTACTATGTACATACTTCGGTATGCGATGTAAAGCAACGACAGGCGCAGTTAGTACTTGGATGGGTGACCATTCCAACGGAAACCGCGTCCTCGTCTCACATATCTTCCAGCGGCTTGTATATCAGTGTAAGCGCGGAAGCTGTACAACCTTAGGCGAGGGTTGTATAGGAGATATACCATCCTTCGCAGGGGATGTAAAGCCGTCGGTCCCTTGTCTATTAAATGTTAGGCAAGTAAAAGATCCCTACTCTTCTTAAGGGAAGAGGTTCGGCAAAAATTCCTGGTTGGGGGTAGCTCGTCTACAGGTGTCAGTGTTAGGCCTCAGTAGCGGAAATAGGCCGACGTTAAATAAATGTATAATAAAAAAATAATAAAAAAATAATAAAAAAAATTACTCCATGAAAAAGTTGCAGGAAAGGCTTAAAACACAAAAGTTTTGTAACAGGGATAAAACATGGGTATCCCCCCGTCTTCAAGAGCGCTGAAAACGATGGTGATATTTTTAAGGTTCTCACCCTCATCAACTACCCCGAAATTCAAAAAACCACCCCTATTTCGTGTTTTTTCAATCGTGGACATGTAGATCGGTTTTCTTGGCAGGATTTGGGTGGGCCGTATGAAATTTAACCATACAACATCGTATCCACCCCCGGAGTTGAAACTACCCCTTCTTAATACCAAAATATCGCCAAAAAAATCTAAATGCATGAAAATTGTTTATCTTCGTTTTCAAGGGTGCTCAACACGATGGTAATATTCATTTATCGTCCACCCTCCACCAACCACCCCTTTTCAGGTTTCTTGATACTGGGCATGTGGGGACTCGCTGGATCGGGATTTTTAATAAATGAATATTACCATCGTGTTGAACACCCTCGAAAACGGGGATAAACAAATTTTGATGCTTTTTTATTTTTCGAGGATATTTTAGTACTTATTAGGGGAGGGGGTAGTTTCAACCCCTTGTATGGATAAGATGTTATATGGTTAAATTTCAAACGGCTTACTCGAAATAAGGGTTGTTTGTCGAGTTTACGGGTAGTTGCTGAGGAGTGAGAACTTTAAAAATATTACCATTGTGTTTAGCGCCTTTGAAGACAAGGGAGTACTCATGTTTAATCATTGTTACAGAACTGTTGGGGTTTTCTCAACTTCTTCATGCATTAGATTGCCAAAATTGTGTGATTAATATTTACAGCAAGTAGTGTTGATTATTTATTACTTGTAGATATTGTGTGTTGATAATAAATAATATTGATTAATTAGTAATTTTTTTATGTATAAAAAATTAATAAGTTGAGAGTAGAAAAAATCTTGTATATTATTCGTGCTATATAAGGTCGTCTCGTAAGTTGAAGACGCGTGCTATAAAAGACCTCATATAGCACTTATAATATAAATAGCTATTATTGTGTGAGTGAAGTTGAAAAGTGTAAAGACGCCATAATAAAAAGCCTGAAAAACCATTTCAGCCAGTATGGCGTTGCTGAGTTTTATTAACAGTTAATTAAAAATGCAATGAAAAAACATGCTTCCATATAATTTTATTGTATCAGCCACTTGTTTTAAACATTCTAATGTTTTTTACAATTATTTTCTTTGTTTTAAATAATTCTGTATCAATTCAAAATATAGGAGTAAATATATCCGTAAGTAAATAAGTTTCAAACAGATTTTTGAACTTCCAAATGCCACGTACTATTGCGGCCGAGAATAAGTAATCGACTGACTTTCCCATTGTAAATATGGCCCTCACTAGTGACGCATCACTTATAATATATTTTATTATTTTTCTTAGTGTCAATGTCATTGTGATACCCACCAATAATTTCTTGTCAAAATAATTTAACAACTGACATGGATATCCCTACTTACGACTTTTTTTAGTAGTAGTAACATTCACACTGAGTTCAGATGCTTCGTTTTTGATATTACTATAAGAAACTCAGCAGCAACCAAACTTATACAGTGTGTTTCACTTCTCGTGAAGACACCCCTGTATCTCCTTTATTTGTAGCCGAATTCATTTCTAATTTTTATCAGATATACAACTCTATAAGGCAACTTTATATGACACATAAATGTCGTCTAGATCTAAAACGCCGGCCTACTGCGATAAAAAGAAAATCGCAATTTTCGAGAAATCATAGTAGGCTTAGAAATAGATAAAAATTTTGTTAATAAAAGTTGTTCAGAATCACGAGATATGCCCCCCTATAAAATTTGGTGAAAATCGGAAAACTTTCAAAAAAAAATGTTTGTTTCACTTCTCATGAAGACACCCCTGTATCTCATTTATTTGTGGCCGAATTTCAAGACTAATTCATGGAGTTATACAGCTCCATAAAGCGACTTTGTCCAACACATAGAGATAACTTTTTCCAACAAATGAAAGTCGTGCACAATTATTATTAAAATTATTTATTAAATAAAAGATGAAGTAAATGTTTACAATGAATGAATATATTATTATATTCGGCCCCTTTCTACTAACCCACCATCAAGTGTAATACACTTCTCAATCCGCTTTCTGTTATTTATTACAACTCTTCGCAATTTCTTAAGCTGTAACTTCTAAACACGCTTGCCTTATCGTTTCACAAAGCTGCTCCACATTTTGGGGTCTGGTCTTATAAACTTTGTTTTTAATATGACCCCAAAAATAAAAATCCATGGGAGTGAAATCAGGAGATCTGGGTGGCCAATGTATTAGAGGACTATTTCGTCCTATCCATCTTTGGGGAAAATGTTCATTCATTCATGCTCTTACTACTACGGAATTATGGATAGATGTTCCATCGAGTTGGAAATACAATTGTTCCAAAGGAAAATCGACTATTGCATTCCACAGATCATTATTTAAAAATTGTCGCAAATGTAACGCATTTATATTTTGAACGAAGAACGGCCCTATTATTGTTTCGTTTAAAATTCCGCACCACACATTTACCTTCTGGGAATATTGCCTTTTACAATTTATTACCCAATCAGGATTTTCTACTGCCCAGTACCTAGAGTTTTGTGATGATACCACCCCGTTGGTGGAGAAAGTTGCTTCATCCGTGAAAATTATTTTCTTCAAGAAGTCTCGATTGTTTAAATAATTACCTTGGATCCATAAACAATATTCCAGTCTTCTCTCTTCATCACCTTCCTCCAAAGTGTGTAAAAATTTTGGTTTATACGGTTGTAGTTTATGGCGTTTTAAACATCTCCAAATTTTTGACACCGACAAATTCAGGTCACGAGCCATATTTCTAAGGCTGGTAGTGGGATTCGCGTTAAACGCCGCTAATATAACATTATCATCTTCATGCCTTCGATTAAGATGTACTCTCGGTTTAAGCACATTACCAGTTGTATTGAACAAGTGACATATTCTTGCTATGGTACCATGGTGTATTGGTTGTCTTAGAGGATGTCTTAAATTAAATTCTTCTGCTGCTTCTCTTGAAGACCGTACATTTTCACCGACTATCTTTATTATTTCTACTTTTTCATCAGCAGTTAAAAGTATTCTAGCCAATATGAGTAAAAAAATCAAATAAGGAAACTAACAAACTCAAAAATAGATAACAACAATCACTTCTGTCATAAAAGTAATAATATTGACAGTTAATTTCACGGCACTCTTAACATTTAAAACAAAAAAACCGCTCCTAAATCTCTGAGCCGATAAGGAGGAAGGATATGATGGAGCGTTACTTTTCAAGAACAGTGACAACAAAAAAAACTGTATTACATTGTTAACTTGATGTGTAATAATAAGAAGTGACTCTTTTAGCGTTTTATTGAATCATGATTTTTGCTCACAACTTTCATTTGTTGGAAAAAGTTATCTCTATTGTGTTGGACAAAGTCGCTTTATGGAGCTGTATAACTCCATGAATTAGTCTTGAAATTCGGCCACAAATAAAGGAGATACAGGGGTGTCTTCACGAGAAGTGAAACACACTGTATATCAGTATTATTATATCGATACCTTCATCCCATATTATTGCCAGCTACTATAAAATCATATGCCCGTATTGCCGCCATGCGATTAATTGTCATTAAAGCTGCCAAACAATGTTGTTTAACAAACACCACAAACATACACTAATAGACAATTTGTTAATACATTATTAATTTATTATCATATTAAGACTTAATCAGATACCTATTTAATTATCACTGACTTGCGTATTCGTTATACATTTAATCCCGTTCCCTCTAACGCAAACAAACAAAGAAGAATCAACCCCTATTCATTATTTAAATATTAACTAGGTTTTTGTGTGACACAGCAAGAGATAATATCAAACAAATGTACATAAATTATTTGTCTAAAAGATCAGACAAAGATTAGGAAAGTGAGTACATAAATTTCTCTTTCGTGCCCAGATATCTTACATCTGAAACAAGTACCTACTAGACGTAATAAAATGAAACAGGAGTAACTTTGTTGTAAGGAAAATGTTCCGATTTGCACTTTCCCTTCAATAAATCAGCACTAACTTTATTTAATAGTTATTTTACGGCTGCATCTTTATGGTCACTGAGATTGTTAAAGAACTCGCCATTTACCCATAAAAAACCACCCGTTCAAATACCATGAGAAACTTCATCAAGGAGATTTTTTAACGACTGCACCGGAATCTGACTTAAAATGGCTGCGAATGCGGGCGACATTAAACGTGAAAGTTTTTGAAAATACAATCAAATTAGACAAAACAAGTATCCTTTCACAATTCAAGTAATTATCTTTCTATGAACTGAATCGAAAATTTACTTTCTCATAGTCCTTAATAACTACCACAATAAGGCATCTTGTGCTTCCAAAATAAATAAGTATTTCTCAATAGTTTCTTTAGTCTTTAGGTAAACTAATTGTCTTTCAAGCGAACCTTGCAAAAAGCAATATAGATATACCGGGTGACACAAGAGATATGTAACACCTCGTAGCATATTTATTTTTAAAAAATTGTCCTTTTTAAGTATAAAAAATTTTTCCCCACCACTTCCGGTTTCACCGGAAGTGACATCTACTCTGTTATTTTAAATGGCACCCTGTATATTTTTTTTACCTATCTGATTCGTCTCTAGATTCTCTTTTCAACCATGTATCGGAACACGGCATTTGTTTTTAAAATGACAGTTAATATCAATTTTAGTTTGTTAAGTCTAGGTGGCCCTGATATGAACCTTGGCAGATATTGATGCGTAGTGTGCCGTGATATCGAAAGACCTCTGGTATGCGACTTTGTGCCTCATATTTTTTTGGGAATAACCAGTAGCTGAACAGACTAATAAGATCCAACTTATTTAAAAAAAAATATCTTTAAACAATCCACGATATCATAAAAACTAAGATAGAAACCCCATTTTTTTATTTCACCTAGTTAAAAAATACTTATTTGTCTTTTATTTTTGTCCAATACAATTGCTGTGCCTATCCTATTTCACTTTCTTCATTAAAATTAGTATCGAATGTTATTGCATAGTAATGAATATTGTACTTCAACAAAAATATTTAGTAAGCGCGGCGGAAACAAAATAAAAGTAGGTAAAACGATTTTTTTAATAAATAAGAAACATCAGTAAAACACATTTGAACAAAATTGATGAAAAACCATTACACTATGTAATACATTTTTATAACGAATTAATGACATTAAAATGAAATATATACTGAAGTACTACACACAAAAGCAGATTCTCAAACTGTTATCCGTTATTATCTCTGCACAATCGTGTTTTTGTGACGGTAGCCCTAAGCACGTTATCTAACTGTAATTCAGTAATCCCATCGATTGCTCTTCTGACTCTCATTTCCATGCCTTCTCTGTTTGTAAGTGGAGTTCTATAAACGCTTTCCTTGAGTGGCCCCATACAAAAAAATCAAGCGGCGTAAGGTCTGGTGACCTTGCAGGTCATCGAACGGGCCCATTTGTTCCCATCCAGTTTTCTCCAAACCTTTCATTTAAATAATTCACCACAACTCTGCTGTTATGTGGTGGAGCCCCATCCTGTTGAAAAATTATTGAGTTAACATTAGGTGACAGTTCTTCCAAAAAATCTTGTATCTGGTTTTGCAAAAATCCCAAATATCCTTCTCCATTTAATGGACCATCAAAAATTATTGGCCCAATAATTTTTCTGCCAATTACTCCTAACTAAAACTATTAAAACTAAATCGCTCCTGATATGCACTTTCTCTCATATTTCTGGGATTTTCTTGTGCCCAATAACGGGTGTTGTTCCGATTAAATAATCCCAAATTAGTGAACCTGGACTCGTCGGAAAATAAAATTTGTTCATGAAAATTATTGTCCAAATTGTGTCTGTTCAGAAACCAATTGCAATAGTTTAATCTCCTTTGAAAATCATTTTCGTATAAATGCTGGTGTATTTGGTACTTGTATGATTTAAATTTGTGTTTTTTCAAAATGCGTCGAGCTGATTCCTGATTTACACCGGTTTGGTCCTCAATCTGCCTCGACAATTGCAAGTACATTGATTTCCGACTCTTCATCGATAATAAAAAATTATTATCCGGTACATCTGGTTCACTTCTGAATTGCTGTTCAACTCTTACAAAATAGTTGTTTGGTGGATGAATTCTTTCGGGAAATCTTTCTTGATATAAGTCAGCCCGCCTGCTATTTTTCTTACATTCGCCATAGATCATAGATTAGTAGCATATCTACTTTTTCATTTCGTGAATACTTGGCAAAACAGAATTAGAAACGTGATAACTTAGGTACAATTTAATAAAAAATACTTAAATTGCTGCCAAGTAAACAATTCTTAATTGTCAAATCAAAATGACGCCTCGTTTTACCTTCGTTTGTTTCCACTGCCTGCTTACTAATTTTATTGCAGTACAATATTCATTACTATGCAGTAACATTCGACACACACACGACAAAATAGGATGGGCACAGCAATTGTATTGGACAAAAATAAAAGATAAATAAGTATTTTTTAACCAGGCGAAATAAAAAAATGAGGTTCCTATCTTGGTTTTTATGATATCGTGGGTTGTTTAAACATATCCTATGCTGTGTTAAGAGCCAAGTTATCTGTTATTATCATATCATCTGGGCTATAATAGACCCTTACGATATGATCTAACAATGCAGATCTCTCCATTGTCATTTAGAAAACGGTTAGTGTTATAGGTAATTAATAACTCGTAATATGGAAACGGGAAAATTCCCTGTATCTTCTCATTATTGGTTAACAATTGCACCGTACCGCAGCGCCGCTGACGTCGAGGTCAGGTATAATCGCCTTGACGGTTTATTAGTTTTAATCGAGACGTTAAAAGTATATGTATTCGTATTCTCTCTGATTGTTTCAATGTATAGCGTATACTGAACGATTCGTAAATTGATACTAATATTAACTGTGTAAAATTCAATAAACCAAAGACATTTTTCGAATGACTCAAAAGCAAGGGAGATATACGCTTCAAAAGTTATAAAAAGGGTCTACCTCCGGCCGCTCTGTGCAAACTTATTCATGAAGTGGCTCATAAGCCGTAAGGAAACATATGTAGTGTATACAGGGTGTCCGGAAAGTAAAAAGACCCAGCTCAACTGTAGTTTTCTGAGGTGAAGTGAAGTCGATTGAACCAAACATACCTTAGTCCAAAAGTGCTTCCTTAATGACATTTTTTTAAAAAATTTATAATGGGCATATTTCAGAAAAATAATCACTACTCAAGCTGAAAATAGGTACACATATAATTTAGGGGAGTCCGAATATTATGAGGGTATAAATATTTCTGCATATCACAGTTGGCGCTGTCGGCATATTTTTTTACATATTTTTTATTATAACTTCATATTATGATATAGAAACTGATTTAACGAAAATTACACTGTTTTCAATGCAATCACACTTAGGTATTTCAACGCATGCCAACAGTCATCATGCAACATGATATTCGATCAAGTTAGCGTGTCAAATTGATATTATTGAACCAGTTTTGTGACTCAACCAAACGAACCTTAGTCCAATAGTGCTTTCTTATGAAATTATGTGTTTTTAAATTAAAAAAAAGTTTTGTTTTAGTTATATTTCAGAATCAGATTCACATAACTATTTAAACTAAAATTGAATGTTTTAATTATTCTTGTTACAGTTGCAATTTAAAGAAGGTTCTCAAAATTTCCTCCATTTTGTTCAATACGTTTTTGACACCGTTTTGCATTATTTTTTCTAACACGAAAAATAATCCATTATTATTTCTAGCTTTATTTCCATTCTCTATGATCTTTCCTGTCAATTCTTCTCTAGTGTGGCTTAAGTGTTGATATACATTGGATTTTATATTGCCCCAGATGAAAAAATCTAGTGGATTAAAGTCTGAGCTTCATGGTGGCCATAAATGATCAGATCCACGTCCAATCCACCATTGCGGAAACTTGTGCGAAATTTAAATAGTTTCGTACATTTAGTTCGAAATGAACAGGGAATCTATCGTGCATAAACCATAGATTCCTCTGCAGATTTAAAGGGATGTCTTCTAGCAAGGTTGGCAAAACATTTTCCAAAAAATTTAAATGCGACTCGCTATTTAAATGAGAAGGAATTTCATAAGGTCCTAATAAGTAATCGCTAACAATACCGCATCATACATTAATAGAAAATTCGTGTTGAAAGTGTTTGGCTCGTGTTATATGTGATTTTTTTCACTCCATGTGTGGGAGTTCCACGGATGCCACGGCGGGTAAAAGTTGCCTCATCAATGAAGAGCACACGGCCAAAAAAAAGTTGTAAATATGTAATCTAAATGGTAAATCATTTGGTAGCAACTCCTGTAGGTACTTTTGTATGGTGATACGGATAAAGTAGATTGTAGATTGTTTGAGGGGTCGTTTGGCTTTAAGTAGCCTTACTTCACTTCGACCTAAAAGATCTTTTGTGAACAATCCTACAATTAGTTATTGCCCAGGATTCTAAGACTATTTACAAAGCTTGTAATTTTCCTGGGGGCTAGTTTCCCTATGTCTTCGGGCGTTAATTCCACCTGCTCTAGGAACTTTAGCCTAGTGCGGATTAATACCTTGCATTCACAAAGTATATGTTTCGCAGTTTCAGTTGAAGTATCACAGTATGTGTATTTGTCGTCTACTGCCTTACCCATGTTCTTGAGATGACATCTCAAGGGGCAGTGGCCAGTTAGAAGGCCTGTTATTAGCCTTAATTCGGATTTTTCGAGTTCGAGGAGCCTTGTAGCATTCTTTGTCGAATAAGTTATAAACTTTTTCGCTTGTCTTTGGCCTGGAGTATTCCTCCAGTAGGACTGTTCGTTCCTTTTCCCATTTATGGATCTCATCCATTATCTGTCCCTTGGCCAAGCCACAAAACGGTTCTAGTCCAACGAATTGTGCTTCAGCTCCTTTTTTGCAAGTCTGTCAGCAAGTTCAGTACCTAGTACTCCCTCATGCCCTGGCACCCCCGTCAAGGTAACCTTGTTGTTGTTGACGAGTTGCTTTATAAGGATTGTTTACATTCCCGGGCAATTTCAGACTAAAAGGTATATGACCTTAGAGCTTTTAATGCTGCCTGCCTATCTGATAGTATATAGATCTCTGCTCTTTGAATGATGTATTCCTGGGCACACAGATCTATAGCATGAATTTCTGTCTGGAAGATGGTTGGGATGTTACCAAGGGCTTTTGATAGCCTACATTTCGGCCCTGCTACATCCACTCCTACCCCTTCAGTCATCTTAGATCCATCTGTATACCAGATGAGTGACCCTTGTTCCAATCGCAGTGCCTCCATCTTGCTCATCTGACGGCTTTCGATCAGCACGTCAAACGGACAGTCAAAGTCCTGCTTGATTGGCATTGAGTCAGTAGGTTTCGTCATGGACTCAAAATGGATTAGCTCCAAAATCTATAAGTGACCAACCAGATCGCCTGGTTTAAATTTGAGTGCCTGATGCAGTCTTAAAGCAATAAGTGCTGCCTCCTTCCTCACATGCAAGTGCAAAGAAAATAGGTCAATCATTGCCTCCATAGCTGCTATGGGACACGAGTGCATTGCTCCTGTAGTCCCTAAACAGGCAAGTCGTTGCAATTTTTTCAATTTTCCTTGTGCTAATGCTTCTTCTGTTTTTTGCTACCGTACACATGATGCTTAGATCTCACAACCGATAGGTAGGACCAGTGTATCATTTTCGGTTTTAGATACGGATAAAGTAACTGGGTCAGAAGAATATTATGAACGCTTGTCCCGGGTACAGCAGCAGCTGCAGATAAACGCCGCACACCAATCTCAAGATTTTCTGCTACTCGCTTTAAGATATCCTCTTCCTCTTCAACGGTTTGACCAGTTGAGGGTCCTGCATGGTACCTCCCTCGAAAACCCCCATATTCTGTTGGGTTGGCGACGATTTTGATACAGTTAACTACACTTTCTTGCTACAGCTCCTCCATTAAATTGCAATCATATCCGTCATTCCAAATAAAGTGAAAATAAATTGTGTCGCGGCATCTTCTCAAAATGTGATAAAATATCAAAGAAAATATTACACAACAGAAAAGTAAAATCGCAAATGTCTTTGTACTACAACAATTATCACTAATCTGGTTTAATAATGTCAATTTGACAAACGCTAACTTGATCGAATACCCATTTGCATGTTAGCCATTGGCATACGCTGAAATATTCAAGTACGATTGAATAGAAAACGATGCACTTTATCGATATGAAACAAGTAGACTTTATTTTTATCAAATTAGTTTTTGTATAGTAATATGAAGTCATTAGAACCCAAAATAATAATAATACTAAGTTATAATAAAAAAATATGTCAAAAAAACATGACGGCAGCGCCATCTATGACACGCAGAAATAATTATACCCTCATAATATTCGAACTCCCCCTAATTATATGTGTACTAATTTTCAGCTTGATTAGTCCGAACAACACCCATCATAGAATTTTAAAAAAAATGTTTTAAGGCCCTATAACTCCTCAAGGAAGCACTTTTAGGTATGCTTGGATTAAACGGCTCCAGACAACCTCATAAAGCTACAATTAAGATGGATCCCTTTACTTTCCGGACACCCTGTAAATAAATTAAAAATACTACTGTAGCAGGTGCTTACATTTTGGAGGTCTGTATATTTGTTAACAAGAATTAACATGGATATAGATTTTTTGCCAATCCCAAGCGAGGATATAAAACTTTCTCAGAATCTACATGTTTTTAAATTAAAATTGAAAAAATATTATTTTTATATTTAATATTACTTACTGTCTTTGAAGCATTAAATATGATGACATCTAAATAAATAATTTTATTAAGTAGACTAGGAAGAAGAGTTTATTTTTCTTTAATTTTATGATATCACTTTGATAGCTAAACATGCAAATCTAATAAATCACAGTGCATCCTTTCAAGCGTGGAAATTAAATGGTGAACTGAGTCAGTAGAGTAGCCAAAATACACAACACATTAAACTAATAATACTGGTAACGCAGAAACAGCGACTAATGATGTGCTCTTTGATTTTATTACGTTTCCCGTTTAAATTTCTAAACTATTTACTAGTAATTGATTGATTGGAATATCATTAAGAAATTTTAAATAATTTAATTTTTCTTTTAAAATCACCACTGTTTTTATTTTTTTCCACCTGCTTGTTGGCGTTGATATTCGGTCTACGTCGCGTTAGAATTCCTGTCAAATTAGTATATCATAACCTCATTTTTTTAAGAGATTTTAGTTTCATTCACATATATTAAAAGCTAATAAGTATTATGTCCCTTCAAATTAGGAAAAATTAAAGAAAATTTTCCCACAGTTATGAGACCTGTAAAAAGGTAAGTATTTAGTTGTCTAAACATGATTTCCACTTCCCGCAGTTCCAAAAAGGGTTGTTTTGACAAATATATGCATATATATGAATTTTAGAGTTTTGGCGGATTCCTCTCTATTTTCAGAAAAAACTGTACATTTTGGTGAGAAATATCAAGGGAGCAAAGTTATAGAGCATAAAATTTCCTACAAATTTTGTCTATACATTTTTTTTCCCATTTCGCATAGTTTCGCCGCTGGAGGACGCGAAAGAAATATATATATATATATATATATATATATATATATATATATATATATATATATATATATATATATATATATATATATATATATTATATATATTATATTTTTGCCTTTTTCTTAGATTTCGAGCCAAAATTATGTATTTTTAAAAAAAATTATATGTAATTGTCTACGTGCATACATATATATTGATATGGTAATCTTACCAACGAAGTTACCACTCACTTTTAAAGTTTGAAAAAGAAAAAAAAATATTTAAAATATTTTTGGGACACTCTCAGGACTTAAATAGTCGGTTCTATAATTTGGTTGATATTCCTCAATAGATCAAGAATAAAATTCAGATGACAAGAACAACCTTTATTATGACAAATGTAATTTTGATACATAACTCTAAAAATTTAAATTTTAAACTATTTACAAAATCAAACTTAAATTCTAATCGTAAAAACCTTGTTTGTGTCCTTGATTTTATTGGATATATTTCTTCTTATCTGTCTTCGTCACTTTCCTATACTGGTCTTCTATCTGTCCATTGGCCTATGAATCTTCAGTTTTGAATAATGCTAAATCGCTTCTGTCTATTCTTTCCGTTGCTTTAAATTAAATTATTAGTAATTATATTTTATTATTTACTTTTTATTATCTTCAGAGCTCCTCTGCTTTATACTATATAGTTTTACAACTTTTTATTCTTCTTCCTTTACTTTATTGACAATCTTATCTTCTATCAATTTTTGACGTTGATCTTTCAATTCATTATTTATTAAATAATTTATTTTGCTTTTTTCAGAACTATCATAACAGATTTTCTAACCTCAACACTATTCATAACCTCAAATATATCTTCTTCCTCTTCTTATATACCGGGTGTCAACGGATCATGGTAGACCCCCCTTTTTTTCCGAAAAAACCAACAAACGAATTCAAAAAACTTTTAGAATTGATTGTATCAATACACGTCAAAATAAATTACTACAGAATTATATTATGTGGCTTTACCTTGTTAAGTTAGACTTGGGGCCACTAGTTCAAATAATTAATTAAAAATATACTATAAAAAATTTAAAAATAGAATATATCAGATAATTTGAAAGTAATGGCTTTGAAAAATTGCGAATCATTTAGAATTAAAGCTACCTATTGCATTTAAGGATCATGTTTTATCAAATTTTAATTTTCTTACTAGTTACGAAACATCCGACTGAGAGAGAATGACTTTTTTTGCTTTATCTTTAAAACCTCTGATTTTAATGGAAAAGTGTGTAACAAAAAGTACTTAGAACACACTTTAATAATACAATACTTACAATGTCATCGAAAAATGCATATCCAGCGTCGCGACAACTGGTTTTTACAGAATTTGAATATCTCTTCTCGTTACCACAGACACGGTCTGGGGAACTTTATGTGAATGACCCTGTATATACGTAATATAAAAAGCAGAATTTTGTTCGATAATAAAAATCACGTAGCCTTTGGTATTTACGACGACTAGATGGATAAAAAATAATCACGTATAATTTCTCAAATCCGCTGAAAGCAAGTTGAAGGGTGGTATGTTTTTGGATGTGTTAAGTGGTCATAATTTCATGTAGTGATCTGATATCTTGCAAGCAGCTTTTATTACAGCGACGGTAGGCGTGCTAAAAATAGACATTCTGACAAAGAAATTTACGCTGGGTATAATCTGTTCTTTATAAACATTCTGATAAAGGAAAAATGCGGGGGAGATTATCTCAAAGATTGAGCCCAGCTATCTCGATGCGATGATGTTATCCGTTACAATTTTATCGGTAGTACGAAATTATTTTAGGTGAATTGATAGTGTGCGGGAAAATTTTGGAAGTTCTGTATGCCCTTTTTATTTAACACTCTCCTGCTATCAGATGATGGCATATTTTGTCATAGAAAACACCTACGCATTAACTAAAATTTTTAAAAACTTAACACTAACTAAATTAACAATGAAAATTGTTGACAACTGAAACGTGAAAAACAAATAAACTCTTTATTTGCCAAATAGGTACAACTCAATTACAGGGCTAAAATTATGCACACTACTATAATCTTAGAATATTTGTTAGAAGAAATTATATGAAAAACTTATAATATGGTAAAATTCTAAAATATAAGCCTTATAAATAAGCAACTAACAACAAAGTAATAGTTAGACCAATACTGACATATGCATGTGTTGCATCGGAGGGCCGGAGTCCCCATGATGAGAGACTTCATCATGGAGACTTCCCAGAAACTCTTCCGATATAAAATTCAGCAGTCAGAAATGACTAGATACTTGACGGGCATACGTATACATGACAATCCTACACATATACACAGACTAATTCACCAGAGACTCCCTATTTATTACGAAAGACGGTGACAACACTAAACCGACAGACAAATCCCCTTTCTCCCTTTCAACACCCCAATTCGTGCCATAGTCTAAGCATCGACAACATAGTGCGGTAGCCAGCTCTATGTCGACTACATTAGCTGCGGTTGACAAGTTATCCAAACTTTAGAAATGTAAGGTAAGCGTTGTTCAGTGTTTTAAGTATTATAATTTAAAGTCAGTATTTTCTATATATCCCATTGCTTAATATATAAGTACTAAAGAGATGTATTATTTAGAAATTAATAATAAAGACTTATAGTCCAAGTAAGGACTTCCCTACACTCAAAAAACGCAACAAAAACTTTACGACATAATTATATCGCTGCGGTCCATGGCGCCATGCCTGTCTTCAAATGACCCGACATACATTAAAAACCTGTAAAGCTAAACGAATTAATTTGCGAACAGTAGTACAAAGAGTACTGGTATTTTAATGAGGTCGTAAAGTTCTTGTGCGTATTTTATTTGCCGGGAACTTATTACTTGAACTATACCCATATTCTAGCCGAAAAGAGTAAATAAGTAGGGCCAGTGGCGTGCGGATTTACGAACTTCGTAAATTCCATGATTCCATAATATTTCGTAAAAATGAAAGCCTTGTGTTAATTATGCACGAGCTATCATGTCTTAAATTAAAATATTATGGATTCTTTATACCGGGTGACCCAGAAAGTACCCTCAGTAGTTATTCTATGCGGGTTCTGGCTCACTGAGTAGAGGAGCACTGGGGGTTCTTAATGACGTCATGAACTGGATGGCATGTGTCCATCAGGATATGAAACAGATTTTAAACAACTATAAACAGGTTTTAAACAGGTCTCAAACAACTATAAATAGGTTTTAAACAGATATAAACAGGTCTCATACAGATATAAACAGGTTTCATACAGATATGAGCAGATCTTAAATCACAAAGGCTCCTGATGGACACATGCCATCCAGTTCATGACGTCATTAAGAACCACCAGTGTTCCTCTACTCAGTGAGCCAGAACCCGCATAGAGTAACTACTACCCTCCCCCACTTTTTTCTACAGTTTAAAATTAACATTATCAAATTTCAAGTCAAGTCAAGTATAGGTATCAATGGCCACATTTTGACCATTCGGTGGTTAAAAACTCACTTCCGGTATGACCGGAAATTGCCACAATTTTAAATAGCACCCTGTATATTTAAGTCACTTTTCTCATAAAGCTGTCATTTCTCTCTCCAACGTTTTTTCGGATTTAAAATCGGATGAAAAATAACCTTGGAAATGGCATTTATTTGCTATTACCAGTTAGCTTTGGAAATCAGAAACAAATTTAAAAAATTTCGAAGTGGAATGGAAAATTTACCACTCTATCTGATAAAGAAATAAAAAATACAGGGTGCTGTTTGAAAAATTGGAGTTATGACAAATTGAATTTCCATGCAATGGAGAAATGGGAAAAACATTTCTAAATTCAGGCAAATGAACAAAATTTTACATTTAATTTGTTGAGAAATACCCTTTTATTCAAATTCAAAGACTACTTCGAAATTTTTAAAATTTGTTCCTGAATTCCAAAGCCAACTAGAAATAGCAAATAAATGCCGTTTCCAAGGTTATTTTTCATCCCATTTTAAATCTGAAAAAAACGATGGAAAGAGAAATTACAGCTTTATGAGCAAAGTGACTTAAATACACAGGGTGCTATTTAAAATAAGAAAGTTGTGGCAATTGGTCAAAATGTGTTGATATCTATATTTGATTTCCCAAATTTCAGAATTTTATTTTTAAACTGTAGAAAAAAGTGGGGTGGGGTAGGTACTTTCTGGGTCACCCGGTATAGTAAAAAATGAATATGAACAATATCATTATTTTATATATACGTATAAAAATATATATGTGGCGTCACTGGACGAGCTACCCGAATATTTGACTTTCGTCTATAAAAGCTCCGCCTATTTCACAGCACTCAACAAATCATTAGGTATAAATGCGGCACATTCACACATTCAACCCATTTGATCGACTATGGCAATTACACAAAATTTCCTGGTCGTGGTCATCATTTCTGGTAAGAGTATTAAATAATTATTTATTCAATATTAAATACCAGCTAAATCCTGTGACAAGAATTCCGGTGATTTTTTGCTCTACTATGTACTTTTTTTGGCATATTCATATTTATATTGAACTTCTTCCTTCTAAACGTGCCACATAAAAGTACTAACTTTTAAGAATTATTATTAACAAACACAAAATAATATGAATTTATCTAACTTTTCTGCATTAATATATACAGGGCTGTACGCTTTAATTTGGTTAATATGTGATTTTCACTATTAAGATGTCATCCCGTAGTATCAAGGCACGTATATATACTAATCCAAGGTTCTCATTATATGTATTATATTTACAATCATATTTAATTATTTGCATACAAAAGTTCTATTTCTGTGAAATTAAGACGCGCACCGTAGGCAGTAAAATTTAATTTTGTGGCACGTGAGTGGTAATGCAAATGGTTAGTTAGCAAAGAAATGTCTCCGATATGTAACAATCAGAAACAAAATATAGTATACATACAGGGTGGATCGTTAATAATGAGCCGAAGTTTAAGGATAGATTCCTAGATCAAAGTATTAGGAAAGAACAAAAAATGCTTTAACAAATTGTTGCTGTTTCAGCAAGGTTAATTCTATTTTTTTGCGATAACTCAAAAACCTCTTGGTCAATCTTATCCGAATCTGGTAAAGAAAGTATTTACAAAGAAATAATAATGTATCACATCACGGTATGCCCTAAAGACAGTCACATGAGCTATAAATGATGAATATTTTTCCTATTCTTTTTCACGAAAGTTGTGGTACTATTGACTAGACAATCTTATGCGAACGTCATTTTTACGTAACAAAAAGGTACGCATGATCAGAAAGCTTCCGTAAAAGATTGCCGTAATTCTTTGAAATATAAATAATTAAATTAAAACATTAACACGAGATGCTGATAAAAATCACATTTTAAAATTGTATCATAATGTTCGATGTTCTACTATTACTGGCGACTTCGCCATAAATGTAAATTTAAAAAATATATATTTATTTATAGAAAATGATACACATAATATAAATAATAAGTTACAGCAAATGTATACGAATAAATAAATTAGGAGTTCGATAAGTGACAGAACACTTGTTTCGAAATAAAAAGTAAAATATATGAAATACAAACTAATAATATATCGCTAAGATATCTACAAAAATAATAATTGTGAGTTAAAGAAAAGCAAGTAAAAAGATATTAACATGTACCTACATATTTTCATATTTAATGTGATCGATATACCGTATCTGGAGGTTTTGGATCAGTATAAAAGATAGAAATAGCTTTATACAGGGTGTCTCACCGGGAACTGAATCGATCGATATAGAAAAAAGTACGCATCAGAAAATTTTGAAAATTTAGATGATTACTAATGTTGATGTGGTCAATCCAACTAAAATAATTACGAGCAGCTGGCACTTCCGCTTATACCGGAAGTCGATACCAACTTGCTTATTTCAAATGGAACACCCTATATATTTAAGGGTTTTAGAAAAGAGCATAAAATTCTGAGTCGAAGATATGTAGCATATCCTATACGTAAACCTAGCCGTTTCAGAGATATTTGACATTTTATAGAAAATTTGACAGGTGCAATGATTTGTAAGAACCATTATAACTTTCTTCGTGTAAAAGATCCACATTTGCTTCTTGTCACATAAAAAGAACACAAGGTTCCGTTTTTCGCGTTACATTTTGTCAACTTCAAACCACGAAAACTTGTTTAGGTCAAATGGAACACCCTGTATTTTTTTACTACAAGTTGTGTAAAATTGAATTCTCTTTTTTCTGGTATTAACACTGTGGGGGATAAAGTTACAACTTTTTGAAATATTTGCGATTTTATTAGAAATTCATGAATTGTTGTAGTCATTTCATCAAAATAGCCATGATTAGAAACAATCAGTCATTATCTTATGTCAAAAAATGCCAGCACGTTTAAATTATACCAACGAAAAGTTTTTAAATTTGTTTATTATTTATGGAGAATGTGATAAAGTAATATCAAGAACTTGCAGCACATTTGCTACTCGATATCCAGAAAAATGGAAACCGTCACCAAACACTGTAAAACGCATACTGGAAAATTTTTTAAATTATGGAAAGCAGTCGGCCATAATTGTCCTTCTAAACTTTTATTTATTATATACACTAGGGGTTCAGTGACATAAAGTGAGACAGCTTTTAGAGTTTCCGCCTTCATATGATCTACTCCGGTAGATTTATTATTTTTTAATTCGCAAATTAAGTTTTTGAGTTCGCTTTTATCAGCTGGGAGCCAATATATTGTGTCAGTAATAGGTATTTTATTTTTAATCTAAAAGCACACCAATATTTACCTGTTTTGTACTAAGAAATTGTTTCTCTCTCTCTCTTGTTCAATATGTTTATAATAGAGTCATTATTGACCTGGATCAATAATAAAAACTGTCGACTGCCACACGACTTGTGACTTAAACTAAAACACTAAGTGCATGTACCTTCATTAACTACTTATTTCACATTCAAAACATAAGAGCGGGCAACATCCGCTGAAACATTTAAAACACAGATGCTCGACAAGCAATGGCCCGAATTTAATGCTCAATAGAGGGGAAATTCCATTTGCCCCGTGAGGAGAAATATTTAGAAGTCTCTTTTGACCAAAAATCAATATAGTATGCCAACATTCAAAAGTCATATGAAAATCAACAGTTGGCCTGGGAAGATTCGACCAAATGTATAGGAAAAACTGGAGGTTAAATACCAAAATAACCCGATTGCTATACAATAGAGTAGCAAGACCAGGCATTTTATCTTCTTTTATTTAAAAAGACACAATACAACATTGGACTATTTCTGAACCACTTGTATTTAATTTTATTAAGTTAGACATATGCTATAACATGAAACATACTAGACATAAGAGCAATATTAAACTATAGGATATCTTACAATATAAGTCTTACTAAAAGTCTTGTATTTGTATAGCATTTCTTAACGAGAAGCCATATCTACATCTTCAATTAATTTCAATTATGTTCATAGTTATAACCTACATGTAAGCTGCACTTCTCTACTGAATCGAATTGAATATTATTCAATTAAATTGCACATTGAAAATCACATGTCAACATATAACAAAGTTACTTAATCACAAAGAACTTAATTATTATGAAAACGTATTTTGTTGATACTATTAGTATTACTTAACGTAATATAGTATTAGAAATTTGCACAGTATAAAACATTCTTACTTAATATTCTAAGTTGTAGTATTATAAAACTTTAAAGAAGTCATAATTCTCTGCTATGATAGCGAGCAAAAAAATATTCGAGAATGCAAAAGAAGTTCACAATCGAGTATCAAACAACATTCTTTCGAAAACTGTATCCCACAATTCAAAAATTACTAAAAATGTGAAGAGAAAATTTTTACATTTACAATTAATCTATTTGACATGTATGTCATCACATATTTTAATATCAGATATTATTTGTCAGTAACAATAGTAACGCAACAAACAAGCTTTAGTAGACAATCAACAATTCTGTTAAGAAAACACGCGTTTTTTGTTAAATCTTGAGTTGGTGGCAGTTTATTCAATTATTTTATCATTGGAATTGAATACAAATATAAAACATGTTATCAGAAAGTGATGAAGATCTACCATGTTGAAGTGTCTGAAGCTGCGAAAATTGCAATTTCTTGACTTACTCCCAGAAAATCGGTCAGGCAATATGAATCTGCTTGCAAAGACTTTATGGGATGGTATCATAATATATCAGTCATAAATTCATCTTTCTTAATTGATGGGATATTGCAACACATAACGTCCAGTGAGCTATTTAAGTTGTTATAAAATGGGTGTTAGAAAAATATGGGAACGGTGGAAAATCTCGAACAGTTTGCATTAAATCGAAAAATAAAAAAATACGCGTCAAAAATTTGTCAAAAAACTATCTACTGATACCAAAATGACCTCCTCACCCATCACCCTGTGGGTGGGGCGAGGGGAAACTTTAAAATTTCAAATGGAAACCCCTACATTTTATTGCGGAATCGAATTCTACGGCAAAAAAAACGTAAATTTTATTCCGGACATTTTTTTTCGATTTTTGCATGGTGTCGCTGTAATCGCAAAAATGAAAAGAAAACATTACTGTTTCAAGAGTAGCGCCTTGTACCCATAAAAAAACGTCCAATTCAAAAACTGAAAAACACGTATTTGTTATTTTTACGAAATCTATCCAATGACATTCGATTCGACTATACCACCCCTAACCCAGTGAGTGGGGCGAGGGGAACTTTGAAATTTGTAATGAAAATCCCTATTTTTTACAGCGGATTCGGATTCTACGGCCAAAAATACGTGAATTTTATATCGGGCATTTTTTTCGATTCTCGCAAGGTGTCGCTGCAATCGCACAAAATTGAAATAAACCTTAAGCGTTCATAAGTTTGTAAATATTTACAAACTCTAGCTACTCGTGTTGACAAAAAAACATTCAGTTTAAAAAACAATATCTGTGATATCTTGGTTTTTATGAATGTTTTTTTTAAGTGTTCTTAATAACAGTATTTGTTTTGTGAAATTTCTACGAGAACGTTCAGTTCCTTCCAACTTTTGTAGAGGCAGGAGCGCACTTTTGTACGAAAAAAGTTATTTCATTTTTCATTAGTTCTCGCGTTTTTTTCTGCATAATGGCTACTTTAACAGAGGAAGAGAGAATTTCTCTTTTAATGATGCGAGGGTGGGGTGATAAAGAAAGGTCCTATGAAGAAGTTGCGATTTTATTCAACGAAACTTTCCGTGTAGGTCAAGTGGGAATTTCGAAATCTACTGTGTCCCGTACCATCAAACGATTCCTAGACACAAGGACAAATAAAAATCGCCCAAAATCTGGAAGACCAAAATCTGAAACATCGAAAGCTCGACAAATGGAAGTGGCCCAGGCATTTGTTGAAAATTGAAGGTTATCAATCAGAAAAGCCAGTCAACAGCTTGATATGAGTGCATTTTCAGTTCATAAGAATTTGAAACTTTTGAAATTTCATCCTTACAAAATTCACCTTCACCAAGAGTTAAATGAATTTGATGATTTTGACCGGCGACTTGAATTTAGTGAATTAATGATGGAAAGGAGTAACCAAAACCCAAATTTTTTGTCATCTCTACGTGTCTTCTCAGATGAAGTAACTTTCGAACTCAGTGAAAAAGTTAATCGCCATAATTTTAGATATTGGAGTGACGAAAACCCTCACTGGATGCTTGAAACACACACGCAGCATCCACAAAAATTAAATGTTTGGGCAGGAGTTTTTAGGGATCGAATCGAAATAGATGGAAATTTGAATGGAGAAAAATACCTGGAAATGTTGACAAATCAAATAGTTTCCGCAATACAAGAGATTGCTGGTGATGAATTCGATAATGTTTGGCTCCAGCAAGATGGGGCTCCTCCATACTATCGGGATATTGTTAGGGACTATTTGAATGGTACTTTCGAAAATCTATTGAATGGCCAGCAAGATCTCCCGACCTCGCGCCATTTGATTATTTTGTTTGGGGCTACGTGAAGGGTAAGGTTTATTTCACTAAACCTCGTGTTTTGGAAGAGCTGAGGCAACGCATAATAAACATTTTTGCAGAAATACCACCTCAAATGATAAGCAGTGCTATTGAAAATTTTTACGTTCGTGTCGGACAATGCCGAGAAGTAAATGGGCACCATTTTGAACACCTGCTATAACCTTGAAATTAAAACCTGCTAGTGTAGCAGTTAAACTGTAAACTAATTGCCTCAACTAGCCGAAATCCTCACCTTGCCTTAAATGGCTGAGTTACCTCCTTGTCTTCACTGGCTGAGATCAAGAACTTGTCTGAAGTGGCTGAATTAAAAGGTTTTTTAAAATCGAGTTTTTTATTGCCCTGTAAAAAATGTAAATTGAAAATTACTAGCTGCTAATAAATTTAAAGAATGTTAATAGTTGTTGTAATTTCCGCACGACCGTGTAAAATCACTGTTCTCAAAACAGCTCGGGAAATCATTCACTCTGAGATCAGTAGTTTTACTTTTCGTATTTTTTTAAGTATGCGTTTAAAACTTTCATGTTTCCACCCAATTTTTTGCGATTGCAGCGACACCTTGCGAGAATCGAAAAAATGCCCGATATAAAAATCACGTATTTTTGGCCGTAGAATCCGAATCCGCTATAAAAAATAGAGATTTTCATTACAAATTTCAAAGTTGCCCCCGCCCCACCCACTGGGTTAGGGGTGGGAGAGTCGAATCCAATGTCATTGGATAGATTTCGTAAAAATAACAAATTCGTGTTTTTCAGTTTTTGAATTGGACATTTTTTTATGGGCACAAGATGCTACTCTTGAAACAGTAATGTTTTTTTTCCATTTTTTGCGATTACAGGGACACCATGCAAGAATCGAAAAAAATGTCCGGAATAAAATTTACGTATTTTTTGCCGTAGTATCCGATTCCGCAATAAAAAATAGGAGTTTACATTTGAAATTTTAAAGTATCCCCTCGCCCCACCCACAGGGTGGTGGGTGGGGAGGTCATTTTGGTATCAGTAAATAGTTTTTTGAAAAATTTTTGACAAGTATTTTTTTATTTTTCGATTTGATATAAAAACAAAATTTTCGCGAGTAACTTGGTTACTTTTAGTATGCCGTTTGGAGTAACTAAAACATACTACTGCGTTTTCACGACGGCTGGTAAGAGAGGGGAATATACAAGCTGACGTCATTGAGTGAAACCAAAATATACTACATGTAACCTACTTTGGTAGGTAGTTACTCATAGTTAGCTTGTTTTGTCAGTGCCGTAAAACTTTGAATACGTCAATTTGATTGGGTGAAGTTATGTTTCAAATTTGTCAAATCTTTTAAAACTGTAGACTTGAATAGTTTAAACTTGTCTCCAATTGTGTTTATAGAGTTTATCTTTTTGATCAACATAATGAAGAAAAATAAGCAATGAATTTTCGGGAGCCACTGGATAATTACCACCTCTATATTTATTTGTTATTATTATTAAAAAAAAATAAACCACAGAAATTAGATTTTGTGTTGATCATTTTCAATAATTATATGTAGTAAATAAAAAAGGGGTTTTCTTCATTCTAAAGAACTCATAAAATTTTATTTTCATATATTTCACTGCCCAGTTCTAGAAATCCAGGAGTATATTGTCTTATATCATCTTATTGGTAGATTTAAACATGTCAAGATCATATTATTATCTGTTGACACAACCACATCGTACAATTCGAGATTCGTATTGAAAAACAGGTTTTCCACTATTAAAAATAAATGTTCCGTCATTGTATAAGCAGTAAGAATTTTCAAAATTGATTCAAATAATTTTCGCTCGCTAACCACAAATGTTTTCGCGACGAGAGCGACTTACTAATGCTAATGGGGTGGGGACACTTACTATAACTTACTGTGCCATACTTTTTGGTTAGTTAAAGTTACTCGCGAAAATTTTGTTATACTGTTCGAGATTTTCCACCGTTCCCATACTTTTCTAACACCCGGTATTGTGAAGAGGGGAATACTTTTTTATATTTATTTGTTAATGCAGTTTGCAAATAAAATAGATTTATCTGTCTTGCCTCAACTCTGAGGCAAGACATACTCTGAGAGTATGAAAATTTAACATACAAAAATTTCTGAGCAGTTTATGTTATGAATTGTCTTATTATAAGATCAGATACGCTCTTGACCCCGAAATTTCTGAGAACTTCAGATTCGGGAAATCCTATAGGAGGATATTCCCCCTCTATTCTAGAACGAGCATATTTTTAAAATCTGCGCTGTATTCCTTCCAAATTATCGATATGTTAAGTAGTTAAGACATCAAATAATAGAAGCATATTCTAAATTAGGGCGAACTAAAGTGGAATAATAATAGCTTCTGTGTGTCAATATTCTGAAAGTTGCGGTTGTTGTTTCTCCTAAAGCTTTGTAAGTCTTCGTGGCAATGTACAGAATGTGATTGTTAAAGGACAGTTTTTTTTATCAAAGATAACACCCAGATCACAAAATATTTCGGGTCTTGAGAGCATGTTATTTATCAATAAAGTAATCAAAGTGGATCAATAATTTTTTGCGTTACATTTCTGTATATTTAAAGGTAAGTTATTTATTAAGCACCAATTCTAACGTGAATTGAATATTATTGAAGTACAAGACAGTCGTCGATACTTGCAACCTCCCAAAAAAAATTTAGGTCGTCAGCACAAAAAAGACAAGGTACTGTCAGGCTATCAACAATATCATTAATGAATAGGACAAAGAAAAGAGGTCCTAAAACTGATCCCTACGGTACGCCCGGCGTAGCAGATATTTGGATAGAATTGCAACTGCGATATACAAAATGCTTGATTCTACCTGAGAAGTAGGATTTTGAAAACTTCAAAAAGTCTACCGAGAAACCAAAATTACTCAGTTTATTCGATGGAATACCGTGGTCGATTGTGTCAAATACCTTTGAAAAATCGGTATAAATTATGTCTGCTTGGAGTCCCTCATCGATGGCATCAGCTAAGAATTCTGTCATGTAAAATAAGTTGGTAACAGTGGATCCTATAATAAGGCAGCGGATTCTGCAATTTCGAATCTTGGCGTAAAAATCCAGACGATAGTGTGAGTAGGTTTACAATGAATTTAAGGAATGATGCGAGGTGAGAAGAGGATTATTTTGGCCTATTTTTATGACACAGCAAAAGAGTAAAATCATCTACATTAACAAGTTTTCCAAATATTAAGAAAGATTGTGCGGGATATCACGTCAAAATGTCGAAAACGAGTTCATACCGAAGATTAATAACTATAACTATTTAATGATGAAGGTAAATAGATTTAGGTTAATAAAATATTTATTCTAAAAGGGAACGACTGTTAGAAGACGGGGATATCTCGTAAATCATTTGTGAAAATCAATGAGTCCTGCCTACGCAATGAAACATAATTTTGTAAGTACATTTTACTAAAGTTATAAGTTTTAACTTGAGACAGACTAAGCTACCAAATGAAATTAATATAGAGAATAATACAAACTCTCAAGGACAATTTAACCGAGGGGTAGGCTCGGCAATGACAGTAGTAGTGATAACGTAGCGACTAACTGTGCGAAGTACATGTAATTAAGGAGTTGTTATACGAACAAGTAAAACTAATGAGTCGAAATTAATTATTTAACACCATACCATGTCATTATGTTAATAATGCGGAAACATAAATTAACAATATTCAGGTTGTTGAGGACGTTAACAAGGTATCAATGAATTTGTCTTGAGAATTCGTATTTAGCTACCGAGTGTTTAAAAGATGTTTCCAATGAAAAAGTTGATATAATGAGGAAGATGCATGAATTTTAAAAATGCTTAAATTACTATACTATATAAGTTGAGAATATAATAACAAAAATTTTACTCGACAAATATTTGACTATAAAATTCGAATTTTTATGCAAACAAAACCACGTGACTTAAAACGGGTTTCTTATTGATGTGATGTCGTAAGTCACAAAATACGGGCATGTCACTAGAAGTGGCATTAGAAAACCACAACTTACCATGATAAAAAGTGGGTAAAAGTATGTTTTTACTTATCCAAAAAGGACTAATTGTGGTGTTTTGACTGTTTTGTGGAGTTTGAAGACTGTTTTAACTGAGCAATGATGACGGCCACGGGATTTTACAAGCCCAGTCGAACAATTTACCCAGAGTAGATGCATTCATGATGACAGAATTTTTTGGCAACAACCGTTTGTAGGTTTATTTTTGATAAATATTTTTTAAATTATTGTGCAATCAAAAATTTTTCATATTAAACCTTGCAGAATTTAACGTTTGTCAACGAACTAATTTCGGAGAATCTTAGTGACTATTTTATAACTACATATGTACTTGTATCAGGCTTAAAAGCGGTAAAGCTCCGGGCCCAGATGATATCCCACCCGAAATAGTGAAGATAGTTGCAGAGGAGTATATACTACGGTTACTCTGAGAATCATGAATCATGCGCTGAAGAGTGGGTTTTTTTCGGACAGATGGAGGAGACCAAGGCTGGTATTGATAGCAAAAAGGAATATACCGCCAGAGGAACTTTCCTCTTACAAGCCACCGTGTTTGTTGGACGCATGGAGCAAGGTGCTGGAATACCTTTTATTGGGAAGATTAGAAACTGAAAGAGAGCAAAAAGGGGGATTAGCGGATAATCATCAGTACGGCTTTAGGAAAGGCAAATCGACGTTGGATGCTGTAAGGAGGATTACGCATATTGCGAGAGAGGCCATGAACTCTAAAAGGATCTGTGCAGTAGCGACCCTGGATGTCAGAAATGCGATTAATAGCGGGATGGGCTGAGATTGTCAGTAGTCTGAGGAGAGTGGGAGTAACTCCTTACTTCTATCTGGAGAACAGAAGAATTGGATGGGAGACAGAAAACGGTGCACACTGGAGGAAGATGACCTGCGGGGTTCCACAGGGATCGGTCCTGGGTCCGACCCTGTGGAATTTAATGTTCAATGATATTTTACAGCTTCCCCTGGTGGACGGTGTGCATTCCATTTTACTGTATGCGGTATGGGAGAGTTCGATGGCGGTAGCACCAGAAGAAGGAGAAGTTTGCAGGGCTTACAGAACTGTGTCGTACGAAGCAGTCCTGAGCTAGCGGGAGTCCCCCCGATAGATCTACTGGCCAATAATATTAATATGCAATCTGCAGTAATAAATATAAAACACCTTAACTAACAAATATTTTAGAAAATAAAAAAGTAGACACAAGAACACATTAAAATTCATAGTCAGAAAAATATCCATTCAATGTATAATAACATTTTTTTATTAAAATTTGTTTAAAATCTCTTTTAAAAGTATATAAAGGTAGTATTTTCAGTGCGCCTGGCAAGAGATTATATACTTTAATCACTGAGGTTGTTACACCTTTTTGAACTTGCGTGAGACTGGTGTTATACGGCACTAGGATATCTCTGTGGCGAGTTTGATGCAAATGCGTTTGTTTGTATTGTTCAAAAAATTTGTAGTTTTTTTTGTAAAACACTGTACACTCAAAGATGTAGAGAGACATCAAGGTTAGTATGCTATAGTTTTTAAAATATGGTTTACAAGAGTCTGTTCTATTTAGACTAAATATGTTACGTATATACTTTTTTGTAGAACTTGTATTCTCTTTACCTCCACAGTTTCCCCTAAAAATAATTCCATATTTTATAGTTTATTGGAAATAGGACTGATATACATTTAAACACATATTTATGCTGATGTTGTCTCGTAAAGTGCGGAGTTGGTAACATAATGAGCTTAGCTTTGGGGCTAGTTCTTCAATATGTTTCTTCCAAGTTAATCTTGAGTCAAGATGTAAGCCAAGGAATTTTACTGTTTTCGCATCTTTGAGTACCATTTTATCAGTTTTCATATTGATTTCTTCTGCCGCTTCATATGACGAATGAAATTGCATTACCTCAGTTTTTTCCAAATTCAAGGTGAGTAAATTTTGATCATACCAGATGTTTAATAAGTTGATAGAATGTAATATTTTATTTTCTAGGTCCTCAGTAATTTTTGCAGATAAAATGGCAGAGATATAATCAGCAAATGCTATCACTGCCTCTGGAATGACATCAGGTAAGTCATTTACATAGATTATGAACAGCAGCGGCCCCAACACTGAGCCCTGAGGTATTCCGCGATGCACAGATCTCCATTCAGAACTAAGATTTTGTCCATTTTAAATTGACTACTTCAACTTTTTGCAACCTATCCGTTAAATATGATTTTATAATATTATAAGCTACACGTCTTATACCAAGTCTTTCTAATTTGGCTATTAATCGACCATGATCTAATGCGTCGAAAGCTTTCGATAAATCTAGAAATATACTCTCAGTTTTGTTTCTTTCATTAATTGATTTTAAAATTTTATCTATTGCCTGAAAGACAGCTCGTTCTGTTGATCGTTCTTTTAAGTAAGCATTTTGATTTAATGAGAATATATTATTTAGGTTGAAAAATGTTATAAGCCTTCTCGCTAATAGTTTCTCAAACATTTTTGAGATGTTATTTAAAATTTAAATCGGTCTGTAGTTTTTTATTTCATTTTTTCTCCTTTTTTAAATATTGGTCTTACAACAGATCTCTTCAGTCTTTCAGGAAATACTTGGTTATGTAACACTAAATTGGCTATGTGCATTAAAGGTGCAGCAATATATGTTTCTAGATATTTTAAAATTTTTATAGGTATTTTGTCTTCTCCTACAGCATTACTATTTTTGAGATTACTTATTATCTCTATGATTTCGGACTCACTTGTTTCCGACAAAAAGGTAGAAACTGTTAATGTCTTGGTGTCAATATGCATATTTGTTTCGTTTGTTTTGCATATATTTATATAATAGTCATTAATTCTGTTTAAGGCCTCTATACTAGTTTCTTGTTCGTTTTTAAGTTCATTTATATTAAAATTTTCACTTATTATTTTTATTTGTTATAGTTTTTATGACCTTCCAAGTACTTTTGTTTTTGTTTGTGGATTTTTTAATTATATTTTCATTTTGCATGATTTTCGCATTTCTTATAACTTTTTTTAAAACATTTGTGTATTTGTAGTAATATTCCCTTGTAATAAATCCTTCTCTATATTGACTGTATAAGATTTTTTTATGTTCACACGAAATTCTTATTCCTAAAGTTATCCAAGGTTTTCTATTGCATTTTGTATTAAGTGTTCTTTCTGGGAAGTATTTGTCCTGCAGGTATTGTAAGGTGTTTAGTAAAATTTTATATGCTTTATTGACATCATGAGCTTGACTAGACGATGTTTATACTCCAGAAAAATTTCATTGTATCGGAATATTCTGCCCGCTGCACCAAATGCAAAGTTCGTTAAAGCCCCAAACACCAGAATTTGTGACAATCCAAATATGAAATTTTCAGTCGATTATATTCCCATGCTTGGGATGTGATGAACACTAGTACGCCCCCCACGTTTTGATTTACTGTTTATTTCTTTGTTTCGCCATCTCAACCTTCTCATGTTTCTAAACAACATTTCATAGCCTCCACTTACCGTCCGAGGTAATTTATGTACAACATAAATTACCTGAAAGACCGAAGCTGGCCTTGCCTAAAACATTTCGTAATTTACCGCGAAATTTGTTTTGAAAAAGTTAGTGTCGTATTATAACTCTGTAGGATGTGGAATATTTCCCAAGCTGAATTATTATTGGCCTGTTTGATGACGTTTTACCTATAAGACACCTTAAACAAAGAAACAGAAAAACAAGGAATCAATTAATTTAATGGGATTAGAGTCCCGCCGACAATAGGGGGTTCGTTAGGTGACAAGTGGTGTATAATTAATTATCTGGTCACTATGATAACGAGAGGGCCGGGGAACTGTCTTATTATATCTGTTATTAGAAGTGATGACGATGTTCTGTGTTATTGTTATTTGTTTGTTGTTTTGGACTAAGACCTCGGATAGGACGTGTCTGAAACTTGAATATTTAACTTTAATGACAAATCCAGAGCCGCATGAATATAGAAGACTTATTAAAATTAATTTACATGAAAGCGGAGATTTATATATTCTGCTAGATCTGCTGCATTATAAGCCGGAGCACCAACTTGTTGCCACCATATTATATGGATGGAATTACTTAAAAAGAAGTCAGGGCAAAGATTCTTGATAAAAGTTTGGCCCAACAAACAGTACAGAGTTATGTAATGTAATAACAAAGACACAATGGAATAATTAGATAAAACATGCGTGTATAAGTTAAATTGTAAGGGCGGTGATGTATATACAGAGCGTTTTTGAAATTCAGGCATATATTCAGATGCAACAATCGTCACATTTTTAAAATTCGCGGAACAATATTTATTTATTTAAAAAACAAAAAATAAATAAGAAAATAAAATCTTGAATAGTTCAAATAATTATCGATTATTATCGAGTTACGCCATTGATCAGTTTCTAAGTGATACTTGACCGTGAACTTGTTGCTTATTTTTAGTGCGCCGTCGCCAAGTAGCAGGTAGTAGCGACCCGTCGATAGTTACGACAGATCTCTACGTGTTAATAGCGAATTACTGTTGAAAAGTTTTTAATGACGGAGATTTTTACAAACATTGATTGGACGTTGTGCAAAGTTATTCATTACCTCTTATGATCGTTATCATTGACTATAGAAAAAAAAGTTTTAAATAAAAGTTGTGTGGTTACAGTAGAGTGCAGATTTCAAGAGACACAAAAAAATGGGATACCCTGTATACTATTACATTTTTGGAATGATCCTTTTCTCCTGATTTCAAAAATATACCATGTGTTACCCCTACCATATACCGTTTTTGAGTTATTAAACGCCAAATATCTTAGTTTAATTAGTTACTGGTAAATATAGAAAAGTTAATATTATTAAAGTGAGCTATGAAAATGACAACTATTAAGCTTGATAAGTGAGATTCCTTTAATGAAATAATCAAAATGGTTTACAGTGAGGAAGAAGAAACCAAATATTTATACAAAATAGATAACAAAGATTTATTTAGGAAATTTAAATATAAGTAAATGATAACTCATAAAAGATGTCCGATGTGTCCACCTATATTTTCATTCGGCAGCATCTAGTTGCAGCACATCAACTGCTACCGCACATACTTGCTTCCAATTTCCCATATTTACATACCGTTTGGGTCGCGGTGAGCCATATTGGGATTAGTCCTGAATAACTGTCTTAGAGCATCGCCTGCGTAATCTTAACCGGATTAATATTAAACCTACGATGAGATGATAATTCCATTTTGATCCACCCAAAAACGCTAATCTCGCCTGTTGAAATATGAACGTGTATTCAGTGTTAAATATATAATTCTCCTAATTATGTATTAGAATTAACCCACAAACAGAATAAAAAATTGTATTTTTATTAGTTTACACAACTGTCTGACCGACAAAGCCAAGACGGCTTGACCATGGACTTTTATCCACCAAATTGCATCCATTCGGACAATGTAACCCCCTTGATCAGTATCATGACTACAAGCACAATTACATAGGGTACCAGTGGTACCACACAAATCTATCTACTCTTGGGTTTTTCTATATCAAGTCATCGTAAGAGCGAAATATCTATAATTGTTCGTACTACTCTCGGGGTAAAGTTTACAAAAATTGTTTTTATTAAATGCAGTTTAGAATTCTTAAATCGCTGTACAAAATTTCTCATTGTATTTTGTAGTGAATGTGTTGTATTATCTACCGAAGAAGCGCTCATTAAGTACGTAACAATATTAATTTGTCATTGTTATCGATATAATCTAAGTCGTTAAAAAATATTGAAAATAACAGAGGTCCTGAAGCGGAACCTTGCGACATACCAATATTGGCACTTTGTTCATTAGATTTCGCGATTTTCCACTAAAGTCTAGTAAACTCTGTTTTAGCGTGTGTATGACTGACACTACACGCAGGACTTCATTTCTCTTGCACACAAAGTTAAAGCAACAGCTAAATACATTGTTCATGTATGCCTACCAAACTTTTCTCTTATCAAAAAGAGAGATGGAAATATGACACCTGAGGGGACCTCGTGTTATGTCTAGTCTAAGTGAAATACTTAGACAAAGGAAGACATGGAAGATATAGAGAGTATAAAATTAATTATATTTAAATTGTCGACTTTTTATTTTTATTTTCGTCTTCGACTGGGAAAAAGATCATAAATTTAGTCTTTGCTATATTTAATTTTAACAAATTTGTGTCTAGCCAGGTTTTGACTTCACTAATTGCTTCAGCCACCTTTTGTCGCGCTACGTTTTTGTTCAGAAAGTCGTTGATAAATAACAGGAATAAGATAGGACCTAGGATTGTTCTCTGTGGGACTCCAGTTTTATTATTTTGTTAGTGCTAAGAGCATTACCATGTTTTACTTGCTGGGGTCTTTTTGATAGATATTGTTTTAATAAGTTGTAGGAAATACCTCTAATTCCCATCTTGTTTAGTTTGTCCAGTAACTGGCAAGGTGACACAGTATCGAAGGCTTTTTGTAGATCCAAAAAGATAGCTATGACTTTTTTCGTTATTTTTACAATTTGTTGTCATTTTATCTATTAGTAACTGGAGAGGATCTTCTGTGCTTCTTGGGAATGCATACTGATTTTTTGAGATTACTTTTTTTTTCAAGATATGAACGAAGCCTATGGTTCAGAAAATGTTTGCGACATTATTTATCAACGATATTGGACTGCAATCTGTCATGCATTTTTGTTACCACTTTTATAAATTGGGACGACTTTACTTTCTTTGATTGGTTTAGGTATGTCTGCGTGTTTGAAGGTAAGGCTGATAATATGTGCTAGAGGTTTACAGATGTGAACCCATAGTAACTTTATTGTTTATATCGTTATTCCATTCTTTCCAGGAGAGGAGGAGTTTTTGAGGGTACATATTATATTTTTTATTTCAGTATCATCAACATCTTCCAGGAACATGGAGTTTAGACTATGGCTTGTGTTGTCGTTTAAGGTCAGGTTTTGTGCGTGTTTCGGAATGTCGCTAGATATTTTTTCGCGGATATCTATAAAGAACTGGTTAAAGGTAAACATAATATTTTTAGTCGCAAACTCTTCTATAAAATCCTTAACCAACAGCTACTCTCCGCTATGTGCCCCGCCGAGCGCTGAATTACAAGTTACAAGTCTGGCGGGTTAAGTGTAATAATTGCATATTACCATCAAAACGCTAATGCTTCGATTGCAACAAACACCAGCCGAAAGACTGATCCTATTTAAAGGAGCTCTCTTGCCAGCCGTCACACACCACTTACAGAGTGCAGTTTCGAGCTGTTGGCTCTCGTCAGCGCAAGGTAGGCATGTGTCGACCGGCACGAGGATCCTTTGACTATTTGGTACATCCCGCTGTTTTTACAATAGCGACATGTAAAAGAGTCAGCAGGCGCCATCTAGCGGTCCAGTGTCTGTTGCAATCGAAAATTAAATAGCCTGACTGTACTTAGCATAGTTCAAATGTGCTTTTAGAGGGCGGAATATTAAACATAATATTTTTAGTCGCAAACTCCTCTATAAAATCCTTATTTTACTATAAGGAACGTAACCAGACTGCAACCAACAGCTACTCTCCGGGCTATGTGCCCCGCCGAACGCTGAATGACAAGTTACAAGTCTGGCGCGTTAAGTGTAATAATTGCATATTACCATGAAGCATTAGTGTTTTGATGGTAATATGCAATTATTACACTTAACGCGCCAGACTTGTAACTTGTCATTCAGCGTTCGGCGGGGCACATAGCCCGGAGAGTAGCTGTTGGTTGCAGTCTGGTTACGTTCCTTATAGTAAAATAAGGATTTTATAGAGGAGTTTGCGACTAAAAATATTATGTTTAATATTCCGCCCTCTAAAAGCACATTTGAACTGGTTAAAGGTAGACGCTATTTCGATAATGCATCCTTCCATAAGTTCAGCGATTCTCAAACTCTAAAGATTTGTCAAACGTTATTATGAACTGTTCTTATTTGGGTTAAAATTCGTAGTGGTAGTAGTAGTAGTGGATATTAATCCGATCAATGGAGATCGTCAAGCCACTAAACGTAACAATTTTCTAGTGCATCCATATTATACGTTTTATAGTAGAATTGTTGGCCACGCGTTGCTCAGTGTGTAAAGATACTGGAATTGAATTAGCAGTCGAATACAGGGAGACTTTGGACCCACCAAGTTAGCTGCATTCTATGTGCGAGATATGAAAATAGCCATCATGTCACTTGGATAGCTTTTGACTAAGCAAAGAGCGACTTTCTTTGATCCATGAAAAGTCCAATACGTTTATCATCATCATCATCATCATCAAGTTAGGTATCATATATCTTATTAATAAATTGTGTTAAAGCTGTCTGCGTATTCCTTCCCCGTCTAAAGTCATATTGAGAATCGCTGAAGGTACTACGCTGTGTTAAAAATTTCCTGACAACTGTTGATTTATTATGACTTTCCCGATTCTTCAGGTTATTGGGCACCTTGTAACATTACAGTGGTCACTAACAACAGTTTTCAGTGGTTTTGTAGCAGTTTTGAGAATTACTTATTATGGAAGTGCAATTTTAAAAATGTAAAGTTGGATATCGGATATAAGTAGTATTACATAATTTTCGTGAAAGCTTTTAATATAGATAGCTATAACGATGTCTCAGTTTAGATGCGTTTTACGGGAACTCAATAGTTTTCAAGGTAATTGCCATATAGAGTTGGACGCTCTGTATCAACATACCTGTTAGAACTAACTATTTATGTTCTTGACCTACTCAATAACTACGGAGAATGGCATTTTTTATTAGATTTAATACGACCGCACGTAAGTTCGACAGTAAAATACATCACATAAAATAAAACCGTCATAAAAATAATATGATCCATTGGCAATGAAAATAAAAGGTTGACAATTGCTTTCGACAGATCTGCTTATTTATATTCGTCTGTGTGTCATCGAGGGCATTTCAACGCCGGGCTAGATCCCGGATTTTACTCCGTTGTCAATTTTAAGAGAGGAGAGTTGAAACAATATGCGTTCTAAAATGAAATCAACGTTTCTAAATGTGGCGATTTGTTCATTTAAATCAGTCGTACCCACCATGGTTTAACCCGGAAATTGAAATATAATAAAAGGGGTTCGACTTACGAACTAAAAAAATTGAACCAAAATAATAGCAAACCAAACTAAAAAGTAAAAAATAGTGTTTATATTAAGATTTTGTTCAACAGCGATAGAAAGTCCACTAACTTAATATAATTAAATAATTTTTAATAGGTTTAAAATAAGAATGAAGTGATTGACAAAAAAAATATTTTATTGTAAAAAATGTGGGGTGCTTGATATCAATTGTTATAAATATTTTATTGGTAGCTATTGATAAAAGTAGAATTATAAAAATATGGTAAAATGCACCCCACGCTTTTAGCAATAAAATGATTTTTTTTGTAAATCACTTCATTCTTATTTTAAATTCATTAAAAATCATTTGATTATATTGAGTTTGTGGACTTCCTGTCGCTGTTAAACAAAATCTTAATATTTAAATATTATTTTTTTTAGTTTTTTAAACTATAATTTTTCGCCAGTCTCCTCTTTTTGTATTGTAGTTTCATTTTTTTTCATTATTATTACCCTCTCAGAAGTCCGATAGAAGGGTAAGGCTTTTTTACAAGAGGGTGTGCCCGGTTCCCTGAGGTTGACGCTAGCGACATGACATTTTTAGTCACCCTCTGGCCATTCATCCTTCGGCACGTTTCTCACCGATATATTGGATTGGGTGAATTTTAGAATTAGCATCATGAACACCGATACATATAGGAACCAGCTGATACCCGCCTGTTTTTCGAAACCGCTGAGTATCCACTAGTTGTACATGATTAATATTACGTCATAATATATGTATTAAAGTTGGACCTAGCGTTTAACAAGGGCTTATACAACGGCAAATACGTTACAGATAATTCCGAAGTTACGTATATGTACTCTGGTATGCAATGATCACAAACTATGCCGCGGTTGCTTAACTCTCGTCGAGCGCTGGGTGTTGATGCTTATATAATAATACGAGAAACGCCCAAAACTCATACCGTTTTTGCGTTCTGCAATATTAGCTTATGCGAAGGCGGAACAAACAAACAAACATATAGGTGAAGCTAATAAAATATATATTAATAACAGCGGCGCCTCCGACAAAATCTCGAAAATAGATTAGTCATTTATTGTCAAATTGTATCGTATTGTCATCGGTCCTTGATAAGTGTGCAAAGTTTCAGTTTAATCTGGCGTTGTGAAGTGAATGAAAATTACGTTCAATGATTCCGTTATAAACAGACATATAGGTGAAGCTAATAAAAGCGTGTTAATAACAAAGTAGGCCACGAAAATAATTATTTTATTGTTTATTCAATTTTGACATTTCAAACCGTCATTATTAACATTTATTTAATCAAAATGGGTTATAGTGAGGCTGAAAAGGTCGAAATGTTTCCCTTTATGTGAAAAATAATAAAAATAAGAGTGCCGTAAGTCGTTGTATCCGAATCGAGCGATTCCTAGTGTAAATATGTTTTTGAATGTTTATCATCGCGTAAATAGGACCAATAGTTTTTCAAGAAAACGACGTAACGTTACAGCAAACGAGTTAGAAGATCTAGGTATATTGTTATATTTTGAAGGTAAAAAAATAATTTAGTTCAGAAAATTCGGTTAATGCTTGTCGTGAAATGGAAAAAAGTTATTCCAACATTCAAAGAACTTTGAAAAAGCGTCCATATAGGCCTTACAAAATATTACCCGTCCAGAAACTGAATGAAGACCAAAAACGTAGAAGACTGGAGTTTTGTTAGACAGATCATGCTCCATGAATTAGATGAAAAATCCTGATTTTTTAAAACAAATTATGTGGACATATGAGTCAAGTTTTTCCACGGCGGGAGCTTTTAATAGAAAACACAGACGTCCCTGAGAGAGTAAAATCCAAAACAGAGAAAGGTCAAGCAAATAAAAAAAATCGAGTAGAAAATCAATCCACGTTTGGTGCGGAATTTTTCAAAACAAAGTAGTTGGGCCTATATTTTATGATTTTACTTTCACACGACAAACATATCTCGAAATAATTTTACCAGAGGTAAATCGTCTAATTCAGGAATACCCTATGGACGCATTGTCTAAAATGATTTGGCATCAGGACGGAGCGACTCCACATAGCGTTTTAGAAGTTCGGGAACATTTAAATAAATCAATTTCCCATTTGGATAGGCAATGCTGGGGGCCATTCGATGGCCACCAAATAGCCACGATTTGGTGCCATTAGATAGCTTTTTATGGGGGTTTTCAAAAGACAAAGTCAATTTTAATCATAACCACAATCTTTGGGCCATTAAAACAAAAATTCAAGAAGAAATTAACAACTTAAACAGAAACCATAAAAACGCTAGTTGCAATATTTTCCTAAACTTAAGAAGACGCTATGATCTTTGCATTGAAAATAATGGTGGCCACTTTGAACAATTTCTTTAATTGATTACTTATGTAATATTATTTTGCTATGAAGAGTTTTCTCTTGCTTTGTTAAATCTGTTTTTTTAATAAATTAAATACGAAGTTTTTTATAAATAAATATAAATACACCACAGGTAATGACGACCCCCTTTATCCCTGAAGGCTTTAGAGAGCCTTGTGTGGGAGGGGGCTACACATTTAGAGACAAGGGACACACACCCAATATCCATGTATAGTGGAAAAATCCCTCTCACAGTATTTTCCACTGCCACGACCGGGGATCGAACCCGGGACTTTTGGGTGAGAGGCAAGTGCGCTCACCTCTCGACCATCAATCATACCATAGCAAGTTAATTCGAATATCATATTAATTATTTACACGTGATTATAGTTGGATCATATGTAATTCACAAATTGAAAATATGTGAAAGCGTTTTCACATATTGTTAGCGTACGTTAAAAATTTATCACACGCTATATGAAATCAATAATTTTCAAGCGTAATTAGTAGTGCGTAGTAAGTAGCACCTTTCAAAGCAGTCGTAGAATAAACTTTTCATTTTATTAGTGAATAAACAACTATTTACGGCCGTTGCTATGGAATGTCAAAATCGAATAAACAATAAAATTATTATTTTCGTGGCCTGCCTTGTTATTTTTGTTTCACTTGTCTTTTGACGCGCATGGCTCACTCTTCTTGCAATAAAGCAGCTCATTTCCATTTTGAATGACAAATATGTCAAGAAGTATTTAAGATAGACCTATACAATATTATATATTTGAAATCAGAGGAAAAAGGGCTTCTCGAAAATGGAATAATATATAGGGTGTTCCATAAAAAAAAAACATATATTTATTTCGTATCACGTGACCCGATATTGTTTTTTTTTATCACGTTTCGATAAAATATAGGGAAGATCCTATAACTTTTATACGAAACTTTTTTTTCTATTTTCAATAATAACAAAAATACAGGGAGGGGGGTTAATATATAGTAAATTGCCTTAAACAAAAAAAACTGGAAACATATATTTATAAGGTTGAATTTCATATAGAAATTATCAAAATAGAAACAGACCTATTTTTTAAGCCGTAGTCTATTTTCTACCAATACCAATAGACATCAACACTAAAAAATAAACTATTACAAATTTAAAAAAATTACTTATAGACCAAAAGTGTGTCTCACAACGTCCTTCAACATTTATGGTCCGTAGTCCTGTTTAAAGAGACAAACTTGCGCTGTGTCGAGTCCTGGCAATGGAGGAGTTTTCATATGAGAACTATTTTTCACAGATCAATATTTTTCGTGCCTGAAAACCGCCTTCACAGAATTCCAAACGTTGGAACGTTACATACGAGTACACCACTAGACGCCAGTTTTGCTAACCATGTCATCATCATCGGGAGAAGATTAAGGCTGATTTTCAGTTTTAATCATCTCCTGATTAGTATAAACTTAATGTATATTACATTAAACTTATACTTCATTATAATCAAAGTTTATTTACGAGCAGCGCCGTCCTGTTTTTCGCTATTATATTTGCATAACCTGTTGCGTAACGCCTGAAAAATATCGGGGAATGTACCTCTGCGATTCCTTACGCTTCCGCAGTCCAATTTTACACGCTTGGCACACTTCGGTTATTAACATTCCGCGAATGTAACAAATGTTAATTAGTGACACCGTGATGATGTATTACTCCTTTGGATAATTGTATTTGTGCTCGAGGCGTCTTAGTTATAATCAATATCACAATTTACGACCGAATTTCATACACTTTGGGCTTTCGTAGGCGTTAAGTCTTAAGTGTTCGTCCCACGGAAGCTCATTCCGAAATGGACTCATCGTTGTTTCGAAATACAGCAATCTTTTTGCGCTCCTGACAAAATGGAATTACACTCCGTGTTAAACATTGTTTGTTTCGTCAATAGCTGGCTGATTTGATGTATTTCGAGAACGGTTATTATGTTAGAACGGAGCTCGGTTCGTATCATTTTGTCGCTTGAAAAAGTGACAAGTGTCGCCCTTTTATTATGCCACTTGATCTACAAGTTGGGCTCAAAATTAACGGAATAAATTTTTATTCTAAAGAAAATCATTAACGAAAATTTCATCGTGACAATGGAATTATTTTTAAAATTTAACGTTCGTAATATTTTTTTCTAGAGATAAAAAAACAAACTAAATGAGGCCATCCTGAGAATCGTAATTTTATTGTATGAATTTTCTTTTGCTATGACGAAGACGATGATTCATGATGGATGGAGTATTAGAAGAATATGGAGAATGCATAACCATATATCCATTTGAAAATTTGAGTACCAAGGAAACAAAGAATGCATATTATGGACAGCGCGGCGTTGCCAATTGTAAGTAATATTGGCAACATCTTCGTTATTTTAAATGGAACATCCTGTATATTTTTCTATTTTTAGGACCTACACTCAAGTCTGAGTAACTTTTGTAAATATATTCCTACACCTACCTCAAGCCGTTTCAGAGATATTGATTTATTAAGCAAATTCTGATTTCTAATCATGTTATCTGCCTACCAAAAAACAATCATAAGCTGAACTGTGGGTTACCATTAGGCAAGGCCTGTGAACTTTTCATGCTGTAGTAACCTTAGTAGTAGTGTTACTTGGCCTATGTCCACAACTTTGTTAAAATAACTGACATTTGTTTATGTTTAGCACTATCTGTATGGTTTTTGTAAGTGAGATTAGTTCAAATTAGCAGAATTATCTTTGTATCACTGCTAAATATCTTCACATTATATATATACAGGCTGTCCATTTTATCAGGGCCCTCGAGAATATCTCACTTAATATCGGTCGTACAAAAAATATTGTTTTTACGAAAATTGTGCCGATTTATATAACCTACAAAATGTTTAAAGACATTTGAAATCCATGGCCTACTTTAAGAGTTATGGCGGAAAATATCGAAAATGTGGAAAACGTCTAGGCCAAATATCTCCGTTATTTGAAGAGATACGAGAAAAATTCTAAGGCGAACATTTTTTGCAAAGCAGAGCGTCTCAACGAGGTTTTATCTAATTTTTTTCAAAATCGCTGTATTTTGAGATTTACTCTTCAGGCTGTTAAAAAGACTATTTTAAAACGGGCGGGAAATGGCGCCATTAAATAGAGTATTTTCCTCTCTTTTCAACGATATATCACATGCCATATTTATTCATTGGTACTACGTTAGTAATTATAAAAACATTTTTTTGAAACCAATTTAACAAGCATTATACTTGCCGTGGAGAAGTATGATTAAATAAAACGATAAAATAATTCAATAAGTTGTTCAACTCTTTGCTATAATAAAACATTAACACAATTAAGAAGAATAAAGTAAATTCAGGTAACAAAAATAAATTACTAATAAAAAGAATATAGCACACAGAACATTAATATTTATCTAATCCTCAAAATAATTTTTAAGATATCACATTAAGTGTTCAAAGTGTCTACCATGATTTCTCCTGCACAATCGAGCGCGGCGAGGCACTGCATTTAAAACATTGCTCAGCATTTCGGGGGTAACTGTAATACATGCCTGTTGAATTCGAGCTTTTAGATGCTCTACATTTTGCGGTGTCGTCGAAAACACCTTATCTTTAATATACCCCATAGAAAAAAATCCATTGGGGTTATATCTGGAGAACGAGAGGGCCATCGATTAAATCCATTGGTACCTATCCAATGTTGAGGCAAAATTTCGTATAAATAATCTAGGCAAATTTGGGAATTGTGGGGAGGAGCTTCATCTTCATCAAAATATTGAAAGTTGTGTCGATTCTCCAAAGGTACGTCATCTAAAAATTCATTAAATTCATTTCTCAAAAAGTTTAGGTACCTTTGACCACTGAGGTGACCATCATAAAAATAAGGACCTATTAAATTGGTGCCTAAAATACCTATCCACACATTTATTGAAAAACGATTTTGAAACCCAGTCGGTCTATGCCAGTGTGTATTTTCAGAAGTCCATTTGTAATGAATATTGCGATTAAAAAATCCATTATTGAAAAAATTTGCCTCGTCGGACCAAAGTATTTTACTACATATTAATGGATAGGCACACTTTTTTTCCAACAGCCACCTACAAAAACTCGTCCTCCTTGGTTTGTCCTCCGCTTGTAAATTGTGAACTTTTTTGGCTTTATAACACCGGTAACCATTTTTCTTTAAAATTTTTCTAGCACTTGTTTTATTTATATGACAGGCAATTTGAATTTCTCTTAATGATGTTTCCAAATTTTCTGTATTTTTATTTCTTACATAATTAATAACTCGGTTTACCTTATTTACATTATCAGCAACACTGTTCAACCTTGTCTTCTTCTTTAAAAATGAACCATTATTTTTCAGATTCGTAAATTTTACTTTATATTTTTAATAATATTGTATAGGTACTTTTAACTCTTTTAAGCTTATATATTGGTACCGCAATTTAAATTGTACTATTGTTTAGCTTATTAATTAATCATCCGAAGAGGTCATTTGCCTTATAAATCTGATCTGATTAACATTACAGAACTTTTCGATTGTGAGATCCTCCAGTAATTACTATTACAATTAAATATAAATTAAATTCAATTTCTTCAATTTTGTGTAACAAAAATTTTACATGTGACCACATGGAATAAAATATTTTCTATCTTACTTTTGGCAATTTACTTTAAATCAGCAACTTTAATTTTATTTAATATTCTGCAACTTCAACTTTAACTTTAAGAAGAAACTTCCTTTTTTTATATACATTTATTTAACGTCGGCCTATTTCCGCTAGTGAGGCCTAACACCGACGCCTGTAGACGAGCTACCCCCAACCAGGAATTTTTCCGAACCTATTCCCTTAAGAAGAGTAGGGATCTTTTACTTGCCTAACATTTAATAGACAAGGGACCGACGGCTTTACATCCCCTCCGAAGGATGGTATATCCCCTATACAACCCTCGCCTAAGGTTGTATAGCTTCCGCGTTTACACTGATATACAAGCCGCTGCAAGATGTGTGATGCGAGGACGCGGTTTTTGTTGGAACAACTTCCTTTATTTGAGAAGTAACTTTCTGTATTTGAGATAGTAATTTGATTTAATTATTGAGCAATCGTTGGTTAATTAGCTTACTGTTCAATTTTATTTGAAGCTTATTATTTTTTTGGCTTTTGCTAAGACGCTTAAAACATCATTTTTTATTCGACAATACTAGAAGTTATTCTGCGATCTTTCCAGTTAAAGTTGTTTTAAAATAGAATGTTGCCGAGAGAAAAAAATTGCCAAAAATATTTAGAGTCGATGTTCTGAGACAGTTGGAATCTGGAGCGCAGTACCAGAACGTCCCAGTTTAACTACACTCAATTTGGAATCACAGGTAATTGGATTGTTGTAATCTGTAGAGCAGTGTAAATACATAAACACAACAGAAATTAGACAACACCCAATTCCAGAAGCCAGAGGCTTGTACACATTGAAAAAATGCGGACACACAACCATTTCCACCGACAGTGCCGGAGCCAGGATTCGAACCCGGTGGCGTGACACCCGTGTGATTAATCGCGATTGCCACCTCGCGCCTGAACCCACGCGGCTATCGACCAGACAAATAAGTAACTAAAATGTTGCCTAACTTTACTTCAAAAATTGGTAATGCTATACTGAAAAAGTTTGGAAAATTATCTAATGTCTGGCCAATAGCCGCTTTGGTTAAGGCGCGAGTTGGCAATCGCGTTGGGTATCGCGCCACTGGGTTGGAATCCCGGCTCCGGCACTGGCACTGTCGGAGGAAATGGGTGCATGTCAGCGTTTTTTCAATTGTAACCCCCTTCCGCACAAGCCCCTGGCTTCTGAAATTGGGGGTTGTCTAATTTCTGTGGTGTTTATTATTAACGTAGCCGTTGACTTTGGTGAACCACTTCCAGAATTGTCTACTACAAATTAATATACTGTTTTGTCCCTCCAATTCTAGTACCATCACCATTCCTTTCGTTTATGTAAGAATGTAAAATAAAAGCGAAATTCCAGAGCGTTATTCTGTTATCAGTTAACTTTAATGCTAGTCAAAGGATACAAACAACGTGAAAATGGTTAAATTGAAATTAGATAAGCTTGATATAGGAACACGAGGAGGTGAGCTGCAACAGTATACAGTATTCTTAAGCAAGGGGCAAATGTAGGAGCGAATAGTGGAAATTTTACGTGTTCCTATTAAACTCAATGAAGCTTGGCTTAATATTCCCGTTCCGTCTTTTTACAATTTATTTTTCGCTTTCGCTTCTATAGTGCTTGTAACACTCGTAAGCAAATGTGCTAATGGGCGATAGAAAAAAAAATACCTTTTCCGTTCCTAATTTAACCTTCATACTAGCACTTAACTAATAAAGAGCGACAAGAGAAAGCAATTTTAACGGAATTTCAGCAAACGCCTCTGACAATCTGGGATATTTAGTAGAGCAAACCGTAACATTAGAGGAATGAATGAAATTTTGATATCAATCGCTTTCTCGACGCTTACTGGGCTGTAGAATCACATGACAAAGTTCAGTAACTGAAGTAGGCGTAGTATTTTCCTTTTATCAGACCGGTATGAATGTAGGTAGAATAAGTTACAAAATAAATAACATCATAACTGGGCTAAGGGCATCTTGTCTTGCTACTATAGTACAATCATTTATAGATGGCTTTGTAATTAAAAATTCTGATAAAAATATTGACAACTGCTAATCACTTGAATATTAATATACTAAACTTAAATGATCCCTTAGCAAACTCAGGGACGGCTTAAGGATCGTGCAACTCGGGTGCTGCCCAGGGCGCTGGCTCGGAAGGGAGCTAAACTGAAGGCAAAAAATACATGGCGTTTTTTTTAATGCGCCTAATTTGACTAATTCAAAAGTGTAATAAAATCTAATAGCGAGTCAACATAAACAATGATTTCAGGTGATCGTATATTGTCACTGTAGAAGCCATTCATCTGATTCTATCTAGTCTGATCAGGTTCAGTATGTACCTAACAGGAAATATCATGCTGCAATCACAGGCATTTGTTTACTTTACTTGCACTTTATGACCTAGTTCACACGGTTCCCAAATACAAATTTTTCGTTCGAAATTCGGGTAAATTTGATTTAAAAATGTTCGTGGCGGGAGGCCTTATAACTTTATTTTTGTATTTTAAGACGTTTTGTGATTATACTGACTATTTTGATTAATCTTCAGATTTATTATGCGCTGCGAATGATTTGAAATCAAATTTATCAGAATTTCCTATGAAAAATCAAGCATTTTCGTATCTGTTTCAAAGAGCCCTACAGTGTGACACATTTCAAATGGAAACCTCTTTGTAAAAAAATGTATTTATGATCCTATGTTAACGCTTTTTTTTTAAATGATAAACCACCGAAAACTCCACTTTATGACAAAAATTTAGAGATAAATTTCAATTTTCAAAGCCTTCTATGGCCTTATTTTTAATGTCGAAAATGAACAAATTTGATTAGCAATTTTTTTATTGAAATTTTAACTACACCACTAGATTCAGTAACCTCTCAAATGGGTAAATCCCAAGTTCCATGAAAAAATATTGAAAAATTACAGATTTATGACAAAATCAATGTAGGCTCATAGTAACTTTTACTTAATTTTTTCTAAAAATCGAAGTAGCCCATGAAAAATAAACAAGAGAAAGATAAATTAAGTGAATAGTTTTAATACATACATTGTAATGTAATAATACATTTTTATTGAGTAATGGCAGATAATAATAGGGTGCCATGGAAAACAAATTTTATAGTCAAACGTCAAATCTTTAAAATTCGCATATTCTCATATTCATTGTTATTGAATTATAAAATTAACCGATAGTAATTATCAAGTATTAGTTTATTAGTTTGTAGTTAATTATGGATAATCTAAATGTACAGGAAAACATTGAACTTGCGCGCCTTAGATGAGATAATGACAGAACTTTGAAAGAGGTATGCGAGATATTCAACAACAGGCATTCGAATAGGCCCAACATTACTAAAAGTACTGTTTATAAAATAAATAAAATTTTTAATGAGTGTGGCGCTGTGACACGGCGTATCATAAGAACAGATAATATACAAAGAAGAACCAAGTACGAGCAGACAGTTTTAAATTATTTTAACAACAATCCAAAGACCAGTGTAAGAGTAGCTAACTTAGATTTGAATTTACCTAGAGAAAATATTCGCCGATGACTTAAGAAAAATTTGGTAAAACCATTCAAACCCAAATTTGTACACACGTTGAAACCTGGTGATGATAACAGACGGATGGAATTTTCCTTGTGGGCTCAAGGAGAGTATCTTAATAACAGAAATTTTAATAAAAGTATTTTATTCAGCGATGAAGCAACTTTTACAACAAACGGGGTAGTATCGTTACAAAATTCTAGGTTTCGGGCTATAGAAAACCCACAGTTTGTCATTAATTATTGTAAAAGACAATATTCCCAAAAAGTTAATATTTGGTGTGGGTTGCTCAATGAAATAATCATTGGCCCTTTCTTTTTTGAAGGTAATATGAATAGCATGTAGTTTTTACAGTTCCTAAGAAATGAATTTTGGAATATTCTACATGAACTTCCAATACAAGAAAGAGTAAATCTACATTTTCAATTAGATGGAAGCCCTGTCCATAATGCCAGAGTGGTACCAGATGGCTGAATGCTAACTTTCCTAATCGATGGATAGGTCGTGGTAACCCGTTAATTGAATGGCCACCCCGATCCCCGGACTTAACACCAATGAACTTCTTTTTATGGGGTTTAATAAAATCTAAAGTTTACAGGTCACGCCCGAGTAATAGAGAAGATTTGTGTTCAAGAATAAGACAAGCTTGTGCAGAAGTTACCCGGCAACAATTACAGAATATCATTAAAAAAATATTAAAAAACGATTCGACAAGTGCATCGAAATAAACGGCGACCTTGTAGAGGCTACAAAAATTTAAGAAGTTTTAGTGTAATGTACAATGTGTTATCTTTTTTATTTAATAGATATCTAATTATTATTACTTTTAATTGTTCATACTTATGTTTTTAAGTCCAATATGATTTAGTTTGTTTAAATGACAATATTTATCAAAACTATTCACTTAATTTATCTTTCTTTTGTTTATTTTTCATGAGCTACTTCGATTTTTAGAAAAAATCAAGTAAAAGTTACTATGAGCCTACATTAATTTTGTCATAAATCTGTCATTTTTCGATATTTTTCATGGAACTTGGGATTTACCCATTTGAGAGGTTATTGAATCCAGTGGTGTAGTTAAAATTTCAATAAAATTTGTCCATTTTCGACATTGAAAATAAATCATAGAAGGCTTTGAAAATTGAAATTTATCTCTAAATTTTTATCATAAAGTGAAGTTTTCGATGGTTTATCATTAAAAAAAGCGTTAACATAGGATTATAAATACATTTTTTGCAGAGAGGTTTCCATTTGAAATGGGTCACACTGTATATGTAACACGAATAGACCTTTAACTATCCTAAATAACAATTTAAATGCTGTTTGGTCTGGCTCTCGTTTTATAACCTTCCATGAAGGATGATTGCAGATTAATTAATTTTAAATTAGGTTTATTTGAAACCAAATGTATTTCTAGAGTATAATAATTTATTGGAAAGCCTTGTAGTATATCTTAAAACTTGACCATAAAGCCATTTGGACTATCTCTAGCTGTAGTTTTGTAAAAGTTTTATCATCAATGTGAAAAGGAATTAACAAAACAGTTTGGTTTTAAAAAACCTTCGAATGCTAATTTAATCAATTTAAGCAGCTATGAATCATTCAAATGGTTTTAAAATTGATTTATAAAATATACATATGATCTCTTGTATAAGAGTCGAGCGTAGGTGCGTCTTTACTAATGTACATACTTCAATATGCGATGTAAAGCAACGTTAGGCGCGGTTAGTAGTTGGATGGGTGACCGTTCCAACGAAGATCGTCTCCTCGCCTCACATATCTTCCAGCGGCTTGTATATCAGTGTATGCGCTGAAGCTATACAACCTTAGGCGAGGGTTGTATAGGGGATATACCATCCTTCGGAGGGGATGTAAAGCCGTCGGTCCCTTATCTATTAAATGATAGGCAAGTAAAACATCCCTACTCTTCTTAAGGGAAGAGGTTCGGCAAAATTCCTGGTTGGGTTAGCTCGTCTACAGGCGTCGGTGTTAGGCCTTAATAACGAAAATAGGCCGACGTTAAATAAATGTATTTAAAAAAAATGTCATGTGTCCTCTTTTAAAATCTTCTACTCATAAGGAAGCGGTCTCTTGTCAAAATACGTAATAAAACAATCACTCGTTTATTAAACGCACCATAAATCTGTATCATCCGCTTTTAATATACGTGAATGAAACTAAAATCTCTTTTAAGAAAATGAGGTCATGATATATTAATTTGACAAAAATTCTGAGGCGACGTATACAGAATACCTAAGTCAACGCCAACAATAGTGGGATCGATCTGACACGAAGAAAAGCCCCGAAACGGCAGTGTTTTTTTGAATTTTCTTTTGTGTATATTATGTAGCCGGACTTCCCCTATCATCTGGTCATGTTTGCGGGCGCGAGGGGGGTAGTGGAGGGGGAAATTTACATGTAAAGATATGGGAAAATCGTTTTTTCTCACATAACTCGCTTAGTTTCATTCAGTTCGAAAAAGTGTAAAAGGATAAAATAAATAGCTCGCAAATGCGCGTAAACTGAACTTTGACCCGTCAAAATCGGACTAATGGTTCTCGAGATATTGCGATTTGAAAGTACGGATTTGTATATGGATTTTTGCTGCAGCGGGAATGTAAGGTGCTGTCCAAATTTCAAGTTGCTAGGTTGATTAGGGGGAGGGGGAGGGAAAAACGTAAATGAAATTAAAAGTGCTGTAACTTCCGCAAATCGCGCAGCAAACGTGAGATTGCGTACTAATGTGCCTACTTTGACTTTTTATCTTTTTTTTATTTTCGCCACAAATAACAAAATGCCGGCGAAAAACCCGTTTTTTTTAAGTCATATTTCGGTAGGAAGGAAAGGGGTGGAATAAATAATTTTTTCGCCATTGGATGCGGAATTTTTTCTCTTTGATTTGAGCTCGGCCGGATTGCCATCGGATGATTAAGAAGTGAGGGAAGGGAGCGCAAAGTTTTTAACCAATAGAAGGGCAAAAGACTTTGGGCCGGGCTCATTTTCAACAGCAGTCAATTGTCTTTCAGATTTTTTTTACTCCGAAGTTTCAACTGCATTAGGGCCTGCACGGGCGCGTGATACATTTATAAAAACGATAGCGGCTGTTCAGCAGCCGTGCAGTGAGATGCCGGGAGAGGAGCCTAGCGCTCTCGCCACTCCTACTCTCTCGCTAATACACGTCCAGCTTCGCTCGTCAGTGTGTCCCGGGTGAGCGGGAACTTCCAGGAAACTTATTTTTGAATAGGTCGATTAGATCTCGCTCGATTCTTGACGGATTTACTTCGTTTTTCTTTTTCGCTACATGTGACTGGAATGTTACCAATGCGTGGTCATTTCAAATGTACGTCGTGTTATTTTATCCTCATTATAAATAATAAACACAATCATTAAACAAGCAATATTCAAATGAGAATAATTAAATCCTCTTTATTGCACAAAAATAAACGTAACTACTTTTCCAGGAATCCAATTTCTTGTGGATCCTGCTACTTTACAGCCTGCTTATTTTACATTTATTTACAATACAAGTAACAACAATCCAATTGGTTTTCTGCACCCCTATAAGACATAATTTGCAATATTTCTTGATTACGTTCACTTGAACCAGAGATATTTGCGAAATGTCATGAAAAAAGCTAATTTTCAAATAAAATTGTTAATAAAAATATATTCTCGACCGATTTCTTTCTGCAAGACTTACGAACTGTGAACTAACTTTACACCAAACACGTCTAAGGCAGTTCCCCAACAAAAGTTGCTTTGCCTTCACTATATTTGTGAGATAAATTATTATTTTTGAGAGAACAAGGCGGCGCAAATTTATGAAATGACAATTAATTAAGGCGTGATTAAATTCAGGAGTCGGCAACCACATAAATTTGACAGCAAACATTCTAATTAACCATTGAGGGGTCTTGCTAAGATATGCAAATCCTTCGTTAACCTGATTTTGGAATTAGGCCACCGTCTCCAGTAAATATTTTGAAACGTCTTGAGTTACACGTATTATACAGTGTGAATTTTGTAATCAAACAAAAAATCGATAAAACAATTATCCGAAATATAGTTCTTCTTTTTATCGATCTCTCAAGGCAACACGACTAAAATAGTGTTAAGCGAGTTAAAGTTAAAGGATTAATGCAAAAAAATATATTTTATGTAACAATAGAACCTACAAATTGATAATGTACAACATAATGATAATCACTTAATTTTGAAACATACTCTCGATGCTATTCAAACAGGAGCTGTTGCTAGTGGCAGTGAAGATTCTGTGAATGTCTAAAAGCTAAATAACTCCCATCTATAATAAATATGACTATAATGAACCGTCTATAGTTTCCGACCTATTTCAATCACATCAGTTATTGAAAAAATATTTGAACTAGTTCTTAAAAATCGAATATTAGACTATTTTGAAAAGAATAAATATATTAGCAAATCCAATTTGGTGTTCCTCAAGGATCGGTTTTAGGACCTGTTCTATTTATTATTTATGTCAACGATCTCTTCACAAATATTGATGATACTATTCTTCCAGTTGCCAATGCTGATGATACAACTTTGATATTTAAAAGAAAATTTTCAAATGAAATAATAAATGATACTGAACTTTCTGAAAATCTATTACAAAAATGTATTCAGTTTGAACTTGGATAAGGCTAAACGCTTGACTTTGCAGTGGTATCTTCTAATGTTGCAAATAACCTGTATCCTGTGAAGTCATCAGGGGTCCTTCTTGATAACTCTTTAACTTTTGCAGATCATAGGTACTAATAAACTGTATAATCGATTATCAACTCTAATAATTCTTCTTAGGCAATTACAAGATGGGCTCAGTGTTAATTATTTAAAGATTTCTTATTTTTCTAGTTTTCCTAGTTTATTAAAACTTACTAAAAATCACTTAAATAAAACGCTTTTATTACTAGTTAGAATATACATGCTCATCGGGTCTTCATATTACAGAAGAGAGTAATACGCATTTTAGCTAAAGCCAAGCCTACTGATTCTTGTAGATCTTTATTAAAAGACATGTGTATTATGAACCTACCTTCATGTTTTATTCATTACTGTTTGCTTTATGTTAAAGAGAGAAGTATGCTGGGTTCTATTCTAACTCTGGAGGATGTTCATGGTTATAATACCAGAGAGAGAAGAAGAGTTTATATCTAAGAAGTGTACGCTTGACAAAGACAAAAAAACCCTTTTTATATATATGCCTAGAAAATTATATAATACTTTGCCACGGGATTTACAAAAAGAAATATGAGTATAAAAAGTTTTAAAAAAATATTAGGACATTATTACTTTAACATTGTTTTTATCGTAATGAAAAATATTTTTAGTATTGCAATTCATTAGCTACCTGACCTCTAGCCTACCCAGATTTTTGCTATGTCTGTTATAGATTTGTGTCTGATTTACTTATGTATGTTATTTACTTAATTGTTTTTATTGTCAAATATGTAAAGATAATGTCCATCGACCCAAATATTAAATTAATTGTAATCCGTAATTGCTGAAACCCTAAACAACCGACTCGGCAAATTCAATAATACAATTAATAAATACACATTAGAAAAAACGCGGAGTCGATCGTTTAGAGGAAGGTCGATGGACGTTCGGTGAAAAGACGTAATTCAGAAGATATCGGGAAAAAAGAAGTATAAGGGTCCTGTGAAAGAAAGTGAGTGGGAAGCTGCAGGCTGCAGGAAACTGTAAGAAAGGGAATTAGAGTATACAGACAAAGAGATAAAATGTAAGTAGTTGCACTTTATATAAAATCAAATTGTTATATTCTCGCAAACTGTGTGTTTGATTTATTGTTGCGTGAGCGAGCGGAATCTACCAGTGTCACATCTACCACGTCCCCCAAAGTCAATTTTTACAGTTCTGATGTCCTTCAAAAGGGCTGAGCGTGACATATTTGATGGAAGCGCCGGGCAATTTGTGGTCCTTGGAGAACGTTTCCACTTCTATGGACATTTTTTCACTAACAAAGTTCTCCGTTAAGTCTTTACCAACCTAGTTAGTAGGTAACCACTAAAACGTTGAACTATCTTGCTCCAGTTGTCCTTGGGTGGGTTGTCCACTTGGGTAGGCGCCACGGAGATTATTACAAACATAGTGTCTTGGGACCTGACCTCATTCGGCATAGCAAAATTAAGCACTTTCTTCAACAACTCGGGATCTCTGGCAGCACCCATCCTTCTACTCGTGCAGGTCTGTGGACCTGGACAACTGCAATAATGGGCCGTACTCTTCTTTACCTCCAGCGCTCAGCACAGTCTTTTAGCCGGCACTTCGTAAATCTGCCGGAAGGTTCTATTTCGACTTAATATGGCCTGTAAACTACTTCTCTGGCTTCTTTGATTGTATCATCTAACCAAACAAGCTTTCGTTGTATAGACTTCTTGCAAAATGGCCACGACAATATTAAAGAAGCGTAAATTTGTTGGATACGGTGTTTTTAAAGCCGAGTTAAATGAGTTTGTAACGCGGGAGTTATCAGAAGATGGGTATTCCGGTGTGGAAGTTCGCGTTACCCCAACACGACACACGACACATTATGGCCACGAGGACTGATAGAGTTTTAGGAGAGAAAAATAGAAGGATCAAGGAGTTGACGTCCGTTGTTCAAAAAAGATTTAATTTCCCCGAAAATTCCGTTGTGTTGTATGGTAGAAAGTAGCCAACCGAGGATTGTGTGCTATGGCTCAAGCAGAGTCTCTGAGATTTTAGACGAGCGGGAAGCACCCCTAAAATGAGTCCATAGTGACCATGGCAATTCCAATGCCTGAATCCAGTTTCTTCTTAAGTTTTCGAGCTCACAATACGAATCTAAGTTATGTTTTGTGAAAAATAAAAGAAAAAAAAATTCAATCTTTTTCACACTTAACTCGCTATATCTTCGTCAGTTTTAATTGTTTCATTTTGAAATTTGATGCACTCATTCCTCAAAGTATGAGATTGAAAATAAGATCTGACCGAAATTCCCACGACATTTATTCATTTTGTGACAAATTTTCAAAGTAGCGCTGCCAGGTTCTGCAATTTTTTAGATACCATTCCCAAATCAGTACGCACGGCAATCAGCGCGCTCCGAGCAAGCGCGTGCGTTAGGACTCGATGTCGAAGTTTGAACGCGCATATATTTTTTTTATTTAAATATGAAAGACTAAAACTTTCCACAAAACATCATGATGTATTATATTTTAATGTTGGATAATTAGTTATTTAAAATTAAAAACTTCCTCAATCAACTTTTGCGATAGCTTGTAAAAATTTGCAAACCCTGGCAGTGCAACTTTGAAAATTCGTCGCAAAATAAATAAACGTCGCGGAAATTTCGAACAAGTCTTATTTTTAAGCTTATACTTTGAGAAATAAATGCTTAAAATTTCAAAATGAAATAATTAAAACTGTCGGAGATATCACTAGATGAATGTGAAAAAGTATGAACATTTTTTTCTTTCATTTTTCACAAAAATACGATTTTATACATAGACCCCATAGGCCCCATTTTTTTGCAAAAAAAATATTAAATTCGTATCAGCGACTTCAAAAACATGAAAAAAAATGGATTCAGCCATTAGAACTGCGTGGTCACTTACTCCTATTTTTAAGAGACTTTCTGGGGGTGTCCCGCTCGCTTATTTAAATCGATCGGAGGACTGGCTGTTCGTAGAGCATGCTACGGTGTTATGAGGTACATTATGGAGTGTGGGGCTAATGGTTACGAAGTAGTAGTTTCTGGAAAACTAAGAGGACATAGAGCTAAATTCATGAAGTAGACGGATTGATGATTCATTCTGAAGACCCCTGTAATGACCATGTTGACACTGCAACTCCCCACGTACTCTTGAGGCAAGGAGTGTTGGGTATCAAAGTAAAAATTATATTGCCTTGGAATCCCACCGGCAAAACTTGGCCTAAGAAGCAACTTCCTGCAACGTTTCTGTCGTCGAACCTAAGGATGAAGTATTACCGTTCTTCCCGGCCAATGCACCACTAGCCTGGCAATTTTTCAAGGACAACTGAATATAGTTGAACGTTTTAGGGGTTACCTACTAACTAGATTGGTGAAGTGCTTAACGGAGAATTTTGCTAGTGAACAAATGTAAATAGAAGTGGAAACGTTCTTCCGGAAACACAAATTTCCCGGCGCCTCCACCAAATATGTCACGCCCAGCCCTTTTCAAGGACCTCAGAACTGTACAAATTGACTTTGGGACGTGACAGTGGTAGATTCCTCACGCAACAATAAATCAACACAGTTTGCGAGAATATAACAATTTAATTATATACAGGGTTACTGGTAATTCGATACATTCCTTTGGAGATGTGATGGGGCATGAGCTAAGGAGTAAATCTAGCCCTAACATACATTATGCAAAACTCAATAGTTTTTGAGATATTTCAATTTTTTTGTTTTTCTCAAAAAAGTAGATCTTGATGTCTTAAAAGTTAATTTCCGAAAAATCTACTTGACATTTTTAAATTTTTTTTTTACTGGATTACTTGTCCAATATTATAGATATCCGTTTGGAATGAAAAATATCCGGAAACATTTCGATCATATGAACATTTAAAATAAAAAGTTATACAAATTTTTTTTTTTAAATCAGTTATGAAATTTACCTATTAGGTTTTTTCAAAAAAATATTAATGTAGCACGCGTACAAATTATTATAAAAACTTCCTTATTTCAATAGCTATCTAACTAGGTAGAAATGTTTAATGTACCCTTGATTCTAATAAAAAATTAGTAAAGATAATGCTGGTGGCGGAATTTATTAAACGACTAATCGTTCATTTTCATTTAAGTCAGTCAGTCCTTGACTTTGACGTTTGTGCATATATGTCATTAACTGACATTCTTATCTCCGTGTCCCTTAAGTTTGTTGGTCTTGTTAAATTACTTATCGAAGATTTTGATTTTGCTCGTAGTTGTTGTTATTAGTTGTTGTTATTGTATTTTCTGTGCCATGGCCGCGTATGCCAACGCAGAATACGCTGATATCTTGTTTGTCTATGGATACTGTGGCGGCAACGCTGCTGAAGCTCGCCGAGAATATGGTCTTTGGTACCCTAACTGCCGCTTACCAAATGCACGTGTATTCAGTACGGCATATCGAAATATCGGTGAAACTGGCTCCGTGAAATGTAGAAGAAATGACGCTGGTGCTCCTCCCGTTTATGAACCAGATGATGAGGAATATTGAGATATTTTGAGGAAGACCCAACTATTTCAACTAATAAAGTCGCAAGACTAACCGGAGCGTCACAATGGAAAGTTTGGTCTACGATATGTAGAGTTGGATGTCATCCTTACCACTATACCCCTGTCCAAGGCTTGGAGGAAGGTGATCCTGGAAGGAGAGTGGAATTCTGCCGCTTTATGTTAAATTCAGATGCAGAAAGTGCAAATTTTTTAACAAGTATTTTATGGACGGACGAGTCGAAATTTAATCGCCAGGGTATAACAAATTTCCACAATCTACATTATTGGGCAGAGGAAAATCCCAAGTTAACACGTGAAACTAGTTTCCAAATGAAGTTTTCTATTAATGTGTGGTTGGGAGTCATTGGCCACTATTTAATAGGGCCACACTTTCTTCCTCAAAATTTAAACGGGGAAATCTATGAAAATTTTTTAAGAAATGATCTGGCGGTGATTTTAGAAGATGTTCCTCTTGCCGTCAGACAGCGAATGATGTTTCAGAACGACGGTTGTCCAGCACATTATCGGCTGACAGTACGACAGTTAGTTGATCAATGTTTCCCTAACCGTTGGATTGGAAGAGCGGGCCCAATACCTTGGCCAGCGCGAAGCCCTGACTTAACACCCCTTGATTATTACGTATGGGGTCATATGAAGGAGATGGTCTATGCCACACCAGTCAATACTATAGAAAACCCTAGACAAAGGATAGTCGATGCTGCCCAACACATAAGGCATAATCTGACAACCAGAGTAACAAGGACGGAAATAAGAAGACGCTGCCGTGTCTGTATACGGAATAGGGGCTCCCATTTTGAGCAAGACATATAAAAAATAAAGTACAACTTTGAAATTAATGAAGAGTTAAACTCTAGTTTTAAAATGTTTTTTACTGTTTATCTAAAAATAAAATTCGTACTACTTGTGTTATTTTTACTAGTATTTTCTTAGAACTATTAAGGGTACATTGAACATTTATACCTTGTTAGATAGCTATTGAAATAACGCAGTTTTTATAATAATTTATACGCGTGTTACGTTAATATTTTTTTGAAAAAACCTAATAGGTAAATTACATAGCTGATTTAAAAAAAATAATTTTTTAAAGTTTTTATTTCAGATGTTCACATGATCGAAATGTTTCCAGATATTTTTCATTCCAAACGGATATCTATAATATTGGACAAGTAATCCAGTAAAAAAAAAAATTAAAAATGTCAAATAGATTTTTCGAAAATTAACTTTTAGGACATTAAGATCTACTTTTTGAGAAAAACAAAAAAAATTAAATATCTCAAAAACTATTGAGTTTTGCATAATATATGTTAGGGCTAAATTTACTTCTTAGATCATGCCCCATCACATCTCCAAAGGAATGTATCGAATTACCAGTAACCCTGTATAAAGTGCAACTATTTATCTCTTCGTCTGTATACTCCAATTCCCTTTCTTACAGTTTCCTGCAGCCTGCAGCTCCCCACTCACTTTCTTTCAAAGGACCCTTACACTTCTTTTTTTTTTCGATGTCTCCTGAATTACGTCCTTTCACCGAACGTCCATCGACCTCCCTCTAAACGACCGACGCGTTTTTCCTAATGTGTATTTATTAATTGTATTATTGAACTTGCCGAGTGGGTTGTTTAGAGTTTTCAATTACGGATTACAGTTAATTTAATATTTGGGTCGATGGACATTAGCTTTACATATTTCACATTATTATATATACATCTTTTTTATAACTTAGTACGTTTGTATGCTACTTAATTTATTTTTATTTGTTTTGCTCTTTTGACGACTGTGTGAACATGAAAAATACATTCTATTCGATTATTCTTAGATTTAGAAAGAAACTCTCGAACCGAACTGAAGAATTCATAATCTATATCACCACTGAGCATCAATTTAGCCGCCTAACTAGCAATTTGATGTTTTGTAAAAGCTGAAAAAATGTTTATGGCACATTTTTTATAAAACAAGATTGTTGATATAAACATTTCTAAAACGTTTATACGACGCTTATGGACGCAAAATGGCCACAGTTTATAAAACAATGTAGTTTTTAATTTATTTTATTATGTCTCTCACAGGTGTTATAAAATAATTGTGTAAACGTTTGCATAGAATTTTAAAAAATGGTAGACGATAATTATAAAATAGTTTTATAGCAAACAGTTATAAAATTTAAACCTGTTTTTGTAATATATCAATTATGAAATTTTATAAGCATTGGGTTATTATCAGCATTGCTACTTTTTTGTTATGTGCAGCAACAACAACACAGGTTATTTATTTTTTAAATGTTTTTGCAGGCAATAATAATTCTCAAAATAGTTTTAAAATATTACAAAGATCCTATGTGGCGACGTAACTAACAACATGTTTAGTGAAACATGAGATAAAAGTTAACTGATTAAGCTTCGTTTCGCCAACAGCAAAGCGATTTTGGACTGCGAAGAAAATTTTTCTGTGAAATATGTGGTATACAGTGTGACCCATTTCAAATGGAAACCTCTCTGTAAAAAATGTATTTATAATCCTATGTTAACGCTTTCTTTTTAAATGATAAACCATCGAAAACTCCACTTTGACGAAAATTTAGAGATAAATTTCAATTTCCAAAGCCTTCTATGATTTATTTTCAATGTCGAAAATGGATAAATTTGATTAGCGATTTCTTTATTGAAATTTTAACTACATCAGTGGAAAAAATATAGTTGCTCCGAAAGAGCATCTTATAAAACACATATACAGCAACATGTTTTAATGTTTTACAAAAACTCTATTTGCAATACTTATAGAGCAATACATTCTGAAGCGCTTCTTAGTCGAGCTAAATAAACGGCAAATTTGTATCACAAGGATCTTTTATTCACTTGTTTATTAACAGTGGAAATAAATATAATAATTGTGTGTTTGTCTTTAATCCAATTATGTAATATTGTGTACCTACATATACAGTTTTAACTTGAGATGTGAGACATCCGTTGATGGGCGCATAAACACCTACCCATGTTTTATAAAAATGGTAACGAACATTTTATAGTCTTTAAAGACGATGTTTAGTTTATCAATTATTTTATAAATGTTTTATGACAGCAATGCGTGCTTCCTTTATATAACAATTGTTTAGCAGTTACAGCAGAATACAATATGTTCCCTGAAATATTATGTGTTATGAAAGATCCTAATAAAATTGTTTTATTATTGCTTAGCTAAACTTTTACAGAACAGTTTTATAGGCGTTCGTCAATTGGCCAATAAGTGCTGGGGGTCATTATTGTAAATCAATTTCGTTTCGTGAGCTAAAACATCTTATAATAATTGCTGTATAAACGTTTATAAAACAGAGAAAAACAAATTCTACAAAATGTTTTATAATTTAGCTGTAAGAACATTCTTAGCACTTATTTATATGATAATTTAGTTGTGAAGACTAAATAATCACTTTGGCAGTTTTAATAAAACAAAATAGCTTTTGCAGAACAGTAATGCAATAGTAATAAAATAAAATTATTCTATTATTTTAAACCCATAGAACAACTTTGTTAGTTGGGCGTGGTCTAAACCACCGGTTCTAAAATTACGTCTTATTGGAAGGTACGCATAAGCATTAATCAAAATAATCCATTTTGAAAAGGTAAACAAAGGTGATACATACCTGCTAGCGTGGGTCCAGAAACGTTTATTATCATAAAAAACATTATGTTTAACACCCACATTTTAACACACTATACCTATTAACTTTTAATATTGATTTTAATAAACCGTCACGAACATCGTTTTATTAGCTGCTTTTAATTTGGGCAAGTCCAACAAAAATATTATTCACGGAAAATACACACTGAATTGATAAAAACGTCACTTTACCGGATAAACAAAATAGAAAGCTTATTTACTCATAATCAAATTATATTTAAGTTTCGCCTAATGTTTTCTTTGGTGGGGTCCGCAAAAACATGTTTAAAATGCTCCAAGTATAAAATTGCCAGTGATAAAATTTACGAAAAGGATAATTTATTCATCTTTAGCAGGTTCTGCATTGTAATTTTTCATAGTAAGAATTCTTTTGTAATATTTTAGCTAATGAAATAAATAAATATAGGACGCATAGATATAAATAAATAAATGTTATTGCCTGCTTAAAGCAACTAGGATTATTTTTTGCCTGCTCACAGTTGTCGTAAAAATCTCAGATAATGTGGAGTTATGGTAAGCACATAAGGTATTTATTTATTCATGTCACATTGCCTAATGGACAATTGGTTGCGGATACAGGGTATAATTAGTTTTATGTCAGTAAAAAACAGATAAAAGATCACTGGGGTGGTTGATTTATTATAAATTACACACCCCTTATCCTTATTATTGCCTATAGAAAAAAAGTTTTAAATAAAAGTTGTGTGGATATGACTAAATTTTGTTCATTTCAAAAATATACAGGGTATCCCATTGTTAATAAAATATTATTTTTTATATCCCCTGAAATCTGCACACCACTGTACTTTTGATAGCATTTTAACAAAATTGTTGCCCAATGGTGAAGTAAATATAGATTTGTAGAGAAAATTTTACATGGAGCAACGAGATATAGAAAAATAAGTTTGTTTTGGTGGAACTAAGAACGCACTGAGTTTTCTGCTTCATGTAGGTGGGGAACCCTTTTTGCGGAAAAGGGGTGAATTGGTCATTTTTAAGGGTGGTTTTTCAGTTTTAATGTATTTTGGACCCTTTAAAATGCTAGTTAAGTAACTAGAACCTACCTACTCTTTTATTGTAGATGTTCAAGGAACGTCCAGTTCAAATTTCGTGAAAATCGGTTTACCGTCTCCCACGTTATAATAATAATAATAATGATGGGGGTTTATGAGGTTAAATAATTAAATAAAGAAACAAGTTATTCCTTATACCTTAAGAGAAAAACAACAATGCAGCTACGGACACGTGTTTCGGAGTTATTGCTCCTCATCAGCGTAGCGTAGCTTAGAGAATATATCTTATAAATCGAACAAAACTAACAAAGGTCGGAAAGTACAGTGCACAGTACTCGATTTGTACTTTCATACTTCATGTGCCACATTTAGGGCCTCAAATGAGAGTAATCAGTACGACGAGCTCTATGTGTACTGCTCTATTTCCACCTGGCAAACACTTAGTAAAATATGGGGGTTTACGCTACAATAATTTACATAATTATAGATAAAGGAAAAAGAAAGGCTAAACAAATGAATAGATACAAAAGAGTTAAATGATATCATATCAAAATATGTATACAGTTGCCCTGTATTTATGAAGTTTTCTATAAATTTTTCTGGTAAGCATAGTAGCCAGTTTTTGATGTTTTCTCTTTGTTTTTTATTATTGGTGTTTCTTAGGTGATCTGGCATTAGATTATACAGTCTTGGACCTAGATAATATGTTGAACTTTTTGTGAATATTGATTTCTTAACCCTAGGTATGATTACATTACATTAGTTCTTGTTCTTGTATTATAAAAGTGATTTTTTTAGATAATTTTTGTTTCTGATTTCATAATTTAATATTTGTTTGCAATAAATTTGCCTGATATTGAGAATTTTACATTTTTGAAATAGGCATCTACTTGGATATCTGAGATCTTTTTTGAACATAATTTTAATTATTCTCTTCTGTGCCCGTATTAATGGGGCTAGATATGTTTGGTACAACCCTCCCCAGGCTGTAATACCATACTGTATGATAGACTCTACTAGACCATAGTACATTATGAGTAGCTGATGTTCTTTGAGGATATTGCTCGCTTGTCTAAACGTGTAAAACAAATGTCTCATTTTTTTGCATATATTTTCAATTTGAAGGTCCCATTTCCGGTGTGAGTCAAGAATGATCCCTAGGTATTTTATGTGAACAGCCTGGTCAATTTCTATGTCAGTGTTTTGTATTTTTATTTTTTTGTAAGCAGGTAATAGATTTTTATATGACCAGAATGGCAGGTATTTAGTTTTAGCGGTGTTCATAGTGAGTAGATGTTGATCAAACCATTTTTTTATTATTTCGAGTAATTTGAATGATTTTTGGTAGACTTCTTCCCAAGTTTGTCCTTCTACAAAGATAGCAGTATCATCAGCAAATGAGATGATTGTACCATCGATGGGTAGTGTAAGTAGATCATTTAAGTATATTATAAATAGCAGGGGACCTAAGACCGTCCCTTGCGGCAATCCATAAGTGACGATTTGAGTCTCACTTTTAGTGTCGCCCAACCTTACACTTTGTGTTCTATTGGTTAGATAGCTTTTTAGAATGTTATATATTTGTCCCATAAATTCCAGTTTTTGCAATATTTGACTGTGACTTATAGTATCAAAGCCCTTCGCTAAGTCTATAAAAATGCCAAGCGAAGGTTTTTTATTGTCTATTGAGCTATAAACTTTCTCGATTAAATAGTTTATTGCATCCTCAGTAGATGTTTTCTCGCGGAAACCGAACTGTCTTTGGCATAATATATTAAATTTATTTACATATTTCAGAATTCTTGACTTTAAGGCTTTTTCAAAAATTTTTGGGAGGTTGGAAATTAAGGAAATTGGTCGATAGTTTTGTGTTTCAAGTTGTTTACCGCTTTTATATAAAGGAATTATTGCTGCTGAATATGCATATATGAATGAATATGTATATAAATATACTGAAAAATCGTAAAAAATTGAATTACGGCTAACTTGGCCAAAATTAAACCGAATTTGATGAAATTTTAGGCGAAAGTAACATATATAACAAAGGCCTGCCAAATTTTAACAAAAAATTTCCAATAATTTGGCCGCAATTCCATTTTGAGTCCAAATTTCACAAAATTTTCCAAACATTCCCCAATTTGCCCAAATGGTCGAACAATTTTTTTTTTTTAGCAAAATGAAGGTATTAGGTACTTTCACGTGATGTAACTAAAAAATTTCTGTTTTAAATTTAGCCGATTTTTTGTCATTTTTGGTATATATATATACGCGCGGCGATTTCCCGTAATTTTCGGTATTATACGTATGCGCGTACAAGTATACGTGTAATTATTCATAATAAAAATTATAATAGTAATAATAAAAAGTGATTGTGAGCAGGTTTTAAATATTTATATGAAAAAAGATAAGATATAATTTTTTTTTCGAAAATTCACTTGATTTTTATTAAACTTTTTACATAATATATTGATTATTATTTTACTTTATTCATGTTTTCTCATGTAGTTGTACAAGATGTGCTACTGCAATAAGCGGCTACTTCCGAATCGGTAACTGGAGTTTGGAATATTTCTTCACCCTCGTCATCGCTAAAGTCGTATACATCTCAGATATTCTCTGAAGTACCAAAATTGACAAGATTTTGGATGGCAGCAAGCAACAGATAATGAACTGATGCTGATACGGACTGATAAAGCTCCTCTTCCTAATGAATTACTCAATATAATTGCTTGTGATTGTAAGGTCGGTTGCAAAACTAAACGTTGCTGATGCAAAACCATTGGCGTCACATGCAGCAATTTATGCCACAACGGAAAAAATACTTTGTGTCAAAATGCAGATAATATTGTTGACAAAGCTGTGGTTGATGAAGAACCTGAGCAATTAGAAATTAGTCCTGATATTTATGATATTGAAGAATGATGATAATTATGAAGAAGACGTTTGTATACGATTTTAGCGATTATGGGGGTGAAGAAATATTCCAAGCTCCAGTTACCGATTCAGAAGTAGACTCTTCTTGTAGTAGCACATCTAGTACAATTACTAGAAAAAGAGAAAAAAATTCTATCGCCTTATTTTGGCCTATTTTTACTCCCCTACAACCATTTGGGTGATATTCAGCAATTTTTTAAAGAAAAGTTAAAAACCCTTAACGAAAACAAAGATGGCGTCGTAATTCAAGATGGCGGGTCTGAAAATCAGTAACCCCCCCCCCCATAAATTGTTTGTACTGAGGGTACATAAGAAGTATGAAAAATCTGCCGGTTTAATCCAGCAGGTCACAAAATGTTCGCTAAGCCACCCCACTACACCGAGTAGTTACATTTATATTTACTAAGATGTCTGTTCGTCTATAATTACATTATATTTCAATAATCAACATCGCAAGATATTGACCCACGGCAGACAAAGAGGAGAAAGCTACGCTTGGGGTGTTTACTAAAGGGTGTAAACATGTAAAGTCTATACGAACTTAATTGAGACAGCTCGGAATTAAACAATATTACGAAGTATTATCAATACACTAGCACTTCGCATTGAAACAAATAAAAGAATTGTACATATTTTTATTGACCACTTGTCGTCGACAGTCAACGTATACTTGAACCGTCTGCCACGTAAACATGTGGACGGAACTAGAAGCCTAGCGCGTTTGATTTGCTACCTTCAAATTTTAGGTCTGAATTTCTGTCGTATTATTTATACGAGGCAGTACGGTGTAGTCAGGAAGCGTTATACATTCTTTTTTCTAGTGAAAATTTGAAAAATTTATTTGTTTAATTAGTATCATTAATATTTTACTGTACAATTAGTTGTTTAATATGGCATTTTGGTTTGGAGACATTTCGATACTAGTGACAACGAAATTGGCAATGCTACTGCTGATTTAGAGCTTATACAAGCGGAATTTGTAAATATTTTTTGAATAACTATTCGTGAAGATGAAAACAGTAGTTCCTCAGATAACCAAATTGTGAAGAGAATTTGTGAACCAACCAAACTTGGCCGTTCTACAATTTATAGGGTTATATACACTGAGATGGTAAACGTTTACCGATAATAACAAAGTAGGTAACTTGCTGTTTTGGTAACCAGTGGTAGATAGATAGATAGAGCAACTGGTTATTTGGTCTTTACCACCGCGACCTTTTCAGGTCTAGTGTGGTGCTAGTAGAATACATTCCTTATAGTACCTCATCCAGCTTTGTCCTTTGTACCAGACTTCGCAGCTTTGATAAGGGCCCTTTTGTGTAGTTGTTCGCCTTTGGTTTCTTCTCCGAGTACTTAGAATCTCAGTCTCTCTAGGCCTTCACAGTGGCACAATACAATTGGGGTTTGCTTTCCCTCTTGACACAATCTGCATGTCCTCTGCCAGGCCCATTAGACTCATGTGTTTATTGAGCCGGCAGTGCCCAGTTAGAAGCCCCATTATTATTCTGGCCTTCCTATTCTGGCTTAGTAGATCTTTCGTGAACTTGGCCCATCGTTCTTTAATGAACTCTTTGGCGTCTCTATCTTGGGAGGTTCCTCCACCATTCCAGAGATTTATTTTGCACCCATTCACGCTACAGAAGGGCTCCGGTCCTATTTGGGCTATGAGTGCGCCTTCTTTGGCCAATTCATATGCCTTTTCGGTTCATCTGTGTCCCTTGTGTTCTAGTAACCAAGCTAGGGTTACTCTATTCTGACTTCCCAGCTGTATACGGCCGTCAAGCAGTCCCACACTAAACTTGAATTGATTTGCATGGAACTGATTGCTATTATTGCCGCTTGGCTGTCAGAGAAAATGATAATCAACCGGTTAACAGTCCCTTGTCCTATTATCTTCCTTACGCAACAGTATATGGCTATCACCTCAGCCAGTGCTCCCTGTCAGATATGATAGTCTGAAAGTTCTTACGGAAGTTATACCTTGGTACTATTACGTCCGTGGGCATACCTAGAAAGGGATCTGCCTTTATCTCTGAGTATAACTTCTGGTATTCCGTCTCGTGTTGCTGGCTAATTGGCGTTTGGCCTTGCATTAACTTGTGCATCACTGATTAAGCTTCGCCTTGTAAGAATATGTGTAATGGTGTAAAGTTCAAGAGAACCTCAAGTGCTGTCGTAGGAGCAGTTTTTATGGCCCATACGGAAGCAAGCCTTTGTACGCCATTTAACTGCCTTATTGCTCCCGACTACACCGTCTTAGTCCACCATACCACTGATCCATAGATTGTCAAGGGTCTCACTACCCTGGTGTATAACCACAAGTTCATTTTGGGGTTTAGCCCTTAGTTTTTCCCACACATTTTCCTACATCTTCCCAGAGCGATTGTGCTTTCTGTGTGACCTTTTGGATGTGGGAATTCTATGTTAATTTTTGGTCAAAGAAGACTCCTAAATATTTTTGCCTCACAGGCAAATGGAATTTCCACTCCGTTGAGCGTTGGAAGCTTTAGACCTTCCAATGCCCTTCTGTGGTTTTGTGGGGATTTATAGATTCCTTCCTTACAACACCATTTGTCAATAACATTTAGGGCTCTTTAAGAATGCTCCGTTACTATTGCTAGATCATTAGGCAACAGAAGCCTTCTATGGACAGTTTCCGGAGGAGTTCATCCACCAGGGTTGCCCATAGTAGTGGAGATAGTACTCTTCCTTGGTGGCAGCCTGTGCTTACCTTCACCTCAATGGAGGCCTCGCCTAAATTGGATATTATAATCCTGCTGTTTAGGCTGGCTTTAATCCACCGGCAGATCACTATTGGGGCTCTTCTGTTTGACAGTGCTCGTCGCATTATTAAACGCTCCTTCTATGTCTAGAAATGTTACTACGGCCATTTCCTTGTTATCTAAGGACTTTACTAGTCATCTGTTTAACTCATCCAGCGCAAGGTCTGTCGACCTCCCCGGCTGGTATGCATATTGACGTTCACTCAGAGGACTTTCCCTTAGTAATCCATCCCTAATGTACCTATTTAACAGTCTGTCCATTTCTTTAAGCAGAAAAGAGGATAGGCTAATAGGCCTATATGACTTGGGCGTTTGGTCCGATAATCTACTTATTTTTGGTAGGTAGATGGCTCTCACCTTTCGCCATATGTTTGGTATGTATCTCCAGGCCAAACGAGCCCTGAATATTTCACATAAGTAAGGTATTAGTACCTCTAGCCCTGGAGCAAGATTGGATATATTCCGTCCATCCCAGGAAATTTGAGGGACCTCAATAATTGCCTATCTGATTTTGTTGTTTTATAACCTCGGTGGCCAGCCTCCAGTCCGCAAGTTTGGGCCGTTCTGGCCTTTGGTCTGGATGATGCCTATCCTCTAGGTCTGTTGTTATCAGTGAGCCCGGAAAGTGTGCCTCCATGAGCAATTTGATACTTTTCGCCATTGTTTCCGGATAGGTTTCATCTCTCTCTTCTTTTGATAAAACCTACTTCATTTATAGTACAACCGTCCTTGGCCAGGACTCTAGGGATTCTGGAAGCTGCAGGGCCACCACTGACCTCTTCGCAGTGGTAACAAAGAACAATTATTGAGGGTGAATTATTAGGAAGTGAAACAGGATCCGCATGAAACCTTGCTAAATTGGGAATTGCAGGCCTACCCAACAGTGGTTTTATCCAAATAAATGAATAAAAGACCCATTGTTACGCGAATTCAATTAAAATCGCATTAACGAAAATATCGAAGAATGATGTTACTAATCCAGAACCCTGGAGTATACCTGAAGTATATTCAAATTTAGCAGACCGTAAATCTAGGCGCACTTTTTACCGTCAAATTGTAAAGCAATTTTGGTTGAAAAAGATCTGCCTATCGGTCTATTTTTAGCCTAAGAGCTAGACCAACAATAATCCAATGCTCCACACTATATTTTTTAACTTTTGCAGTTTAAATGCAACATGCTGCTCAAAATCAATTAGCTGATTTCATTATTTATCAACTAGAATGTACAAACAGCTAGATGATAATATATGGAGTGCTAAAAGACGCCAGTAATAAAACGCAAAATTGTTTAATTACAATTGTTTTTCAATGGCATATGTGTTTATAAATCATTCCGTTCTATTTACGTTGAAACAAGAGTTCCGTTATTCAGAGTATTTTTGTTAGATTTTATTGAAGTACATGTGGGTTTTCAGAAAACTGACGCGAACTTAGCTTGAGAACTGTTGTTAATTGAGATGTAAGTATCGCTAGGCTTGTCACTTGGAAGTTTTATTTCGAGAACGGAATATGCAAAGTAGCTAATAAAAACATAAAAATATATTGCTTAATACAGGGTGTCTCACCGGGAATTGAATCGATCGATATAGAGAAAAGTACGCATCAGAAAATTTTGAAAATTTAGATAATTACTAATGTCGGTATGGCCAATCCAACTAAAATAATTACAAGCATCTGGCACGTCCGCTTATACCGGAAGTCGAGACCAACTTGCTTATTTCAAATGGAACACCCTATATATTTTAGGGTTTTCGAAAAGAGCATAAAATTCTGAGTCAAAAATATGTAGCATATCCTATGCCTAAACCTAGCCGCTTCAGAGATATTCATCGTATGAAGGCCACTTGGAGCTCATTTTACAAATAATTGAATTCTTTTCAAAAAACCTTTAGTGTCATTATTTTCTAAAGCCAATCAAAAAATAGCTATTTGTCTAAATGCACTTGAAAATGACAATATTTCATGTTTTTCCCTGTTATCTCCATTTACTCGTTATCAAAACGATTTTGTACATACCCCAACATATTCAAAACTTGATTCTCTTTAACTTTCATTAGATACACTATATGCGTACGCTCTATCGTTTTCGAGTTTTTACCGATTTTATCATGAAACAAGTGTTCTGATATTTATAAAGATATTTAAAAATTCATATCTCTGCCAATATTGATCGAATGGAAATGAAATTGTTCGTAATCGAATTCTCCACAACGCGCGCGTTCCCGTTGCATCGCAAAATTGTCAAAATTTCAAAAAAAGCTATCTCAACTCCAATAGGTCGGACGAAGTTAAACAAAAAATGAAATTGTGCAGATTTTTGTTGCCTACAATTTTCATGTGTTTCATGTATGTTTTATACGCACTAAATCCTATTGAACAAGGTCTTTTAATAAATGATTTATTTGTCCTAGTGGGAATCGACCGAGTAAACGGCAAACAGCATTTCATAATTGCATTAATGGAGCAGGGCATCTGTCAAATTTCCCATACAACTTATTTTTACGCGATTTCCTGTCACCTTGAGCGTAGAATGTTGCGAAGAAAATTCAATTTCTACTAGCGCACTAAAGCACTTATTTATTAGTGTTCGGTTATTTCTCTAAACAATTCACTTTAATTTTCATTCAGGCATGTAATAAATGTGACAGGTTTATTTTCTAAGATTAATTAAAAGAAAAATATAATAAAAACCATTCTATTTTTCAAGACACAATTTTTATCTTAACTATATTTTTATTACTTCGTAGTGGATTGATGAAACAGCGACAAAACGTTTTACTTCTTCCTGAGAAATTTAAAAATATACACTTACAGAAAAAAATTCTTATTAAAAAATTTCAATAATTGTTAAAAATATGTTCGCAAATTTCCATAACATATTCTAGGCGAATTTCTTCAAAAAGACACCTTATTTCATTTTTCACTTTCATTTCACATACAAAATATACACAAGAAAGATATGAACTACATAAAATACATACAGGAAATATGAGAAAATAGATTCGATATTAATAAAGGTCCACTATCTGATGTTATCCACCAAGGATAAATTTAATCAGGGGGGTGCATAAAATTGGAAAGGGGGGGACTTACTTCTCCCCCCAATTTTTTTAACGTGAACTTTTTGTGATTGTCTCATCGAAATATGATACCTGGCTTATAAATACACAAAAAAGGTTATCTTGTTGTAACGCCGTAGTAATTTTCTCATCGAGAAGTTATTGAAAATACAAGAACAAATAAATGGTATAATCAAAACAATAAATAAATTCCAAAATAAGAACTCATGCCCTAATTAACATGAATTCTTCCCATAAAAGGGAGGTGCCCTTCTTGAGTATACGCCTGAAAGACGAAGTCACTTGACGAATTCCTATATAAGAAAGCGACGAAAAATTTAATAGCCTTTATCGGCCGTCAGACCTACGAATTGATCAGCGAATAAAAAAAGCTCAGTCCATATATAACTAAATACACGTATTTATGTTGAATACTGCTCTATTCAAGTCTAGACAATAAAAATCAAGGAGATGGAAAGGGTAAAGGGTAGAGATCCTTTACATAGCCAACTTTGGATATTACTCGGTTGTAACTTGAGCTCTTCTCTTATAACTTTTATATTATATAGAGATGATCCGAGTTGGCACCCGAAAACTCGCAAGAAAGCTGATAACTTTATGAGATGTGATTTCGTCTTGAAACAGTAGACATAAATAGAATGTACTATGGTGCGTGATAGCTTTCAGAGCTTTATATTTTTCATTCGTTTATGGATAGAACTATGAATGTAAAGAATAAAAACACATTCCAGCAAGTGAAGAGACTTTCATATTCTTTGATATCTCTGACTACTAAAAAAAAAAGGCCTAAACTTACTTGCGCGGTACGACATAATTTTCCGAACGGGATGCTTAAAAAACATATTTCTAAGCCACGCTCAGGTCACATAATCTATCGAAAACGTAAAGTTAAGAACCATAGCTATCAACCAAAGTATATTATTTTTATTTGACGTGCATGCTTCTATTTGCACTATGAAAACTAAAATAAACTATAGACCGTATATAACTTTTACCATAAAACAGAAGGAAAAAGCACACAAAAAACTATTTGAATAAAACCGATACTAACAGAGAATATTATGTTGCATTAAGAAATTATGTTAAGGAAGCTATAGCGCGAGAAAAAAAAGCATTTATGCAACACGAATTAAATATACACAAACATAATTTTAAAAATTTTTAGAAAACTTTATCAAATTGGGCAACATGCACCAAATCAATTAGGGATAATATTCTACCAGAAGAATTATCAAATGCAGACGATATCAATAATTATTTTCGAAATGTAGCAGGGAATATTTGTATTAACATGAATTTTTTGTCATACTATGATAATGAAGTAAATGACACTGTTTTCTCGTTTGAAGAAATATCGAATGAAGATATCTATAAAACTGTTTAAAATAAGAAGCTATTGGTTGCAATGATATTAAATTAAAAAGAATAATAGTAATATTACCATATTGAATTAATACCTAGAGTAATATTTTTAATGATTTTTTAAAAACTGTATGGAAATCTGTAAAAGTAATTCCCTACAAAAAGTCTCGCTACCAGCAACTGTGAATGACTTGCGACCCATCTCAATCCTACAAACATTTTCAAAATTATTTGAGAAAATAACCTCCATACAAATACAAGATTATTTGGATACAAACAAAGTATTACCAAGTATTCAATCTGGATTTCGACAAAAAACATGGTACAAGAACTGCACTTTTAAAGATTATTGATGATATATCCTTAGAATTGGATAAATCTATCTATCATGATAGTCTTGGATCAAAGTAAAGCATTCGATTGGTAGATAGTGATCTATTAATTTCCAAAATGAAAAATATGGGTTTCGATAATGCAACATTAATTTGGTTTAATAGCCATTTGAAAGATCGTACACAAAAAGTTGCTATAAATGATAATTATTCACAAATTGGCACGTTTAAAAATGATGTACCTCAAGGTAGCACTGTATGTATACTTTCGACTTAATATACTCCATTTCATATTGTCATATTCTTCTATTCGCAGATGATATTCAACTTTATAGATCGTGTCTATTATCAAAAACCCAAGACGTCATCAATCACGTTAAGTGTAGGCAATGATAGACAAAGAAATGTAGTATTCCACATGAGGAACAATCCAAGCCAGTTCCTAATATATCCAGTAGATGACACCATGCGTACTAGGTTTAATGTCATTCTCAATTTGTATCATATATGATACAAATTGAAAATTACCTTAAACAACGATTTAAAAGTTATGTTAACTTTTAAATTGTTTAAATTTCCCGATTTCTGAGATTTCTCTTATTCGTAGAAATGAGCCAAATTGATAAAAAGAATGAGGAACAATCCAAGCCAGTTTCTAATATATCCAATAGATGACGCCATGCATACTCATACTCCGTTTAATTTCATTCTCATAGTTTAAATTTCTCGATTTCCCAGAGTTTCTCAATCTCTCAAATTGATAAAAAGAATTACGGTAGTTGGTCATTAAATCGTTTAAAAGCGCAGCTGAGAAAAAGAAGTGCTAGAGTTCATTGAAAAAAAGCTGATTTAGTTGAAAGGTATATAATTACATTTATGAACTGTTGAATTTTTTCCTTATAAATCCTCTTTTATTCTAGATTGAAAAATTCCAATTCCACTGGGTATGATAACTTTTCAATCAAAATAATTAAACAATGTGCTCACAAAATAGCTAAGCCACTTTGTCACATAATAAATCAATGTTTTGTTGAAGGCAGCCTTCCAAGTTTGTTGAAAATCTCGAAAGTAATATGTGTACATAAAAAAGGAAATATAAAGGATTTGAGTAATTATCGTCCATATCTCTCTTGCCTGTTTTTTCAAAAATTTTCGAAAAATTATTAGCAAGTAGGATTATTAAATTTCTTGAGTTAACTGAAATTCTCTCATCGAACCAACATGGTTTTAGGAATGAACATTCCACAATTTCTGCACTAGTCAGTATTTTAGATTATACATATAAGAATGTAGATATGGGGAATAAGGTTATGGCAATGTTTATTGATCTATCTAAGGCATTTGATTGCGTAAATCATGATATTCTCTTAAAAAATATTGAATGCTATGGTTTACGTGGTCAGTGTAACTTACTGCTAAGGTCCTACTTATCGAGCAGATCCCAATTTGTCGATTACTATGGTGTAACTTCCAGCAAGTTAGATACTGATATTGGTGTTCCACAAGGCACTGTCTTGGGGCCGCTACTTTTCCTCTTGTATATCAATGATATAGATGAATCTATACCAATTTTTTATTGCGCATTTGCAGACGCTATTTCATTGATTGTAAGTGATACAACTATGGAGAGAAAGTCATCAAAACTCGAACAAAATCTAAATGGTATTGGTAATTATTTTAAAGACTCAAGGCTAATTATGAATCAAGATAAAACATTTTCGTTACAGTTTCATCCAATTGGATCCAACTATACCTCTAGTCCTCTCATTAAATTCAAAGGCAAATCCATTGAACAAGTTGAGAATTTTAAACTTCTAGGAATTTACATTGATATGTCGTTAAACTGGAAAAAACATGTAGATTTCATTTGTAAAAAATGGGCTAGTCTATGTTTTGCAGTAAAACGATTGTGTCAGATCGCCAGCTTAAATGTTGTAAAAACCTTTTTTTTTTTTTTTTTTTATATTACGTCGGCATATTTCCGCTACTGAGGCCTAACACCGACGCCTGTAGACGAGCTACCCCCAACCAGGAATTTTGCCGAACCTCTTCCCTTAAGAAGAGTAGGGATCTATTACTTGCCTAACATTTAATAGACAAGGGACCGACGGCTTTACATCTCCTCCGAAGGATGGTATATCTCCTATACAACCCTCGCCTAAGGTTGTATAGCTTCCGAGCATACACTGATATACAAGCCGCTGGAAGATGTGAGAGGCGAGGACGCGGTTTCCGTTGGAATGGTCACCCATCCAAGTACTAACCGCGCCTATCGTTGCTTTACATCGCATACCGAAGTATGTACATAGTAAAGACGCACCTACGCTCGCCCCTTGTAAAAACCTTTTATTATTCAAATTTTGAATCAACAATCAGATATGGTATTATTTGTTGGGACAACTCAACTACAGCGGATCGGGTATTTATTCTGCAGAAGAGAATCATTCGATTTATGTTTGGCCTTAAATACAGAGAATCCTATAAAAGTGCGCATATTAAGCAAAAAATTTTAACATTTCCCTGCTTGTACATTTTGGACATTTTAATTTTTGTCAAAACAAATATGTCAAAATTTTTGCCTCTGAATACATACCATGAATATCCTACTCGCCACGGCTCTAACCTTCAGTACAATATACATCGATTAGAAATGTTTAAGTCCAATCCGTACTATATGGATGCAGTTCTGTATAACAAATTAGGCAGTAATATTACAAATATAGTTGGTATTAATAAATTTAAATCAGCTGTTAGGCAATATCTTTTAAATAATGCATTCTATTCGGTTGAGGAATTTTTGGAATCAGAAAATCTATAAGTCATGTCTAATTTAATCTTATATATGTATTTATTTATTATAATCGTGTGGTGATATGTTCTTATACTCCTTTTGTGTTCTTTATATATGTACCATATTTTATTATTTATTCTTTTTAAACCTACTATATCAAATGTGTTGATCTCTTGGATTAATAAAGTTATTATTATTATTATTATTATTATTATTCTAGATTAATCAATCATGGCACTATTCTACTTGTACAGTTGAAGTAGACCACTTTGATACACAGCAACAAGTTTTCATTTTACATCATAATTAACTTTGTTTATTCAAAAACATATTTGTTCGTATTGACTTTGACGGACAAACAACCGAGTACAGCTGGTGTCCTCTGGCGGATAATATAAAAGCGAATATTCCCCATTATCATTACCTTAGGTGGAGTCGACAAAGAACTTGGGGTTGGTTTTAGATCAATCGTTAAATTTCAACCAACATGTGAACCATATAACGAAAACATCGTTCTTTAAATTAAAATCCTTATATCATCTAAAAAATGAACTAAATGAGCAGATCAAACTTCAGGTGGTAAAATCATTAGTTTTTCCCCACTATTGTAGTACAGTGTATTATTATTTCTTAACAAATTATAATCAACAAAAACGCAAAAAATCGAAAATGCCTGCATGAGATTTGTGTGTTGCATACCTTATAGAAACCATGTAATGCCATTTCTGTATAAATTAATAACGCACAATAATCCTCAATATTAATTTAATTTAATTAACAGAAAATCCGATGCACATGATGCCAATATTAGATATAACTCATATAGTACACCGTAACACCACACAAAAAGTTTGAGGGATCCTTTTCGTGTAGTATTCCTCATCTTGTAAATGAGGTGCAAACTGAATTAATTACATCTGTCTTTAACCAGTTCTAAATATAAAATAAAAGAAAATTTATTAACCTAGTTGATTGTAAGTAATAATTAGTAAGTATTCGAGTTTCAGTCTTATTATTGTATGCCACAGGTTTTTAACTGCTTTAACTTTTTAACTCTTTAACTCTGTAACTCTGTAACTCTGTAACTCTGTAACTCTTTAACTCTTTAACTCTTTAACTCTTTAACTCTTTAACTCTTTAACTCTTTAACTCTTTAACTCTTTAACTCTTTAACTCTTTAACTCTTTAACTCTTTAACTCTTTAACTCTTTAACTCTTTAACTCTTTAACTCTTTAACTCTTTAACTTTGTAAAATATTGTTATAAATACTCATTGCAATTAATCTAGTAGGTTATTGATTGTCATAAAAGACAGGGAAATAAGACGTTTAAGGGTTTTTATTACATGCATCGTTCAATTGGTCATTTAAGATGAGAAACCGCGGAATGCTAATAAAGTAGAGTGTGCCAATTGGAGATAGGGGTGAAAATGCAACCCTTTTAGCTTTTTAAATATAATTCGAAAACGAAGCAAAATTCAGGTATTCAGTTTCTGTGCGAAAAGTATCCAAAAAGTCAATTAAAAAAAAACAAAAAAAAACAATTTTTTTTGTTTTTTTTTTAATTCTTTGCCTATAACTTTTTTTGAGCAGATAGGAATAGGTAGAAAAAAAGTTGATGAAATTTCCTTTAAAATGATGGTTTCTTTCCATGAAAATTGACTAAGCTATAGTCGCTCAAATTTAGCCATTTGTCTCGATTTTTATCGCGTTTACCTTGATAATGTTTTAAATCTTATTTTTAATAACAAAATTGATTTTTACTCAATAAAATAATGTATTTCAAGTTAATTTGTTAATAATGAATAATTATTTTCACAAATTTATAAAACTGCGATGATTTTTTAAACAGAGTAACAATAAATTATTCTTAAATATAGCTTTTTTTATTTGCCATTTCTATGAAAAATTTGATTCTCTACAAAAAGTTTCCTATTAACTATACCTGAATTTTGCTTAATTTCCGAGTTATATTTAAAAAACTGCATTTTTCACCCCTATCTCCAATTTGCACCCTTTAATTCAATAGTATTCCGCGGTTTTCTCAGCTTAAATGACCAATTGAACGATGTATGCAATAAAAATGCTTGAACGTCTTACTTCCTACAGGGAGGGTGGAAGAACGGCACAACCGAACTCTCGCCATTTGTGTGTATTTCTTCTTTCTTCTGGCACAACAAACATTATTAGTATAGAATCTGATAGAAATGCTATAAAGCAGGCTAACACATGATTTAAATACATAATAAATTTTATGTGTTGAAGGTACAAAAATTGGTGATCTATAAACATTTTTATTGACGCTATAAAGACTGAATACGTATTTTGTCGGTATGGTTTTTATCGAGTTCGAATGTTGGAGATTTGACATGAAGTATTTAAACGTGTTTACCTATAAATGTAAAATAAATTTGAGCGTAGGGCGTTGTTTAAATAAATATTGATTTTTAAATTGGATCATTGCGAAATTTTACACAGGTTAATTATATGTTAAATGTGTGACATTATTATCCTGTGAAATCGGTATTTCAGCTTCAAAATAAATAAAGCAAATTCTATTACATATATTACATATACAGGGTGGATCATTAATAATAGGCCATAGTTCAGGGGTAGATTCTTGGGCCAAAATATGAGGATTTATCCTCTTCAGCCCCACGAAAAAAAAAAAGTTTTGTTTATTTTCTTTTGTTAATATGTTCATAATAATGTTACATAACTATTTATACTTTTGTTTTTTGAAAATTTTGTTTATTTAAAAAAAAACATCGTCCAGCTGGCTGGACAATGGGCTCCAATTTGGAATAAGGATACCATTAATTACAAAAAAAAAACATTTTATTTTCGTAATAAATATTTAATGAAATAAAAAAATCTTATTTAGGAAAACGAATCATACAAACATTGGCGTTGTGGCTGAATGCATAAAAATACTTCACAAGTACTACATTGGAACTACCTTCTGATGAGGACAACATTAACACCGATCTATTATCCATCCATTTGGTAACTGAAAGCCGTCCATCTTTTCTCACTATTTCTTGAAAACTACCTCTTCCATCTCTCATTAGATCTTTGTCAGAACGAAGTAGGTATTCTTTTGTTCTGATAGTTCCAACTGCGTGAATACCTTGATCTTCTAAATAATCAAGAAGAGGACAAGAAGTAAAATATCTGTCCATAAAAATAACACTTCCTGGAACTACATTTTGAGCCAGTCGTTTCACAACACTTCCTCCAATACCAAGTTCTGGTTCAGGCTTACCAGTTGGCCATGTGCTAGCACCTTGGTAAACAAAAAAATCTAGGACCAATCCCTGTGGAGTAGCCAAAACAAAATTCTTCAAGCCTACAGGATTTGGCTTATTTTTTACATCTCGTCCGAAAAATTGTTCATTTTCATCATCAGAGCTTAGGTCTACATCGCTTTCATCCCATATTCTCCTTAGTTCATCATCAGTCAATGGTTTCCTTATATACGAACGATTATCTGAAAAGCAAGAAAAAATAAAAAATTACTTCACTAAAACCGAGTGTCCAGCCGGCGGGACCACAAATAAAGATGGTTTTAGGCATGAAAAACGTCAATCACAAAGTAGCAAATACGTTAGCTAACTCTAAAGGACCTAAACCTTACTAATGTCAACAATTTACTTTTATTTTTGAACAAAAAACGGAAAAAAACATTACTTACTTTTGTTATTGCTTGAGCTCGCCATAACCTCACTATGCGTTTACAAAAGTCGGGCATCTAATGAGCACAATGTGGCGCTGACTGCCTGATCGCAAGTTATGTGAGGTCAGCCCGCTGTACAATCGGTTTCAAGCATCAAAAATGATGCATATTTTATATTAGAGCGAAAATAAAAAGTGTCCAGCCGGCTGGACCAAATATGCTTTAGTAAAATGTTGCTATGGAAAAAGATCAAAGTTCAAATTATTTGTTCGTTTTTTGCAATAACTCAACAGACTCTTGACTGATCTGATTCTAAGAAACAATAATTTATGTATTACATCACGTTAAATCATAGAGGGCGCCGCAGAATCTGTATCTGATGATGAATTTTTTCATATTTTTATTGACGAAACGTGGTACTTCTGATCAGAAAATCTGATGAGGACGTCATTTCCACGTATAAAAGGTACACTTGGTAGAACTTGATGACTCCAACCGTTTTCGAGGAAAGTGCCGTTAAACATTCCAATAAGTTTTTGAAAGACAAATTCAAATTTAAAGAAACAAAGTGTATTTATTGAAAAGTGTGCTTTGGTTACGTTCTAGTTCTGTCGTATACGTCATTTAATCATTTTATTTTGTTCTTGTGTTCCTCGAGCTAATTTCTTTAACTTCTTTATTTACAATGCCTAGACATAATAATTTTTCAAATAGGAAAATGAGGGATATGATATGTGTTTACGCACAAAATAATTTTAGTGGACGTGCTGCAACGAGGAGATACTCATTGCAATATCCAAATAGAATACAGCCAGCTCATAAGATTTTCTAAGATCTGTTTCGTCGTTTGGGAGAAACGGGTTCATTGCGCCATAAAAACGATGTAGGACGACCGAAACGATTACTCCAGATCAAGAATTAGAAATTTTAGTTCGTGTGGATGAAGATCCTCAAGTCAGCTCATATCGGTAAGCAGCGGCAACAGGGATGAGTAAACAATATGTCCTAAGAGTCTAAGGGCCGGTTTTATAACATCGGATTAAACTGCAGAGCACAGATTAAACTACAGATCTCATAAAAGTCTGTTTTATAATGTCAGTAATCTTTAGTTTGCAGTATAATTACGTCACATAAAGTTAAACTTCAAACGGTGGATGGGGATGGTTTAAACTCTGGATTATTAGATGTCGGAATGTTCATAACCTTATTAATAAAATTCGGTGTAATATTTGATGGAGGTATTCGAAATATGTGATTATTTACAATCTGATGATGACAGACAATTATTATTAATACGCTCAAAGTTCTGGAAATTTTAAAATCAGACCTATAGTTATAAGGAAGAATGTAATCAGAAAAATGTATAAGCTGTTTAGATTGGGCTAGTTATTATTTTATTGGAGCTAATTGAAAATTTATTATTACATCTGACAGAAAGGCAAAGATTTATGTTTGATCACCTCACACCTATATGCATATACAGGGTGTTGCATCATGAGAGGGACATAGCTTAATAGGAGATAGAGAACATCAGTGGTAACCGGAACCTCCCATAGAAATGTCTCATTGGGCCTTCATTACAAAGTTACAGGGTGTTAAATAATTTTTGGCCAAACATGTTTTTTGTCATAACTTTGACAGGGAATGAAATAACGGATTCATATTTGGTACGGCTAATGTACTAACGAGCCCCAAGAGGTACATGTATAAAAAAAAAATATCCAGGTCCGGACTCACTATAATTTTTGTTTCTTCTTTGCATCAATAAAACATCACCCTGTATATATTTTTTTGAAATTTCGATACGATATTCGAAAAGAGCAAGAAAAAACAAACAAAATGGCCTATTTCATTTTTTTGTTACACCTTCGTGGTTATTTAAATACGTTGTTAAATGTGCAAGAAAATGGATTACAGAACCCTATTAAATGAGAGGCACGTGAAATAAATAGTTTTATAACTAAAATTTGCAAAAATTCTATTGAGCCTAGGTGGTCTGGGTGAATCCTAATTCCGGCACGTTTTAAAGGTCCATTTTGGTAAAAAACTGTGGTAACTAATAAGTAATCGGGTATGAAATAACAAAATTTTTAATCAATCACAGTAGGCTTGTTCAATGTGACAGATAATAAAAAGAAATTTCCTAAACAGTTGAATAATTGTTTGTTAGTAATTTAATGTGTCAATAATCCGCATTTAATTAGTGAAAACTTGTGAAAATATTTTAACTATGCCAGTAAAATTTACAAACGTAGAATATGCTGACATAATATTCATCTATGGTTTCTGTAATGGAAATGGTAGGTCGGCGGAAAGAGAATATCGGCTGCGTTTTCCTGGTCGTCGATGCCCTAATCATAAAACCTTTAGTACGGTGTTCCAGTATGCAAGACAACACGGAAAGTTTCCTACTTCTGCAGTTGTGGAGCGTGTTTTACAACAAGGTGTGCAGGAACAAAACAATATTATAAACGTAGTTCAAGAAAACCCAAATATGAGCACTAGACGAATCAGTTTGGCAACTGGTATTCCTCATTGGCGAGTATGGAGAACCCTAAAAAGAGAACGTTACCATCCATATCATATCCAGCAGGTACAGCGTCTTCAATAAGGCGACGATATCCCCCACCTGGCATTTTGTCATTGGTTGTCTAACCATCGCCCAGTCATTTACAGAACCTTATTTACGGATGAGGCACAATTTACAAGGGATGGAGTAAACAATTCACGAAATAATCATAAATGGGCACAGGAAAACCCACATGCGGTACGCCAACGCCGTTCGCAACACAGGTTTTCTGTAAATGTTTGGGTCGGACTTGTGAATAGACATTTGATAGGGCCACATTTTTTTGAAGAAAGATTGAATGGTGAAATTTACTTTGATTTTCTTCAAAACATTTTACCGAATATGTTAGAAAATATCGGTATAAGAGGCATGTTGTTTCAGCATGATGGGGCCCCACCACATTTTAACCTTCAAGTAAGAGAACACTTAAACAATGTGTATCCTAATAGATGGATTGGACGCGGGGGTCCACATGAATGGCCACCAAGATCTCCTGATTGTAACCCTTGTGATTACTTTTTATGGGGCCACTTAAAAAACGAGGTTTATAGCATTGAAATTGAAAGTAGACAACATTTAATCCAGCGCATCGTTACAACCTGCGACGAAATACGGAATAATCCAGAAATGATACGTCGAGCAATTGGTGACCTTTCTAAACGCGCAAGAAAATACACAGAATGTGGGGGAGGACATTTTGAAAATTTACTTTAGTGTCAATTACGTTTTATTTTTAAACACATTTAGTTATTGTTTTGTTATTTATTGTTAATTGAATGGAAAATATTTTATTTATTTAGATTTTAGTTTGTTCTCTTTTCCAATTTTTATTAAGTATAAAATGTTGATGATTTTCTTGATCAAAGTAACTGGTTGCTTAGGCCTAAATGGTTTAAATTATCTGTCACTTTTATTCTTTGAACAAGCCTACTGTGATTGATTAAAAATTTTGTTATTTCATACCCGATTACTTATTAGGACCACAGTTTTTTACCAAAATTGACCTTTAAAACGTGCCGGAATTAGGATTCACCCAGACCACATAGGCTCAATAGAATTTTTGCAAATTTTAGTTATAAAACTATTTATTTCACGTGCCTCTCATTTAATAGGGTTCTGTAATCCATTTTCTTGCACATTTAACAACGTATTTAAATAACCACGAAGGTGTAACAAAAAAATGAAATAGGCCATTTTGTTTGTTTTTTCTTGCTCTTTTCGAATATCGTATCGAAATTTCAAAAAAATATATTCAGGGTGATGTTTTATTGATGCAAAGAAGAAACATAAATTATAGTGAGTCCGGACCTGGATATATTTTTTTTATACATGTACCTCTTGGGGCTCGTTAGTACATTAGCCGTACCAAATATGAATCCGTTATTTCATTCCCTGTCAAAGTTATGACAAAAAACAGGTTTGGCCAAAAATTATTTAACACCCTGTAACTTCGTAATGAAGGCCCAATGAGACATTTCTATGGGAGGTTCCGGTTACCACTGATGTTCTCTACCTCCTATTAAGCTATGTCCCTCTCATGATGCAACACCCTGTATATGCTTATGGTTACCAGAAACTTTGGAAGCCTACATAAATCAACTGCCTCTAGTATAATTAGAAATGTTTCACTAATAAAATTAGTTCAGCGAATTTGTCATTCTTCTATTTACCCTCCATTTTTTACAAAAATAACTTGAAATGTCATGTCAAAATGTCGAAATAGGTTAGAATCAAACTACGTGAAGTTGCAATTTCTGTTGAACAGTAATGGCAACTGCATAAATTTAAATTTATTTTTATAAAACAGGCGTTTGTAAAGTAAAGTTTAAATCACGGTTTAATCTTAAGTTTAAACTTAAGATAAACGTGGAGTTAATCTAACATTATAAAACCGGCCCTTAGTAAAAGCGCTTCTACCTATATCATCTCACTCCTGTACAAAACTTACTTCGAAGGGATCTTCCACAAAGGCTACAATGCTGTCAATTTATTCTAAATAAACACAGGAGGGATGGAAATTTTGTTAAGAACACTTTATTTACCGACGAAGCAACTTTTACTCGCCTAGGCGTTTTTAACTGGAGAAATACCCATTACTGGGTAGTAGAAAATCCTCATGCCGTTAAAGAAAGACATTTTCAGCGAGAATTTAAGATTAACGTTTGGTGTGGTATCATCGGCGATTAATTATTGGGACCATTTGTCCTTCCTCCAAATTTGAATGGACAGTCTTATCTGTTTTTTCTTCAAAATACTCTTGCTGATATATTACACGCTTTCATGCTAGACATACGGAACAGAATGTGGTTCATACAAGATGAAGCTCCCCCTCATTTCTCCATTGAAGTCAGGAATTATCTTGACGAGACTTTCCCACGCAGATGGATCGATCGAGGAAGTGTGTTGCTTGGCCACCAAGAAGTCCTGACTATAATCCTTTGGATGTGTGGGGACATATGAAGTCCCTAGTCTATGCAAATATTATCAACGCAAGAGAAGAACTGTGGGACAAAATACAAAATGCAGCGAATTTTATCAGGGGACAGAAAAATATATTTTTCAATGTAGAAAATATTTTATAAATAGAATTAGAAAAGGTATAGAAGTAGGTGGAGACCATATTGAACATTTACTCTAAGTTGCAGCAATGGGGTTTTTGCACGGGGGGGGAAGTTTATAATATCATTAAGTCAGCTTTTACGTTATTTTTTGGTCTTCTAATAAGATTATATCCTTAATATTGTCTGAAAGTTATTTGTACGAATATTCTTTCCTATTATTTGGGTACCACATGTATTATTATCCTCTTCAAAACAAATCATCGAATCTACAAAATAATAGAATTATTAAGAATGCAGACCCCTTAGCCATACCAACATCCTGCTGATATTACCAATTTTAATCAACATATTTATGGAGAACTTTGAGAACACAGATGTTCAAAATTGTATAAACAAACCGGTTGTCTGGTGGAGATATGTTGACGACATCTTTGCAATTTGGCCTCATGGTGTCGATTTACTAGATAGTTTTTTGGAAAATATAAATAGTAAGGAACCGTCTATTAAATTCACATTAGAAGTAGAAAGTAGGAATGAACTACCGTTTTTAGATGTTTTAATTAGAAGGGTAAATAGTACAATTGAAACAAGCGTTTATAGAAAACCAACACATACTAATAGATATCTAAATTTTAACTCAAATCAGTCAATAAATGTTAAAAGGGGTGTTGTAAAATGTTTATACGATAGGGCCAAAATAATTTTATCTAATAATGAAATATTAAATAACGAGAAAAATTTATCAAAGAGGTTCTAGTACAAAATCATTATCCTGAAGCCTTTGTTGATAGAGTTTTCATAAATGTTGAAAATACGGACAATCAGGTACGACAAAAACCTGAACGTCATGATACAGCAATAATTCCTTATGTATACGGACTATCGGAAAAGCTACGCCGTATAGGTGACAAATTTGATGTTAGGACGATATTTCAAACGGGGAACACTTAAGCAAAACCGATAAACAGGGAGCAGAATTCAAAAAACTGTATTTACAATATCCCGTGCGAATGTGATAAATGTTATGTGTGTGAGTCATCCAGACCTTTCAGTGTGAGGTTGGATGAGCACAAGAATTACATTAGAAAGAATGAAATTCAGAAATCAAAGATTTGTGAACATGCTTGGGAAAACGGATTATAGAATAAACTGGGACTCGGCAAAAGTTTTCACAAAAGAAACAGATACCAAAAAAAGAAAAATTAAGGAATCAGGAATAATCTTATTAAATGAAGATAAGTGCGTATCGAATTGTTCTGTAGATATTTGTACAACCTGGCTACCAATGTTAAAAGAACTTAACAAACTCAACACTATCTAAAAGAAAATATCATCAGTTCTATGTTCTGTGTAAGTAGTAAGTATCTATGGAAATAACATAAACAGAATCTTAAAGCTGTGTATTTGACATACACATTTCCGATTTATATTATTTGTAAAACATAACCTCTGACTGTTCCTTTGACGTAAACGTCACGGGCGCAGAGGTTTTTTTCTCCAATAATTCTATTATTTTGTAGACTCGGTGATTTGTTTTGAAGAGGATAATAATACATGTGGTAGAAAACCCAAATAATAGGAAAGAAAATTAGATTCTTATTTTAGACAATCTTTTTATTTATGTATTTATCTCAATACCACGAAAATAATCCATTAGTACATGAGGAAGTGAGAAAGAGTTTACGCTGTTATTACGATTTTGTTTTCCCTTACGTTTTGTACTTTTTTCAATAAATACACTTTGTTGCAATAAATTTGAATTTGTCTTTCAAAAAATTATTGAGATGTTTAACGGCACTTTCCTCGAAAACGGTTGGAGTTATCAAGTTCTACCAAGTGTACCTTTTATACGTGGAAATGACGTCCTCATCAGATTCAGATAAAAAAATATGAAAAAATTCATCATCAGATACAGATTCTGCGGCGCCCTCTATGATTTACCGTGATGTAATACATAAATTATTGTTTCTTAAAATAAAACAGTTCCTCTAGCAAATTTGGCGAAGATCAGTCAAGAGGCTGTTAAGTTATTGCAAAAAAACGAAAAAATAATTTGAACTTTGACACCCTGTATCTTTTTACATAACATTTTACTAAAGCATATTTGGTTATATCTTCATATTTTGGCCCTCTGAACTATTATTAATGGTCCACCCTGTATATGATTTGTTGAGGTTTATTGTTGAAAAAAGATAAAGGGGCGCTGAATCATCCGATATACATCATGTCGAATGGTATGTGGGTAGGTATATTGATCTGTATGATCATCGGAAAAGCTGTATTGTATAGGTGCTAATTTGGTCTTAGGACTTTCAGCAGCACCTAGGAGACCAACATGTATAGTGGTTATTATTTATTAAATCAGCTGTAATTACTTTTTCAGTTAATACTTCAGCATGTGCCCTAAATAACTGAATTAGAAAGAAACGCGATTTCTTTGTTATCTTTGCGAGAGACTTAAAATTAACTTAATGGACAAATACGGCAAGTTAGTTGCTAGGGTCCCTTATAATTGGTGCGTGTTAGAAGACAGCGAAACCTAAAATTCGCCTCCTGCCACTATCAATGTGTCCTTCGGGATAAATTTTTATTAACAGGGCCATTGGCGAATAAATGATTGGGTCTTGTACACAGAAGGGCGTGAAACGACATACCGTTTGAGTTATTGAGAACGCGTTTTCCGTTACACATTCGCGCTATCAGATAGCTTGTTAGGCTACTTTTTTTTTTATTTAGATTTTTCGTGTTCACAAATTTTTTAAGCTTAAAAACGCTGTTTGCGCTTAGACCTCGGTTAATAAATGCGAAACAGTAAAAACGGAATGGTCTCACGTCTATAAAAAACGTGCTAAAATGAGTAATAATGCAGAGACAACAGTACAAATGGCCAATGTTTAATGTTCATAAAAGCTGAATAAAAAGCAGAGAGAAATATGCCGCTACCGGATTAATGGAGATGAACACCGTAAAAACAAAGGGACTGCCGCAAAATACCGGCAATGGAAATATTTTTTGTTGATTTATTTAGTACAACTACCTACTTTAGTTTCCTTTAAGAGTTATTTGTATATCGAGGTCTGAAAGTAGCAGTTTACAGACCGCGGTTAATTTGTCTAGTTTATAATAAAAAATGGTTTAATAATAGCTGTTTCAATGTTCTCTTATTATTATAACATTAGTGCATAATAAGATTTTTTAACCTCATCACAATAAAATTGTGGTTACTAAAATTAATCCAAAATCTAAAATTGAGATAACAGCAAATCTTTACGTTTTGAGGTCCCAGGAACCCAAAAAAGTGATTATTGAAAAAATTTCTGTGTGTGTATACAGGGTGTCTCACCGGGAACTAAATCGATCGATATAGAGAAAAGTACGCATCAGAAAATTTTGAAAATTTAGATAATTACTAATGTCGGTGTGGCCAATCTAACTAAAATAATTACTAGCAGCTGGCACTTCCGCTTATACCGGAAGTCAATACCAACTTGCTTATTTCAAATGGAACACCCTATATATTTTAGGGTTTACGAAAAGAGCATAAAATTCTGAGTCGAAAATATGTAGCATATCCTATACTTAAACCTAGCCGTTTCATAGATATTTGACATTTTATAGAAAATTTGATAGGTGCAACGGTTTGCAAGAACCGTTATAACTTTCTTTGTGTAAAAGATCCTCATTTGCTTCTTGTCACGTAAAAAGAACATAAAGAGAACTACGTTTTACAACTGAAATAAATTCAATAATATCATACCAAGTGTTCCGTTTCTCGCGTTACATTTTGTCAACTTCAAACCGCGGAAACTTGTTTAGGTCAAATGGAACACCCTATATTTTTTTGCGTCAAGTTGTGTAAAATTGAACTCCCTTTTTTCTGATATTAGCATTGTGGGGGTTAAAGTTACAACTTTTTGAAATATTTGCGATTTTATTAGAAATTCATGAATTGTTGTAATCATTTCATCAAAATAGCCATGATTAGAAACAATCAGTCATTATCTTATGTCAGATGCCAGCACGTTTAAATTACACCCATGGAGACTTTTTAAATTTGTTTATTATTTATGGAGAATGTGATAAAGTAATATCAAGAACTTGCAGCACATTTGCTACTCGATATCCAGAAAAACGGAAACCGTCACCAAACACATAACGCATACAGGAAAGTTTTAAAAAGTATGGCTCTGTCAAGGCAAAAATGCAAAGAAGAAAGCCTATTGTTGATGACGAAAACATTGAAATAGTCATTCTGGGATATTTTCATGCATTTCCAAGGATGTCATTAAGACAAGCTGCTCTGGAATCAGGACTATACAAGGATTCAATTCACAGAATCTTATTAAAACATAAGTTTCACCTGTTTTCATTCCATATAGTTCAAGGATTAAAAGAAACAGATTTCCTAAGAAGACAGAATTTTTGTGAGTTTATTCTAATAACGTCTGAGGGTGACGATTCTTGTTTGGGAAATATTATATGGACAGATGAAGCAAAATTTACTAAAAATGGACTTCTTAATAGACACAATTCGCATTATTGGAGTGACTCAAATCCTCATATGTTCAGAGAGCGAAACTTTCAGGAAAGTTAGCAGTTCAATGTTTACTGTGCCATAAGAAACGATAGAGTGGTGGCATTACAATTTTATCAAGAAAATTTAAACGGTAAATAAAATTTTCTCTTCTGCTAATATGTTTAGGTCAATTTTTGTTTTTTTTTTTTTTAGGTGAAAGATATCTGAATATCTTACAAAAACTGAATAATAACTATTTAGAAAATTTACCTCTCGCCGAACATAGAAATATTTTTTATCAGTACGACGGTGCTCCCCCACATAACGCATATTTAATTAATAATTATTTATAAGAAACTTTTTATGATCAATGGATTGCCAATAATGGACCTTTCTTATGGCCTCCTCGCTCGCCCGATTTATCAGTTCTGGATTATTTCATTTGGCAAACTATTAAAAATAAAGTTTATGAGAACTCATTAACAACCATTGAAGATTGTATGCAAAGAGTAAGAAATGCATTTCCAAACATATCACAGGATTCAATTAGAAGAACTACCCATGAGGAATTAATCCGAAGGTGCGAAACATGTGTCTAGGTTCGAGGGCGAAATTTTGAGCAATTATTAAATTAAAATGAAATCTTATTTTAAATTGATCTTATCTCTGCTATTTTAGTTCATGCCATATCTTCAATTCGATTAATACGCATGTTACAGTGTTAGTGTTATTTTGCGTTTTTGTGGATATCGAGTAGCAAATGTGCTGCAAGTTCTTGATATTACTTTATCATATTCTCCATAAATAATAAACAAATTTAAAAAGTTTTCGTTGGTATAATTTAAACGTGCTGGCATTTTTTGACATAATATAATGATTGATTGTTTCTAATCATGGCTATTTTGATGAAATTATTACTAATATTCATGAATTTCTAATAAAATCGCAATTATTTCAAAAAGTTGTAACTTTAACCCCCACAATGCTAATATCAGAAAAAAGGGAATTCAATTTTACACAACTTGACGTAAAAAATACAGGGTGTTCCATTTGACCTAAACAAGTAGTGGTATGATATTATTGAATTTATTTCAGTTGTAGAACGTAGTTCTCCTTGTGTTCTTTTTACGTGACAAGAGGCAAATGAGGATCTTTTACACGAAGAAAGTTATAACGGTTCTTGCAAATCGTTGCACCTGTCAAATTTTCTATAAAATGTCAAATATCTCTGAAACGGCTAGGTTTAGGTATAGCATATGCTACATATTTTCGACTCAGAATTTTATGCTCTTTTCGAAAACCCTAAAATATATAGGGTGTTCCATTTGAAATAAGCAAGTTGGTATAAGCGGAAGTGCCAGCTGCTTGTAATTATTTTAGTTGGATTGGCCACACCGACATTAGTATTTATCTAAATTTTCAAAATTTTCTGATGCGTACTTTTCCCTATATCGATCGATTCGGTTCCCGGTGAGACACCCTGTATGTGTGTATGAGTATTAGTACGATACAGCCGAAACTACTGAACGGATTTGGATGAAACTTTGCATGAGGGTGTCTTTAGTGCTCTAGAAGATCTGAAAAGGTTTTGGTTGAGATCGATTTACGTTTAGTGCCGTTTGGCACAAATTATTTATTTTATAATTACTTATAATTTGCAATCGAACAGTTGAAAAGCAATTAAAAGGCCGGATTGGGGGTTTAATATGAAGAAAACAAAGTCGGAAGATTATAAAAAATCTGTTGTGAAGGTGATGTAAATTGTCGATTATTTTAAATACTAATATACCATTAAAATATTTTTTGTTAGATGAAGAGGTTAGAATTCACAAATGTAATTTCAGGTTATATGGAATTCATCCACAAAACAAATTTGCTTCATCAAATATCAGCAAGAGCTGCGCGTGATGCGAAACACCGACAATTGCAAATAGATTCCACAAAAAGAAAAACTAATGCTGCTGCTCTTACTAATGAAGAGTATAATAAAATTTTAAAAACATGGGATGAAAATGAAACAGTCGAAGCCTCGGTCAAAGCCATAGATAAAATAAATTCACACGAAGAGAACAACGTCAAGAATCAAAAATACATCCGAATAATGTTTATAACAATTGCATGTTTAATATTTCTAATAATTATATGAGTTGAAGTAATATCTACTTATTAAGTAAAATTGGGTTTTAAAAAAATTCATCTAATTATTCTTGTTACTTTTTTATTATATTATGAAAAACTTTAATTATTAATTATAATTCTAGTAAAATAAGGTGTAAATAATTATCTATAATAAATATATTAAACTAAAAACTTTAGTAATTAATTTACGTTTATTATTCAGACTGAAAAGCCTAAAAGACTGACATACTGACAGACATACAACGGTATGTCAAAACATAATATTTCAGCCACAAACTCCTCTATAGTCCTTATTTTAATATAAAAGAGCGTAACCGGGCTGCAACCAACAGCTACTCTCCGGGCTAGATGCCCCGCCGAGCGCTGAATTACAAGTTACAAGCCTGGCACGTTAAGCGTAATAATTACATATTACCAACAGAACGCTGATGCTTCGATTGCAACAAACAGCGCTCGGCGGGACACATAGCCCGGAGAGTAGCTGTTGGTTGCAGTCTGGTTACATTCCTTATATTTAAAAAATTATATAATATATTTTTTAAAGAAGCTTTTATTTAAATGCTCTAAAAAGTATAAAATAAACTTTGAAGTAAATCAAACGCATCATTTTCAGATTTTCATCAAAATCTACCACTTTTATCATTGTTAGATATATATTTCTAATCGAATCGAGTATGCGGAGGGCGGTAAACATGAATACGACCGGTGTGTGTTGACTGGAAAGTTTTTCGTCTGTAAAGATTACATTGTTCCAAAAATTTAAATCATGCGCTAAAAGTTCAAGCGCGAATCCTACTCGAGCTACTTTATGTTCAGCTTTAAATAAGTATTTTTGTGCTGCTGCATGACAGCGTAGCTCCGATTCTCTTACTCGCCGGCGACCAGTACTACTCGATCCAGGAAAATTCGTTTCTTCAGCAGCCTGAGTAAAATGGATTTTCTACTAAAGCATTTACCAATTGCAAACCTTGTTGTTGAGTTGATATCCTTCGTCGCCGTGATCCAGGATTTCTACTAATCGTACCGTTTACCGTTTATTCTCCACTTTCTTAAAATGTTACACACCGAATTTTTGTTAATATTTTAACGCAGTGCAATTTGTCTAATTGACCATCCATCTTCTGCTTTAGCAATAACTCCAGATTTGACTAAATCGCTTATATGAGGCATATTAGTTTTTTACACACTTGCAATAAATTATGACAACTAACTGACAATGTCACAAAAATTAAAGTTAGATGTACACAACTAGATTTTAGCAAAATACCGTTATAAGATTTGTCCTATTTTTTTTTGCTCACGACCGTACCTATTGACAAATAGTCATCAAAAAAGCTAGTGAGGCATTCTTGCAGCGGCCTAATTTATTTTTTCGCAGGTTTCATGTTATTAGATAAAATACCTTTTTCGGCCGCCATTTTCCAAGACTGCGGACGAAATATTTAGTGCCCCATATATTTGCTAACTGTCAACTGTCAAATTTAATGCTGGTAGCAGCAATATCCTCGGGCTAATATAATAATTGATCTTTTATAACTATATTAATTTTTTTCGCATGACAAACGGTTTTCCCTCGGGTTTTCCATAAAATTCAGAAGTAAGAAAAGTCATAATGAGCACATTTTTGAAATTCTTAAATTGACATCGTTTTAATAATTAAATAAGACTTGAAGACATGTTCAATCTTCCTGAAAAACAAACAAATTCTAATCTATTACAAAATATACACTTAAGTTTGCAAAGTCATTTGTAATTGAGAAAGAGAAGGGTTTATCTGATCTAATTACAATTATTGACGTCCAGACTAAGTCTCTTATTTATTACCAAGAAACTAACAGCGCTAATCGCTTACAATTTACAGAACATACACCTTTTTGTGATTTGTCTTCGTGAATAATGTATTGCAATCTTCTGCTAACGTTATATCCGTCTGTCACATCGCTACAACTCGTAATTTATTCGCTACTTTCAATCCTTTATTGAGTTTATTGGTTTGAAACCAAATTGATGATTGTGTTTGTAGAAATTGGTCTCCTTATTATAATCCTTTTAAAAATTCCTAGTACAGGTGGAAGCAAAAGTTCAGTCTCTTCTCAGATCAGTCATTAGCAGTGGCGACGTCCCGTCAGGGATGGCAAGGTAGGCAGTGCCCACCCAATTACATAAGCGTTAGTTATAAAGGTATATTTATATTTTTATATATTTTTGTTGTTGTTAAATTATCAAGTAAAATTTTGCAGTTAATTAACTGTAGTATTAGAATTTAAAAAACAGTTTTATTTATAATATTATTTTTCCTACATATTATCCTGCCTCATATAGGTATAGATACGCTTATGAATCCGTTTAGAAATCGGGCGTAATGTTCTCTGCCGTAATACTATCTAAAGTGTCATGCGCTAAGCCAGGGTGGGCAGCATCGCTCAGAAATCGTGAATTCAATCATAATACGTCTACGTGCATGTTGGTTATTCACTTCGATCTTACGCCTGTAATGTATATCAAAACGAGACGTATCTCGTGCATGCTTAGGCTATTTACAACCTAGAGTGGGCATGCCACCCTTGAACAAAACTTGTAATAAACAATATGAATATTGAATAGAATATGTTCACAACTGAAAAGATATCAAACAGGAAAAATAACTAATGTGTTAAAATTGATTAATCAATCCTTTATGAATATCAAATATGATAGCAATTTCTAATTTGATAAATAGCGACAAAAAGAAGTTAAATACATATCAGCGGTGCCATATAGTAAGTTACCTATACATATAACTATAATTTTATTTTTCTTTGCGTTTTAAGGTATAATGTATTAGAACACTATGGCTCTATATTATCCAAAAAGTTCTAAAATAATGTTTAATTTTATTTTAGCAGTTTTAGATGTGAAATTAATATAATACGTAAATGAATAAATGTATAATATTCAAATATGGGACTTCGCGCTCGGTTGGATGTGGACACTGCCACCCTCATCCCTTCCCTTTTCTTTTACAGTGTCGTGATGTTTCGCCGAGAATCGTTTCATTTTAGGACGTGTGGAGTCAAGCCAGTATTGGCGAATCTCAAATGTTGGAAATTGTTGCTGCTGTTTTAAAATTGGAAGATTTTATTTGGTTATTTTTGTGTAATGTTTTCTTCTCTCAATTTTATGTTTTTTAAATTTGTAATCTGTGATCTTTGTTGGTATTTAGTAAATAGTAAAGTGTCTACTTTAGCAGAAAAAATAGGTGTGGACAACTGACAAATTATTAATATTAAAATATTTGCCATGGCCGACGTAAGACAAATGGCAAGCGATAATTCTGATATTATACATTTTTTATTAGGAAACAGTTTTGCGAGACTAACATACGATGATAAAATGTTTAACTAAATTAGAATTAGATTAGCCTTGCATGTTATTCAGTAAAAATAGTAAAAGTTCGTGAAATTCAACAGGGATGATAATTTAAAAACATACAAGTTGATTGAAATGGGTAGAAGCATCATTGAATGTTTGTTGCGTGATTTTTCTGTGGAGAAGTGTCATTATTATTCAGTTCTATCCCCCATCCTGCCCACCCAGAGCTAAAAATCACGAGCCGCCACTGGCTATTAGCGATATTTTAGGGGAAATACATTTAAAAAATATCGAATATAATCCAATAAAGATGTAATTTTTTTTTTCAAACAGGATGATTTTTTCAGGGTTGCTTGGGGACTGCCTTCTGAGTATCCAACCAAAAGATCACACTCGAACTAGTACGATTTGCGCTATAGGGGTGGTTTCCTAAACACTTTTTTAGAGCAAAATGACCTTAATAAGTTGTAGAGGATCAAATTCTGAATTACTTTTCCATTTTTTTTTTTAACCTCTAATGCTTAACGAGCTACTGCGCAATATGTGACAAAAATTGCGCACGCTGCAGGGGTGGTCTTGTAAACATGTTTTTACAAAAAAATGACCTTAATAAAAGTTGTAGAGGCTCAAATACTGAACAACTTTTTCTTATATATATATATTTTATCTCCAATACTTAAGAAGTTACTGCGCATTATGTGACAAAAATTGCTTTTGTCACAATGTTGCTGTGGAAAAAGATACAGGGTGTCAATTTTTTGAAAGACAAATTCAAATTTAATGAAACAAAGTGTATTTATTGAAAAATGTACAAAACGTAAATAAAAACAAAATAACAGCGTAAACTCTTTCTCACTTTCTTATGAACTAATGGATTATTTTCATGGCATTGAGATAAATACATAAATCAAAAGATTGTCTAAAAGAAGGATCTAATCTTATTAGAAGACCAAAAAATAACGTAAAAGCTGACTTAATGACATTATAAACTTTTCTCCCATGCAAAAACCCCATTGCTGCAACTTAGAGTAAATGTTCGATATGGTATCCACCTACATCTATGCCTTTTCTAATTCTATTCATAAAAGATTTTCTTACATTGAAAAATACATTCTCCTGTCCTCTAATAAAATTTGCTACGTTTTGTATTTTGTCCCACAGTTCTTCTCTTGAGTTGGTAGTATTTGCATAGACCAAAGACTTCATAAGTCCCCACACATAATAATCCAATGGATTATAATCAGGACTCCTTGGTGGCCAAGCAAATTCACTTCCTCGGCCGATCCATCTGCGTGGGAAAGTCTCATCAAGAGAAAGTAGTGTACCAGCAACTATACAAATATGTTTGTGATTTCAATATAATTGACCAATATCAGTCGGGATTTAGAAAAGGCCACAGCACTGCTACTGCATTGTCAAGAGTGACTGATGACATTTTTTCAGACATAGATAATAAAAATATAACTGCTGTTGTTATGCTTGACTTTTCGAAAGCATTCGACACTATCAGTCATTGTCTCTTGTGTGCAAAATTGCAGTACTATGGTCTTTCTGAGCTATCGGTTTCCTTCATTAAATCATATCTAGCCAATCGGACCCAAAAGGTTGTATTTGATAATGTCTGTTCAGATAGTATTTCAGTTCTATCGGGCGTACCTCAGGGGTCAGTTCTGGGGCCTTTATTGTTTTCTATATACACCACTGACATATTACGCTCTGCAAATACGTGTAAAATTCAGGCATATGCTGATGATACTCAGGTTTACTTAAGTTTTTCGCACCGAGACTCGGCCGCTGCCGAGAGACAACTCAATCATGACCTTAATATTTTAAAAACTGAGTCCCTACAGCATAGTCTAAAATTAAATCCAAGCAAATGTAAACTTGTATTATTTGGCTCAAACAGAAACCTGGACAATTTTGAAATAAAAATTGATGACAAACTTTTAACGCCTGAGAATGGTGCGAAAAATCTAGGTCTCTATATTGATAGTAATTTAAAATTTTCTCAGCATGTTAGCTCTATGATGTCTAAGGCCTATGGTGCGTTAAAGCTACTGTACGCCAGTAGACATATTTTGGAGTTGGACCTAAAGAAAAAGCCGAGTAAATCTTTAGTATTGTCTGTCTTTAACTACTGTGACGTTGTGTATGGTAACTGTATAAATAGTGTTGATAAATTACGCATTCAAAGGTTGCAAAATGCGTGCTGTAGATTTATCTATGGCCTGAGAAAATATGATCACATATCGCATACATTCAGTAGTCTTAACTGGTTAAACATGGAAAACCGCAGGAAGTTACATTTTCTTCTTTATGTTCATAGAATAATTTTATCCCGCACTCCTCCCTATCTTTTTGACCGACTTAAGCCCAGATCCACAATTCATTCAAGGAATATTAGATCTCCTCATATACTGTACATTCCAAGACATAAGTCTGCATTGTTCAAAAAAAGTTTTTCTTATTGTGCTGCTAATCTTTATAATAAATTGCCAGATGAAATGAAAAATCTATCAGTTAGTACTTTTAAGATAAAATTAAAAAAGATCTTGTTAAATGAGCAACGTATTTAGCTTCGATTAAAGACAATGTTCAAGTTAATTGAATTAAGGCATTTGTTTAATTCTTTAAATGCGTAGTTGTAATACAAAATTCTATTGTTTTTGTCTCTCTTTTTTTCTACTGTTGTCTTGTTATCATTTTTTTATATATTGTCAATTTATTTATTTATTTTGTATCCATGGCATTAGTTCTCAATAAGGAATTTGCTATGAAATATTCATGGACATGTAACGATTTCCTATATTACTTTTTTCCTACTACTTACTATTTATTTTTTATTCTTTACTTTTGTATAAATTTTGTTATTTTTTTTTCTTTCGGGTTAAGTGTAAGAATAGCTAGATATACTAGCTAAACTTCGCCCTTTACTCAAGTTACTGTGTATGTTATACCTGTATCTTAGTGTAATAAAGACGTTTATTATTATTATTATTATTCCTGACTTCAATGGAGAAATGAGGTGAAGCTCCATCTTGCATGAACCACATTCTGTTCCGTATGTCTAGCATGAAAGCATATCAGCAAGAGTATTTTGAAGAAAAAAACAGATAAGACTGTCCATTTAAATTTGGGGGAAGGACAAATGGTCTCAATAATTGATCGCTGATGATACCACACCAAACGTTAATCTTAAATTCTTGCTGAAAATACCTGTCTTTGACGGCATGATGGCAGTTAAAAACGCCTCGGTGAGTAAAAGTTGCTTCATCGGTAAATAAAGTGTTCTTAACAAAATTTCGATCCCTGTTGTGTTTATTTAGAACAAATTGACAAAATTGTAGCCTAGTGGAAAAAAATTCACCATCAGATACAGGTCCTGCGGCGCCCTCTATGATCGAACGTGATGTAATACATAAACTATTGTTTCTTAGAATAAAAAAAGTTCCTCTAGCAAATTTGGCGAAGATCAAGAGGCTGTTGAGTTATTGCAAAAAAACGAAAAAATTATTTGAATTTTGACACCCTGTGTCTTTTTCGACAGCAACATTTTACTAAATCATATTTGGTTATATCCTCATATTTTGGCCCAAAGGCCTATTATTAATGGTCTACCCTGTATGTTTCACTTATTTTACTTGATAGAACTTCGTAATAAACCAAAATAGAAACCCAGGCCCGGACTAATAAAAAACTGACAATATGTTTTATGTCAAAGTCAACCCTGTATTTTCTAAAAAAAAAAATTATCACACTAATATTCTTGTTCATAATTTCGTAATTTTTGAAACTATAGAAGCCATGAACAGTTCATTATAAAGGGAATTTCAATACCTTTAATTTCCATTATATTCATTTTTAACTTTAGGCTTACTGTTTTTGAAATATTTGAGATTTAAACAGTATATCTCGACTTATAAACGTTCAAAAACCGTCTACAAATTGTTATATCCTCTTGAGTTATTCATCGCGCGTGAAGAGCACAAAAAAATGTTTGTTTATACAGGGCGTTGCATCATGAGAGGGACATAGCTTAATAGGAGGTAGAGAACATCAGTGGTAACCGGAACCTCCCATAGAAATGTCTCATTGGGCCTTCATTACGAAGTTACAGGGTGTTAAATAATTTTTGGCCAAACTTGTTTTTTGTCATAACTTTGACAGGGAATGAAATAACGGATTCATATTTGGTACGGCTAATGTATTAACGAGCCCCAAGAGGTACATGTATAAAAAAAAATATATCCAGGTCCGGACTCACTATAATTTATGTTTCTTCTTTGCATCAATAAAACATCACCCTGTATATATTTTTTTGAAATTTCGATACAATATTCGAAAAGAGCAAGAAAAAAGAAACAAAATGGCCTATTTCATTTTTTTGTTACACCTTCGTGGTTATTTAAATACGTTGTTAAATGTGCAAGAAAATGGATTACAGAACCCTATTAAATGAGAGGCACGTGAAATAAATAGTTTTATAACTAAAATTTGCAAAAATTCTATTGAGCCTAGGTGGTCTGGGTGAATCCTAATTCCGGCACGTTTTAAAGGTCCATTTTGGTAAAAAACTGTGGTCCTAATAAGTAATCGGGTATGAAATAACAAAATTTTTAATCAATCACAGTAGGCTTGTTCAAAGAATAAAAGTGACAGATAATTTAAACCATTTAGGCCTAAGCAACCAGTTACTTTGATCAAGAAAATCATCAACATTTTATACTTAATAAAAATTGGAAAAGAGAACAAACTAAAATCAAATAAATAAAATATTTTCCATTCAATTAACAATAAATAACAAAATAATAACTAAATGTGTTTAAAAATAAAACGTAATTGACACTAAAGTAAATTTTCAAAATGTCCTCCCCCACATTCTGTGCATTTTCTTGCGCGTTTAGTAAGGTCACCAATTGCTCGACGTATCATTTCTGGATTATTCCTTATTTCGTCGCAGGTTGTAACGATGCGCTGGATTAAATGTTGTCTACTTTCAATTTCAATGCTATAAACCTCGTTTTTTAAGTGGCCCCGTAAAAAGTAATCACAAGGGTTGCAATCAGGAGATCTTGGTGGCCATTCATGTGGACCCCGCGTCCAATCCATCTATTAGGATACACATTGTTTAAGTGTTCTCTTACTTGAAGGTTAAAATGTGGTGGGGCCCCATCATGCTGAAACAACATGCCTCTTATACCGATATTTTCTAACATATTCGGTAAAATGTTTTGAAGAAAATCAAAGTAAATTTCACCATTCAATCTTTCTTCAAAAAAATGTGGCCCTATCAAATGTCTATTCACAAGTCCGACCCAAACATTTACAGAAAACCTGTGTTGCGAACGGCGTTGGCGTACCGCATGTGGGTTTTCTTGTGCCCATTTATGATTATTTCGTGAACTGTTTACTCCATCCCTTGTAAATTGTGCCTCATCCGTAAATAAGGTTCTGTAAATGACTGGGCGATGGTTAGACAACCAATGACAAAATGCCAGGCGGGGGATATCGTCGCCTTGTTGAGGACGCTGTACCTGCTGGATATGATATGGATGGTAACGTTCTCTTTTTAGGGTTCTCCATACTCGCCAATGAGGAATACCAGTTGCCAAACTGATTCGTCTAGTGCTCATATTTGGGTTTTCTTGAACTACGTTTATAATATTGTTTTGTTCCTGCACACCTTGTTGTAAAACACGCTCCACAACTGCGGAAGTAGGAAACTTTCCGTGTTGTCTTGCATACTGGAACACCGTACTAAAGGTTTTATGATTAGGGCATCGACGACCAGGAAAACGCAGCCGATATTCTCTTTCCGTCGACCTACCATTTCCATTACAGAAACCATAGATGAATATTATGTCAGCATATTCCACGTTTGTAAATTTTACTGGCATAGTTAAAATATTTTCACAAGTTTTCACTAACTAAATGCGGATTATTGACACATTAAATTACTAACAAAAAATTATTTAACTGTTTAGGAGATTTCTTTTTATTATCTGTCACGTTGAACAAGCCTACTGTGATTGATTAAAAATTTTGTTATTTCATACCCGATTACTTATTAGGACCACAGTTTTTTACCAAAATGGACCTTTAAAACGTGCCGGAATTAGGATTCACCCAGACCACCTAGGCTCAATAGAATTTTTGCAAATTTTAGTTATAAAACTATTTATTTCACGTGCCTCTCATTTAATAGGGTTCTGTAATCCATTTTCTTGCACATTTAACAACGTATTTAAATAACCACGAAGGTGTAACAAAAAAATGAAATAGGCCATTTTGTTTGTTTTTTCTTGCTCTTTTCGAATATCGTATCGAAATTTCAAAAAAATATACACAGGGTGATGTTTTATTGATGCAAAGAAGAAACATAAATTATAGTGAGTCCGGACCTGGATATATTTTTTTTATACATGTACCTCTTGGGGCTCGTTAGTACATTAGCCGTACCAAATATGAATCCGTAATTTCATTCCCTGTCAAAGTTATGACAAAAAACAGGTTTGGCCAAAAATTATTTAACACCCTGTAACTTCGTAATGAAGGCCCAATGAGACATTTCTATGGGAGGTTCCGGTTACCACTGATGTTCTCTATCTCCTATTAAGCTATGTCCCTCTCATGATGCATATAGACTTATTTTTCATACTCTTCCATTCTTCCATTTAATATATTGCTTTTTACGAAAACTGTCTCGAAGTACCAATTTTTCGATTTTAAAATTGCAATTTTCAAATTGTTACAACTTGGAAAATATCAAATTTCATTAGAAAAATTTGTACTACCTTTTTTGCTTAAATTTTGATTTCCTATCAGATTAGTTTTTTATTTCTTTCCCCTTGGGAAGGGTGGGAACCACCCACGAGTAAAGAATGGCTATTTTTAACTGGTAAACTTTTTTGTATACAATGTATAGAACACATTTCTAAAGGTTTTCCAAGGTATAAATTTAAGGACACTCCACTAATAAGAGTAATGTAAAATTCAACCGAGGATTCAACAAACCTGGAGTGTTTACACAATTAAAATTTAATTTAAATTAATACAGAAATTGAGTATCTAAATTTACACTTCGTTAATAATTTTGGTTTACCATCGTATCATGGAATATTTGACTGTCTAATATAGTATTTGTGAGTTAAATTAAATATACAATTTAAAAAAGTAGACATACATACTTCAGTGGCAAAAATCGAAGGATATAATAATTAAAAACTTCGCAAAAAACAGCAGTAATACGAGCAACAACAAAAGTTGTATATTACTCAATTATTAAATGCGTTTTTCCAATAAAATTTTACCGTGACCTCCACCAGAAAACTTAAATCACTTTATAAAACTAGTAATAAAAATTATTTATTCAGTTAATAACTATGTCAAAAACTTTTTAAACTTCTCGTAACCGAGTTTGCGCTTGCGAATAGCCTAGAACGTGCTTTTCAGGGCAAATCGACGCACTTACTGAAATTTTCTCAAACAGAAATTTCAGGCGCGAGTAAACACAAAGTTTCAATACATGCGCGATACGATTTACCAAAGGACGTGCTGAAAAGTATCCTATAAAGTGCAAGTTAGGTACTTATATTGTTTTAATTTGATATTATGAGTGTGTTTCATTGCACTTTTTATGGACAGGTCTTATTACGTTGCTTTTAGCGCGGAGTGAAATTTTCTTGAGAAATGAAAGCGTTTTCGAGTGATTCTAAATAGCAAAGAAATTTTTAACTTTGTTATTTATCACCTGTCTTTCAGTTTTCGGTTTCGGATTATTTAATTTTCAATAGACATACTAATATTGATTGTTACATGAAATATAAATGAATTGTATATACTGTAATTAATAAAAAGTTTTAAATGCTAAATGATACTTCGTGTAATAGCAGAGGATTTTATGTCGCTCAGTAGCGAAGGTTTTATTTGTTAACATATCCGGAAAGATGAAAATGAGCTTCATCTCACATCAGCAAGCAATCAACGTTATTCGGGTTTTCAGCAATACCCGTTCGCAAAAATCAACGCATGTTTCACAATCTTGAGGCAGCAGTAAGTGGGACTTCATCATTTAATAAAATTGCATTCAAATAATTAGGACTATTTAAATATCCCCCACCCATCCCTGTAACCAATTAAAACTCTAATCCTCGTTCCTCATCTCTCACTTCAGTGTACGCAAAATATTTGGTCTGTTGTTGGTTTTGGTGTACTTAAACTAGACTACAAAAACTGTATTCACTTCATGTTTTAAAGTCCGTCAATTAAGAAATAATATATGTATAAATTATACAGGGTGTCTCACCGGGAACTGAATCGATCGATATAGAGAAAAGTACGCATCAGAAAATTTTGAAAATTTAGATAATTACTTATGTCGATGTGGCCAATCCAACTAAAATAATAACAAGCAGCTGGCACTTCCGCTTATACTGGAAGTCGATACCAACTTGCTTATTTCAAATGGAAACCTATATATTTTATCGTTTTCGAAAAGAGCATAAAATTCTGAGTCGAAAATATGCAGCATATCCTATACCTAAACCTAGCCGTTTCAGAGATATTTGACATTTTATAGGAAATTTGACAGATGCAACGGTTTGCAAGAACCGTTATAACTTTCTTCGTGTAAAAGATCCTCATTTGCTTCTTGTCACGTAAAAAGAACACAAGGAGAACTACGTTCTACAACTGAAATAAATTCAATAATATCATACCAAGTGTTCCATTTTTCGCGTTACATTTTGTCAATTTCAAACCACGAAAACTTGTTTAGGTCAAATGGAACACCCTGTATTTTTTACGTCAAGTTGTGTAAAATTGAATTCTCTTTTTTCTGATATTAGCATTGTGGGGGTTAAAGTTACAACTTTTTGAAATATTTGCGATTTTATTAAAAATTCATGAATTGTAATCATTTCATCAAAATAGCCATGATTAGAAACAATCAGTCATTATCTTATGTCAAAAAATGCGAGCACGTTTAAATTACACCAACGAAAACTTTTTAAATTTGTTTATTATTTATGGAGAATGTGATAAAGTAATATCAAGAACTTGCAGCACATTTGTTACTCGATATCCACAAAAACGCAAAATAACACTAACACTGTAACATGCGTATTAATCGAATTGAAGATATGGCATGAACTAAAATAGCAGAGATAAGATCAATTTAAAATATGATTTCATTTTAATTTAATATTTGCTCAAAATTCCGCCCTCGAACCTCGACACATTTTTCGCACTTTCGGATTAGTTCCTCATGGGTAGCTCTCCTAATTGAATCCTGTGATCTTTTTTCGTATCTCATCAAATAAGGAAGCTTAACCGTTTGTGGTTTTCCTATTTTCAGGTTTTTGTAATAATATATCTCACAGAAAATTGAATAACTGTTTCTAAAACTTTATTCTTCTACAATAGATATTTGGTGTGGCCCTGTAAAATAGACAGATGGTATATCTATATATAACAATGTTGCCCCGATGGAGAGTGTTTTATTATTTTTGCTAAAAGTTAAAGAAGTAACTTTTTATGCTGGCCGATAGCCGCCTTGGTTAAGGCGCGAGGTGGCAATCGCGATTAATCGCACGGTTATCGCATCACCGGGTTCGAATCCCGGCTCCGGCACTGTCGGAGGAGATGGTTGTATGTCCGCGTTTTTTCAATGTGTAACCTCCTTCCGCACAAGCCTCTCGCTTCTGGAATTGGAGGTTGTCTAATTTCTGTGGTGCTTATTTATGAAAAAATGCTAGTGTAAAAATAATTCAGATATTTTTTTACTTCGACTGAGCCATATAAAATTATCTTTGGAAGTATATTTTATTTTTCAGGATTATCGCAACTACCCCATCAACTTTAATTAAGTAGGTAATTTGTTTATCTTAACATTGATATTCCCACAAAATTGGATGGATTTATATACATCACGTACCTTAACATTTTAGATTTTTTGAATAGCTCTCACCTTTCCTGTAGTCTGTACATGCTGCTCTGCCTTTTTGTTCCATCACAATATTCACAGATCACTAAAATTCAATTTGTCCATGAAGCAATCACCTTTTTTTTTTTTTTTTTTTATTTTATTTTTTTTTTTTTTTTTTTATACATTTATTTAACGTCGGCCTATTTCCGCTACTGAGGCCTATCACCGACGCCTGTAGACGAGCTACCCCCAACCAGGAATTTTTGCCGAACCTCTTCCCTTAAGAAGAGTAGGGATCTTTTACTTGCCTAACATTTAATAGACAAGGGACCGACGGCTTTACATGCCCTCCGAAGGATGGTATATCTCCTATACAACCCTCGCCTAAGGTTGTATAGCTTCCGCGCATACACTGGTATACAAGCCGCTGGAAGATGTGTGAGGCGAGAACGCGGTTTCCGTTGGAATGGTCACCCATCCAAGTACTAACTGCGCCTGTCGTTGCTTTACATCGCATACCGAAGTATGTACATAGTAAAGACGCACCTACGCTCGCCCCCGAAGCAATCACCTGTGTGTATCAATTTATTTCGTTCTATTTACATCAAGACGAATATTATAATAAATATCTATTTAATTTTTTCTACCGGCAAGTATAAACTAGAAATAAATAACGACGCTTCTGTTAGGCGTCCTTACAATAACAGTTTTTTTGTTCGTTTTAACAGTTAACGACCGGCAACACCTACTGTTTTTGTCGTTCTCATGAACTATTTTTACAGAAAAGTAAACAAACAAAATAAAATATATTTACCCATCTCGCTTCGGCACTATGACAAATCAATGAATCTATAAATTCACCATCCATGAAAAAGTTGCAAAAAAGGGTTAAAACACAAAAGTTCTCTGAGAGGGATGGAACTCCCCCGTTTTCGAGGGCGCTGAATACGATGGTGATATTTTTAAGGTTTCCACCCCTCAGCAGCTACCCCTAAACAAAAACACACGTTTTTTCCATCGTAGGCATGCGGATCAATTTTTTGGGCAGGATTCGGGTAGGCCGTATGAAATTTAACCATACAACATCTTATCCACCTCCGGGGTTGAAATTACTCCCTCTTCTAATACTAAAAAATTCCCCAAAAAATCAAAATGCATGAAAATTTTTTATTTCACGAGGGTGCTCAACACGATGGTAATATTCATTTCTCCCCCACCAACCACTCCTAAAACCACCCCCTTTCCATATTTATTAATACTAGGCATGTGGGGACTAGTTGGATCGGGGTTTTTAGAGGGTTTTCGACATTGCAAACATTAATAACACGATGGTAATATTCATTTCTCCCCCACCATCCACCAACCATTCCTGAAACCACCCCCTTTTCATATTTATTGATATTGGGCATGTGAGGACTTGCTGGGTTGGAGTTTCTGAGTGAATTTTGACATTGTAAAGAGAATTGCGTGACCAGGCATGCCAACAACCCCGGGGTTGAAACTACCACCATCCCTAGGGATGGTTGGTCCACAATCAGTTTTGAATGCGTTCATATAATACGCATTATTATAGAATAATTTCGATGTCGCCATTTGGTATGTATATATCTGAATGTGACTATATACAAATGTGCCGGCCAGTATTGGACTTGGCGCTTCTTACCAATAACTCATATAGTTGTACCAGCATCACTGAGGGAAATTCCAACAAGAAATGTACTTAACACCATTCGGCAACAAAAAATAACGGACTCAGGCCTCCTCCCCCCTCCCCACAGAGGATATACATAGCAGATTACATACAATATACTTCAAAACACTTATACATAACAGCATGTGTAGTTTATGCTATGAAAATTATTAATAATGAAGGTTGTAGATTTGTTTGTAAAGAAGAAAACGGTTATTTGAATTTCTGATAGGTACGGCTATTGTTAGGCTTTTCAAAGACAGAATTTAATTTTCATTTCCGTAAGGATTCTATAGAAAATTTCTTAATGGTGCAGTGCTATATTTTTATTAGTCAGAAATAATGATTCATAAACTTTAATTGTTTCGCCATTAATCATTGCTTAACGATATCATTCATAATACAGGGTGTCTCACCGGGAACTGGAATAATTATTTACAAGAAGCTTTTTATGATCAATGGATTGCCAATAACGGACCTTTCTTATAATAAAGTTTATGAGAGCTCATTAACAACCATTGAAGATTGTATGCAAAGAGTAAGAAATGCATTTCAAAACATATCACAGGATTCAATTAGAAGAGCTAGCAATGAGGAACTAATCCGAAGGTTCGAAAAATGTGTCGAGGTTCGAGGACGGAATTTTGAGCAATTATTAAATTAAAATGAAATCATATTTTAAATTGATCTTATCTCTGCTATTTTAGTTCATGCCATATCTTCAATTCGATTAATACCCATGTTACAGTGTTAGTGTTATTTTGCGTTTTTGTGGATATCGAGTAGCAAATCTGCTGCAAGTTCTTTATATTACTTTATCACATTCTCCATAAATAATAAACAAATTTAGAAAGTCTTCGTGGGTGTAATTTAAACGTGCTGGCATTTTTTGACATAAGATATTGACTGATTGTTTCTAATCATGGCTATTTTGATGAAATGATTACAACAATTCATGAATGTCTAATAAAATCGCAAATATTTCAAAATGTTGTAACTTTAACCCCCACAATGCTAATATCAGAAAAAAAGGGAATTCAATATTACACGTAAAAGAATACAGGGTGTTCCATTTGACCTAAACAAGTTTTCCCGGTTTGAAGTTGACAAAATGAAAAACGGAACACTTGGTATGATATTATTGAATTTAGTTTAAGTTTTAGTTGAACGTAGTTCTCCTTGTGTTCTTTTTACGTGACAAGAAGCAAATGAGGATCTTTTACACGAAGAAAGTTATAACGGTTCGTGCAAACCGTTGCACCTGTCAAATCTTCTATAAAATGTCAAATACCTCTGAAACAGCTAGGTTTAGGTATAGGATATGCTACATATTTTCGACTCAGAATATTATGCTCTTCTCGAAAACCCTAAAATATATAGGAGACACCCTGTATAATGGACCACGTATAATGGGTTTAGGCCCTATGATTATTAACGGGTGTTCCTCAAGGCTCTGCTCTTGGGCCACTGCTTTTCAATATATTTATAAATGACATAGGCACTACTTTAGATGTGCACTTATTAATATATGCAGATGACATAAAACTTCTACACAGAATCCTAGATTTAAACGACTGGTTATAATGTACTGCTAGTATAAATAAACCTATATTTTATATTAATACGTAGCGGAGGAACGATGGAATAATAATTTGTGATTAGTTTGTGCATTAAAAAGATTATTGCAACAAAATATGCTTGTTTAAACAAAAAATATTTGAATTTGTGTCTACCATAAACAAAAATAAAATCAAAGAACAAGGAGATATTATTGGAAAACAAGGGAAAATTATTGAAACCCTTTCAGACTCCATAAGCAAAAATGACAAAGAAATACCTTGTGGTATAAGTAAGGTGATAAAAACACAGGAAGAAATAGCAGAGAGCTACTCGAAAAAAGTGCAAAAAATAAGATTTGAACGGGTGGTTGTGATCAAACCGAAGGATACAAGTCAGAAACATGAAGAAACAAGGAAAGAAGTGAAAAATTTATCGATCCAACAGAAATAGGAGTCTCCTACATGAAAAATGCACGAGATGGCGGGGTAATAATTGAATGCAAAAGTAAACTAGCTGCAGATGCACTCAAGGCTGAGGCAACCAACAAAATGGGTGAAAACTACAACATAAGTGAACCAAAAAAACAGCTCTCAAACATAAAAGAATTCAGAGACTAAAAACCCTGATGAAATAGAAGAACAAATGTTTACACAAAATGAAGATATTTTTCAAAGAGGAAAATCGGTAGCTAAAGTAACACATATTACTCCAAATAGAAGAAACCAAAGAAGTTATGTACAATTAGACGGAGAAAGCTATGATAAAATATTGAAAGTTGGAAAGGTCAACATAGGTTGGGACATATGTGCTGTGTACGATGCAGTTGACATTGCAATATGTTATAACTGTTGTGTGTTTAATCACCTTGCGAAAAACTGTGATAGGGAGACAGTTTGCGCCAGATGTAGTCGCCCTCATCGTACACATGAATATAGAGTTGCAACTAATGAGGCGATATGTGTAAATTGTAAATTTGCAGTTGAGAAACTTAAACTTAAACATGTTGATTTTCGTCACCAAACTTGGAGCAAGGCATGTGCATCTTATTTGAAGAACTTAGAAATCAAAAAAAGTAAAACAGATTTTTATATACATTGACCTTTCACAAAATAACATAAACAAGAATGATACAGCGCAAATAAATCAGATAAGAAAGAATAAAATAAAATCTGACTTCAAAATACTTCATCAGAATCTGCAATGTCTCAAAAATAAAATTGAGGAATTTGAAGTATTTTTAAGTGATAAAAATCCTGATGTAGTTCGTGTAACACAGATCTGGTGCAGAGATGATGACATCAAATATATTAAATAATAATAATAATAAATAAACACCACAGAAATTAGACAACCCCCAATTCCAGAAGCCAGGGGCTTGTGCGGCAAGAGGTTACACATTGAAAAACCGCGGACATACAACCATTTCCTCCAACAGTGCCAGGGTTCGAACCCGGTGGTGCGATGCCCATGTGATTAATCGCGATTACCACCTATCGCCTTAACCCACTCGGCTATCGACCAGATTATATTAGGTTATTAGATTATTCTATAGGAGGGTACTTTAGTAGACAAAATGTTATTCATGGTGGAGTTATAGTGCTGTAACGGTAATATAGTACTTTTTCTGGCTCTCTCTGTATACAAGTATTTATAGAAGGTCTATATTAATTTTTGTTTATGATAATTTACCAGCAGTAACGAGTATATTAAATAATTATGACTGAAAAGGTGAGCAGGCATATATTATCACTGAGTGAGGCGGGTACGCTACTGGGCGAAGTATAAAACATTACGGCTAGTTTTTTAAGAGATACTTTAATTAAAAAAAAATGTTGGCTTCGAAAGAACGCGAAGTAAAGTAGATAACCGGACATTATGATATGTAGACACTGAATACAAACGAATTTTTCTGTGAAATTAATTTAACAAAAAGGCCATTCTTTAGAAGGTATGTTTAAATTATTATCAATATATCCTATTATTGATTGTTTAGTATGTTTTGCAAATTTTCTTGCGGATTAAAGATATAAATGTATCTTTTTATTTTTTTAGATTTGCCGGCCTTACTTACTTACTTACTTACATATCTACTTACGTATTTAATTAATAGAAAAATTTGTTACCGATACTGAGATTGCCGTATTGTCCGTTTGTCTTCTGAAATTTTATTGCTGTTTGGCCCACTATTAGTTAGCAGTTACGTAAGCCGTCCTGTTTATTTCTGCTGTCTGCTCGCCACATGCATCTTTGATCGCCCTCCAGTTATTGCTGCTGCTGTCGCCATTTTACAAATTACATCATTCTCGACCTTACGCAATTATTACTTTCTGGCATTTGGGATAACACGAGGGGAAAAGGTCAACTGGATTACTGTTGTAAAATTAAGGTCAGATAAATCCATTAATATATTTCTTTCAACGAAAATTATATGAAATTCCGTATCTCAACGTGCACATATCAAGTATTTTATTGAGTTATTGCTAGACAGATAAGAGTGTGAACCAAAAGTAGCGCTACTTACGGGGTAACCTGCATTATTTATATAAATTTGAATATTGGAATACATTAACCAGTTTTGCCGTTGTACAATTCACCTTATGTTTACTTGTATCTGCTCACACAAACTAAAAATTTTAGTAAAGTGCTATTGAGAATCCACTTAATGTTTTTATTTTTTTTTGTAAGTGCATACCGTAAGGTAGTATAAATTTTCTTAGTTTTTATAACTTCAAAACTAAGTGGCGCCCCTATAATATCACATAAAAAGTTTGTGACAAAAGAAGAATCCGTACTCATCCCCAGTGCCTCCGACAAGTGAGCTGCCGCCAAGCACCAGGTATAACTTCCTAGGAGGTTATAGTGCTTATTAAAAATTCTCTTAAATTTGTTGAAATTCCAGAATGTGCTAATCTAAGCAACGATAAGGCATTTGAATGTGCAGGTGTAAGTGTCACGAAAAAACAATGAATCCATCTGCATCTTATGTATTTATAGGGCATTAAATAGTGATTTTGATTTGTTCTTGGATAAATTTGATATAATGTGTCAGAAAAATCAGTTTGGTAAGATAATCTTAACATTAGCTATTTATTTGATTCGCAAGACAAAATTAAATTCTCTTTATTTGAACCCAGTTTTTAATGAAGCAACGAGAATAACTGCATCATCAGAAACTGCTATTGATTACATTTTTACAAATTTCAACAATATTATCACAAAGAAACAGATTATTCATAATGGCTTATCTGACCACACTGCACAAGTCATTTCATTTCCCATAACAGATGAAAACGAGTATACCTCAGATAAAAGTCGATCATTTTCAAAAAACATTGAACTATTTAAGAATCTTCTTGAAACTGAAGAATGGCATGATAATATATACTATAATGGAGATATTGATGCAAAATTTAGCATTTTTAATAACATAATTATATTATTATGATCTTAGTTTAAAACTTGTTACAAAAACAAAGTACAATTTTTGCAAAACTGAAAACTGGATAACACCAGGATTAAAAGTATCGGCAGCAAACCTTAAAGAGTTATATATTAAGAAAAAACAGGGGTTAATTACTTTAAATTATTACAATACGTACAAAAAAATCTATCGATGTACTATTAGACAGGCCAACCAGATGTATTACAACAATCAGATACTGCAGTCTGACAATAGATCAAAAGTCCTCAATAAAAAACTTTACACCACAAACAAATAGTAATAGAATTGTAAATGACGTTGAAGTTGCAGACAAGAAAGAAATACCCGACGCCTATAACAATTTCTTTGTAAATGTGCCAAAAGAAATAAAAATAAACAAACAAGATGACACCAAAATTAAATATTGTATAGAGATCAAATTAACAGATAAAACAATTTTCTTGAGGCAGTCACTGAATCTGAGGTTGTTAGCATATTAAGAGATTTAAAAAACACGAACTCCCCAGGCCCAGATTAATTCTCTACTGCTATCATAAAGAAATGTGCAATCCAGTTAGCTAAGCCGCTATGTCATAGCTAACATTTATATTTCTCAAGGTAGCCTCCCAAATGTGTTAAAAACTTCTAAAGTTATTGCCCTATACAAAAAAGGAGATCAAAAATTACTCGCCAACTATTGTCCAATTTCACTCTTGTTGGTGTTTTCTAAATAATAATTGAAAAAATTTTAGCCAACAGAATTAACAAAATTTGTAGAAACAAATAGTCTCTTGACAAATACTCAGCGTGGCTTTAGACATAAAAGGTTGACAATGTCGGCATTATTAAATATACTTGATGTAATTTATAGACAGCTGGACAGAAACAATAAGGTGGTGGCTCTTTCTGTTGATTTATCGAAAGCCTTTGACTGTGTAGACCATGAGGTTCTGTTGGATAAAATGGAACTATATGGTCTGCATGGTAAATGCAATGATCTGTTAAGGTCATATCTTACAAACCGAAAACAGTTTGTAAATTATCTTGGCCAAAATTCTAATGAGCTCACAATAGATGATGGCGTTCCACGGGGAAGTGTTTTGGATCCTTTACTGTTTTATTATATTGTAATGATATAGATGATCATCTGTCTATATCTCATTGTGAATTTGCGGATGACATGACACTGGTTGCATACAATCAAAATCAAGAAAATGTAACCCAACAACTAAACAACACAACTTAATAGCATTGTTTAATTATCTTAGTAGTAGTATTCACATAAAAATTAACCAAGAAAAAACATATATTACAATTTCACCCAATTATTGTCAATTATTAAGCTAAATGGAAGATCTATTGAGCAAAAAAACAAGCTTCAAACTACTTGGCTTACATATAGACCTATCGCTAACATGGCGAGATCATGTAAACTATGTATGTAAAAAATGTGCAAGTACTTGTTTTGCATTAAAAAAGCTCTCCACCATTACCAATAAAAATATCACAAATACCTTTTACAACTCCAATTTCCAATTTCGAATCTGTTATGAGGTATGGAATTATCGCATATACAGGGTGTTGCATCATGAGAGGGACATAGCTTAATAGGAGGTAGAGAACGTCAGTGGTAACCGGAACCTCCCATAGAAATGTCTCATTGGGCCTTCACTACGAAGTTACAGGGCGTTTTATAATTTTTGGCCAAACCTGTTTTTTGTCATAACTTTGACAGGGAATGAAATAACGGATTCATATTTGGTACGGCTAATGTACTAACGAGCCCCAAGAGGTACATGTATAAAAAAAATATATCCAGGTCCGGACTCACTATAATTTATGTTTCTTCTTTGCATCAATAAAACATCACCCTGTATATATTTTTTTGAAATTTCGATACGATATTCGAAAAGAGTAAGAAAAAACAAACAAAATGGCCTTTTTCGTTTTTTTGTTACACCTTCGTGGTTATTTAAATAGTTGTTAAATGTGCAAGAAAATGGATTACAGAACCCTATTAAATGAGAGGCAAGTGAAATAAATAGTTTTATAACTAAAATTTGCAAAAATTCTATTGAGCCTAGGTGGTCTGGGTGAATCCTAATTCCGGCACGTTTTAAAGGTCCATTTTGGTAAACAACTGTGGTCCTAATAAGTAATCGGGTATGAAATAACAAAATTTTTAATCAATCACAGTAGGCTTGTTCAAAGTGACAGATAATAAAAAGAAATCTCCTAAACAGTTGAATAATTGTTTGTTAGTAATTTAATGTGTCAATAATCCGCATTTAGTTAGTGAAAACTTGTGAAAATATTTTAACTATGCCAGTAAAATTTACAAACGTGGAATATGCTGACATAATATTCATCTATGGTTTCTGTAATGGAAATGGTAGGTCGGCGGAAAGAGAATATCGGCTGCGTTTTCCTGGTCGTCGATGCCCTAATCATAAAACCTTTAGTACAGTGTTCCAGTATGCAAGACAACACGGAAAGTTTCCTAATTCTGCAGTTGTGGAGCGTGTTTTACAACAAGGTGTGCAGGAACAAAACAATATTATAAACATAGTTCAAGAAAACCCAAATATGAGCACTAGATGAATCAGTTTGGCAACTGGTATTCCTCATTGGCGAGTATGGAGAACCCTAAAAAGAGAACGTTACCATCCATATCATATCCAGCAGGTACAGCGTCTTCAACAAGGCGACGATATCCCCCGCCTGGCATTTTGTCATTGGTTGTCTAACCATCGCCCAGTCATTTACAGAACCTTATTTACGGATGAGGCACAATTTACAAGGGATGGAGTAAACAATTCACGAAATAATCATAAATGGGCACAGGAAAACCCACATGCGGTACGCCAACGCCGTTCGCAACACAAGTTTTCTGTAAATGTTTGGGTCGGACTTGTGAATAGACATTTGATAGGGCCACATTTTTTTGAAGAAAGATTGAATGGTGAAATTTACTTTGATTTTCTTCAAAACATTTTGCCGAATATGTTAGAAAATATCGGTATAAGAGGCATGTTGTTTCAGCATGATGGGGCCCCACCACATTTTAACCTTCAAGTAAGAGAACACTTAAACAATGTGTATCCTAATAGATGGATTGGACGCGGGGGTCCACATGAATGGCCACCAAGATCTCCTGATTGTAACCCTTGTGATTACTTTTTATGGGACCACTTAAAAAACGAGGTTTATAGCATTGAAATTGAAAGTAGACAACATTTAATCCAGCGCATCGTTACAACCTGCGACGAAATACGGAATAATCCAGAAATGATACGTCGAGCAATTGGTGACCTTTCTAAACGCGCAAGAAAATGCACAGAATATGGGGGAGGACATTTTGAAAATTTACTTTAGTGTCAATTACGTTTTATTTTTAAACACATTTAGTTATTGTTTTGTTATTTATTGTTAATTGAATGGAAAATATTTTATTTATTTAGATTTTAGTTTGCTCTCTTTTCCAATTTTTATTAAGTATAAAATGTTGATGATTTTCTTGATCAAAGTAACTGGTTGCTTAGGCCTAAATGGTTTAAATTATCTGTCACTTTTATTCTTTGAACAAGCCTACTGTGATTGATTAAAAATTTTGTTATTTCATACCCGATTACTTATTAGGACCACAGTTTTGTACCAAAATGGACCTTTAAAACGTGCCGGAATTAGGATTCACCCAGACCACCTAGGCTCAATAGAATTTTTGCAAATTTTAGTTATAAAACTATTTATTTCACGTGCCTCTCATTTAATAGGGTTCTGTAATCCATTTTCTCGCACATTTAACAACGTATTTAAATAACCACGAAGGTGTAACAAAAAAATGAAATAGGCCATTTTATTTGTTTTTTCTTGCTCTTTTCGAATATCGTATCGAAATTTCAAAAAAATATATACAGGGTGATGTTTTATTGATGCAAAGAAGAAACATAAATTATAGTGAGTCCGGACCTGGATATATTTTTTTTTATACATGTACCTCTTGGGGCTCGTTAGTACATTAGCCGTACCAAATATGAATCCGTTCCCTGTCAAAGTTATGACAAAAAACAGGTTTGGCCAAAAATTATAAAACGCCCTGTAACTTCGTAGTGAAGGCCCAATGAGACATTTCTATGGGAGGTTCCGGTTACCACTGATGTTCTCTACCTCCTATTAAGCTATGTCCCTCTCATGATGCAACACCCTGTAGATGCTCGTCAGCTGCAAATATAGTTTTCATGATGCAAAAAAGAGCTATTCGCTGTATGTTTGGGTTAAAATATCGAGAGTCCTGCAAACAAGCTTTTATTAGAGAACAAATACTCACTTTCCCTTGCATCTATATATTAGAAATTCTAAAATTTGTGAGGCAAAATACATTCTGTTTTAACCTACAAAATAATAATAATAATGTCTTTATTCATCACATTAAGCTTTTCATTTACAATAGAGCGTATTTATTTCTAGCAATGAAAGGGCGAAGCTCGCTCCTGCAATATCACAGAGCACATTGCATTCGCGCTCTACGCGAGCATCACAATGGGCAAGTAGACAATTTTTTAATTATTATTTTAATAACATCTACGTATAAAAACAGTTGACCCGTATTTTTTATTTTATTTTTTTAATAATGCCTTATAGTAAAAAAAAAATCATGAAGTTTAAACTACGTTTAAACGGTTAGATATTGCCGCAAATGTTCTAGCTATTCTATTGGCTATGACGTAATAGCATAATCAGCAGAGAAACGAGCGCTAGTGGAAAGGCGGAGCTAACAAAGGTGTGCAAAACGTATGTGCGGCTCTGTCGAGGTTATATTAAATGCGCGCGTATGTGACACTATTACGTCATGAAATAACCGGCAAACCGCCGTATTTTAAATACGCTCTAATCGTAAACCTATTCGTTTTACAATAAAACCAATAATAGTCGGTAAAACTACCTTCAAATTATATTTATAACATATTGAAGAGTCATACTATAATGCTATATTATTACCTTTGTCATTTTCGTTATTGTCTACTAGCCCATTATAATACCAGACATGGTCAAAACTTGCAATATGACATACACAGATTAGAACTGTATAAATCAAGTCCATACTATATGGGGGCTAAATTGTATAACAAATTACCAACCGGTATTAAAAATGTTAGTTTAAACAAATTTACTTCCTTTGTAAGAAAATTATTATTATTCCATGCTTTTTATTCTATCAATGAATTTCTTTCTCATGTTTTTAAATCAATTATTAATTGCAATTGTTTCTTTTTAAATTTTTTTGAAGTTAGATGAACAAATTTATATTTTTTGCTTGTATTTTTGTTTGTATGTTTGTAATTGTTCCAGTGTTCATTTTTTTTACCCTATATCCTGTACTGTGGTCTTTTGGGTCAATAAATGTATTTATTTTATTTATTTAATGAAAAATAATCTTTAATTTGAATTCCTGGTGTGTCTATAGTTAAACGTCCAATGTAATGTCGTTTTCAGCTAGAAATTCTGAGTATACCTAGAGTACACGCTGAACGAGGAACTAACATTTACCACATTTAAAAACTTTGGTGTAACTTTCAACAAAAAACTAACTTTTGTTGGGCACATCGACACGTATGTATGTGTCGTAAACAAAACTTTAGGTTTTATTGTACGTAATGCGTATGATACTTCAACCTTGAAATTATTATACTTTTCATTTTTGAGATCTAAGCTAGAGTATGTGTCTCTTGTTTGGCATAACACTCATGTTACAAAATTAGAAAAAGGGCAGGGACGTTTTCTTAAATATCTCAAAGAAAGTCATTCGCCATGAAATTGATTGCAGCGAGATACTTCAAAAATTGAATTTTCATATTCCTACTACTACTTTGCGTCATAATAAAACTTTTTACCTACCTAGAGCTCGGAATTCTCACCTATATATAATAGTTGCTCCTGTTACAATAACATACAGAATATTGATATTTTTCAATAATGAGGCTCCCTGCCTATATTCGCCAATCAATTTTCCTCATTATATTCGATATATTTCCATGTATTGTAGAGGAAAACGATAAATGAAAACGGTCACAGACGTAGTGGGGAATAGAGAGGGTAGTGGCTATGCATAACGCATAGCTGTTTGTATCACATCATGTTTTACGTCTTTTATGTCGCGTGCATTAGAATGAGAGAGAAGGTCAGGCTTGTGTTGTTTGCCAACTAGCACGAACGACATGTGAGATATGGTACTTCAGAGGCGGACTTAGTTTACTTTCATAGACGGCGGAGTGTGCGGGTATAAGTGCAATTAATACATTAATACATTAGTTTATATTTGTCTTTTTGCTGGTATGTAACTTATTTATTACAAAAATGAGTCGATCGAGTGATTGTGAGTGTGAAAGTGACAATTATAGTGATTTCAGTGATAAAGAAAATAAAATTCCAAATGAGTTTCAAGGGAGAAAAAAACGGCATTTAAACAGTGACGGGAAACAAATTTGTTTAAATGTGTATAATACTCTTTTACAGCGACAAACTAATGACTTTAACTTGCGTGATTTAGATATATTAAGGGAAACAGAATCTTTAACCCACGTTCCCTATTCCACATTGTACAAACTAGTGAAAACAGGTGTTACCGAAAGAAAGCAACGTTGCGACGCTGGTATATCAAAAATTTTAGATCCATCAATAGCAAAACTTTTAAAAAATGTAATTTATGATGCATATCAGAAAAATGAAATCCCGACTGTTGACGTGGTAGACAGAAAACTAAAGGAAATGGATTGTCCTTTGAAATATACGACAAGAACTTTAAGGAACTGGCTGAAAAAAATTGGATTTAAATTTAAAACAATTAATAAACGCGTGGCGATTATGGAAAGCAGACGAATAGTGGATTGGCGACATTCAGATCTAGAGGAGATTAAAAAGTTCAGAAGGGAAAATAGAACAATTTATTACCTAGATGAAACTTGGTATGACACTCACGATACCATAAAAAAAGGATGGACTGATGGAACTAAAAAATGTCTACCACAGTCATTGCCTCCAAATAAGGGGACTCGATTGGTTATATTACACAGTGGATCAGGTGATGGATGGGTAGATAATGCATTGAAACTATGCGGGAAAAACATGGAAGAGTGTAACGTGGATTATCACAAGAATATGGAGGGAGTAATTTTTGACAAATGGTTTGAAAATACTCTAATTCCAAAATTAAAGCCAAATAGTGTTATTGTTCTTGACAATGCGAAGTACCATTCAAGAGAATTATATAAAATTCCTAATAAGAGTTCGACTAAATTGGAGTTGCAAATTTTTTTAACGGATCACGACCTATATTATATGGACAGTTATACTAAAGCAGAATTGTTGGAAGTCCTTCATACGAAAACATTTGAGAAGAATTATGTTATAGACAGTATAGCTGAAAGATTTGGCCACAAAGTTTTAAGATTACCACCATATTATTGTATTTTCAACCCAATAGAATTGATTTGGGGAAAATTGAAAAAAAATATCAGAAAAGGAAATACTTTTCCAAAATTCGACAAAAAAGTGATCGAGTTAATTAAAAACGGAGTGTCCAAAATTACCAAGGAATATTGGGAAAAGAGAATTGCCAAAGTGATTAGAATTGAGGATGATTATTTGAAACTTTGTGAATTTAATAAAAATGGGGAAAATAAATTCATTATAAATTTAGAAGAGGATAGTTCATCATCTGAAAATGAAGAAGAGGGAGAGAACGCACAGGATTCTGAGGAAGAAGTGACTTGTGATTGAAGAAGTGGTAGTGATATATATAAGTTTATTATTTGTGTCCGTTTTTATGTTCAATGATAGTGATTGTGATATCAAGCTTATTATTTATGTCATTTTGTATGTTCATAAGTATTTTAATCTATTTTTATTTATTTAAAGAATTCAATTATATTTAATTTTATTTATTTCGAGAATACATATTTTATTTACGAAAATTTACTATTTCGAGTTTTGTTTCTGTTTTTAGAGGTTTATTGTTATTTTTTAATTTATTTTGAGAATACCTATATATTTTTTTACTGTTACTATTTTAAGTTTTTTTTTGTTTTTAGATGTTTATTGCTATTTTTTAAATTTATTTTGAGGATACCTATATATTTTTTTACTGTTACTATTTTAAATTTTTTTTGTTTTTAGAGGTTTAGTTTTATTTTTTTGTATAATTTTCTTTATCCTGTACTAATATTCTTTACCCATCCTATCATGGCAAGATATGCTCATACCTCCCCGTGGTTCTTGCTAGGTAGTAACAATTTACTCAAATATTAAGTGAACTAGGATACTGTAACTACTGTATAGTCAGTAGTGTAAATTGTTGCCAGCTAAACTGAGCCCACACAACAAAAGCCAACGCAATTTTCTTATGGAAAAGTGACTTCCGTTAAATTGGTTGAATTTTTGATATGTTGTGTATCCTATCTCTGTATCAAATGGATCAATGTCTCAGATTTGTTTAATAACACCTAAACAGTATAATTGGTTGTCTTATCATATCATATGACGTCATAGCAGGTCATGTCGTGTCACAGAACCTCATAGTGGTCACTTTGAATTTTATTGTGATCTGAGCACCTAGAAGTAAGAGAAAAGAATGTTATTTAAATCATGATGTTCTATGACACGATATTACATGCTATGACGTCATATGGCGTGACGACGTTTGAGATTATATGATGTAATATTTCAATAAATAAACCATGACAGTTATGAGGTGTTTTCAAACCACTGTGAGACCCTAGAAGCAAAAAAAAGAGTACTGATTTAACCCAGACCCATACACCTCAAATAAACGATAATTCTTACTTTAGCAAGCTTTATCTCAAGACTGTGAAAGATTGTCAATTTGTGTCAATTGAGACATTTGGTCAGAGAGATGGGATACACAACATATCAAAATTCCAACCAATTTAACGCAAGTCACTTTTCCATAAGAAAATTGCGTGGTCCTTTAAAAGCGTAAACAGACATACGTACACAATATAGTTAAGTCCGGGCCTGCCTTCTTAGCGTCTCACCTCGCATCCCCCCTCTCAATTTCCCCTTTCCCGCACTATACAACAATTTTACTAATTTTCTCATGCACTATACAGTTTTTCTTAGCAGTCTTTTATGACTTCTTTACGTGTGTATTACTAATGAGTTTAGACTCCTGCTAATTCTTTCTCCCCCACTTTATTATGTTTATTTAAGCTACTCACTATATGTACTGTGTATTAAATATGTATTGTTCTCCATCTTGTAAACAGTCTTTAGGCCGCCACAAATAATGATTTGAGGTTGATTTTCGAGAGAAGTTTTTCCTCCAACAGATTTTATTGGATTTATTTAGGTGTAAATCACAAGAAAATCATAGTACGGTCGTGAGCAAAAAAAAAGGACAAGTCTTATAATGGTATTTTGCTAAAATCTAGTTGTGTACACCTAACTTTAATTTTTGTGACATTGTCAGTTAGTTGTCATAATTTATTGCAAGTGTGCAAAAAACTAATATGCCTCATATAAGCGAATTAATTAAATCTGGAGTTATTGCTAAAGCAGAAGATGGATGGTTAATGAGACAAATTGCACTGCGTTATAATATTGACAAAAATTTGGTGTGCAACACTTAAGAAAGTGGAGAATAAACGGTACGATTAGTAGACATCCTGGATCAGGGCGACGGACGATATCAACTTAACAGCAAGATTTGCAATTGGTAAATGCTTTAGTAGAAAATCCATTTTACTCAGTTATTCAGGTTGCTGAAGAAACGAATTTTCTTGGATCGAGTAGTACTGGTCGCCGGCGAGTAAGAGAATCGGAGCTACTCTGTTGTGCAGCAGCACAGAAATACTTACTTAAAGCTGAACATAAAGAAGCTCGAGTAGGATTTGCACTTGAATTTTTAATGCATGATGTAAATTTTTGGAACAATATAATCTTTACAGACAAAAAAACTTTCCAGTCAACACACAGTGGTCGTATTCGTGTTTACCGCCTACCGAATACTCGATTCGATAAGAAATATATATCTAACAATGATAAAAGTGGTAGATTTTCCGTCAGTATGTGGGCTTGGATATCGGCACGTGGTCCTGGTGTTCTGTGGCATATTGAGGAACGATTTAATAGTGAAACGTATATTAGGATTTTAGACAATATTATGCTCCCTTCTGTGTCACAATTATTTTCTAATAATGAGTTTATATTTCAACAAAACGATTGTTCCGTTCATACTGCTCATATGGTAACTAACTGGTTTCAAGATAACAACATCAATGTTCTTAACTGGCCCAGTCATAGTCCAGATCTTAATCCTGTGGAAGAAGTATGGGGACTACTCGTAAGAAGTATCCAAAAACGAAATGTGAGACCACGGAATGCCGAAGAATTACTGGAAATAGTAAATAATGCATGGGAAAATATTATTACTAATGATTATTGTATAAAGTTATTTAATTCTATGCCAAACAGACTTATAGAAGTTATAAATAGAAATGGTGTAATAACGAAATATTAATAGTTAGTTTCTTGTTAAGTAGGATATCCTTTGTCTTTTGATCCAGGATTTCTACTAATCGCACCGTTTATTCTCCACTTTCTTAAAATGTTACACACCAAATTTTTGTTAATGTTATAACGCAGTGCAATTTGTCTCATTTACTATAGCAATAACTACAGCATTAAAATAAAAAATAAATTAAAAGTGATATCTGTTTTATTTCGGCTACTCATTACATATTCAAATAGAGACAGATTTACATTAGAAAAAAAAAGTTGTCCTATTTTTTTCTGCTCACGACAGTACAATTATTTCATACTAGTACAATATATTATTCTGAACAAAAAATAAAGAATACATTTTTTTCACATGAGAATCCGTTTTACAAATACAAATTATTTTAAGTTGAAACAATTGTTCTTTAACGGCCCATATCTCAAACACCTCTGAACCCACAACGATGTAATCTTGTACAAAGGAGTTTTGAAAGGTGCTGATTAAGAATATCTTATTACTAGTTTTTCTCTAAAAAAATCGCTAATACTCTTTTTCAAAAATCGACCCACTTTTTCCATCATAAAATCGAACGCCTCTGACAACGGTTGAATGTGGGTATGTCTAAACTCATTTTATAGTTATATATTCACCACTAAAATTTCAAAATATTCGGATATCAGGTGAGCGAGATATGAGGATGGCTCCATGAAAAGTGGGATACATTGTAAACGTTTAGGAGGGGTGCCGGCTAAAAGTCGTCTTTCGCTCGGCTGCATCATAATTGTCGACTACTAAAGCGCTTTTAAGTGATTTTCAACATTTATTGTGTTAAAAATAGCAGTAACTGAAGGACCACGCAGAGCACAACAATTTTATAAACTTTGGTACCAGAATAATTTGCCAAGCATTTTTAACAACCTTACCTGATATATCGTCAGTCTGCTTCGGGTTCACTATCGATGATTAAACCTTGTATAAATTGATCAAAACACACAGTAACCCCAATTCTTTCATTTTATACTTCTTATAGTTTCTATAAAACATAAACAAATATCAGTAAGAGACGTGCCATAAGGCTCACAAGGTTAAAGCTAGGCCCACTACAATCTACAAAATGAAGGGGCTGAAAAAGTAGATACCGCAAAGGAATTGGAACAGATTGGTCCAATCTGATCGTAACGGCTTGGGATAAGGCTGGTCATAAAAAAAATAAGGCTAGCTCCTATTTACAAAGCTACATCCAAGGTAAACGGTGATAAAAACACAAGTTCTGGACGAAGTAAACTTTAATAAGTCCATTTTTCATATAAAAAATATTAATAAATCCTAATTTGCCCTTTGGGACTTACCTCAGAGGGATGGAAGATATACATACAATGCACTATTTTTTTAGCATGTCCTTTACTTAACAGAATATGTAGATGGGTGGTAAAATAAATAAATTTGTAGAATTTACAAAACACTTTAAAAAATAGAAAATATCATTTGTTATTCGGTTTCATAATTATTTTAGAATCATTACTGTGTCGAGCTGTTGGACTTAATCCTCTGAAAAACAAACTAGTGGAATGTCAAACACTGCCTGCGGTAGCAGGAAAATACAAGTGTTTCGTTTAATTGTAAATGTAATATACGTCTTAGTAAAAAAAGGTTATCGTTGATATCAATGGAAATCTAATACAAGGGCAGATATGTAAAATTGACTCGTGACAAATTGGTATGTTTGTCAATGATTTGCTATGATTACATGACTAGAAAAGCTAGATTATTCTCAAGACATCGATGCTAATTTGAAGATGAGGCGGCAGCATGCAACGTGTCTCTGTTTTCACCCATGGCACACATTTTGACTGATGCAATTTTCAAACCACGTAATTAATATTTTACCTCACATTTACCATAAGATACAAAAATTACTACCCTATCATGTTTCTTCAATATATCATTTACATTTCGTTTTTTATGCAGACTTGCTTTTCCAGGTATCACCTATATCATTCATTTAATGATGATGAATTAATGATACCGATCTCGATGAGATATTATCGTTTTTATGACACTGCATGGTAAACCCAATCTCATTGTTCCGCTATAAGTATTCAAGTTCACCTGCCAATATTTATTTAAAATTCCGATAATCAAAATAGCGTTCTTAGTGAGTGTGGTAAACGTTATGCAGGCAAATTATGTAAACTTTCCAACGCGATGAGAATTCAAAAACTTAAGAACACGCCCCGATAACAATCACATCTTATGAGATGTTGCGAAAATTTTGGAAAGAGAAAGCTACAGAACTAAAAGGAAACAACAATCTGTTATTATTTTGTTCAATATGATATACTCTTTGAATATAATAAACTTAAAACTTTTAATGCAGAATTCTAGAATTGCCATTACTAATTATTGAGATAGTGGGGCGCAGTTAGCTCAAAAATAGAAAACCGAGCCAGGATGCATTAAATTTACATTGACTTTAACGATAATCGCAGAAAATATAAATTATATACCGTACACTGTTCAAAATGCAGTAAACAAAAACTCATTTGAGAAAATTGTCCAACACACGTTTCCGCACAACACAGAGTAATAATCCTAAAAATAATTTCCCGCCACATAAAACAAAAACATTTTTTTTTTTTGCTCAATCACTCTCATTTAGTTTAGCTAACAATAACGCCCTCTGTTTCTCAAGCTCAGACTCACTCACATCGCCAGTTCGTCCATCTGTGTCTTGTCTATATTTTTCCGTCGGCGTGCTCTGCAGAAATTCAAAAAATATTCCATTAACGTCTAAACTTATGTGCAGGTCTGTAGATTTGTCCAAAAAATATTGGATTCCTTCAGATTTTCCCTTCTTGTTGGCTTTGAACAGATCTAATTTTGTATTTGGTTTTTTAGTCCATGCAAATTAGATATTTTAAAAGAAATAATTTATAAGGAAATAATATTTGAGATGCGTACTCTCGATAGGGTTAGGAATAGATACCCGAAAAGTTCCCACCCCATTCAGGAACGAAAAGTGCCTTTTTCTGCAAAAAACCACCCCTAACGTGGACTTAACGCTGGTTTTCCGCTTTTATCTTGTTCACCGTTCGCTGGAAGAGAGAAAAATATAGGAAATAAAAAATTTGTTGTTAAATTCTATATAAAAAATGTCCTATTCCTTATCCCCCACCTATTTCGCAGTAACAGCGTTCAAAGTGAGGGGTAGTTTAGAGCGTGCAGGAAAAATCGCTGTTACACAAAGTTTCATCTCAAAACCGGTTGATTTAACGAGAAAAATGCCCAAGAATGAATTTATAGAGCGGAATTTTCTCTATAAGATGCATGAGCGGATGTTCACGCAAGTGCTTTTTATTTATTTTCCCCCTTTTCCCACAGAGATGCGTTTTTTAAAAGGGGTTTATCCTGTAGGCTCATTCCACTAAAATTCTATCCAATTTTACTCATTAGAGGGTCCTTCATCGACGAACAGTTCATCAAATTCGGAATTGAAACATCCTTGCCCATGGCAATTAGAGCATATTGTTGAGCAGCGCAATCCAACCTCAACACAGGTGCATCGTTTTCCGCAATCCTTTTTGCAGCTGCAGGATACTAGGTGGAAATGGGTGTTGGTAACTTGGTGGTGTAAATGGGAGTTAAGATATTGCCCACTTTCTTTCAACCCCATCCCATTGGTTCCGAGTTTTCTCCTCGTCAAGGTTAAATTTCATATATATAGTAGCCATAATATTTTAAAGCCGTTTATATTTATCGTCTTCTCGAGCTTTGCTAACGGCTATTAAATTCACCAAGCCTCTTTAAACCGTCTTTTCGCAAATGAAACAATCACCTATTGTCTCCATATCTACAGAAACATTTTCACTCACATTTAAGTCTATATTTTTTAGTCTATTTCTACCATATTTCAGAAACGTTTTCTATCGTACTGTAGGTTCGAGATACAAGACACTCTCAGGCTTGACAAAGAGTCTATTCTCCTACCTACCACAATGCTTCAAACATGTGCTCCGAAGGTCATCTAGAATGAATTACATAAAGTGACATACATATTTTCCCCCTTTTTCCACAACTATGCGTTTTTTAATTATACGTAAAATATGTACCTCGCTAATTCGTGTAAATCATTTATTCTAGACGACTTTCGGCGTAGATGATTGAAGCATTGTGATATGTAGGAGAAGGAAAAGGCGAAGATCAGCGTAAACTCTTTATCAAGCTTAAGAGTGCACGGTACCTCGATCCTTCAGTACGAAAGAAAACGTTTATGAAATACGGTAAAGATAGATTAAAGATGCTTCAAGAAGGGGAAACTGTGCGTGTTGAAAGAGGCTTCGTGAATATAATAGCAATTAGCAAAGGACGATAAATATAAACGGCTTCAAAATATTACGGCTATATATATATATATCAAATTTAATCTTAGCGAGGAGAATAGTATGGGGTTGAAAGAAAGTGGGCAATATCTTAACTTCCATTTACACCACCAAGTTACCAGCACCAATTTCCACCCTTCAGCTAGTATCCTGCAACTGCAAAAAGTGTTGCGGAAAACGATGCACCTGTGTTAAGGTTGGATTGCGCTGCTCAACAACATGCTCTAATTGCCATGGGCAAGGATGTTTCAATTCCGAATTTGAAGAACTGTTTGTCGATGAAGAACCCTCTAATGAGTAAAATTGGACAGAATTTTAGTGGAATAAATATCTTTGTGGAGAAAAGGGGAAAATAAATAAAAATCACTTGTGTCAACATCGGCTAGACATACGTCTTATAGAGAGAATTCCGGTCTACAAATTCATTCTTGGGCATTTTTCTCGTCACATCACATTGAGATATTCGCTGTGAAACTTCGTGTAACATCGATTTTTACCTGCACGCTCTAAACTACCCCTCAGTTTGAGCCCTGTTACTGTGAAATAGGTGGGCATAAGCTACAAGATCAAAAAGACATTTTTTATACAGAATTTAATGACAAATTTTTTATTTTCTATACTTTTCTCTCTTCCAGCGAATGGTTCACAAGATATAAGCAAAAAACCAGCGTTTAAGTCCACGTTAGGGGTGGTTTTTTGCGAAAAAAGGCACTTTCCCTTCCTGGATGGGGTGGGAACATTTCGGGTATATATTCCTCACCCTATCGAGAGTACTCATCTCAAATATTATTTCTTTATAAATTATTTCTTCTATTCAGTGTTTTTTAACTTAATTTGCGTGTACTATTTGGATAGAGTTTTTAGGTGCGTGGGGGGAGGCGAAAAAGGTGGATAATTTTCTGCGATATCAGATTCGGAAAATTTTTCAGGTGGCAATCAATCAATGCTGCGTTTTTGTAAAATAACCAAATAGCTTTATTTGCATTAAAGACAGGTTTACTTAGTAATACATCATAACAGACACATTTGGTACAATTAAATTACTATTCGTATACAATGAGATGTTAGGGGTGTTCAATGTAACATCGTAATTTATCTAGAGATTGGGAAAAGGGTCACGAGTGGTAATCTTAGACACTGGGTTGTTTCAGTGAATTTGACTGGACCTCAAACAATTGGCACAAACTCAAAAATGAACTGTTTTGAGGTATAAGACTCTTTTACTTAATCAGTCTTTAAGATATACGAACCATGTTCCATACCCATTCAAGTGTACGTAGTAGTTATGCAGGTCAAGGCAATGGTGCATCTCACTTTGATAGCTCGAGAATTGAATTTCTTCAATATTTTCAAATATCTCCCTGTATTATTTTCGACCATATACTCCAGGAATAAACACCTCTAATTTTTTAAGTTTATTTTCTTTAATAAATGTATAGAATCGGGCTATTGGCCTGAATGTTTTAAAGATTCTTTGATAATACCCATATATAAAAAAGGAGACAACAAAATTGCAAGTAACTACAGGCCTATCTCTTTAATAATGAACTTCAGTAAAATATTCGAAAAAGTAATAAAAGTTAGGTTAGTGTCATATCTCAACAAATATAATTTACTATCTAAGAATCAATTTGATTTCAAATAAAATATCTCAACTCAGGACGCGATGTTAGCTCTCACATCCAATATCTATGGTGCATTAGATAAAGGTATGCCGTACCTTTGCATATTCATAGATCCTGCTAAAGCATTTGACACTGTTAGTCACCCTATATTCTTACAATCACTCCAAGATATTGGAGTAAGACAAGAATGTTTAAAATTGTTTCAAAATTATATCTCAAACAGACAACAGAGTGTAAGAGTGGGAGGGGTCTACAGTGACAAATTAATACGGTGTACTGCAAGGTACGGTTCTAGGGCATATACTATTCTCCATTCATATTAATGATTTGTTTAAATTAATGAACAGAGGAGATATTATTGGATTCGCAGATGATACAGCTAGCTTATATAAATCCAACACGTGGATGGAATTAAAAACATTAGTGAAAAGTGATTTACATACCATTAAAAATTGGTTTGACCATAAGTTATTAACAATTAATATGGATACAACTAACTATGCCATTTAGCTGCAACAAGATAAGGCAACTATCATTTGAATCGATAAATATCGAATTTGAGGGAAACATTTATAATATATTACTACCTGAAACTAAAGTAAAATACCCAGGGTTATTTATTGATAGACATCTAAGACAGCTTTTATGCACGCGTTTTGTGTCGCCCGTAACGTAACTGCAAACTGCGGCTTGTTGACTAGATCACAGGGAACAGATGGGTCATTTTATGTACTGCCGTCCATTTAACCCGCTGTCGCGTTCTGAAAAACATGCCGTCGTGTTTTAGAAAATGCAAGCGGCAAAATGCCGCTCAACATTTTTAGGTGCACGGCATCTTATCAGTTTATTTATGCAATCCCGGCGTCTTCTGCCATCCGCTATCAGTGCTGCCAACCGCAATGTGAAATAATTTTATTCTAGTTGTGAAGTGATGACAGTGTATTTAAAGCCACCAGCTCATCAAAACATGCTACGGACATTCTAAAATAATAAAAATAAAATAAGCTACGTCATGCCTATTTTTAAATCTGGTGGCAAAGGTAATGTGAAAAACTACAGAGGCGTGTGTATTCAATCGGCGATACCTAAACTTTCCGACAGACTTATATATGATGAGCTAAGCTGGTCCTGTAAAGAGGTATTGATTAATGAACAGCATGGTTTTTGTTATCGTAAATCTACTGTGACAAATCTTTCAATTTATCAGAATAAGTTGTTGAGTGCCATAGAAAACAAATTTCAAAGCGATTCTGTTTATACACATTTCTCCAAGGCGTTCGATCGGGTAAATCATAGGATATTGATCAATAAATTTCGGAGTTGGGTTTTAGTGAACGTCTACTGATATGGCTCAATAGTTTCTTGACAGGTCGGGTACAGAGGGTTAAACAGGGTAACTTCATCTCAAATAAAATTAATGTCAGCTCAGGAGTGCCTCAAGGTCCTCATTGTGCTCCTCCAATGCAATTGTTAGTTGTGAGTTTCTATTGTTTGCAGATGATCTCACACTATTTAAAACCATAAAATGTATTAATGATGCGGTATTAGTCCAGAATGATTTTTTTTTTTTATACATTTATTTAACGTCGGCCTATTTCCGCTACTGAGGCCTAACACCGACGCCTGTAGACGAGCTACCCCCAACCAAGAATTTTGCCGAACCTCTTCCCTTAAGAAGAGTAGGGATCTTTTACTTGCCTAACATTTAATAGACAAGGGACCGACGGCTTTACATCCCCTCCGAAGGATGGTATATCTCCTATACAACCCTCGCCTAAGGTTGTATAGCTTCCGCGCATACACTGATATACAAGCCGCTGGAAGATGTGTGAGGCGAGAACGCGGTTTCCGTTGGAATGGTCACCATCCAAGTACTAACTGCGCCTGTCGTTGCTTTACATCGCATACCGAAGTATGTACATAGTAAAGACACACCTACGCTCGCCCCCGTCCAGAATGATCTTAAGAATTTAAATGGGTGGTGCAATAAGAATTGTCTGCATCTAAATATAGGCAAATGTTGTTTTATATAATTTTTTAAAGGTAATATTAAGTTCAACACATCCTATTGCTTAGACAACTCAGATTTGGAACGGGTTAGTTCAGTAAAAGAGTGTAACATTTAATAGCCATCTAAATTTTAATGAACACATAAATAATATCACAATAAAGTCTTAAAAAATGCTGGGTTTTCTCTTACGTAACTGCAGAGAATTCTCTGTGGAATCTATTAAACTTGTCTATATGTCACTTGTTCGATGGCACTTGCGGATTATGCCTCAATGGTATGGTCTCCAATGTATGCCATTCGCAAAATAACTATTGAGCGCATTCAGAATAAATTCTTAGATTCTGTGCATTTCGCATAAATCATATGATGATCACAATTACAATAGCATTTTATGTAGATGAAACCTAATGTCTCTAGAATCAAGAAGATTACAGACCGATTTGCATTTTGTGTTTAAATTATTAAATGGTATGATCTCTTGCCCAGAGCTGGTTAAATTGATAGGCCTCAATGTACCTAGGCATTTACTCAGAAACAATGCATTATTTAATGTTCAATTTCATTCTGCAAACTATGGCATTCACCTATTACAAGAACGTTGAGATATATCAATGAAAGCCGCCTGAATGTGTTAGACTGTTCGTTCAACATAAAAAAAAAAAGACTACAACAGAGTTTTTAATGTGTAATGTATTATCGTGGCTGAGTGGTGTTGAGGTCCTCTCCTGCGTGGGACCATTCCGTTACGAATTATCAGCTCTGCGTAAACCTTAGAATATAAATGTAATGTAATTTATATCATTCCATGTCAATATTGCTATTAGTTCTGCTTCGTAAGCCTTCCACTTTGTGTGTAAATAAACTATTTCTGTTATTGTTTCTATTTATTATATTTGTGCTAATGTTGTATGTTGTACTTTGTGCTATTATTATTTCATTATATGTATAATGGGGTTTGCCCGTGAATAAATAAATAAATAAATAATTTAAAAAACCTATCACTGTCGTCTTTTAATTTTCTGTAGAGGTTATGAAATGCCCCATCCACAAATCTAGCACGGTTAATGGGATGAATAGCTCATCTTCCATTTCTTCTTTTCATTAAATTGTAACTTTAATTTTTTCTCTGGCTATGGAGGGGGGCGTCAAATGGTTAACTGGCACCGGGCGGAGCAAAGTCTATTTACGGTACTGTCCCTGATATAGCGAAAACAAAGAATATTTTTTCCTTGAAAAGAAAATCACATCAATGCCCTGTGAAACAATCCGTAATTATGTTGATATAAAAAATTATTAAAAAATATGCTTATAGGTGTATCCCTGCAGTGTCATATATTTTAATTTAAAAAAAATATATTTTAATTTTTATTCTGTAGTGTCAGTTGTGTGTATCGTACTATATGCATCTGTTTTCTATGTATGCATCTCAAAACAAGTGTACTCGGTCACTTATCGAGTAACTTTGTATATATTTATTTCTTGTTTTTTATATATAATTCCTTATATGTTGTTATTATTATATCTTATTGTATGTCAAAATAAGTTTCATCTCACATAGTATTATTTGGAATATGAGACACATGTATAATGTAATGTATCAATAATTATTATTATATAAATAAATATACATTATTATTATTCTTGAGATTTGTACTTATTGCTCTATAAATCGAAATTGGTTTCAAATAGCTACACAGAGATTTACATACAAAAAATGTTGGTTTCTCCTATATCCCTTAGTCAGAAAATATACAGGGTTTTCCAATTGAAAAAATAAATATTTTTCACTTTGCGGCACTTGAGATGCTTCAAAATACGCGACCAAAATGCCAATCTACAATTGTGACAAAAGGTGCTAAAGCAATACACACTTATGTACACAGTCACGCACAGGAAACAGATTAGAATTACATAAGTCATTCATTACAGATAATGCACAGAGCGGGGGTTCACAGGTACTGGTATAAAGTTGATGCATAATCAAGTATGATCAAATAATCATGGGAAAAAATGTTAACTTAAAAGTCTCCACAGCCTAAAATTGTTCATTTTTCGAGTTCGCACCAAAGTTAACTACAGATTGGTTGTTTGAAGCAGTCAAATTCACCAGGATCCACTTTCCATAAGAATATGGAGGTCCTTCAATATCGTGACAGTATTTCAGAAGACAGATTAAAATAAACTGTCATTAAACCTGATTTTACATTACACTAGATGTCAACTTACAAACTATTCCGCAACTATTGCTAATGTTAGAAAAATTTGTGGAAAAAATGATCGATCAAATTTGACAATTGGGCTTACAAGCAATAGCAGAGGATTAGAGAATGAACGAAATTAGAGCATTTTAGAGTTTTTGTCTAACGTCCAACAATTATAGGAAGCAGCTTAACACAATGTTTCGTAAAAACTTTCGCAATGAATGCGCCATCCCTTACAAGTGCAGCAATAATTGTAAGTAATGTAGAAACAAATGTTACAGAATAGCTTCTAAATCGAGCTTAAAACTTAGACAAAATTTAAAAAGTTAAATAGTCCATAATGTTCATGTTAGCATTAATTTTTTAACTGGCTGCTCTTAGGTTTGCTAAAGAGTTATTGAAGTCTCGTATAAAATTTAATAAAAAAATATTTCCGTGAATGTTACATAATACTTGATATCGATACTGATAACAGTTTGATGTGAAACACACCTAAACTCAAAAATGCCTAATTTAATTTGAATATACTGCAGCACTATCTTTACATTTATCTTCCTGCTAGATAGTTAAACACCAAATACTTTACCATGAAAGAACCTATTTAATATAGAACACTGGAATTAATTTTGATCATAGCACATAAAATAGTTTCATGGTCAGTGAAATTATATACATCAATCGAAGGTATATAATACATAACATTAATAAATATCTATAAACATTGATCGGTTCGTCCAAATGAATTTTTAACAAGAGTGGTATTTTTTAGTTATCTCTTTGTAGAGCTGATGATGATTAGTAAGATTATTCCCGAGTTATCTTCTAAAACCTAGTATAGTTTAGCTTGGCGTGTGTACGAACTGAGACTGTGTGTGGTTTCATTTTCTGTTGCACACAAAGCGATAGCACAAAAACCTTGTTCATGTATGTCTACCAAGCTTCTCTTTCACCTTTTTTGAGACGTAAATATGAAATTATACACTAAAGAGATATATAAATTATTTGTTTTTAATAAGTTCAGCGCTTCTCAAACTCTGAAAATTTATCAATCATTATTGTCAACTGTTATTTATTTGGGTTAAAAGTCGTCTCATATTTGAATTAAATTCGTTTTCAAACCACAAAAGGTCCTACAATTTTCTAGTTTCTACATACTACGTTTTATACTAAAATCCTGTTCTAAAAATTATATTTTACAAATCCGTGACGCGAATTTTATTAATTGTTTCCTATTTAAATTGTGTTATTTAAGCCTGTCACAAATATTAAAACAGGTGATAGTTTAAATAAGTAAATAATAAGTAGATGCTTGTATTCTTGAGGTACATATTTCTTTGTATACAATACATTCTTAACAGAGACGACAAGGCGACCTTTGGACCCGCCAAGTTAAAATATACTCGACTTTACCTTGCCTACTTTCAGTACATGACGTCTTTACCATCTCGTTAGTTCCAGCTCTTTCTGCTCAGATTAAAGCACTCACCAATCTATTATATTATTTCTGTCATGATGAAAAGAACTGGACGAACGTCAACAGCCTGGCAAATATATATTTAGGTAAATTATTACACATTACAGTTATCTTTCATTTAGATAACAAAAGCCTTATTTCATACTTTTTGTTTTGTTTTTCTCTCTTTGCGGTCCCAAATTCCTTGGTGGGTCAGCTCTCAAATATACACAACCTGTTTAAAGGTCTTAAACTTACATCTAAGCGAAGATAAAAGTAATTTAAGGGGGATATAAGAAAGGTTGAAAATAGTCTCCCAAAAAGTAAACTTGTTTATTTTAAAGCAGTTAACGTAAACAAACAGCCACCTTTGAGAACAACTAAAATGAATGAATTTTACACAACTCTAGTTTGACAGAAAGCAATAAAGTGAATTTCTCTTAAAATTATCAGTGTCAAGTGTTTCGTCTATCAAACGACATTTGAGAGCAGTGAATTAGGCTACCGTTGATGCATTATTGGAAGAGAACTGCGAACAAAATCTTCTAAAACGTGGTCTGTTGTAATTGAGGCAGGTTCTATAACACTGTTGGTAGATATAGTTGTAAAAACTGCAAACCAATAAATTATACGATAATATCTACAAATTCGGTTGACAGCTTCGGCGAACAGTGAAGAGATGTCTGTTGGATTCCCATTTCTAATCCTGATTAGACTATTACATTTTTTTTTTTTTAGGCAACATTGAATGCTCTATTAAATGTATGGTGATTACTATCAAATATGGTATTTCTCAATTTTAGTCAAATATATTATTTAAATAACCTGAATGTCAAAAGTTTACCCTCAACCTTCCAGAGTTAATGTTTTGGCTTCCTGATAGTAATCGAAACAATACTGGTTATTAGATAAGATAGTTTTATTCATTTGAAGTGATACGTGTTGGGTATATCGTTAATAAAAATTATAAAAAACAGAGGTCCCAGAATCGAGCCTCGAGGCACTCCCAGGTTTATATTTCTAGTTTTGGAGTTAACACCATCTACAACAGTAGTTTGCGTGTGATTTTGTAGATATGAGGCTGCCCAGCTGTATGGTGCCCCTCTTACTCCAATGCCCTCTAATTTTCTGAGTAACAAACTATGATCTATAGTATCAAATGCACGACTTAAATCATAAAAAAGACCTAAGACGTGACACTTGTTGTTCAGTGCATTATAGATAAAATCTATGCAATCTAAGATAGCAGTATTGGTGGATCTATTTTTTTGAAAACCATTTTGGACATTTGAGATCAAGTTAAAATTCTCTAGATAATTGGTCAGTCTTATGTAATATGACTGTTCAAAAATTTTAGCAGTTTGATTTGGTATGCATATGGCTCTATAATTAGTAATGTCTGTTGTGGGACCTTTGTTTTTATATACCGGTGTACATTTGGATTCTTTTATGTTGGGAAATACACCAGCTAAGAATGATTCATTTACTAAGTATGCTAATGGCTCATTAATAATGTCTTTTACTGATTTCATCACTTTTCCGTTGATTCATCGATACCAGCGGCCGGTTTAAGAGTAGTTTTCCCAATTATTTCACTTATTTCTTGTGATGTCGTCGGTGTGAGAATAAAACTGGTACTTGTCTTCTCAATGTTGACATTACAGTTAGGTTTTGATTGATTTGAGGCAAGATTTATAAAGTAATCGTTGATAAAATTACTCTTCTCCATGGCATTTGATATTAGAATACCCTGGTTATCACATATGTCTATGGATGGCTTCTTTTCATTGATTGACTTGGATTCGTTAATAATTTTCCAACTATCCCGCATTATATTGTTGGAATTAATTAGGCGTTGGTCATTACATTATGCATCTTATTGTTACTATTAGTAGTGAAAAATTTTTATTGTGGGAAACCCCAGTATTAGTGAAAACGTAGTGACAAAAAGGGAAACTCAAATCTTAAAGTTGAACGACACAACAAGAATGTTTTCTTGTATTGTCGTTCTCTTAATTCTCTTATTATATTTTTTGCAAATAGGAAAATGAGCAGCATATTTGATTTGCACTTTTGTAAAACTCAAATTCTGAATAACTTCAAAACATCTATCCATCCGTAGCTTAAAGTTGGGAAGTCCAATACTACCGAAATGTGGTGGTGTGATAAGTTACGGTTAGTTGGTGTTTAGTGTTATATTAAAAAATGAATCTGTAAATATAAGATCATGAAATATTTTAAGATAATTTTTTTTTTAAATCGAGAGATTACCATTAAACTTATAGCAATTATGCCATAACTGTGAAGAGATGATTGACAATGACATTTTAATAAATAGACAAGAGTTTATGATTACATCTAGTTCATTTTTATTGGGATCTGTAACATAAGTATAGTTTCTAGTGTTATTTTTGTGTTTACACGATTCACAAATTGTCAAAAGTAAACACAAAAAATTAAGGAATTAATGTACCTGAGATTTCAAGTAATATTTCAAATCGAACGATACAAATTAGGGCCATCATCAGAGAACGGGCAAGAAGCAACAAAATAGACTTGTTCAGTATGTATCTTTGAACATGTGCTCTGAAAGATTTCCTAATTTTAGAGTAATATGCAAAAAATCAGAATATCCTAGACTTAAAATTTAAAATTAAATTTAAAAAAGAACTTCGACCTTTCATGCTAACAGTTGCGTGACACCATTTATTCCTATGACATTGGAGCACTTGGCCTTTTGTCTATTACATATATTCCTCAATACAAATGCCCATCGCTTTAAGTATATCTCAAACATAGAAGATTTAAAAAACTAAAACATGTATTTATTATATACAAACTATTTAAATCAAGTTATGCCAGATAGCTGGATAGGCACCTATGGATCCATTCTATGGCCAGCTCGATCACCGGATATTACTCCCTTGGATTTTTTCGTCCGGGATTACATTAAAGACAAGGTATTTCAAACTGCCTCTGAAAATATTGAGCACATCAAAACCAGACTTAGAAACTCATGTGAGGCAATAACTCCTGGAATGCTCCAAAATGTAATGTGCGAGGTGTCTCGTAAAGCACGTTTGTGTGTTAGAATGCATTGTGCACAATTTGCGCATTTGTAAGTAGAAAAATAAATACACACATTTTCTTTTCAGTATAGCAGCCGGGCGACTCGGGGGCCTGCCCGGCGCGCTGAGTGCAAGGGGCGCCAATTTGATGTAGCATCATGGAAAAGAAGTTCTTCAAAGTTAAAATTAATCAAAAATTATTTGCTGTTATCAATGTTTCAAGAACGCATATTTGGACTAGCGATGATGTCTATTGAGTATGACATATTACGGATGGTATAACAATAAAAATAGTGAAGTTGGCCTTTGAAACAATAGGTAACAGGTTTCTAAATTTAATTAATCTTTCACTACAAAAACGTACAGTTCCTGAAAGCTGGAAAAGATCGGTTGTTGTACCTATTGAAAAAAAAAGAAAACACTATTTTATGCAACGAATATTCCGTCCAATAAACATGCTGCCGCCATATGAAAAACTGTTAGAACTTATCGTAAAAGAACAATTGCTGAACTTCATAGAGACCAATAATATCCTGACAAAACATCAGGCCGGTTTTAGGAAAAGTAACTCCTGTGAAACTGCACTTCAGTCAGTGCTAGTAAAGTGGAAAAGTGCAATAAACGATAAACAATATGTGGGTGTGGTGTTCCTTGACTTTCAACGTGCATTCGAGACAATTGATAGAGGTTTTGCTGAAAAAACTAGAAAAAATAGGTTTAAGGGAAATAGTGCTACAGTGGTTTCGATCTTACTTGACTTGGAAAATGTTTATGATTGGTTAAGAGAAAACAGCTTAAACTTAAATTTAGAGAAAACTAAATGCATGGTGCTCCAAAATAAATACTGTGATAGCCAATCGTTAAATATTATCATAAATAATCACGCAGTTGAGAATGTCGCCGAATTTAAATATCTAGGTGTCATCATTGACACAAACTTAAGCTTTTCCCGACACTGTGAATATGTAGCTAAAAAAGTATCGAAAAAGGTATCTTTTCTTTCTTGAATGGGTAAATTTTTAAGTACATGGACAAAACTATTAGTGTATAAAACTATTATCGCACCACATTTTGCTTATTGTCCAACGATTATGTATATGTTTAGTAATAATGAATTTCATACTCTTCAGGTGATCCAAAATAAAGTGTTAAGATGTATCTTAAGTTGTGACAGGTATACTCGTATTAGTTGGATGTTGGAAAGTTTAAAAGTATTATCTGTGAAACAATCTGTAATGTTGAATGTTGTTATTTTTATTTGTAAATTATTGAACAATATGCTTCCAAAACATCTGTTGGAATTTTGTACAGTTGTTTTTAATATCCATAACTACAATACTAAGGGTCATCAAAACTTCTACATACAAAGAACAAACACGTTATATGGAGAAAATCAATTACTTAATACGAGTTTAAAAATGTATGAGATCCCATATAATATAAAAAATAGTGCAAACCTTAATGTTTTTAAACAAAAAAGTATAGGCTATGTCAAAGAAAAATGGCCCGTGTAATCCGTGTGATACTACCTAAGTGTTATGGTCTATATTTGTATGTTTGTATTAGGTTGAACTTTTTATTTGTAATAGTTAAGTTTTACATAATCTCATATACTTTTGTAATGTGGATATATTTGTATCTTTTTTTTAGCTTGAGCTAATAAAGAATTATTATTATTATATTAAGTGAAATTGATTATGAATCTGTCATTAAAGATTTTGCGAAAGTGAAGGCACGCAAAATTATTTCTTCAAGGAGATACATATTACAATGCGTACCTACCTATTTAGATTTTCAATAAAGTAAATAGTACATCTAAAACCTGATTTTGCTTTTTTACCTCATCCATATGCTTCAGTTTCCATAGGAATTTGGGAGGATGCCATCAAAATAGGTACTTGCCCAGTATTATATATATATATTTTTCTTCCGGCGGGCCTGGCAGTAAGTAGGTTGTACTGTTATACATAGTTTTGCGTTTTTTTGGATGTTAATTTTGTACTTGTATTTTTTTTATGAGATATTTATTTGTTTGTATTAAATTGTAATAAATAATTACTGAATTATAATTATGGCATAGCTGATTTTTACGATTCAATGATATGAATTGTGGTTTTCGTAAAATATTAAATATTGACACTATCAGTTAATTAAAATTTTTATGACATGTTTTATATCGTTGGAAAGAGAAAAAATAAACGGAATTAATGGTGTTATGGTCTACTTTGAGATTTGTTCTTTTCATTTTTGCACAACAGCGTATGTCTAAACCAACTGCGTTTTTCAAATTATTTGATACACATATTTTTCTTATTGTCTTTGCCGTCGACTTCCATCCCTTTAACTTTTTTCGTATCTCCTCAAATAAAGAAACTATAACCGTTTGTGGTTTTCCTATTTTTCAGGTTTTTGTAATATATCTCACAAAAAAATGGGATAACTTTCTAAAACTTTATTCTTCTACAATAGATATTAAGCGAGATATTTGGTGGGGCCCTCGTAAAATAGAGAGACGGTATATGCTTAAAATATGTTCGTATACATATTCACTTCTCGCCAAGAAGAGTTAACAAATTTTGATTTGCAATATTTACTTTGAAATACTGTTTGTAGAGAGCAAGACCAATAATGATTCTAATACATCTTACCGGGACTGGAATATTTTACAACATAATGGTAACATAGTTAACACCAATATCAGAGGAGGTAGTCTCGTACAAGTTCACCCGTCTCTCAGAATGGGTAAAGCAAATTCACCAAGAATCAATAACCCACTAAATGAAGCGCTCCATTTTACGATTCCATTTCAAGATAAGCTACACATATTCCTTATCTACATTCATCCTACTTCGAACATTGAGGAAAATATTTTCACAATGGCAGCACGTTTTAAATACTCCCTAATTATAGGCGATTTTAATCTCAATCCTACAAAAAGAAATCAGCTAAATAATTTCCTAAAAAATACCAGCTTCGAAAAGGCATTGACACCCCCAATTTTCTTGATACCAAATAACAATGATTCCACACCAGATTTAGTTCTGTATACAAAAAACATCTCTAAAAACCTTAAGAAAATCGATCTAGTACCAGACATTGGATCCGATCATCTATCAATTAAAATCAATTTTGACCTAAACATGATACCTAGCACAGATGAACCCATGATTAAGTACAATCTAAATAAATGTTACAATAATAAAGTTAATGATGATATGCTGATATATAAATATAGTTGGACACAATGGGATTGATGCTGAACAGATCTCCAATTTTTCTCTCAAACTCAGAGAAATTAGTTCAAATGTGCTTTTAGAGGGCGGAATATTAAACATAATATTTTTAGTCGCAAACTCCTCTATAAATCCTTATTTTACTATAAGGAACCTAACCAGACTGCAACCAACAGCTACTCTCCGGGCTATGTGCCCCGCCGAGCGCTGAATTACAAGTTACAAGCCTGGCGCGTTAAGTGTAATAATTGCATATTACCATCAAAACGCTAATGCAATCGAAGCATTAGCGTTTTGATGGTAATATGCAATTATTACACTTAACGCGCCAGGCTTGTAACTTGTAATTCAGCGCTCGGCGGGGCACATAGCCCGGAGAGTAGCTGTTGGTTGCAGTCTGGTTAGGTTCCTTATAGTAAAATAAGGATTTATAGAGGAGTTTGCGACTAAAAATATTATGTTTAATATTCCGCCCTCTAAAAGCACATTTGAACTATGCTAAGCCAAGTCAGGCTATTTATTTTTCGATTGCAACAGACACTGGACCGCTAGATGGCGCCTGCTGGCTGTTTTACATGTCGCTATTGTAAAAATACCGGGATGTACTATAGTCAAAGGATTCTCATGTCGGCGTCGCATACCTACCTTGCACTGACGAGAGCCAACAGCTCGAAACTGCAGTCTGCAAGTGGTGTGTGACGACTGGCAAGGGAGCTCCTTTAAGTAGGATCAGTCTTTCGGCTGGTGTTTGTTGCAATCGAAGCATTAGCATTTTGATGGTAATATGCAATTATTACACTTAACGCGCCAGGCTTGTAACTTGTAATTCAGCGCTCGGCGGGGCACATAGCCCGGAGAGTAGCTGTTGGTTGCAGTCTGGTTAGGTTCCTTACAGTAAAATAAGGATTTATAGAGGAGTTTGCGACTAAAAATATCAGAGAAATTATTTTGGAAAATTCTCCCCGGTCTAATAACACATTCTTCACACATCAACTACCGCCTTTTATTATAAAGCTAATTAAAACTAAGAGAAAAATGTACAGAGAATATATACAAAATCGAAATCCCGATATTAAGAGAAAAATTAACGAATTCAATAAGAACATTCATAATATTGTTATGTGCTGCCCTCTAACAGAGAGGAGAGTTGTAATTACTCCCTGGCCAGAAGGGTGGCGCCATCTGTGGGCCAACTGGCGAACCACCATTTAGTAGTGCCTAAGAAAATTATAGAGAATTCCAGTATATTTCTGGAAAGTTCTACAATGATATTCTGGACATTCCAAGTGGGTATATAAAGAGGTGAAGCCAGCAGATGGGAGAACAGAACAGTACAGTACAGTTTAGTGAAGGATAAACAGTTCAGTTTAGTATCCAGTACAGTTCTGGGTAATCTGTGGTTCTGGTTATAGAGACAGTTTGTAGAAGAAGAGTGCAGTTGAGTGAAGTAGGCAATACAGAGTTTTTAGGTTAGATAAAGTTGTCAAGTTTAGGAAGAAAAGTACATAGTGTTTTAAAAGTAGTGAATTCATATTAGATTAAGTTATTATTAGTTGTGTGATTTTTAAGTATTTACTAGTGTAATTTTAGTGATTAAATAAATCAGTGGTTTGTGAAAATTCTTGTTGCAAGTTATTCGAATCCACGGAGTGTTTACTGAAAATTGTGTAAGCACGTAACAATATGATAACAGAATATCTCACACACAAGTGGCTGGAAGCTTGCGAAGAGATAAACAGGCTGCAAGGACACAATTTTTACCAACAAGTCAGCAAGCTAACAAAATATAAAGGGATAATTAATGGTAGGGAATACACAACAGATGAAGAAAAAGCCACAGTATTCTCAGAGAAAATCGCAGTAATATATGGAAACTCCGCATCCAAATTACGATCGCGAAAACCATTTTAGAGTAAATGAGTGGTTTGATAGTTACTCTCCAGATATCAATATTGAAGAGATTGAGGACATCAATATCCCCAAAGAAGAATACTTTCAAATTTTATCCCACCAAAAGAATACTGCCCCTGGATATGATAATATACCTTGGCATATTATTAAAAAATTAGATTATGAAATACACCTTTACATTATCAAGCTATACAAATTTTGCCTTTCTCATCACTATTTCCCGGCTGAATGGAAAAAGGGACATGTTATTGTTATTCCTAAACGCAATACAAACCACACTGATGTCAATAATTATCGACCCATAACATTATTACCTGGTCTAGGAAAATTACTGGAAAAAATAATCAGAAATAAAATTTTTAATATTGTTCGTGACAGAATACCTATTTATCAGTTTGGTTTCAAGGAGAAATGCTCAACTGTTCATCCTCTAACAATCCTAACCTCTAATGTTCAGACAGCTAAATTAACCAACCTAAAATCTGCTGCCTTGTTTCTCGACATCAAAAAGGCATTTGATAGTGTGTGGCATCTAGGGTTACTTTTTAAGCTGAAAGAATTAAATGTTCCTGATTATCTAATTCTCATTATTAAAGAATACTTAAACTCAAGAAAACTGATGATAAAAATCAACAATTCCATATCGGACGAATTCTCTACAGAACGAGGAGTGCCACAGGGGTCACCTCTTTTATATGTCTATTGTTATGACATCGCCTTATATAGACCACCTAGCAGAAACTCTTATATGCTACAATTTGCAGATGATGCAGCCCTTATTGTACAAGACAAATCTGTGGACAAATGTATTGATCAACTTCAAATATTTTTCAACGATACGCAGTCATGGCTTAATAGATGGAGATTACAATCTAACACTTCTAAATCTCAACTGCTAATTTTTAATCATACACCTTCAATATCCTCACCAACTATAACCATTGGCAATCATCAAATTCATCCAGTCACTAATGCTAAATACCTTGGTTTTCAACTAGACCACAAATTAAACTTAAATCTCCATACCAAGATGATCAAACGAAAAATTACGACAAGAGCAAAGTATTTTAGATACCTAACCTATAAAAACAGAGGTATTAATATCCATGCTGCTTCCAAGATTTATAAAACCATTTGCAGATCCATTTTGGGATATGGTAATACCCTTTTTCTAAATTGCAGAAAGCCGGCGTTGAAGAACATCAAAGTGGCTGAAACTTCATATCTAAGGATTATAACGAAAATTCGTCACCCAACAGATCTCTCTATCAAAAAACAAAAATCATGCCAATTGATGACAGACTCTTAAAACTGTCAACCAAATTTGCCAAGCAACCGCATAATCTACAACTTATGGAACCAATGCTTCTCAGCAGAAGGGAAGGACCTTCTAGATACAAATTCCCTGAACAGACCCTTCATGAAATTCTACTCAACAGAGCACAAGACAACTAGATAATAATTTGAAACAACACAATTACTATATTTTTGTAACTTTACATTCACTGCATTTTTTTTTTTTTTTTTTTAGATTCATATTTTACAAATTTCATATAATGTATCATTTTATTCATTGTTACTTTTCATATTACTAAAACTGACATAATGTATATATAAAAATATTACTGGCTGAAGGACTTAGGTCGATGGCCATTTGGTGGTAGTATTATTAACCAATAAAGAGCATTTATTATTATTATTATATATAGAATTCTGCGAAAATCCTATTTTGTAATTGTTACTTATTTCTACCTTTCCATGATTAGCCAACAAAAACTATAAATGCATGTCTTATTAAATCCTTTTTCTTCTTCTCTATAATAACCAATAGACCAGATTAGTACGAAGTATAAGCCCCTGAAAGTAGGCAATCTTATATTACATAGGGTCACAACGTGTTCAATCAAAATTCGTCATGTATTATTTTGAATCTTAACGTGCATTACACACAAGGACCAAAATTAAATTACGTAAATAGTCACCCCATATTTCATACAATTCACATTTATATGAAATATTTAAGGGTTATTACTCACATATGATGAATTCTACATCTGTTTACAATGGTTGCGTTCATCACGGTGAGCGATCAGGTAGCGCTCACCGATCACATGCTTAAACTACGCTTCTTGCACTGTCCTCATTGGCTTCTTGTGATCAAATGACGTAATGATACGTGACCGCTTACTTAGCGCTACCGCGTGATGAACGCGGCCAACATTATGCAGTATGTAGAAATAGTTAAATATTTTGTATAAGTCTGCATTTCAATTAAATGTATAGCTATAATTTTATAGTAGTAAAATTGACCTAAACTACATATGTCATAAGGTTAAATATGTTTTTATTTTCCACCGCAGTATACATTCACAACTCACTGTAGTGTGTGATTGCATACAATCGGGCGCTTTTAACTAGTCTTGACGTCACCACTAAGCAAGTCCATAGGGCAGCTAGACATGACGTGACGTTTTTCAAGGTCGCTGCTTGGAGGAAAACAAATAACACATAACCTCACTTTCTTATAACGTCAAATATCACAGGCCACAACTAACGTTTTGAGGTTAGGATCCTTAATTTGTTATGCTTGCAACCAGTCAACTAACTAAAATGATATTGCTTTCCCCTCAAACAACGACCTTAAAACATGCAGATGTCTTAATATACATTTTAAAAATATTCTATTGCTGTTTTAACAACGGAATAGTAAAAATGTTGAGTTAACGGACATTGGTCTCAAAACCAGTTTCCTGGTAAAAATCCGAACAAAAATTTCTGCCACTTCCCAACCGAGGCCCAACATAAACTCTTAAGTGCTGTTCTCCGCAATGCCCCATTGCAACAGACCAGCATTTTACAGACTATTCGATCCACCATCAAATTAATGGAAAAAATGTTCGAGGGTTCATCTATCTAACAGGAAAGAAAGCAGTACAGATAGCACAGTTAGCAACCCTTGAAGATTAAATGAAAGTTAAACCTTAAAACTGAAATGTAAGGTTATAAATCGTTACTATTTAGTGAAAATGCCCCTCTTATTAAGAATAATTCAATAAAATCTGCCAAAACAAATGGCAATCTACCGAACAGATATATTTAAAAGATATCCACCTTTTTCGCTCCTGCAAACTCGCTATCATAACCTCACTTTAATTTTCAATAAGTATCGTTCGTTGTAAGGTATACTATTCAAATTTATACAAAAAAACATCAATAATCAAAAACCATTACTTTTCATACTACTATTATTTAATATCTTCGAATAACTTAATGTTAGAATAATAATAAATACCTAAACGAACAAAACCAAATTAGAAAAAAAACTAATTAATAATAACTCACTGATGGACTCTTTCTTTTGTGCTTCTTTTTCGACTTCTTCTTTCTGTACTCCTCTCCGCTCTCCTCGGAGTACGGCGTAGGGCTTTTTGATTTGTGCTTCGACCTTTTATGCTTTTCGCTGTCTGAGTCGCTAGTACTCGAGGACTTGTACTTCTTGCTCTTCTTTTTCTTCGACTTCTTTGAACGCGAATGATGGTGGCTGCAGGATTCCTCCATCTCGTGCTGGAAATCCTAAAAGAAAAAAAATTCATATAAAATTTTGCCCACGTACATTTCCTTATGCACCTACCTTGTACACCTTCATCCTTTCCAATTCCATATCAAACGCTAAGAATTCCTTTTCGTTCTCTATCTTAGGCTTCACTTCATCCCAAGAAAGTTCAAAGTCTATATTTAACTCTTTCAACAGATTCTTAAAGTTCAGTTCCAATTTTTTTAAACGTTTCGTTTCTTCTTTTAACCTTTCCTTTTCTTTTACTTCAGCCTGAAATGGAGTAGGATTTAAAAAATATGCAATAGGATAAGAAGTTTAAAAAATTCTAAACATGCAGACGATAACAATGTCAACATAAATCTATTGTTATAATCTATTATCATTAATTTTAGCAACAATGAATTCAACCGACACAATAACTCTAACAAATCTTCTAGCTTGTTACAATCTCAATATGGATGTTAAAACTTATATTCGCGTCTCACAACACTCGTATAGTACAACTGATTATCTCTGTAGTAATTTAGAGAACCAAAATGTTGCCTGCTCAGTAATTTTACCTGGCTTGTCTGATTATGAAGCTGTCTACTACTCTCTACAGATAGACTCAAACACCATTGAATGTAAACAAAAATTTGGGCGATTGTACAGTAGGACAAATTATAATAGGTTTTTCCAATACTGCTTACAGTCTGATTGAAGAAGAGTCTTTATTGATGAACCTTTTAATGCGTTTTATGAGTGTTTAATGCACGCTTTTAGTAGGGCCTTTCCCGTTCAAAAGATTAAAATAAAAACCTTGGATATCTAAAGATCTAAAAACTTCTGCAAAAAATATACGAATTTTAAACTACATGAGGCATTCTTCTTTAATTATTATGCAAAATACCTTAATATCTATAAATATATTGACATTTAATATGATACACTTTATATCTTTTTGTACCCATTTATGTAATGTTTATACATTTTAAATTCAATGTAATACGTGACAATGTTTTCTTCCTTTTTGAAAGTTGAATGTTTTTATGTTAAATTTGTCTATCGACTCATATTAGTTTTTATACTTATTGTTGTATAAATGACTGTGTTTCTTAAACATGTTTGTACTTATACACATTATGTTTTCTGAAGCAATAAAATTTATTTATTTATTACTTATATCCCAGGATATCACCTATTAACGAGGTTCTGCAGAAGTCGACATATTCGAGGTATAGCTATATATGGGCTCAAGAAAGATGAGAAAGGTAGTTAATTTATCAAGACATACCTCTGAACAGTCATGTGAATGTGCAGGTTTTAATAGTAAGCTATTTGGAAAGAAAGTAGCCCTATTAGTTATTTATCGATCATGTGTTCGAAATATTGATAATCATACAGCTTTCATTAACTCACTTAATGCAAACTTATGGCAGGTAACTCGTAATCACGATGTATTCTACCTATTCCTTCATGTATCCCCATGAAAAGAAATCCATTTTTGTAAGATCTGGGGATCTAGCAGGCCATTTAGTGGATCCATTTCTTCCAATCCATTGATTAGGGTAGGTATTATTTAAGTGGTCTCTAACTGCATTTAAATAATGTGGTGGAGCACCATCTTGCTGAAACCACATCCTATTTCGAATTCTTTCAAGGAGATTTACCAATAATTGTGACTGTGGTGATTTTTTTAATATCCTTCTGCAGATTGCATTATTTCAACAAAAAAATTCATTACATCCAAGTGGTCGGGAGATATTCAATGCTAGTATAGGTATGAATAGAGCCTAGAAAGAAGCTTCAAAAAATGTACTGATATATATAGCATTCCATTTAAAAAAAGGCACTTGGTCCTGTAATTTCGTCTTGGCTTGTCCTGTATGTTCGAAAATAATTTCCAGTTATAGACTTTTTCTAGGTAACGTAGAACTCGAGATATCGAGGTCCGACGCACTATTGCCCCCCTGTATATTAGTTTAATTTTTTGATCTCACATGTGCATTTGATTGTGTTGATAGTGATTTTCTGATTAACAAATTGTTCTTGATGGGCATCAGCGGCCGCATGAATAATTGGGTAAAGTCATTTCTGACAAATTGGAAAATCAGAGTTAAAGTTGGCCAAGAGTTTTCTGATTTCGGAGATCTGAAATATGGTGTACCACAAGGCAGTGTTCAATCACCACTTCTATTTACACTTTTCATTAATGATGTGGGGACATATGTAGGGAATAACATGGATATACAACTAGTTTAGTAGGCAGATGAAACCACAATCGACTTATCTGCTTCCTCAGAACAGGAGCTACACTGCAATGCACAAATATTGCTCTCTGAATTCTACAGGTGAAGTTGTAGAAATAAACTTAATCTCTCTAAAACTCACTATATAATTTTTTTGTAAAAGACGTAAAATTCCAGACTTTCAATTAAAACTTAATGACACCGTGCTGAAAAAATTAGAAAATTGCAGTTTCTAGGTCTCTACATTGATTATCAGCTATCCTAGGATGCACATGTTGGGTTTATGACCAGTAAGCTAAACTCATCTTTGCAATCGTAAACCTAAAAAATATTCTAGATACCAAAAATTTATTGAAGGTCTATTTTGCCTTAGCATATTCTCATCTAAATTATATGGCGATTTACTGGGAGCCAACTACTGAGCTCACTCATTATACAAAAAAGAATAATACGAAAGATTTTTTCTGTCAACCCAGTGGATTCCTGTAGGCCCATCTTCAAAAAGCATCATATCTTACCGCTTCCCTGTGTAATCATTTATGTAGCACTAATTTTCGTTAAAATAAATCGAAGAAAGTCCCACATAATAATTCAGTGCATGCTCACGATACTAGGTCTAATACTAATATTCACATTTCAAACTTGTCAATGTATAAAAAGAGTCCTTATTGTTTCTGTAGTCATATTTGTAATCATTTGCCCAACTCTTTGCAGAACACCAAATTCAAAGGCCAAATCAAACGCTAGCTCCTAGAAAACTGTTTTTACTCTTTCCAAGAATACTACAAATGTAATTAATTTTAATTAAATACCTTGTTCGTACATTTCAACTCATGTACTTTGTCTTCAAATTTTTTGTATGATTTGTTATTTGACAACTATATGTATAATTACTAGTAATCAATTGACGTTGTCAATATATTCTATATGATCTTACGACAATAAAGTTATGGGGGTTGTCTAATTTCTGTGGTGTTTTTTCATTTATTATTATTATTAAAAGTTTAGGTATTTCAGATTGAATTGAAACTCCACGTTAATTCTTTACGTCTGCGTCCTCCTTTTCCCAGATTTATGAATAGGAGTTATGAAACTATTTTTCAAATAATTTGAAAAAGTTGAAGTCCTCAGAGATCAGTTAAGTAAAGATGTAAATAGTTAGCCAAAGTACTAACACAATTTTTCAAGAGCAAAGCAGGTAACCCATTGGGACCGAAGATAATTTAGAATTTTAATCAACACATACCTTCATAGACATCTTGAACAGATATGTGAAAGCTATTTAGATCCATGACATTATTATTATTTATATAGTTGGGAGTAGCACAGTTTTCATCAGAATAAACTGAAGAAAAATGGTTCGCAAAAAAATACACTGAAGACTTGAAGAGTAACCATCGCTAATCGCTAATTTGTTCATTATCAAGATGCATATTTGAAGCATACTTTCTAAGATTTCTTAAATTATTTACATGCCTCCAAAACAAGGATGGATCATTAATTAAGTTCCTGTTATTTAGGCTATCGCTTAATTTTGTGGCGAAATTTACTAGACTTTAGATAGATACACATTCACTGTAGCTATTATCTTTGTTATTTTATCATATTAATGATGCAGCACTGTTAAACATAGATTAACGAGAATGTAAACACTGTTCAACACAATGACTTCAGAATAGGATAGACAAAGCATCCTCTTGGTTTGTTGTGTATCATTTATTTGTTTACATTGCTTTAAAAATAAATACTGGTACTCAGCAGTCTATTGGCTAAAGGCAAGCGGGTATATGCGCACGCAGTCCCTCTCAACACGTTTTGTTTACAATCCAGTTGCAGCGTTGGCCACCATTAAAGTGTTTGTGATAAATCAAAGTTAAACGTTGTAATTACAGTGGTTTTATAGTGTTTTTGAAGACAGAATTTGTTATTGTGAATAAACAATGGGAAAATATTGTCTTGTATATAGATGTCTCTTTAAAATTGCAGTTAATCGATGTTTTCACATGTAGTGAAATTACCTCATAAGCGTAACCTCAGGTTGGAACGACAAATAAGCAAAATTGTAAATATTCAGTGCAATAATATTGGAAGTATAGAAAATGTTTTTATGTTTTAAAATTGAGTAATATAGTTAAATGAAAATAAAGTTGAAGGGCAAAATGAAAAGATATTATTTAAAAGTGCAATATTATATTATTTGTAGAATTCCAAGGAATATAATAATAATTGATTTTATTGATAGATAACCAAATATACAAAGTAAAAATTAATAAAAAAAAAAATAATAGTGGATCTATCAAAGGGCAGAGTTCGCTGTTACCCAGAGTATGAGGAACTGCGCTCTTCCACTCAACCCCAAAACGCAGAAAAATATGGGTCAGATGTAATATGTGTGCTCAGATCACTTCTCATCAGATGATTTCGCAACAAGTCCCAGTGGCCGAGTTGTTCTTAAAGAATTTGCAGTATCTGACTTACCCAGTCCATCTAAGGAAAATGTACAAGTTGGGTAAGTTATCATTTAAAAAAAGTAATACATGATGGGAATAATTATAACATGTTTTTATTTTTTGGGTTAGTAATGCAGTAAAAGGAAAACTGTATTAATCATTTTGTTTATGTGACATATATCTATACCAATTTATAAGTGTAAATTTAATATTTAAATAAATCATTTAATAAGAAAGCAATGTTATTCTAATTACTTTGAAGTCAAATTAGAAGAGAAATTAATATATTAATTATACGAAATAATCACGCTCTTTAACATATACGCCACTGGCAACGAGTTCCAAAACATAAACAAAACTATCTCCATCCTTTTTAAATCATAGAATGTATGAGATAGTAGGGTAACACAACAACTCATGTGTTAATGTATAGGACATGCTTTGTCTATCCTATTCTGAAGTCATTGCAAGATGCATATTTGAAGCATAGTTTCTAAGATTTCTTAAATTATTTACATGCCTCCAAAAAAAGGATGGATCATTAATTAAGTTCCTGTTATTTGGGCTATTACTTAACTTTGTGTCGAAATTTACTAGACTTTAGATAAATACATATTCATTGTAGCTATTATCTTTGTTATTTTATCATATTAACGATGCAGCACTGTTAAACATAGATTAAAGAGAATGTATACACTGTTCTACACAGTACAAGGTCTCTTTAGGCGCCCTCTTCTGATTGTAAACTAGGTTGTTTACTTAAGTTTCCTGCAGTAATAAATAAATAATTTTTTTTAAAAAAGGATACCTAAAAATAAAAAGTTACTATTCTCCAACAAACACTTACGATGTGTCATACAATCACCACGGCCCTATCCAAACTCAAAATTTTCCATTCCATTAACCCAGCTCAATTTAATAATTCTTTATTTATAAATTCCTTTAGTACTCACCTTTTCCAAAAATGAATTGAACGTCAGCTTGACGTTGCCAGCGTCCAATGTGGCGGACCGTTTGTCCTCACAAATGACAGTGGCAAACTGGTCAAAAGTAGTGTCTACTTTAACTTCGAAATCCTTCTCCCTGAGAATCTCCTTAATAATTTTCTTCTCATCATGAAACCTCGACTTCAAGTCTTCCACGTAAAATTTGAAGAGGTCCAGAGGTGTAGAACCGCTCTGACCTGTAAACAAAGAAAATTAGCACCAAGAATAGTAGGCGTTGCGCATCACTACCTAGCATTGCAGAAAATCGGATATCTGCAGATATGATGGGATACAATTCCACCCATAACGACATCGAGGTTAGCTTTCCCTCTTCGTGCAGATGATCTAAAAGAGCCAAGAATTGATCACGATTTTTCCTGCATTGCCTCTTCAACCTTCTCTTCTCCCGCTCTTTCTCCTCCATTTGCTCCTTTTCTAAAACCCTAATGTGTTCTTCGAAGACGATCAGCGCATCTTCCTTGTCCATGGCCAGCAAATTTACATCATTCTTGAAGGAGTTATTCTCAAGAAGTAGCACCTGGGCTTCGCTCCAAGTTGTGTCATAGTTTATCTTTGTCATACACTCTAAAACTTCGGCTAGCTTTTTCATGTTCCTCTTCTTCAAGACTTTGGCCTCCTCTTTTTCACGTTTCGAGAGGGCGAACATAACGTCCTCGTAGATGTCTCGGCGGTCTGAGTCGACAACGTTCTGCCAAATCTAAAGGAATAACGGGTATATAGCAATGTGTCTATCAGAGGCACTTGATCGTATTAATTTTGGATGTTAAAAATTCAGAAAAAAAATACGAGATATTGCGTCATATGTGCATGAAATTTTTTTTTGTATCACAACTAGAGACAACTGTCACTTATTGCAAACACATTTTATATGAGCAATGACACTAGCACTGACGTCGAACTACCATTTTAGAAATCAATTTAAATCTAATGAATTTTACAGTACCAGTTTCGAGAAAGGAAACAAATGCTCTAAAAACGGCCAAAACTGCTGCAAGTGACAATATCATACAATTTTCAAGTAACACATCAAGAGCTGTCTGGTATTTGACAAAACCTAAGAAAAAAATAAACTCTCCAACTTCAACATTAAATAGTAACGATTTTAATAATTTCTTTGTCAATGTCTCTGCAGACACTGTCAGTAGACTTCTCCAACAACCAACACTGATCCAATGGAATATCTCGCACATGTTAATATCTCTGACACTAGCCAAAGTTTCAATAAAGTAAGTTACAATCAAATTAGACATATTAAACTCATTAACATAAGCATTAGATGTGGTGATTATGTAGTAACTAATATATCTTTCTCAAATTATAAGGTACAATAATTGTTTAATGCATTGTTAGTAGACCACCTGGCACACTTATTCTCTTTCTCTATTGATGTTGTAAGTAATAAAAATAATTGTAATAACAGTGTTACATTAAAGAGATTTATTACTGAAGAAAATCTTCATGAATTAAATGTGCGATTATCAAGTAACAACTGGGAATATATTTTAACTTTAGAGCCTAATGATGCTTTTGATGCCTTTTTACGTGATATGCAATGGTGTTTTGATACAGCATGCCCTGTCAAATTCATAAACTATAAAAGTTACAGTAAAAAGGATAATAATTGGTTAACTGAAGATATAATTCAAGAAGGGCGATTACTTAGAAATCTGTTTAATAATTTAAAGTGTAACCCTATTGAAAATAATTTCTTAATTTATAAGAATAGAAAAAGGCAGCATAGATTACATATTAGACAGGCTAGGCAATATTTCTATAATAACAAAATAAATAATGCAGTCAATAATCCAGAGAAACATGGAGCATTGTAAATCAAAAACTTGGTTGAAAAAATATGTGACAGAAACAGAAAGTGCATCTGCAAATCTGTTCGAATTTATTTATAATGAGTTAGATAATGGAAAGTATACTGTAACAATTCTCTTTGACCTCTCTAAAGCTTTTGATTCTGTTGATAAAGATATTTTAGCTGGCAAATTAGAAAAGATTGGAAGCAGAGGTAATCTGCTAAAGTGTCTGACTTCTTATATGCAAAACAGAAGGCTCAGTGTTAGGTGCAATAAAGCGCAGTCCGACATATACGATGTTATTTTGGGAGTCCCACAAGGTTCTGTATTAGGTCCACTACTGTTTTTAATATATATCAACGATCTCCCAAAATTCATCAAAAATGGAGTTACTGTAATGTATGTGGACGATACTACCATTACTGTATCGGCAACTAATCCTGAAGAACTTTATACCAAAGTTAAACTTGTCTTAGATGAAATGAATATATGGTGTGATCGAAACAGATTAATATTAAATGAAAATAAGACAGTTTTCACAAATTTTAATTTAAGACGTCAAATTGTCATACCAGGTATTACAATGTGTGATTCCACGAAGTTTCTGGGCACTGTGGTGGATAGTTCTTTGTCATGGGAACCTCATATTGATTTTGTTTGCAGTAAGCTAAACCAAGCCTACTTTGCTCTATTACAACTTAGATATACACTAAGTGAAGTTGGACTTATCAGTGTTTATTACGCTTTAGCCTATTCGCATCTGTCCTTATATAAATATATGTATTTGGGGCCACTCACCCAATTCAAGAAGGGCATTTATCTCACAGAAAAGAATAGTGCGTTTATTATTTGGCTTAGATAGCATTTATATATACAAATGTTTGATTTATGTCAAATGTAATATAAAAAAATTTGAAACTCTCTCAGAACATCACGTATATAACACAAGGCATAAAAATAAGTTATCAATTCCTTTGCATAGGACATCTAAATTTAAAGAGTCGGTCCAATATAACTGTATATTATTTTACAATAAATTGCCTATAAATATACAGCACATGACCTCAAAATATAAAGTCACTATAAAAAACATACTGCTTCAAAATGATTACTATACTATTTCGAAATTCCTAAATCATGATTTATAATACATGTTTAAGTTTCTTTTTTACCATTTGTCTGTTATTAGATTTATTTGTTTTATTTATTTATTTCTTTTATCGACTCATATTTTACATTTTTTGTTGTTTGTTGTTAAGTAGCCGTTCTTATACTTATCTATGTTATTAGCTTTATTTGTTTTATTTATATATTTCTTTTATTGACTCATATTTTACATTTCTTGTTGTTTGTTGTTAAATAGCCGTTCTTATACTTATTCTATGTCAAATCGTTTTTATTGACTGTTAATTTACTTCTAATTTAATACAATTGTTATTTATTTTTTATTTATATTATTGTTATAGGTCTAACACTGACTTACCATATATATACAATGTATCTACAAGTGGTGAATAAAATTATTATTATTATTATTAATCCCCTGAAATCGTGAAGATAGCATCTGTAGTGTCTATTTTCAAAAAAGGTGATATCAATGATGTGTCAAACTATAGACCTATTTCTTTGCTACCTAACCTATATTGTCAAAAATCTTTGAGAAAGCCTTAAAACACTTAGTCCGTGTGGGTCAGGACGTGTCCAGTAAATTATCAATTAAAGATGGAGTACCACAGGGATCTATATTGGGCCCTGTGCTGTTCCTAATCTACATTAAAGACAAAAAGTCTGCCCTTAATGGTATCAGCTGTCCATACAACATTAATGGGCACAGGCCCTGACCTACGCGAACTAAAGGAGGATTGTAAGTATATGCAATCGAACGCTGAGAAAATTTGACGATGATTTCATCTACAAAAGATCTAAGCAACTTAGATAACAACCCTGCTTTTGAAAAATTTTTGGGAATTAATTTGGATCCAATTGGGATCCAAAACTGACACTATGGAGGCATTCGGCTAGCAGACATAGACTTTTTGGCCTACAACGAGAACCAGTCAGGGTTGTGGGAGGAATAGGTTATCGAGCAGATGCTCAGGGCCGCGTCAACCGGGTGTGCGTCATATAAAGGCAGCCATGGAAGCATGATTAACACAGAACACAAAAAATCGAATTTAATGCACCTATGCAAGATGGAATATAAACATAAATCATTAATAAAATAGTCAAAACAGCATTAAATTTCTACATCTGATGAATAAACTATTTTTTACCAATGTTTATTGCAGATTTAGTTCGTTTAAATCTTACAATTTCTGGGAAGGACTTTTATTTTCTTCCCGATTCTGAGAATCTATTAAACAAGAAGTAGACGGTACCGGCAGACGCTCAAACACTTAATTATAGGGTTTCGGTTCATTTATAATGTTAGTTTTTCACTGAAGTAGTTTGTTTTCAGTGTTTAATCATGAATATTTATGAACTATCCCATAAGACTTGTATTTAAAACTTAAGATGTATTGCGTGAAGTCAGACATTAATGGAATAGATTAGATCAAGATATTAAAACTGCATTTCAAACCAGGAGTCATTATTTAACCCAGAATCAGTTTTACAGTATATCTTTGAAAATATTTCCAAATATTTCTATAGCACTCAGAATATTATTAACATTATATCTATGTCTGTTGCTTCTCAAGAAAGAACTTTTTCTAAATACAAAATTATAAAGAATGAGATCCACTATAGTCTATGCTATAAGAGGTTTTGTTTTTTATGCAATTAAAAAATATTTCTTGTATTTCTAAATTATATAACAAATTAGAAAACAACACAAAACTACCTCTTGATTTATTCAGGTCTGCAATGAAAAAATGAAACATTCTTGTTTTAAATAGAAACCTACAACTTTTTTTTTTACATGATTCAATTGGCCTCCCTATTCTATTATGTTAACCTATCTCTCACAGCTTTTGACGTCATTTTTTTTTTGAAAAAATTGCCACTTAGTAATTGATGAACAAATATGTATCTCGCAAACCGCCCAAAATTATCAAACTTAATTTGTGAAGCAGTTAGATGGAAGTCCAGGCTAACTCCTTATGTCCCATGGGAGGTCCTATTTTGTACCATATGAACACAAGCGAGTTGCAAATGCCGCAATCAAAAATCGTCAAACAGTCAATATTTTCAAATGGCACCGGTTTTTTTGACACCATTAGAATGAAAATTGTGTTTTAGGGTTAGCGTTCCCTATATCGAACTTCATCTCCTATCAAGTAATTCAATAAAAATCAAGAAATACCGTATCTTGCCGAGAGATTCCTTGGCTTTTCAAGCATGCCATGGACACAAAAGACAACTTTAATTAAACAGGTGGCCTTTCATTGTAAGAAAATCATCATTACCATCAAAGAATCCTCTCAGAAGCTTTGTTTTAAGCATAAAAAAATTATTTTCAAAACAAAAATAAAATTAATGTTAATTACAGTACCTATAAATAACAAACTATAATGATTTATGGAAACAAAATAAAGTAGATGTAAAGTGACTCAAAACTTACCTCTAAGTGTCCAAATATCTCGTCGCACCTATAATACTTGGTGTTTGACGTTATCTTATCAGAATGCAACAAGAAGTCCTCTAACAGCTCCTTAGATTTCTTCGCCTTCAGTCTGTTTTCTTCCTTCTCATCTTTCTGTTTCTGCGTCTTGTAGGCATTAAAGACCTGCTTTTTTTCGTTGAGCTTCTTGAAGGTCTCATACCTAGGATCCGTGAAAATAATCTTGACGCATTGTTCCCAAGAAGCATTGGAGGGAACGTTTTTGTCTTTTAGAAGCTCCTTGAAGGCCTCCATAGCCTCTTTCTTGTCCTTGAACATTTTAGGCTCGGGCGTCGAATTACGAGAATCTTTCGGAGGTTCGCTGTGATTGGACATGTTGGAATCTTCATCTAAAGAAAATGCAAATTTATGTACAGATTTACCGATGCATATTTGTTTCATAAAATAGAGATATTTCAAAATGTGTTGCTTCAATACCCCCTGAGCCTAGCAAAAGTAACTATTTTAAGCAATAACAGCTCTTAATTTGTATATAAACAATGTCTTCTTCCTGTGTTAGATTCACTAAATGAGACTGTAAAACTAACAAAAACAGTTTTTTTGAAAGATGGCTACTTTCTAATTTGTTTTAGGCACAAGACAATAAACATGTTACTACCTACAGTTGAAATTAAGAATGTTGTCGATCACGTCATCATTCTTTTATTTTCGAATCAAATCAACTCAATGTCACACAGAAAGGCACGCATGGGGGTATCAATATTTGCAAAACACAAATATTTTATAATGAAAATATATGAACAATAACAACATGTGATATAATGGATTTTAACATCCGTTGCTGCATATAATTTTACAATTCCCCTCATGTTTCCGTTACATCTTCCTGATTAAAGTACTCATTTAATTTCGCCACCATGTCTCTGGCTACTGCATTCAGTCTTTTATCCACTGCACGCTACTGAATTGACAAAGAACTGGCAGCTGAACGTTGATTGCGGCTACGACTAATGCTTGTAATATTCATTTGTAAAACGCATTGTTACGCTCAGAACCTCTGTCGTACCCTCAGCAGACGTAACTTTCTGTTATTTACATCCTATGCGTATTGTATTTACAAAGACAGAAAAATCGCTTGTTGTCGATAAGTACATAAATTGATGGTGTGAAAGACAGTATTCGTGATTTCAACTATAGTGTCCTAATAGTATGTTAAATCCAATATTGGCCTTATTAGAAGACCTTGGAAAAATTTTTGTTTATGGAAGTGTCAAAAGGCGCACATTTTAAAAATATTTAGAAATAGACAGGGTGACTCGCTACAGCGGAGCATCTTCGAGGTCATTTTCTATAAATGGAACACCCTATATCTTCAAATGGAACACTGTATATTATAATATTTTTGAATTGGCACGTTAATTCTCTACAATTTTTGTGAATAATATCCTATACCTAAAATAGATATTTCCAGAGACATTTTTACTTTTTCATTTTAAAAAGTGTTAAATTATAATACTTTTCATTTGGAACTGATCTAGTAGCTATGATTTTAACATAAAGTGAGAATAATTGAAAGTAGTATTAAATTTTTTTTCTGGATACGTTTTGGTTGCCCCGGTAGTATTTTTTCAGAGTTTAATTAAATCACATTTGAGTCTATCTTAAAAATTTATAAATAATCGTTTAATATTACAAAATTTCACATAAATTATAGGAACAGACAATACCGTATTAGATAATACAAAGATTGGCACTAGAGTTATTGTACAGACAATTTACCTTGTTTCGGAGGAGGAGTTGGTAATGAAATAGAAGCCAAAGTTGCAGCCATCGCAGCTTCCAGGGCACTTTTTCCACCTGGGCTTGCCTCTGAAAGGAAAACAGAAATGAAGCGAAATATTTGTATTTGACATCAAAAGCCGCTTCTACACAGCTGTTTGCAGTTTGTCTAAGCGGATAACACTTTTCTAAGTTGAATTTAAAATTTTATATAATAATGACCAGGGAACGAGTCTCATGTCATCATTTCAGAGTAGCAATATGATTTAAAATTAAAGAATCATTGAGTAACACTCATTATTTTCTTCTATATATGGGTTTTTCTAACATATGCACCTTCTAAATTACCATTAAATTTATAAAAGTAACAGAACTAACCACCACTAACGTTGTGTATGTTAAAATCATTAAATTTAGGAATGGGTGACCTTACATTTAAGTGAACAAACTGAACGTCTTTAGAGCAATTAAACTTGTTCAGCCCTCTATTATTTGAGATAAACGAGGGTACAAAAAAAAGAGTTTCTTCCTGCATATTTTGTTTCATTACTGATCAAGTCAATTTCAAGATTAGATTTATTGTTCTGTTCTTTCTTCTCAGAGAGAGAAAATATTTATTGAAATATAAAAATACATTTCAAAGGGCCATCGACCGAAGTCTTAAGTCTTTCAGCCATAGACATTATTTTTTTTTTTTTTTAATTTTATGGCAAAGCCAATACAACATTGATATATTTGAATTTCATACAATATGTATAATGAAGCAAAAAAAAAAATCAAATATTGACATTTAAAATATCTATAATATCATGTTCCGGGTATTTTCTTCTGGTTTGTGCTCCTTGTGGTTTTTTATAAAGTAAATTCTGGAGTATTCTTTGGTTTTCCTCTTCTTCTGCGAATTTAGTCGTGAGAGATTGTAGGCGTGGAGAAATAGGTATTATTCGTTGGAGGGGTTGTGCAATTGATTATGGGGGTGTCTAATTTTTGTTAGGACTCTTAGACCAGCTCTTTCAAAAACTTCTATGTTGTGTCTTGTCTTTCTTCTCAATATTTACAAATACTAAATTATTTTTCTTGCCATAGAGAGTTCATGCAAGATCGTTTCTCCATTGAAGTCAGGAATTATCTTGATGAGCCTTTCCCATGCAGATGGATCGGTCGAGGAAGTGAGTTTGCTTGGCCACCAAGGAGGCCAGATTATAATCCCTTGGATTATTATGTGTGGGGACATATGAAGTCCTTAGTCTATGCAAATACTATCAACCCAACAGAAGAACTGTGGGACAAAATACAAAACACAGCAAATTTTATTAGAGGACAGGAAAATATATTTTTCAATGTAAGAAAATGTCTTATGAATAGAATTAGAAAAGGCATAGAAGTAGATTGAAACCATATCGAACATTTACTCTAAGTTGCAGAGATGGGGTTTTTGCAAGGGGGAAAGTTTATAATGTCATTAAGTTAAATTTTACGTTATTTTTTGGTCTTCTAATAAGGTTAGATTCTTATTTTAAACAATATTTTGATTTATGTATTTATCTCAATACCATGAAAATAATCCATTAGTTCATAAGAAAGTAAGAAAGAGTTAACGCTGCTATTACGTTTTTGTTGTTTTGTACTTTTTTCAATAAATACACCTTGTTTCATTAAATTTGGATGTCTTTCGAAAAATTATTGAAATGTTTAACGGCACTTTCCTTGAAAACAATTGGAGTTATCAAGTTCTACCAAGTGTATCTTTTATACGTGGAAATGACGCCCCCATCAGATTTTCTGGTCAGAAGTACGTTTTGTCAAAAAAAATATGAAAAAAATTCATCATTAGATACAGTTCCTGCGGCGCCCTCTATGACCTAACGTGGTGTAATATATAAATTAATGTTTCTTAGAATAAAAAAAGTTCCTCTAGCAAATTTGGTGAAGATCAGTCAAGAGGCTGTTGAGTTATTGCAAAAAAACGAAAAAATTATTTGAACTTTGACACTCAGTATCTTTTTCCACAGCAATGTTTTACTAAAGCATGTTTGGTTATATCCTCATATTTTGGCCCAAAGAATCTACCCCTGAACTATGGCCTATTATTAATAGTCCACCCTGTATATCCCAAGAAATGGACATAAACATAGGCGTGCCACAGGGACCAGTGTTAGGTCCTTTGCTTTTCTAATGTATGTCAATGAGTTATCTAGTAATGTACAATTCACTGATTTTATTTTTTGCAGACGACACTACAATGTCTAATACTGGCACAGTGCTGAGTGAGGTCATTGATGTGGATCGTGCTGCCCAGTCGGGAGGCTGAGCAATGGTTTTCTCATAATGGGCTCAGCTTAAATCTATCCAAAACACAAACAATTGTATTATCTTTAAGAAATATAAAATTTTTTTTTTTTTACATTTATTTAACGTCGGCCTATTTCCGCTACTGAGGCCTAACACCGACGCCTGTAGACGAGCTACCCCCAACCAGTGCCGAACCTCTTCCCTTAAGAAGAGTAGGGATCTTTTACTTGCCTAACATTTAATAGACAAGGGACCGACGGCTTTACATCCCCTCCGAAGGATGGTATATCTCCTATACAACCCTCGCCTAAGGTTGTATAGCTTCCGCGCATACACTGATATACAAGCCGCTGGAAGATGCTTTACATCGCATACCGAAGTATGTACATAGTAAAGACGCACCTACGCTCGCCCCAATATAAAATTTGATAATGGAATTATCACACTGACTGGGTGGCAAACAAACTGGTCAGTAATATTTATCTATTAAGATTATTAGACGACTGTGTCTCTAGATCTGCACCACGGTGTAGTATATTAGGTTATGCGACAAGACCCATACGAATGGCTTCATAAGTGTTTAGTTGTGTGTAATGCAATAGATGGCAGGACAAATAAAGTCTCGTCGTTACTTACGCATAGAAATATTAGAAATACAGTTTACATACATACAATAGTTAATGCTCTGTAGATTTGTTTTATTTATATCTAAAGAGCCTTTTAGTTTGTTCTTTTTGTCTTAGTTTTGCCGTTTAGTTGTGTATATATGCAACATTACATGTGTCAAAGGAAATCCGTCTATCTATGCCATGATCTATGCCTAGGTAATTGCAGGGGTATATTTCGGGCGCCATCTACTGAATTAAATAGAAACCAAGCACTTATGAAGCCTTCAGGACATTAAGTTTGACATCACAAAAAAAGGCCACGGTAAAGTAGGTAAAACCATAAGGTTAAAACAAGAGAAAAACAAAGCTAACCTATAGGTTGATATTAATATCTATCGAAAAACCAATGTGTTGAATGATCACCCTGTATATTACTATATATATTACTTTAAGCTACATTAAAAATATATTCTTCTAAAAACATAATCTTGTATCGTTTTTCATAAAATGAATCACATACTGGTCGTATTGTTTTGTATAGTTTTTAGTTCAATTTATTGATGACTAAGGCTTATGTAAAAACAATAATATGTATGATTTGAGGGGCAGTCGACGAATATATTTCGTGGAGTAAAGCACGTGTATTATTTGTACAACCTTATCAGTTAGCTTTTAACAAATGATTAGTTCATAGATTTTCTTGGTACCTATAGCAAGTAAATTGTCTACGTTAAACGGAGCCATCATATTGCAGCATGAGGAGATATATTTAACAAGTGAATCTGTAGCAGTCTTGTGCTTGTCACAAGCTAAGAGAAAGTAATCAAGGCTGCCCATAACTCCACATAGATCACAAAGTTTAGTCTAATAATAGCGGTAATGTATTTTCATGGAATGTTTAAACGGTCATGCCAGAACGGTAACGGGGTAGTTGGCTATATTTTACAATACTTTGTCGAGCTATTTAAAGCATATCGTTCCCAGGTATGAATCCATTTATTTTTTAACTGAACTGTATACAAATTAGAGCAATCAGTTAGGCATAGTTTATGGTCTAATAGAGTTCCATTAATGGCAGCACCTCTGGCCAAAATATTGACGCGTTCGTATTGTATTAAGCCTATATAGGCTTTAACCCAGACAAATGTGACGAATTTACCAGATTGTGTAATATTGTAAACAACACCTTCTATTTTCAAAACATATGGGTTCATTTTGTATGAAAAAGAATCGGTATATTTAACAGCTGAAAGAACCGAAAGGGAATCAGATAGAATTATTATTTCCTTTGAGTTTGTTTCTTTGATATATCTTAAAGATTTGTAAATGGCAATTGCCTCCAAGGTAAAAATCAAGTAAATAATTGTTGGGTCAATAAACTGGTCAAGGGCATTATGAAGCATTTTCTCACTAAAAATGGAATTTTTGTTGTAGACGGGGTTATGCTATCTTGGCAGCGGGATTTTCATCCTCATGGAAACGAATTGTTAGATTACAATATAAAGCTGTTAGAATTCTGAGTGAAATCGGGTACAAAGATGACTGTAAGAACTCCTTCATTGTTAATAAAATTTTAACTTCCCTTGCATGTTCATACTTGAATGTGTAATGTATGTAAAAAATAATTTGGGCAAATTTACCACACAGTGATATCCACTGTTGTGTGAGTACAACTAATTAAATATTCTTCAGAAGGAGTTATTTATTAAACAAAACTTAACAAAAAGTGATTACGAATCGTAACTTTAAATATATATATAAGACTGGCCCGTTTTGCCTGCATTTCGGCGGTCTCTCGTATACCTCTCGAGGGATGGGTAAATGAGCGTAATTTCCAAATTACAGTTTTACGGTACTTACTGCCTCCAACCTGTCGGCATTTTTGCCTTAAAGGTATAACCTTTGTTAGTTTTACGATTATATTTCCGTGCTTAATTGTGGGAAAGTACGCTACATCCACCATTACAACACATATAATAATATATTACTTCTAAAATACTATAGGTCATCCAAAAGCCAAAAAGGTTTGAACTTGCTCTCAAATTCTATAATTTGCTACCCACTCAATATAAAATGTTGCCCTCGTCAATTCAAGAAAAAAAATTAAAAATTTTCTATTAAGTAGGGCATTTTAATCCTATGAGGAGTATTTAAATTACAGATTTTAATAATAGTGTGCCAATAATTTAATGTGTACATTGTTATATACATATATGCATATAGGTGTTTATATATTTTTATGACCTGTGATGTAAAGTCTATTCTTATTGATCCTTTTTTTGCTGTATACTTTGACTTGTGTAGGAATCTTGTACAATAACACCAATGAATCTATCTATCTAATTCAAAGTAAGATTTACAAATGCTTATGAAATCAACGTCACTCTGTAATATATGAATTTATATGTCAGAGTCCTCGTATTTGTATCGATATGACTATGACGACTTGAGATTCTATCTTTAGTAATATTCATGGTTTTATTTTCACACAGAAAATATATATACTGCGCTAAGAATACATAAAAGCCAGATAGGTCATCCAAATAGGATCGACGTAAGTAAAACAAAAGCTAATAATACAAACTTCTTACCAGGCACTGCGATGTTTGGTGAATTAGATTCAGTCGCAGGAGCACTAGGCAGAACGGGACTCGACACTTCATTAGGCGTAGCAGGAGCTGATGGCGGTTTTACTCTAAAACAATCAAAAAGTAATACAATATAACTCGATTTGTATTAAAAAACAAAGACATTTACTTGGTTACTTAAAACTTACTCTTCGGCTGTAATTTTTTTCTTTATTTCTTCCAATTCTGGGGGTATTACCCATCTTGACTCTTTTGTGTTGATGTTGTGATAGTATATTTTACCATTATCCGCTGTATATTCCTTCCAAGGACACTGAGACAATAATAACTACAAAAAATTTGATTTATGTATAAAACTTCGCCTTAATTTTTTACTATATTCATTTAAAAGCCAATGGCAACCATCCTTTAATTTTTTCTCCTTCATTTTGAGATTTCTAAGAGGACATAATATGTGGCAAAAACTCCTAAATAGAAGAAAACTTATACTACGTCCCCTCCCCCCCCCCAAAAAAACCCAGTAAAATGACTTACTTCTGCAGGAGTCTTCAGCTGATCCGGCTTCTGCCACGAACTTTGCTTCGTCACCGAATTGTAATAGTAAGTTCTACCATCAGGAGCTTTATGTTCCGTCCACTGTTCGCCTGGAACACCCGGCGGTCCTGGGCCTCCTGGACCTGGCATTCCGGGCCCTGGCATTCCCGGTCCCGGCATTCCCGGCCCTGGCATTCCTGGTCCTGGTGGTCCAGGAGGTCCAAAATTTCCAAACCCAGGCGGCGGCACACTAAATGGTGGAATCATAGGAGGATACGGTCCCATGCCAGGCATGGGTACCTGGGGCATTAGAGGAGGGGTTCCGATGCCAGGAGGGGGTGCAAATGCTTGCGGTGGCATGTTCGGATCCTGAAATACACAAACTTGTTAAGGAATCGGAGGAGCTAACCTAAAACCGACGCCTAATTTGGTGTTTTACTTACCATTTTTTTTCATGTAGGTGTGTGTACACTTCTCCAGGAAATGAATTTAAACACAAAAGTGCTAGTAGCACTTCAACGAATCATATTTTTAGATTTAAAATATTACGTTTAATGCCAACAGCATTCACTTAAATTTATTAAATATTTTACCACTGCACAAATTCACTTTAACTATTCTGCAGCACCGGCCACCCGACATCTGTCGAAAGTCAAAATGCTTCCATTTCCGCTATACGAATTGCCAACTTCCCGAATCTAAATCGTATTCTCAAAATATCAAACTCGTAATTTGTGATTGGTTACTAGGCACAAAACACCCATTAATAGATGGCTCTGCTAATTTGTGAATTGACAAATTGAATAGTGAACAACAAAGTTTGGACATTAGCCATATAAGTATTTAAAATATTAAACAAAATAGTTTATTAAATTAAAGTTGTGTTTTGTGATAGATACATAACATAAGTTTGAAATTATGCCTAGCATATTTTTCATAAATTAATGGAATTTCTGAGTTTTGTATATACTAGTGTCAGACAGTACCTAAAAAGTTATAATGTCGATTACCACACTTGCTTTATTTATAAAGTATTTAATAATAGCCTCAAATCCTCAATACATTTCAAAAAAGGGGTATAAATAAAAATAGATTTTTTAAAATGATTTGTAAAACATTCCAGCATTAGTCTTAAAATAGTAAAAATAGGTCATTAACTACAAGAGACCATTCTTTCCAGTCGGTTTTGATATTTCGTTAAATTTATTGGCAATTAATTTACTTGAAGTGATACACTTATAACAAACATACACACCCACATACGCACAAGTTTACTAATAATAGACTTTCACATTTTCAGTATGTATATTTCCACCTTAACGTAATTTTGGATCTGCAGGGAGCATTAGTAGCTCAGTTGGAACGCTGAGAAACAAAACAAAACGTTCTCGATTTCACAGAAATACTTTTGTTAACCGTTTGCATCATTTTACCTGTAAAACTATTTAGACAAAATAATACTCTAATGAACTTTTTATTTGAAAAATCATAGAAGTTACTTTAATTATCACGTTTACAAAATTAGGCTTTATTTAACCTCAATAGTAAATTGATTTGTTATTCACTACACATAAGGTTAGAATGTCAAAATGTAGATGTCGCTCAGTCCGTGATTTTCGCCTATATTTGTTTACTTGTGTTTGTGCATCATAAAATATTCAGACTACAGTTAACAATATTTATCATTATTTATGCCTATCATTTCTCAACAGGTTAACACAAAAGCACTAGCGTAATACGTTTAATAAATAATATGTTAGTGAATTTGTTCGATCAGTTTATTGTCAGAATTAGTTTAACAAATTATATTGAATTCTTTTATACCTACTATTTATTAATTGATTCATAATTCCTCCTAAATATTTTGCATCAAATTCGTTTATCATAAGCATTATTCCATTATTGTTAGTTTTATTCTGTGGTTTTAATCATTAAAATTAGTTTTGCCGCACAAAACTCGTCTTCTTCTTCTGCGCTTGAACATTTTACTTGAAAGAAGAAAATCCGGAAAATCGCTAAAATGTCCTGTGAAGTGAACCTGTTTTGATTTATGTTCTTTGTAAAGTGTTTCACAAAGGAAAAGAAAGGAAGAAGGATTTCTGTGATGTTTGTTGGTTTACCTAGTTAAATATCGGGATTAAATGCATTCAAATTTTCATTGATATAAAGCCCGTAATATATCTTCAGAGTAAAATAAATCACTAATTAATAATAACCCAGATAATATTAGGCGTTTCTCTGCACGAAAGCTGAATTAATGTGAGTATTTAACTTTTATTTTCTCTAAAGTAGGTATTTAAAAAGATATCTGTAAGGAATTTACAGCATTTCAGGTCATTTACATAAGGGTAGAGTTAATCAATAAAACGCAGGGTACTTTTAATTTATGAAAACAATTTAATGAAACCTAACCTCGCTGTGTACAAAAACAAATAAAAACCGGCGTGCACTTATATGTACATTTATTATAAAATAAAACTCAGTACTTAACCATACAAAAATTTTAACTAGAAACAAACACACATTTATTCCGAATAAATACTTTATTGCAAAAGATCTTGAAATGTTTAGAATACCTACGCTTAATATCTATCGTAAAAAGTAGAAGCTAATTACCTACTATTATACGAGATCCTAAATTAAATTCATTATCGAAATGATCGGTCAGAATATAAGTCGAGCAGTGCAGGAGGCGTGTAGAAATTTTTTGAAGAATATGTAACTATTTCCGAGAAGTTTGTGGCAGTAGTTGATTTTACTTTGAAACATATTGCAATGGAAACCTAACAAGGTGTTTTGCAACATTCAAATCTGATTCAGTCGATGTCTCAAGAACAATTTTAAATCCGTTTTCTTGTCCTAGTTCTTCCTGCAAGAGTTAGATCTAAAGCTACTTATGAAAAGTGGTTAGGGGCACACTTAAAGACAGCTGTGCTAACTTTTGTGGCATGAAGCTATTTGAAACGTCTCTCTGCTATATTATATTCAGTAAATTTGCCCTGTGCCTGGTCCATAGTACAATAATACATCATTTTGTTATAGACCAAGGGGAGCATAAACTGTATATATTAGGTACCTACCGAATATACTTCATTAATGGCTTATATCCATAGATATGACTTGTTTTGAAAAACCTAAAACTATTAGTCTTTCGGGGAAACATTAAAAACTAATTAAATCTAATCACAAGTCGAGAGTCTCATCACCCTCGTTGATTAAATAGTTCTGCTTGCAGTTTTTCTTCTTTTTGTAATCTTTTGATTCTCTGCTTGCTCCAAAGACCTCCTGCGAAGCATAAGTGACGTATAAGTAGCCGTCGGAGCTTGCATGCTCTGTGTAAATCTCTGACAAAGTTAGAGATAGGCTCAACATCGACCTGTTATTCACCAATAAATATAGAGCTTGGTTCGAGGTAAGCCGGACTCGATTTCTGTAACAATAATATAGTATAAGGTCTGATATCAAATTTTATATAAATGATATGACTCATATTTTCATTTTATACGTCATTCTGTTGATGTCTGTCTGAGAATCAAAGGCAAAGGTTTTTTTTAGGGGTGGGAAAAAAATAATTGCGAAGTTTTAACAGAGGAAAGATTATGCAGCTTTCAAACTTGACACATACCAATGTTTAAACAGTGGTTTTTAAAAAAAATCTTGCAAGATAAGACATTTCTTGCAAAGAAAGTGACACAAAATTTTACGATGTTTAAAACGCGGCTCTCAAGTCGCTTTTGCAATACTTAAACTACTTCAAATACCTATATCGGGTGACACAGGAGACATGTAACACTCTATAACTTTGCTATTTAAGAAGTTGAAATTTTGAATTTTGGAAGAGTTGTGTATTACATAATTGTCCTTGTTTTGAGCCTATCAAACATTTTCTTCAACTTCCGGCTTAAACGGAAGTGACCCAAACTTTGTTATTTTAAATGGTATCCTGTATATTTTTTTGCCTGTTTGATTCGTCTGTAAATTCTCTTTTCAACCATATATTGCAACATGGTATTTGTTTTTAAAATGACAGTTAATAACAATTTTATTGTATTAAGTGTAGGTGGCCATGATATGAACTTTGGCAGATATTGAAGCTCAGTGTGCCATGATGTCGAATGATCTCTGGTATGCAACTTTGCCTCATATTTTTTTGGGCATAATCAGTAGCTGAACAGACTAACTAAGTTTTCGTATTACAAAAAAGAATCTCTAAATAACCCACAATATCATAAAACCAAGATAGGAACTCCATTTTTTCATTTGACCTACTTAAGAAATACTCATTTATCTTTTATTTTTGTCCAGTACAATTGGTGTACCTATTTCTATTTTGCTTTCTTCATTAAAATTAGTATCGAAAATTATTGCATAGTAATAATTTTCTGTATTTTATTCATCGAAAATCACTCACCACTCACCTTATTATAGTTTGGAACTGTGACATAGTAATTTCTTGTGGTACTAAGAACTTTGACTTGTCTAGCAGCGGCAAATGAGTTTCCCTGTGAAACCTTTGAACTATGACCTAGAAAAGAACAGAATTATTTGTTGTTGTAAAGCATTTAGCAGTTTTTAAAAGTGCCTAATTCTAGTGGACTAGATTAGCTGTGACGTCACAACTTATGCAACCAAACACACTATTGTCATAGAAATTTTGATACCGTCGAATAACATTGTAATTTGAGCCTTATCACCTTGTTTATAAAGACTATAAAATATAATGCTAAACCATTGCTATACATTTTATTGAATTTCTCGAAAGAAATATTTAAAAACTTTCAATGCTAATCTCATATACACAAAATAGGTATGTTAAAATATATGTATTTACATAAGATTTAATAAAACTTTAATTTTATTTTAATAATGATTAGTAATATTATTTGTTTTAAATGTTTTGGAGTTAAACTAATTTGGAGTTTTCATTGAATACCCAATAATTATATTGAGAAATCCATCGTCCATCTTCAACAATGTAATTGGAAGATAATCAAAATGCATTAACTTTCACAAAGATTCCATATATTTTTTGTCTTCGGGAAGATTTAAAAGGTCTAATGTACATAACGTTGTATGGTAAGAAATCAAGAATTGTTTTTAAAATAATGTCGAATTTTTCTGTGTACCAATAATTGAAAAATATATTGTCGGAATAAGATCGAATCATTGAATCGGCTGTAGTAAATTTTGGTGTTTTTGGCTTACGTTTAAGTTGGAGCTCGTCTACGGGTTGAAAAAATGCATGACGCATTTTAATTTGCACAATCTGGATACAGCAAGATTATATATAATTTTATCCTGTTTTGGGCATCACCCGGAGTATATTCCTAAGTTTTGGACCTCGAAAACCTTGTGCTACTTTTTTATAAACAATTGCCAATAAATCCTCGTTGGTTTCAAGTCTCTAAAGTACGTACATAACCTACAAAACTGAACAAACGAGAAAAAAACAGTATTTTTTCATTTTAGTGCCCAAGACCGTCAACTATACCAATTTGCATCAAACTTTCAGAAAGTATACTTTTTGATGTAATAAAAAGACCCTGAAAAGTTGGTGTCAAAATATTGAACCCATTGGCCAAAATTGCATTTGTTATCTAAAATTAGAAACGCCTGTCATTTTATGCCGTTAAGCCCAAAATGAAAAATTATTTTTTCAAAATGTAGATCTCGACGCCAGCTTTCGAATGCCATTAAAAAGATATTTTTTAATTGTAATTTTGGTTACATGTTTTTATAACTCAAATAACAATTGCATTTTTTCGGCCATTTTGAAAAAAAATAATAATTTTTTTTTATCAGATCTGGTAAAGAATTTTGGGACCTTTAATTTTAAAAAAAGAAAGTTTATTTTTGTTAACGTGAACTCGAGATATTAAACTTTTTGCATTTTGGCCAATTATTAATTAACAAATGCATATTTTGAGCTAAAATTTGGACTGTATCATGTTGATTTCATGTGATAAATTTAAAACAAATTAAGTTATGTAGAAACTTATTTACAAGCATTATAATGTAAGTATTGTTAATTGACCCAAGCAACACGAAATGGTTTAATAAACGTTTTGATTTCGTTTATACGACTGGTATATATAATGTTTATTGCAACCTATATTTAACGTTCGAATGTCCGCGCAACAAACGTATATATTTGTCTTGTCATATATTAAATATAGACGTTTTAAAAAAACTTATATATATGGTACATCATATTCTAAATATATACATCTTAAGAAAACGTCATATTGTTGTCACATCATATACGAGATATATACTTTTATGTGGAACCTCAAATAAACGTATTCCATATACATCGGTAATACGTATGATGTAATGGTTTTTCTCACGGTTATGAAAAACCTTTTCTGCAGTTACTGGTATACGTGTAATAAACCTTTATTATCCACTGTAATTCATACATACATAGGGTATCCCTGTATGGAATATCTAGTACTTACAAACTTTTTTATTTAAAATTTTTTGAGAAAGTAATTTTTTATAGTGTTGCTTCAGCTTATCAAACGTTTTTTGGCAATGCCAAAATTTAGGTAATATATTCAGAGAATATAAATAACATATTTCAAATTAAAAATATAGAAGCCTTATAAAGTTGATGAACTATATAGTTAAAAGGAAATTAGATGTAATCGTAAATTATAATTGTTTTTATTAAAATTTTTTTTTCTTTTGACAATCTGAACTTTTTCTGAATAATTTAGTTTTTCTCAAAAAATTTAGAATAAAAAAATAGAAAATATCGAGAGATTTTTCAAAGGGAATCCACCCTTGTTGTTGATGAATATACGCTATAAGTTCATTAGAACTTTTTTTATATTGTTTTATAAACTAAGAGCTTATTTAATAAACGATTAAATAGTTTCCATCACTTTATTTTTACCAAAATTACCTTAACTTTCAAAATTTAAATGGGAAATTCTGTTATACAGTATTATAGACTAATCGATTTCAAATGACTTTGCCAGCCAAATCATGTCCTAAATCAGAAATCATTTGCTACTTATGATAAAATTGCTAATATATATTGCTGCATAACAATAATAAGATGACATTGAAACAAATTAATTTCTAAGTGCCTTATTTTGTAAAATATATTAATTTTTCTTTAATTATAGCAGGGAAATTAGAATTAAAGTTGTTTTTAACTTGAGATACATTTCCCTTTGCAAAATTATTTAGAATTGATCGGTCTACAACACTATAAAAAAAGATAGAAGGTACCCATTTTTAAATTAGAAAGTTAATATTATAATGATCTCCAATTTTTTAAAAACACATATTTTAAACCTCCTACCTATATATAACTGCTGATATCAAGGAAAAATAATTCAATTGTATATATATGTATGCAGATAGTAATTTTGTAAAAATATTAAAATATTTATTATTTAGTACTAGCTTTTTTATATTATATTAAGCTTTATCTATTCTGCGGGATTGGCTAAATACTTAAAACTATTTTATCATTTACTATTTCACCCTTGGGGACCTAGGATGTTTGACAACGATAAAAAACACAACATTGTTCATTACTCTTTACTAAAATCTAAAAGTAGAGTCTATTTATTATTATTATTAATGTAACTATAGCGGCTTTTGGCAAGCTTGAACCAATCTTGAATCGTCCCTCTAATTTTATTGTCACTGGTCTCACTCACGCCTTCAACGCTAGCCATGCAGAGTTTTACACCTTCTGTGATAAAAAAAATGCAGTTACTATGAAAGCGCTCAGATAAACAATAATTCTTACCAATCACAAGTTGGTTCATTCTTGTAACTTTAACGCACTACGACGTGATAACTCAAGGATAAGGACGGCTCATCAACATAACACTTGTTGAATTTCAATCAAATAATATATACGCAAAATCAAACAAGTAAATATTCTTTGTTTCGATCACAAGGCCACACTACTAAGGTTGACTACCACCACACGAAACAGCAATTAACACGACGATCCGCGATTGCTCACCAGCTGTACTGTTGAGACAATGAGAGAGATGCATATATTTATGAGAAATGCTTATGTATTCTGAAACAAAGACAACAATACTAACCCGGTTGCTGGCGACTGCGTAATCGATGCAGATTGATATACGTTTAAAAACCGTATATTATAAACTGCAATATTACTGAACAAATATTTTCATTCATCATCTATCTATAACAAATTGTGATCAATGTAAATATTTTTCCAGATATTGTTATAATCTTGGAACTTTTAGTTAAAATTGTTTATAACATGCCTATAAAAAATGTAGCGCAAATACATATTTATTGTAAACATTTAAAAATTTATTAAAAACTATAATATGGCTGAAAAAATGCAAGTAGTGTCAATTTCACCAATTTACAATTTAAACATTTGACGGAAGTGTAGTCTGAACTCTCAACTAATTATTTCTCAAATATTCTGCGTTACTCCAAAAATTTTCGGAGAAATACATTTATAATATACGTAGAAAAATCATTTATAAAATAAACGCTTTTCACAGACGTTGATTAAATATACGATAACGAAATTTAAACCATAATTTCATATAATAAACGTTTATTAAACCATCATGTGTTGCTTGGGGAGCTAAAAAGTGAAAAGTGAAAGTTGAAACCTATTTATTTCATGTGATAAATTCAGAAAAATATTAAGTGTTATAGAAACTTATTTACAAGCATTATAATGTAAGTATTATTAATCGAGCTAAAAAGCGTTTTTTTTTTATTTTTTCATAAAGCTTAGTTGCAAAATGCAATAACTTCCTTGTTTCTTAAAATTCGGAGGAATTGTACAGAATGCACTGTAGTCGCTGAAGAAAATCGTGAAGTTGAAGAAGACGATATAGATGAATCAGACACAGATTCAAGCTGTACTGATATATCAGAATCGGAACCCAAAAGCGAGTGCGAAAGCTTGCAAGATAACGTACCCGATCTTCCTGTTCAAATTCACGATGAAGAAGAAAATGGTGATAAAATTTTATTTGAAACAGAATTCTGAGAGTGAAACTGAATTGTACACGTTACCAAGCAAGAAATATAAAATACATTAATTACGATTTTGTACATTTAAAGAAATGTTTATTTTTAAATAATAAAATGTTTTTACCATATTATTAATCCTCGCCTTTTTCTAACAAGTATTTATATTGCAATATTTACTGTTCTTTTTTCAATAAAACTTAAAACATTATATTTAGAAGACAATATAAATTTAATCTAAGTATTCATATTTATATAGAAAAATAGTAATAAAACTTTTTTTTATATACAGGTTTATACGTTAGCAATCGTTGGTACATGTGTACGGTGTGAGCAAAAAAAAATAGGACAAGTGTTATAACGAACGGTATTTTGCTAAAATCTAGTTGTGTACGTCTAACTTTAATTTTTGTGACATTGTCAGTTAGTTGTCATAATTTATTACAAGTGTGCAAAAAACTAATATGCCTCATATAAGCGATTTAGTAAAATCTGGTGTTATTGCTAAAGCAAAAGATAGATGGTCATTGAGACAAATTGCAATGCGTTATAATATTGACAAAAATTCGGTGTGTAACATTTTAATAAAGTGGAGAATAAACAGTAGGATTAGTAGAAATCCTGGATCAGGGCGACGAAGGATATCAACTCAACAACAAGATTTGCAATTGGTAAATGCTTTAGTAGAAAATCTATTTTACTCAGTTATTCAGGCTGCTGAAGAAACGAATTTTCCTGGATCGAGTATTACTGATCGCTGGCGAGTAAGAGAATCGGAGCTACGCTGTCATGCAGCAGCACAGAAATATATGCTTAAAGCTGAACATAAAGAAGCTCGAGTAGGATTTGTGCTTGAATTTTTAGCGCATAATGTAAATTCTTGGAACAATGTAATCTTTCCTAAAACTTTCCAGTCAACACACAGCGGTTGTATTCGTGTTTACCGCCCTCCGAATACTTGATTGGATGAGAAATATATATCGAACAATGATAAAAGTGGTAGATTTTCCGTCAATATGTGGGCTTGGATATCGGCACGTGGTCCTGGTGTTTTGTGGCATATTGAGAAACGATTTACTAGTGAAACGTATATTACGATTTTAGACAATATTATGCTCCCTTCCGTGTCACAATTATTTCCTAATAATGAGTTCATATTTCAACAAGACAATTGTTCCATTCATACTGCTCATACCGTAACTAACTGGTTTCAAGATAACAACATCAGTATTCTTAACTGGCCCAGCCATAGTCCAGATCTTAACCCTGTGGAAGAAGTATGGGGACTACTCATAAGAAGTATCCAAAAACAAAATGTGAGACCACGGAATGCCGAAGAATTACTGGAAATAGTAAATAAGGCATGAGAAAATATTCCTAATGATTATTGTGTAAGGTTATTTAATTCTACGCCAAACAAACTTATAGAAGTTATAAATAGAAATAGTGCAATAACGAAATATTAATAGTTAGTTTCTTGTTAAGTAAGATATCCTTTGTCCTTTGATCCAGGATTTCTACTAATCGTACCATTTATTCTCCACTTTTTTAAAATGTTACACACCAAATTTTTGTTAATGTTATAACGCAGTGCAATTGGTCTCATTGACCATCCATCATTTACTATGGCAATAACTACAGGATTAAAATAAAAAATTAATTGAAAGTGATATCTGTCTTATTTCGGCTACTCATTACATATTCAAATAGAGACAGATTTACATTAGGAAAAAAAGTTGTCCTATTTTTTTTGCTCATGACAGTACATGTGTACATATGTAACAGGAGATTTTAATGTATATTTTAATACTGGAGACCAAAGAGCCTTACAGTTATGTAATTTATTTGGATCATTCGGCTTAAAACATACAGTCAAGGTAAATACTAGAAATGATTCGTGTCTCGATAATATTTTCACCAACCTAAATGATTCATCAATAAATATATCAACATTTAACCCTAATCTCTCAGATCACCTGGGTATTAGCTTTAGGTTTGAACACACAATAAAGAAAACTGCTAGTAGTAAAAGAGTAAACTATAGACCAATCACGAATCATGGTTTAACTCAGTTGTACAACTATATTGAGAATATTTGTTGGGTTTTTCTAGATGATCCTAATCTGAATGTCGATACAAAATTTGAAAACTTTATTAATATACTAACAGCTGGCATAGAAAAGTCATTACCTATTAAATCAAAATCTGTAAATAGTTTTAACAATAAGGGCTAAGTTGATTGGTTCAATGAGAACCTTAAACAAATGAAAGAAAGCCTTCAACTTCTGAGTATTGTTAATAAAAAAAATTCGAACCTTGTAACTGATAAGGAATTAAAGGATTGTAAAACAAAATGTAAAAAGGCATTGTCTGAGAGCAAGCAAAAAGCAAACGATAATTACATAAAAACTAGTAGTAACAGTCAGTCGGCCATGTGGGACATAATAAAAAGTAATAACCCAGTTTTAAACTTATCTGAAACTGCGAACATTAGTGCGAACGAATTTAATAACTTTTTTGTCAGTATTGCAGAAGACATAGTAAATGCATTACCCAAAACAGACATAAGCCCCATGGACTATATTAAAACCAACGCTGCAAACTATGCCACAGGAAATTTAAAATTTAAGGAAGTAACTTTTAACCAAGTAAGATCAATAATAAGTAATTTAAAAAATAGTAAAAGTAAAGATCCATATGACATAATTGTAAGAATTATCAAAACTCTATTAAACATTATTATTGTGCCCCTTACTAAATTAATAAACATTTATATAAATAACCACATATTTCCTAATCGCCTTGAAATTGCAAAAGTTATTCCTGTCTTTAAAAAGGGATCCATTGATGATATGGGTAACTACAGACCCATTTCACTGGTTCCTATACTTGCAAAAATTTTAGAAGCAGCTTTTAAAATCCAAATCACAGAGTACTTTGAGTGTAATACATTGTTTTCCCCATGTCAGTATGGTTTTAGGAACAATAGATCTACCTCATTGGCAATAAATAATTTTACAGAAATAGAATTAAAGGGATTTGAAGAAAACATGTACACCCACACATCATTCCTAGATTTAACAAAAGCTTTTGATTGTGTGTCCCACAAAATCTTATTACAAAAATTAGAAGCCTACAATTTCGATACTAATAGTATAGCAGTGATTAAGTCTTACCTTTCGGACAGATTGCAATATGTGACCTATAATGGGTGCACATCCGAGCGGCAGTTGGTAAAGCATGGCGTGCCGCAAGGTTCTGTCTTAGGACCCATCATCTTCTTAATCTACATCAACGACCTACCAAACTGTTGCCCGGATGCCGACTCTATTTTGTTCGCAGATGATACAACTAAACTGTTTCAAGATCCATCGTTAGATGTAATTAAACGTGATGTATCAAATACACATTCAAATTTTAAGGCTTGGTTTACAGCAAATGCATTAAGCATAAATGAAAGTAAAATTCAAACATTAATTCTCACGTTGCGTAATTTACCAAATCGTAATTCAGATTGCGAGCCGGTAAAATTTTTAGGGGTCTACATTGATCCAATACTAACATGGGAAAAACACATCGAGTACCTGTTAGGGAAGCTTTCAAAAATAATTTTTTTAATAAGGAATCTAGCGAATAGTGTGTCACAAAAAACCTTAATAGTAGCTTACTATAGTTTTTTTCATTCAAACATGTCATATGCTATATTAAATTGGGGTCACTTAACTCACTCAGCTAAAGCATTTAGCTTACAACGTAAATGCATCAGAATCATAGCTCAAATAGGTTACAGAGGGTGTTGCCGTAAGCAGTTTATAAAATTAAATATACTTACCCTACCATGTGTGTACATACTAGAGTGTCTACTATTTATAAAACAAAGGCTAAACTTATATACTAAACATTGTGATATACATAATTACTATACTCGAAATAGAGAAAGAATAGCTCATAACCATCTGAGACTCTCACGTACTAGAGACGGAACTAGCTATCACTGCATAAAAATGTACAATGTCCTCCCTGATTATGTAAAAGACTTAGCTTTCACACAATTTAAGAATAAAATTAAATATTACTTAAACAACAAAGCTTTTTATAGTGTTGAGGAGTACCTGCAGAATAATTTTATCAATTTTGACCTGTAATTTCTATTTTACTATATATGTTGTCTTTTTTATTATATGAAACTAATGTAGCATGTTTGCACACTTTTTTGTGTATTTTTTATTGTATTACTTTTTATATAAATTCATGTCAATTTTATTTTTATATTGTATTTCTTTTGACTTGTGTAAATATTTTTGTATAGTAGCATCAATAAATCATTATTATTATTATTATGAATTTGGTAATTAAAAAATACTCATTTTCATTATTAACAAAAAACTAAGTTGATGATCGCATGGCGAGGGAAAAAATAACATATTAAAAAAAAGTCCTCTGTATGTTAAAAAACAAGAAAGTTATTGCATCTTGAAACTATAAGCTCTATGAAAAAATTTAAAAAATATTAACAAATTTTAAATATAAAAAACAAAAAACTACGTTTTTCATCGTATTGCTAGGGAAAAAACGACATATTTAAAAAAAAGTCCTCTGAATTTTAAGAAACAATGAAGTTATTGCATTTTGCAACCAAGCTTTATGAAAAAATCAAAAAAAAAACAATTTTTAGCTCAATTAACAATACTTACATTCTAATGCTTGTAAATAAGTTTCTATAGCACTAAACATTGTTTTGAATGTATCACATGAAATGAATAGATTTCAAAATGATACAGTCCAAATTTTAGCTCAAAATATGCATTTGTTAATTAACAATTGGCCAAAATTCAAAAAATTAAATATCTCGAATTCACGTTAACAAAAATGAACTTTCTTTTTTTTAAATTGAAGGTCCCAAAATTCTCTATCAGATCTAACACAAAAATTTAATTTTTTTTTCCAATATGGCCAAAAAAGGCAATTGTAGTTATTTGAAGATGTAAAAAAAGTAACAAAAATTAATTTTAAAAAAAATTCTTTTTAGTTGCATTCGAAAGCTGGCGTCAAGATCTACATTTTGAAAAATTATTTTTCATTTTCCACTTAATGGCATAAAATGGCGGGCATTTCAAATTTTACATAACAAATGCAATTTTGGCCAATGGGTTCAATATTTTGACACCAACTTTTCCGGGTCTTTTTATTACATCAAAAAGTATACTTTCTGAAAATTTGATGCAAATTGGTACAGTTGACGGTCTTGGGCACTAAAATGAAAAAAAACACATTTTTTCTCGTTTTTTCAGTTTTGTAGGTTATGTACGTACTTTAGAGACTTGAAACCAGCGAGGATTTATTGGAAATTTTATTACGAATAGGCTGGTTTTTAGTTTGACCCAATCCAACTTAAACTGTAATTTCTTTGACACTTCATTTGAGCAGTAGTAAAAGACTTTTACTGCCGCTGACGAGAGGCCTTAACCTAATTCAGTATTGATATTAGGTAATAAGGTCCAGTTAGCTGAATGACCGTCATGAAGCTTTATTTCTTCTTGTTTGCAGTTTTTCTCCAATTAAAAGATCTGCGTGAAAATCAGGAGTGCCACACATGATTGTTCATTTACTCGCTTGAAAGCAGATAAGCAAAATAGGCCTTAAAAATGAAAAGTTATATTTAAATATCGACAAGTGCCCGTCTATCAGGTCGCTAGTAATTGTGAATGACTGGACAATGGCAACGGATTTGTAACGAAAGAAACTTGTTATTGTCAAATCCTTTAGATAAGGATTTCTGTAAATAGGCACAATCAATAATTCTCTGGTAATAAACATACGATAAGGCATTTGCAACAAAAGTGCAAGATTTAAAAATCAATACTTTAATAATAAGGTGCTTCTAATCTGGAAATAACTGCTTAAATTCAGTATAATATAATTCCGGAACTAATACACATGTTTCCTTATTCACTCAATGAACTGTACCAAAAGGAATTATTGGTATGCAGATGGAATTTTTTGTACTTACTGGTATTTTCGTTGGAAATCTATTTCTTATGGCTAAAACTTCCTCTTTCTTCACTTCTGTAAAAAAGAAAACAAAATTAAAACTCTTGTTGGACTAACCAGTCTATTGTGTACAAAATAAAGATATACGATTTTTTGTGAAGATTAGTTTTTCTGTAAAATACAGGGGAATGGAGGATTCACTCGGTACAAAAATGTGTGATGGTGAAATGTTCCTGTATTGTTCATTTTTAACCACCCGAATTCAATTTTGTCTGTTATACAAAAAGAATGCTTTGAAATATTACTTTGACATTTCTGTTATTTATTAGACTTTGATTCTGTTTTTTTTTTTTACAAAAATTCCTATTTAATTGTTAATATTATTTAAACATGGATGATTACACGTTCTCTGAATTAACACACGTAGCTTTGACTTTGGAAGAATGTTTTGGTAATGCTACTGCAGCTGTGGAATGTTATAAAGATACATTCCCGAACAGAAATTTAATTACAGAAGGCCGACTTAGGCAAAGCGAAAGTCTTTAATTGAAAAACAGATGCTGGCCGTCTAAGAAACGCAAGAACTGTTGACGTTGAAGAAGAAATATTAATAATAATAATAATAATCTTTATTTTTAAGTTGACATGCATTACATGTATATAAAAATCGTCAAAATTCAAAAATACACTAATAAGTTGATAACATAGTCAATATATAAACAAAAAAAAAAACAATGTGTAAAACATATATAAGAACAAACAATACAGAGATAAAATATAAGGGACAAAGACAATAATTAAATAGGTAAATAGTGTTAAACTCAGCGTTAAATGGGTTAAATGGTAATACTAAAGAATTCATCTATAGAGTAAAACGATTTTTGTAACAGTAATTCTTTTAACTTTAATTTGAATAATTTTGCTGTAGGTATTTCTTTTAGATAATTAGGTAAACGATTGTATATTTTAATAGGCATGACAGTCACACCATTACTAACTGCAGATGAATTATGTTGAGGAAGCAAAATGTTAGTTGTATTTCTCAGGGTATATTGTATATTGCGATCTGAAAAATGAGTAAATTGATCAATATTAGACTTGACAAATATACAGCATGACAGAATATATAAAGCAGGTAGTGTTAATATTTTAAGTGAGACAAACAAGTCCCTACATGAGTAGGTGGAGTTTTTGAACATCATGGTTCTAATTATTTTTTTCTGGACTACGAATAGATCATTAAGTCTACTAGAGTTTCCCCAGCAAAGAATCCCATAATTTAATAATGATTCTGTATGTGCAAAGTAGTAAATGCGAAGCAGTTCTAAATTTACATAAGCACGAAGTTGCCAAACAATATAGCATTTAGCAGATATTTTTTTCGATACCGATTCAATATGTTTAAACCAGTTTAAGTTTTGATCAACCGTTATGCCTAGTAGTTTGACGCATTCACTATTTTTTATAGACTGATTGTTGATTTTTGTCAGTAGGCTATAATCGGGAGTATTTTTGGTAAACATAAGCATTTGAGTCTTCGAACTATTAAGTTTTAAACCGAATTTATTACTGTAGTTGTTCATTAATGTAGTACATCTATTTGCTTTAAGTGAAAGATTCTGTAAATTGTCGGCTGCCGACGCAATTGCCACGTCATCGGCAAATTGTGTGACGTGAAAATCTGTTACTGTAAAACTATCTTGCAGATCATTAATAAAGATTAAAAAAAGAATTGGACCTAATGTACTACCCTGGGGAACACCTGTTGGTACCAATTGGGCATCAGATTGATACAATTTGCCATACACTTTTATTTCAACTCTCTGAGTACGGTTACTGAGATAGAATTTTACCCAAGAGTTAGGTACTCCTCTTATTCCATAGGCATCCATTTTGTTAAGTAGCATTTCGTGATTCACCGTATCGAATGCTCTGGACATATCAAAAAATAAACATTCACATTTTTTATTTTTTTTTTTATTTATTAGATATTGTAATGTAGGATCCTACGATAAGTACTAAAAGATGTAGCTTAAGAATGGATATATTTGTCTGGTCGATAGCCGAGTGCGTTAAGGCGCGAGGTTGCCGAAACATCAATTTGGTTTCAGGACTGGGCACAGCACCACTAGCTATTGCAAAGGTGGTGCAAGACGCAATAATTGGTTTCACTTGCATTATTGCTATTCGACGTGGAGAAAGGTTACGACACGGTCTGGCACAATGGACTTGTCTATAAGCTTCAGGGAATATGCAGACTCCCTCCGTACTTCACTGCCTTAATCAGAAGTTTTTTATTTGGTAGGAAAATTATCGTCCGAATTAGTAACAAGCACTACGCAAATATCGGCTGGCAAGAGGCGATACTTTCCTCCTATATAACCTTTTCCTCTCAGATATCCCCTCCCATCCCATCACAACTTCTCTGCTTTACGCAGATGATGCCGTAATCTGCGGGCGGTCTTTTTATGCTCAGACGGCCGCCCAAAAGAGCCGGCAGCACCTCGTAAAGCTTGACAATACTGACAAGACTATTACGCTACATAGAAAATTGACCAACACGACGATTTTCGACAAAATAAAAATATACAATGACACAATACAAGAAAAGACTAGAGTCAAGTATCTAGGGGTAACCCTAGATACGAGGTTTGGACCTCACGTGAGAAACACAATACAAAAAACTTATTCTGCAATGAACAAACTATACTGCCTCATAAATCGCCGCAGTAAACTTACGGTTGATAATAAGCTCACCTTGTTCAAAGTCATCTTCAGGCCAATTCTAACGTATGCCTGCGCATCTTGGATTAAAATTTCAGATGCGCAGTGCAAACGCCTTCATATATTGTAGAATGAGTTATTACGGTTACTTACCAACGTGGACAGGTATACTCGGATAGCTGATCTACACACGCGTAACAACATCCCAATGATGAAAGTATATATTAACGAAGTCGCTCAAAAATTCTTCACAAATAAGATTCAGTTATCGGAGATTACGCCAAGACGTAGCAGACAGACGCAGACATAACGACCCAATACATGCACACCGACTTTTACATCAGAATCTACCAATTTACGACGACATACAATACCAACAACTAAACACGCAAAACTCTCACTTACGGACAAAACTACCCTGACTTCCTGCCCCTTCCTTCCCTAAACTTTACACCCCTCTGCACTCAGTTTACTAGAATACTATATCTATTTCTCAACCTGTAAATATTTTGTACATACTTTTAAACCAGAAGACTTTTTACTTTTATCTTTAACTATTGCACACTTAAAGCAGGTTTTTACAATTAATTTTCCTGCAATACTCAAAACAAGCTTTTTAACAAATTAACGTATCGAATGTGTCATTATATAACTGCATTGCAGCAGACAAATTTATAATACGCTTAATCTGTGTAACAGGAGAGCAGCAACTGTAAGAGGTAACTTTGACCAGGCTATAAATATTTTATTAACTGTCAACCAACGACGGGCTCTATGCGATCAACACATGTATACAGGGTGTCTCACCGGGAACTGAATCGATCGATATAGAGAAAAGTACGCATCAGAAAATTTTGAATATTTAGATAATTACTAATGTCGGTGTGGCCAATCCAACTAAAATAATTACAAGCAGCTGGTACTTCCGCTTATACCGGAAGTCAATACCTTAACCTGGCCGTTCCAGAGATATTTGACATTTTATAGAAAATTTGACAGGTGCAACGGTTTGCAAGAACAGTTATAACTTTCTTCGTGTAAAAGATCCTAATTTGCTTCTTGTCACATAAAAAGAATACAAGGAGAACTACGTTCTACAAGTGAAATAAATTCAATAATATCATACCCAGTGTTCCGTTTTTCGCGTTACATTTTGTCAACTTCAAACCGCGAAAACTTGTTTAGGTCAAATGGAACACCCTGTATTTTTTTACGTCAAGTTGTGTAAAGTTGAATTCCCTTTTTTCTGATATCAGCATTGTGGGGGTTAAAGTTACAACTTTTTGAAACATTTGCGATTTTATTAGAAACTCATGAATTGTTGTAATCATTTCATCAAAATAGCCATGATTAGAAACAATCAGTCATTATCTTATGTCAAAAAATGCCAGCACGTTTAAATTACACCCACGAAGACTTTTTAAATTTGTTTATTATTTATGGAGAATGTGATAAAGTAATATCAAGAACTTGCAGCACATTTGCTACTCGATATCCACAAAAACGCAAATTAACACTAACACTGTAACATGCCTGGAAATTTAAATGGCGATATGCATTATGATTTTTTGGAAAACACAACATTAGGTAATATTTCATTGCGAAGGAGAAGCAATATGTTTTTATGCATGACGGCGCAACACAGCTTTATACCAGAACATGTAGAACATGGTTACACAACCACTCTCCTAACCAATCAATCAATCAAGTGGCCTGCTCGGTCTCCCGACCTAACTCCTATTGATTTCACTGTGTGGAGTTATCTAAAATCACAAGTTTATAATGCTCACATTGACACGATTGAACAGTTGAGAGAAGAAGTCGATCAAGACAAGATAAGGGAAAATGGAGGACATTTTGGACATTGATAATTGCCTATGTTCTATGTTTAATTATATTTTAAAGCATTCTTCCCATCCCGTTTTCTCCAAACCTTTCATTTAAATAATTCACCACAACTCTGCTGTTATGTGGTGGAGCCCCATCCTGTTGAAAAATTATTGGGTTAACAGGTGGCAGTTCTTCCAAAAAATCTTGTATCTGGTTTTGCAAAAATCCCAAATATCTTTCTCCATTTAATGGACCATCAAAAATTATTGGCCCAATAATTCTTCTGCCAATTACTCCTAACCATGCATTAAAACTAAATCGCTCCTGATATGCACTTTCTAATATTTCTGGGATTTTCTTGTGCCCAATAACGGGTGTTGTTACGATTAAATAATCCCAAATTAGTGAACCTGGACTCGTCGGAAAATAAAATTTGTTCATGAAAATTATTGTCCAAATTGTGTCTGTTCAGAAACCAATTGCAATAGTTCAATCCTCTTTGAAAATCATTTTCGTATAAATGCTGGAGTTCCTATCTTGGTTTTTATGATATCGTGGGTTGTTTAAAGATATTCTTTTAAAATAAGTTAGATCTTATTAGTCTATTCAGTTACTGGTTATTCCCAAAAAAATATGAGGCACAAAGTCGCATACCAGAGGTCTTTCGATATCACGGCACACTACGCATCAATATCTTCCAAGGTTCATATCAGGGCCACCTAGACTTAACAAACTAAAATTGATATTAACTGCCATTTTAAAAACAAATGCCGAGTTCCGATACACGGTTGAAAAGAGAATCTAGAGACGAATCAGTAGGTAAAAAAAATATACAGGATGCCATTTAAAATAACAGAATAGATGTCACTTCCGGTGAAACCGGAAGTGGCGGGGAAAAAATTTTTTGTACTTAAAAAAGGACAATCACGCAGTATATGAGTGTACCAAATTTCAAAATAATATCTTTTTAAATAAACATGCTACGGGGTGTTACATGTGTTCTGTGTCACCCGGGTTTTTTTTTCAAAAATTCACTTGATTTTTATTAAACTTTTTACATACCTATATTGATTATTATTTTATTGATGTTTCCTTTTTCTAGTAGTTGTACTAGATGTTCTACTGCAAGAAGTGTCTACTTCCGAATCGGTAACTGGAGTTTGGAATATTTCTTCACCGTCGTCATCACTAAAGTCGTATACATCTGAGATATTCTCTGAAATACAAACATCTTCATAATTATCATCTTCGAATTCTTCAATATCATAAATACCAGGGCTAATTTCTAATTGCTCAGGCTCTTCATCAACCACAGCTTTGTCACAATATTATCTGCATTTTGACACAAATGGTTTTGCATGAGCAACGTTCAGTTTTGCAACCGACCTTACAATCACAAGCAATTATATTGAGTAATCCATCAGGAAGAGGAACTTTATCAGTGCTTATCGGCATCAGTTCATTATCTGTTGTTTGTTGCCTTCCAAAATTCTGTCAATTTTGGTAACTCCAGTTATCGATTCGGAGGTAGACACTTCTTGCAATAGTACATCTGGTACAACTAATAGAAAAAGGAAACATGAATAAAATAAAATAATAATCAATATATTATGTAAAAAGTTTAATAAAAATCAAGTGAATTTTTGAAAAAAAAATATAGTAGAATGCAGGTTTTCACGACCGTTCTAAAGGATCCTAAAGATTCTTTAGAATCCTTCTGAAGAAGCTGACAGGATGATCAGCGAAACGTCAAGTTCGACGACCACAGCAAGACCCGGAAGAAACTACTTAAAAAAAAATGTGTCATCTTCGAGAGATTTTTTTTATCTAAATATTTAAAATCTGCTCATAATCACTTTTTATTATTGATATTAAATTTTTTATAATGAATAATTACATGTATACTTGTGCGCGCATACGTGTAATACTGAAAATGAGGGGAAATGTGTATACCAAAAATGACAAAAAAAATCGGCTAAATTAAAAAATATATAGTTTTTAGTTACATCACCTGAAAGAGCATAAAAATACCTTCATTTTGTTAAAAAAAAAATTCGTTCGACCATTTGGGCAGATTGGGGAACGTTTTGAAAATTTTGTGGAATTTGAACTAAAAATGGAATTGCGGTCAAACTGTTGGATATTTTTTGCTAAAATTTGTCAGGCTATTTTTTTGTTATACAGGGTGTCCCACGACGAACTGCGGCGATCGATATCTCAAAAAGTAGACATCGGAAAATTTTGAAAATTTGGTAATAAACTAATGTCGATGGAGGCAACTCGGCTAAAATATTTTCAAGATGGTGGCACTTCCGGTTATACCGGAAGTCGATACCAACTTGCTTATTTTAAATGGGACACCCTATATATTATTACATTTTTGGATTGCACGCAAAATTCTAGGCCGATTTTGTGTATCATGTCCTATACCTAGGTCTCTCCGTTTTTGAGATATTTCAATTTTTATGTAAAAAATGACGTTTGCGGGCCCTAAAAGAATTATCAATTTTTCCTATAAGGAAGCCTTTATTATCTAATTTGGGTTCGATTCTTTGTTGAAAAAGACCTACTTTAATAGAGTTTTTATAATATTTTGATAAGTATTAATACAGAGTGTTCAAAAAATAAGAGTAAAGATGAAATTGAGAAAACTGTCAAAAATCAATTTTTTCAAATGGAAACCTCCAATTTTTATAATCTTATCTTATTCGCCATTAAAAATAAGGGTAAGTTTGTATATAAATGTCTATTCCGAAAATTTTTAGTTTTCGAGATATTCCCAATTCAATATTTCTATATGGGTATTTTATGGATATTAAGTTAAATTACTCTTAGTTGGCTATGACGGCGTTGAGTGCTAAACAAATGTATGTAGCTGTCACTTACCATTTGACAAATATCAATTATCTTGCCGGGGCGCTTAAATTATACGCACGAGGATTACTTAAATTTGTTTATAATCTATGGAGAATGTAACAAAGTTTTATCAAGAACGTGTGAAATATTTGCTAATAGATATCCAGATAAACAAAAACCGTCTCCGAACAGTATTAAACGAATAATGGAGAATTTCAAAAATTTTGGCACCGTTAAGGCCACAGTTCATAAAATAAAACCAATTGTCGATGATGAAAATATCGAAATTGCTATTTTGGGATATTTTGCGGCATATCCTATGACATCCTTAAGACAAGTGGCCTTACAAACAGGAATCTCCAAAGAACTCTATTCATAGAATTCTTTTGAAACACAAATTCCATCCCTATTCCATTTCTATGGTTCAACACCTAAAGGATACCGATTTGACCAGAAGAGTTCACTTTTGCGAATCTATTTTAACAATGTTACAAGGCGACTTTCGATTTTTGGACATAATTTGGACTGACGAGGCAAAATTTACGAAAAATGGACTTTTCAACAGACATAATTCCCACTTTTGGTGTGATTCAAATCCCCATGCCGTGAGATTGCGAAATTATCAAGAAACCTGGCAATTTAATGTGTACTGTGCTGTGAGAAATGAAGGAGTCGTAAAACTTATTTTTTATGAAGAAAACTTAAATGGTAATGAATTAATACTTAAATAGTTTCTGTTTATCAAATTACGTATCAACTTTTTTTTAGGTGAAAGATATTTGAATATATTACAAGATTTAGACAATGAATATTTGAACAATTTACCGCTAGCTGAACATAGGCAAATATTTTACCAACACGATGGCGCGCCACCACACAGCAGCTAGTTAATAACTTCTTGGAAGAAACTTTTTACGATGTACCTTTTCTGTGGCCTCCCCGTTCTCCTGATCTGTCTGTCTTAGACTATTTTATATGGGGAACAATAAAAGATATGGTTTATTTTAATCCAGTCACAACAATGGAAGATTGTCAGGCAAGAGTAAGGAACGCTTTTGAAAGATTATCTCCAGGTTCTATTAGAGCGGCCACACATGACGAACTAATCAAGAGGTGCGAAAAATGTTTGGAAGTTCAGGGTGGACACTTTGAACACTTATTAAAATAAAATATTTTCCTGAGTATAAATGGTTATACTGTTAGTATTTTATGTAAGAACCTTTTGTATCTAAGTTACATTTGTTTAATTAATTTATGAACTGTTGCAGTGCCAAATTTTTTGAAATTCTCCATTATTCATTAAATACTGTTCGGAGACGGTTTTTGTTTCTCTGGATATCTATTAGCAAATATTTCACATGTTTTTGATAAAACTTTGTAACATTCTCCATAGATTATAAACAAATTTAAGTAAACCTCGTGTGCATAATTTAAGCGCCCCAGCATGATAATTAATACTTGTCAATTGGTAAGTGACAGCTACATACATTTGTTTAGCACTCAACGCCGTCATAGCCAACTAACAGTAATTGAACTTAAAATCCATAGCAAAATCCCCATATAGAAATATTGAATTGGGAATATTTCGAAAACTAAAAAATTTCGGAATAGACATCCATATACAAACTTACCCTTATTTTTAATGGCGAATAAGATAAGATTATAAAAATTGGAGGTTTCCATTTAAAAAAATTGATTTTTGACAGTTTTCTCAATTTCATTTTTATTCTTATTTTTTGAACACTCCGTATTAATATTTATCAAAATATTATAAAAACTCTATTAAAGTAGGTCTTTGTCAACAAAGAATCGAACCCAAATTACAAAAGGATTCATTTACAAGAGGAAAAAAGGATTCCCCCACCTAGTCGAAGCTGAAAACTTAGGGTAATCTTAGTTTCACAAAAACAAACTTATTTTTCTATGTCGCGTTGCTACATATAAAATTTTCTTTATCGCCTTATTTTGGGCTATTTTTACTCCACTATTTTAGAAAAGACAATTAATAAGTCTCTGAGATATGGCAGTCAACAGCATGTTTGTAAATTGCCAAAAAAAAAACCAAGAAAAACCATAACTTGGCGCGGTATCCGATTGGCGAGATATTTTAGGGTGTAATACAGGAACCTCTAACGACGAAACATTGAACGTTTGTTAAGAATTTTTTTTATGGTTAGTCGTTTTTGCACAATCTTCCGAGCGAACACTCTGGACACCTTGTACACATAGAATGTTGCAAATTTCAATCGGTTTTTTTAAACTACACGAAAGAAGGGGGGTTTACCATGTACCATGATCCTGTACCCTTTGAGACATACTTTATATTTGGAAGGTTTGTTTCGACGCCAGAAAGTCTCCTCTATTCTGTAATTGATTATTTTAAAACACCTCGTATACAATATATTAAAAAATTGGTAATAAATCCGTGTACAGCAAAAAATCTGGTTGCTGCTTTAATTGTTCTTATACTGAACGTTAATATCAATTCGATTTATAACAAGTTAATTTCAAGTTTACAAATCTCTATTCAAAAATTATCAGTGTCATATTAACAATCTTCCAGGGTTCAACAGAACGTACAAACAAGTAGTAAAATAAACAAGCTGCTATGATTGTGTATCATACAAAAGTGTACTCACCTATTGTTTTGGCAGACTTATTATTGGAGTTGTAATCCTTGCCAAGTTTTACCTCCCCATTGGCGGCTTTGTGTACCCGATTCATGATTTGGTACAGGTTATTCCTAGTCCTGTCACATCCGCAAGAGATTGAGCTGTTCGAGACCGATTTCGAATACATTTATGTATTAGTTTTTACCAATCGTAAACAACACTCGCTGGATTGTTTTTAGCGAATTCCGAACATATGTTCTTACACTAGGACTCACTGGTAAGAAAGTGATGGCTCCTTGAACTGGTAGATACTTAACTGTGGCTTGCTGTGCCTAGAATGGAAATAATGCCTGTTCAATTGTTTTTCTTCAGTTTCTTATCAGTGTCGCTTATAGTCTCGTCGAAAGCATTGTAACAGTTGTTGCAGGTGGGGGGAAGGATCCTTAAGTTGGCATGAAAGAGTTGATTGGTGGAAGGATTTTTGACTACCTGGGATGCAAATGTGTACTTTGCAAATATAGTATAAAGCGAGTCTATAAATAGCCTTTCCGTATTTACTTCCTTTTGTCCATGTTATATTACCTGTATGGATATGATTTACATAGATAAAACATTTTTTAGTTACAAAATTTAAGTCCGTAATATACGGGGTGTTCGTTAATATCTCGGGAATGAATCTGGACGTCCAGGTAACAATTATTTAAATACCTTTTATATTTAAATTTTATAATACCAGCATTCTTTATAAAAGACTAAACAAAAAATTACAGTTTTTTGTAGGATAATTATACAGGACATGCAGCTATAAAAACAAATAGGTACTTGCGAGTGGCTATAGTTGTTTACTCGATTAGCATGTTTTTACAAGGAATGAGAGCCCTTCGATGTTCTTCTACATTATAAAAAGATATATTTTTGTAACCTTTTGTTCATATTTTATAACATAAGAGCTGCCGAAATTTACTACACATTTTAAAAATATTTTGAAATACAGGCTATCCATTTTATCAGGGCCCTCGAGAATATCTCACTTAATGTCGGCCGTACAAAAAAAATTGTTTTTACGAAAATTGTGCCGATTTATATGACCTACAAAATGGTTTAAAGACATTTGAAATCCGTGGCCTACTTTAAGAGTTATCTCAAATTCTAAGGCGAAAATTTTTTGCAAAACAGAGTATTTCAACGAGGTTTTATCTAATTTTTTTCAAAACCGCTGTATTTTGAGATTTACTCTTCAGGCTGTTAAAAAAATTATTTTGAAACGGGCGGGAAATAGCGCCATTAAATAGAGTATCTTCCGCCCTTTTCAGCAATATATCACATGCCATATTTATTCATTGGTACTACGTTAGTAATTATAAAAACATTTTTTTAAACCAATATTTTTTTTTCAAGCATTATAGTTGCCGTTCAGAAGTTTGATTAAATAAAACTATAAAATAATTCAATAAGTTGTTCAAATCTTTGCTATAATAAAACATTAACACAATTAAGAAGAATAAAGTAAATTCAGGTAACAAAAACAAATTAATAATAAAAAGAATAGAGCACACAAAACATTAATATTTATCTAATCCTCAAAATAATTTTTAAGATATCATATCAAGTGTTCAAAGTGTCCACCGCGATTTCTTATGCACAATCGAGCGCGGCGAGGCACTGCATTTAAAACATTACTCAGCATTTCGGGGGTAACTATAATACATGCCTGTTGAATTCGAGCTTTTAGATCCTCTACATTTTGTGGTGTCGTTGAAAACACCTTATCTTTAATATACCCCCATAGAAAAAAAACCATTGGAGTTATATCTGGAGAACGAGGAGGTCATCGAATTAATCTGGTACCTATCCAATGTTGAGGCAAAATTTCGTCTAACTAATCTAGGCAAATCTGGGAATTGTTGAAAATATTGAAAGTTGTGTCGATTCTCTAAAGGTAGGTCATCTAAGAATTCATTAAATTTATTTTCCAAAAAGTTTAGGTACCTTTGACCACTGAGGTGACCATCATAAAAATAAGGACCTATTAAATTGGTGCCTAAAATACCTATCCACACATTTATTGAAAAACGATTTTGAAACCCAGTCGGTCTATGCCAGTTTGTATTTTCAGAAGTCCGTTTGTAATGAATATTGCGATTAAAAAATCCATTATTGGAAAAATTTGCCTCGTCGAACCAAAGTATTTTACTACATATTAATGGATCGGCACGCTTCTTTTCCAACAGCCACCTACAAAAGGTCATCCTCCTTGGTTTGTCTCCCGCTTGTAAATTGTGAACTTTTTGGCTTTATAACACCGGTAATCATTTTCTTTAAAATTTTTCTAGCACTTGTTTTATTTATATGACAAGCAATTTGAATTTCTCTTAATGATGTTTCCAAATTTTATGTATTTTTATTTCTTACATAATTAATAACTCGGTTTACCTTATTTACATTATCAGTAACACTGTTCAACTTTGTCTTCTTCTTTAAAAATGAGCCATTATTTTTTAGTTTCGTAGCTAATTTTCTGAACAGAGTTTTATTCGGCTGTAGTGCTTGTGGAAATCTGTTTCTATATTCTGCTTGAGCTAATCCAGAGTTAAAATTGCATTGACAATATGTAACGAACATAACGATCAATGTGAGTAAAAATCGGTTTTGAAAATTCTAAATTTTTAAACGAGTGTGATTGAGTGAGAGTTTAAGTATTAACTGAGATGATCTGTCGAAAAATTAAATTGTCAAGTTTGTTCATATTTTAAAATAATTGAAATAATAGTGAAATCATGAAATACAAACAAATGGATATTATACTTAAATTCATTGGTAAAGACATTTTAACTTTCTGAGCATGGAGTGACGCTTTTATGGAGAACCTCTATACATTGGCATAACTGCGAATACTCTTTCCATAATTGCTACATGTTGCTTTCTTGATTATTATTTTGTTTTTGTTACCTGAATTTACTTTATTCTTCTTAATTCTGTTAATGTTTTATTATAGCAAAGATTTGAACAACTTATTGAATTATTTTATCGTTTTATTTAATCATACTTCTCCACGGCAAGTATAATGCTTGTTAAAAAAAATTTATTGGTTTAAAAAAATGTTTTTATAATTACTAACGTAGTACCAATGAATAAATATGGCATGTGATATATCGTTGAAAAGGAAGGAAAATACTCTATTTAATGGCGCCATTTCCCGCCCGTTTCAAAATAATTTTTTTAACGGCACGAAGAGTAAATCTCAAAATACAGCGGTTTTGAAAAAAATTAGATAAAACCTCGTGGAAATACTCTGTTTTGCAAAAAATTTTCGCCTTAGAATTTTTCTCGTATCTCTTCAAATAACGGAGATATTTGGCCTAGACGTTTTCCGCATTTTCGATATTTTCCGCGATAACTCTTAAAGTAGGCCATGGATTTCAAATGTCTTTAAAACATTGTGTAGGTTATATAAATCGGCACAATTTTCATAAAAATATTTTTTTTGTACGACCGATATTAAGTGAGATATGCTCGAGGGCCCCGATAAAATTGACAGCCTGTATATTATTGCAACATTTTCTTCATATTTTATAACATAAGAGCTGCCGAAATTTACTACACATTTTAAAAATATTTTCAAATATACAGGGTGGTTCGCTACAGCGGAGCATCTTCGAGGTCATTGTTTTCAAATAGAAACCCCTATATATTTTTATATTCATGAATTAATTTAGGGTAAAATTACCTTTCCAATGACCTCCAGATTTTTTTTCGACGTGGCGTTGCCGAGTTATTCTAAAAAATATGAAAATCTTGGTCGGAACAAGGTTTAACAAATTATTCGCTGTGTGTGAATTACTATTAATTAAGAAGATTTATTTTGCAATTATGTAGACAAGGAATACAGGGTGTCCCAACCAAAAAGTAGGCACCCTGAATAACTTTGCAGATAAATTTTTTTTGAAAAATTGATGAAACACGTCGACCTTGTTTCCAAGGGGGACATATTTTAATGTAACACTTGATTACCTATCATCATCCCTCTACCCTACACGGCCACCCCCTCAAAACATTCAAATGGTAAAGGGGATGGAGTGATACATCTTTTGAAAGGTTTTTCAATTCTCTACATAACTGTGTATTTTTTAAAACTTTTATCGATTCGTTCCTGAGAAATGAATTGTTTCATTATTTTAGGTTCGGGAAATATCTGTTTTGAAATTCTATACGAACATTTCTGAACATATCTGGAGTCAATAAACGGCGTTCTCGAACAATTCTTTCACGTAAACGTTCCAGAGATGCGGGTTTTGTTGCAAATACCTTCGATTTCAAATGTCCCCACAGAAAGAAATCCAAGGGAGTTAAATCTGGTGACCTAGCGGGATACTCCACAGGACCTCTTCTTCCAATCCATCGCTCGGGAAACCGATTATTCAGAAATTGACGGACTGCTATAGCAAAATGTGGGGGTGCCGCCCCATCCTGTTGAAAAAACAATTCGCCCTCTAAAAGATTATCGTCTTCTTCGAGGATTTGGGTAATTATTGGGTCGATGTTATTTTCTAACAGATCGATGTACCTTTCGCCATTTCAATTGTCAGGAATAAAAAACGGCCCGACAATCTGATCCCCTAAAATGCCAGCCCAAACATTTAACCTCTGAGGCCTTTGGGTATGAGTTTCCATGAACAAATGTGGCTTGGTTTCACTCCAATACCTACAATTGTGCCTGTTTACCGCCTCATTAAGTAAAATGTTGATTCATCAGAAAAACACGTATTGTACAGTAGATTGGCATTACCGTTTAATTGTTCACTAAAAATCTCACAGAATTTAAGCCGACGATCGGGATCATCTTCGTTTTAAGTCGTGTACCAATTTAAATTTATGTGGATGAAATTTGTGGGCCTTCAGAATTCGATGAATACTGCTTCGTGATACACCGGAAGCCTCAGCTACTTTCCTGATCGATTGAATGTTATCCATCTGCAAATGACCCAGAACTGCCACCTGGATTGCTTCATTCCTAATCGGTCGCTGAGGTTCATGCTTTTTGTTTCCTACAGAACCTCTTTCCATAAATTTTTTCAATAATTGTAAAACATACTGAGTACCAACCTTTCTATATGGGTGACTTCTTTTGAATATGCGCTCCGTAGCTCTAGCGCAATTATCGTTTTTAAAATAAATACTGACAATGTCTATTCTCTCTTGAAAGGTATAAACCATTTTGATAACTCACTCTGGTAAAATGTATCTCGATTTAAAATTGGTTGTGAACAAATTCATGTTCAAGGACTATCAAATACTTATGAATTATTCTAAAACTAAACAGACAAGGAAAGTGTTTTTTGTTGAAAAAACTCGCGTTGATTTGAGAGCACTAAAAATGTAGTTTTTTTTATAAATTCCAATACCCAGTGGCGTGTATTTTAGATTTTTTATCTCCAAAGTTATTCGGGGTGCCTACTTTTGGTTGGGACACCCTATATATTATAACGACACAACCACCAAATATTGATTATAATTATACGGTGTATTTTATACTAGCGCTAATTCAGGACGTTTCAAAGTGAATTTTCTCAATTTTTTCAAATGGAACACTCTGTATATTATTGTATTTTGAACTGGCACGTTAATTCTCTACGAATTTTGTGAATAATATCCTATACCTAAAATCGATATTTCCAGAGATATTTTTACTTTTTCATTAAAAACCGTTAAATTATAGGAAGAGTCTCGGGATCCGCAAATTGCGTACCTGGATTATGTATAATAGAGTTCTGCAAATTGCGGGTCTGGATTATGTATAATAGAGTTCCGCTAATTGCGGACCTCTATTATTTATAATAGAGTTCCGTAAATTGCGTCATCAAAACCTAACATTATATGCAATTTCAAATTACTACGTTACATAGTTTTCGAGAAAAACCTCTGTGACAGACGGACACGAGAGTAATCTTATAATGGTTCCGTTTTTCCTTTTAAGGTACGGAAGCCTAAAAATGTAAAAGTTAAAATACAAATACAAATTGTTTATTTGTTAATGAATAACATACAAATTCACAAAGTAAAAATCTGAATTGTTTAACTGAACATAAAAACACAAGAACCTAACCTAAACTAACTTATTTCCATTCCTAATATTTCCATTCAAAGGTTAGTTTAGGTTCTTTAGTAAATATTTCTAATCAACTTTTAGGTCAGATCCTTTAGTGAACATTTTCAATCAAAGGTTAGGTTAGGTTCTTTGGTGAATATTTCCAATCAAGTATTTCGCATCTTTTTGCATTTTTAGCAACAAAAACCTTGCTCCCCCGACTTAAAATCGTCTTTTACGGCAAAAAACAAAAATTTTAGCATAAAACCCTATAAAATTTTGGCCATTTTCACAGAAGTCACTAAACTGAACTATTATCTCCTTATTTAATGGGCCATAAGTCTTTTACCTACAACACTATGAGTCTACAACAAGCGGTAAAAAGTAGGGTTATGATTTTCGGATCCTTACAAATATAAAATAGTAGTCCGCTATTTGAGGACCTTAAACAAATAGAAATACGGGAACGCAAGTTGCGGAATTGTAACCTACAGAATAGAGGTCCGCAAACTGCCCGTATATTTTACATTTGCGGACTCCAAGTGAACAGGATAGAGATACGCAATTTGCGGACCCCGAGACTCTTCCATTATTTATTACATTAAATTAGGTTCAATATAACTTTGAATTTTTAAAATAGTACCATATTTTATATTACCTAATACCGTATTTTCTGTTCTCTGTAGACTCAAATGTGATTTAATTAAACTGTGAAGAAATACTACCAAAACGCACCCACAAAAAAATGTAATACTACTTTCAATTACACTCACTTTATGTCAAAATCATGGCTACTAGATCAGTTGGAAATGAAAAGTATTACCAAACATATCCTTATATTAGTATCTACTTACTACTATAGTTTTCTATTATTATAAAGGTTTGTTTATTTATTTACTCATAATTATAACTTATAATCTTTATATTGTAATTTTATGTATAGATATGTGTGTTACGGTTAGAAACAATAATTATTATAGATTAAAATAAAGTACAATGATTATTAAACACGCTGTAAGTATTGCTCATTTAAATTGCCGCTCACTTGTAGCTAGCTTCAATAAAGTTTGTAATATAGTTAGGGACAACAATTTTCTAATTTTTGGGGTTACAGAGACATGGTTAACTGATGATATAGCGCCAGAAGCCATACAGATACCGGGTTATAAATTTCTTAGTAAAAACCGCGGACATCGAGGCGGTGGTGTGGGCGTCTATGTGAGAGGTTGTATTAATTGCGAGCTGATCGACATGAATGCTCATAACGACAGTAGTTTGGAGTACCTTTGGATTAAACTAATACTCAATAGAACTAGCCTAGCAGTTGGAATTGCATATCGTCCTCCACGTAGTAGTCTTATACAGTGTGTAAATTTTCTGGATAATGCTTTGTCTGAACTAATGCCAATTTATGATAACATTGTTATTCTAGGTGATGTTAATATTGACTTATTCAATAATAACAACATATTATCTGAATGCTTTAACTCTTATGGGTTCTCTCAGGTCATTAACGAGCCCACAAGAATTACTCAATATAGCTCAACGTTAATTGATCCCATATTTGTATACAGCCCTAATACAGTTTATGAAGCTGGAACTATCAATGCTGATCATATATCTGATCACAAATTAGTCTATTGTAAACTGAATATGCCTGTTCCTAAGTATAAACAGAAATTTATTACTTATAGCGATTTTAAACATTTTGACCAGGACCTGTATGATAGTGATTTAGATAGTTATGATTGTGACGTCATATATCACACCCACAACATCGACAGGAAAATATAAATTTTTACGGATTGTACTATTTCTCTATTTGACATTAATGCTCCTGTGAGAACTATACGAGTTAACAAGCCCTGTTCGCCGTGGCTCACTGATAAAATTAAGCGGATCATGAAAGAACGCGACTTAGCTCTAAAATTATACGTAAGGCATAAAACTGCAGATAATTGGTATAGATATAAAAATCATAGAAACCTCACTCTTGCCTCGATCAGACGGGAAAAAGCTGCTTATCTTACTTATCTTGAGATGCAAAATGAACTTTGGAACGCGTTAAATGAATGTAAAATCTGCCAAAAATTTAAATATACCTGACCACCTTCATAACGTTGATGAAATTAATAATTTTTTTCTGTCTATAATAAAAGCAATAGCTGCAATGAGACTACCACTTTTTACAAAAACAGAACTTTCTTACAATTTGATAACCTTTTCTCCCTGAAACCAGTTGATTCTACCAGTATTTTAGCAGCTATCTCGTCACTAAAATCAAATGCTTTTGGTAGTGATAAAATTACCCTCACCATGCTGAAATTATGCTTACCTAAAGTCCCCAATCATGTTAACCATATTATTAGCTGTTGTTTGGAAGCAGGATACTTTCCTGATGCGTGGAAAGTGGCAATAATCACACCCACACCTAAAAGTAACTCTCCCAGCCTAGTCAGCGATTTAAGACCAATAAGCCTACTACCTATTCTTTCAAAGATACTGGAAAAAATTGTATGTGCCCAAATTGAATCTCATTTTTCACAATATTCGATCTTGCCACACCATCAATCAGGCTTTCGAAAATCATATAGTACCACTACGGCATTATTGAATCTTACTGATAATATATTTAGGGCTTATGACAATAAATTAGTGAGTGTACTGATATCACTCGATTACTCAAAGGCGTTTGATACCATGGACCACGATCTACTCTGCGCCAAACTACATTACTACGGATTTGATGATAATTCAGTGCATTTTTTCAATTGTTACCTAAAAGATAGATACCAACAAGTGTGTATTCTTGATAAATCATCTCAGGCAAGTCCAATCGTCTCAGGTGTCCCACAGGGCTCGATACTCGGCCCCTTGTTATTTTTAATTTATACCTCGGATATTTTCTCTACAATACGTTCCTCTATTCTTCAGATTTATGCAGATGATACTCAGTTACTGAAATGGTTTGACTTGCATGCAGTTGATGAAGCCTCACTTGAAATTAATCGCTATCTTAAATCAATCTACACATACTCAGTCAACCATCAACCAGTCATCGTCTTTTGCCCAGATAAACAACGGATTGATGTAAAAAGTAATCTAATATTACGATTAAATGATACTCAATTATTTTTCTCTGATACGTCAAAAAATCTAGGACTATTATTAGATGAGAAGCTTCGATTTACGAGCCATGTTTCTAAACTCTTGCAAAGATCTTATATACGGTTAAAAATGTTATATGCTAATAAACATATTATGGACTCAAATCTAAGAAAGAAGCTGTGTGAATCATTAGTTATGTCCATCTTTAGCTATTGTAATGTATATTTTCCCTGCCTTGATCAAATTACGAAAAATCGAATCCAAAAGGTACAAAACAACTGCTGTCGCTTCATATTCAATCTACGTAAGTATGACCATGTGTCTCTCAAATTCCATGATTTGCATTGGTTAAGAATCGAAGATCTAGTAAAGTCCAACTTTCTTGTCTTTCTCCATAAACTACTTCTCACATCATCACCTCGATATCTCAAAGATAAACTTATTTCCCGAAAGTTTGTTCACTCGGTCAACGTCAGACAAACGAATATGCGTACTATGCCTCAGCATACTACTGCTATGTTTAATAGGTCGTTCACATTCAATGCAGTAAAACTATACAACAGTATTCCCAATAGCTATAAGCTTTTAAGTTGTAACCAATTTCATAAAAGTATAAAAAGATACTTGTTTGCAAAACAGTAACGGGATATTTCATTTAAGCTGGTTCATATACTTTCGTCTATCTACCCTAATACTTCTTTCGCCATATTGCCTTCTGTTGCTTTCTTTTCTCATTTCTTTTTCTTCCGTTTATATACTTTAGATTCATTTTTAACTATTGTAGAATTTAGTGTTAGATATAATGTTTATTGTTAGGTTTAGGAATTGTTCTACTTCTCTTAAATTTGCCTTAATACTTGTTACTCACTCTCCGCATGGTTAAGAGTAAGAGTAGCCTTGAGCTAAACTTCGCCATGCCCACCCAACATCATTTATATATATGTGTGTACAATTATTTCTTTTTTCTTGTACCACTTTCTAAATAAAGACGATTTATTATTATTATTATTATAATTTTACCGTTTTTAATGAAAACGTAAAAATATCTCTGGAAATATCGATTTTAGGTATGGGACATTATTCAAAAAAATCGTAGATAACTAACGTGCCAATTCAAAAATACAATAATATACAGTGCTCCATTTGAAAAAAATGAGAAAATTCACTTTGAAAACTTTTCATATTTTTTCGAATAACTCGGCAACGTCAAGTTAAAAACCAAGATTCTGTAAAAACAAAAACGTATCTCAATCGCCAATATAAGTTCCTAATTATTGCCAATTTCTTTTGATCATAGAAGGCGTATGTAATTTCGAAAACAAAAATTTAAGTATCTTTAATCGTAACTGACGTACACCTCTTCTCTGTTCTGTTCGGTTCGGTTGATCTATCAACAAATAGCCGTGATATTGAGGTGTAGTGGTGAAAAGTGAAACGGACTGTATATTGTGCATATGGTTAGATAAACAATTAATATACCTTCCGAAAAAAATTGAACGGGCTGGCCCTATTTAAAAAATTCATCGATGACATCACTACAACAATGCGAATGACGTAACAAATTTTGTATATTTATCAAGAGAGTGCATTTTAATATAAAAATCGAGTGGTCTCTGGATTGCCTATGAAATAGTGAATATATTCCATACATTTCTACCATGTTATTATTATATTATTATTATTAGCCGTTACTCGAGTCGGAGTATAAAAATGTTACAGTCGATAAATTGTGTACAATAAGAAACAAGTAAAAGGTGTAGTCTATTGTAATTCCCATTCATCTACGGTGCACACGACTATGGCTATAGAGGCCAATTCGGGAGAGCACATGTCGACCGCAGTTAGGACAAACATAGACCTGGTTAGGTGATGAATTCGGCCTTCTTGCAGCAACATTTCCTTGATAGCTGGCCACAACCCCTCGCCATTCGGTTCTGTCCGCTGCAAGTTGTTCCCATTGCTCGTCTGCAATACCGCAGGATTTTCGATTTTCATGGAGAGCGTCTTTGAACCTCTTTCGTTGACCGCCACGCCTTCTTCTACCGCTTAGCAATTCACCATAAAGTGTACATTTAGGAAGGCGGTTATCATGCATACGATGAACGTGACCTGCCCATCTTAGGCGTGCTCTTGAAATAAGCACCTCAATTGGAAGGCTGTTTGCTCTCCTGAGTACTTCCACGGTTGATATGTGATGGAACCAACGGATTTTCATCATACCTCTGAGGCGTCTTTGCTGAAAACGTTCTAATTCTTTCACATGACGACGGTAAGTGACCCAGCTTTCACATCCATATAGCAGTGTTGAAATGACAACTGCTCTGTAGACAGCCATTTTCGTTGACAAAGCAAGGTCGTGGTTGTCAAATACTCTCTCTCTAAGTCCCCAGAGTGCTCTAGATGCAGCGTTAATTCTATTGCGAATCTCGCTGTCCATGTTTGCTTTGTCATTAACAACGTTGCCTAAGTAATTGAACTGATCCACCACTTCAAGAGAATTTCCGTTAAGTGTAATGTCTATTTGGTTCACTTGATGAGGAGTTGACATACTCTTAGTCTTTCCAATGTTGATTTTAAGTCCCAAGGAATCATAGCTCTGGGCATACACATCTAAAAGTTCTTGAAGCTCTTCCGGCGTAGAGGCTAAAAGTGCACAATCATCCGCATACTGGAGATCACAAATGAATCGTGTGCGTGTCTTCGTGAAAGCTCTAAAGCGCCCTATGTTAAAGAGACCGCCATGAAAACGGTATCTGAGACCTATTCCTCTGACTGTCAGTTTGTTGTCAACAATAATTGTTAGAGCAGTGGTAAACAAATTAAAGAGTAGGGGTGCCAGGACACATCCCTGCCTAACTCCAGTGAGGGTTTGGAAAGGTTCGGTTGCCTCATTATTATACATAACCTGGGCGTTGTTGTTTGTATGTAGACTGCGACATACTTCGACAAATTTTCTAGGGATACCTAAGCGGAACATAATTTTCCAGAGCACTTCCCTGACCACCGAGTCAAACGCCTTGGTTAAATCAATGAAGGCCATGTGAATTTCTCCTTGATGTTCGAGTGCTTTTTCTTGAAGCTGTTTAAGTGTGAAGATTAAATCCGATGTGCCTCGGTTTGGTCTAAAGCCACTCTGTGTTTCAGGAAGTAGCTTTTCCATAACAGGTGTTAGCTTATTTGCCATCGCTTTAGTGAGTATCTTCCCTCCAACAGCCAGGAGAGCTATACCCCTGTAATTTCCACAGTCCGCAGCGCTCCCTTTGTTTTTGAAGAGGTTGATTAAAAGTATATCACGAAACTCCTGCGGAGCTTGACCACTTTCCCACACGACATCAAACAGTTTTTTGAGGTAGGGTATGAGCTCTGACGACACAGCTTTAAAGATCTCAGCTGGGAGTGAGTCGGCGCCGGGAGATTTGTTATTTTTTAGCTGCCCAATGGCGGTTAAGATCTCTTCCGTTGTTAGTGGTTTATCTAAGTCTTCGAAGGTGTCATATTGAGGAATAAGATTTATAATATCGTGATCGGCTTGACTTTGCTGGTTAAGAATATTAGAGTAGTGTTCTTTCCATCGGGCTCTTATTTCCTGTCTTCTTTGAGGAGATTTCCATTTAAATCTTTAATAGGGCACATATTTTTCCGACTGGGGCCGTACACTGCTTTTACTCCTTGAAAGAAATTCCTGTAGTCGTGTGAATCGGCGTACCTTTGAATTTCTCTGGCCTTGCCTGCCCACCACTCGTTCTTTATTCTTCTGATTTCGCGTTGCGTTTCATACTTAGATTGGGTAAAAGCTTCTGCTTTTGACGAGTCGTTGGGGTGGTTGATAGCGTTTTGGAAGGCAATATGTTTGCGGTCAAGACGTTCTTGTATAAAAGCTTCATTATCATTGAACCAGTCCTCCCGTTTTTTACTTGCTGCAGTGCCAAGAATTTCCTCACTCGCACTTTTTAAACTGTCTTTAATTTGTGTCCAGGTAGCAGCGACATCTACAGAATTGGTTTCTTCTAGTGCACTCAAATTCTCTTGAACTTTTTGCTTTAGCTGTTCGACGGTTTGTTGGTCACGCAATTTACTAATACAGAGACGGAGTCTACGTTTTACTTGAGTTCTTCGGTGTTTGGGTCTCATAACAATTTTCATTTTAGAGACAACAGGACGATGATCGGTCCAACATTCGCTATCAATGCGCGCCTTTGTAATTTGGACGTCCTTGGGATGCTTCCTACGTACGATAACATAGTCCAGTAGATGCCAGTGACCTGATCTGGGGTATACCATACTGTATATATGCTAATAAAAGAATCTTTATTAAATGGTCACATTTTAAGACACTAGATTCATTATGAGCTTGGCTTACTTCATAAAAGTTATGTTTAACAGCGTACGTTTTTAAGTGAGAACTTATTTGTCTATCGAGATAGACTTTATAATTTATCGATTTTTTATATAATAGGATTTTAATTACAACGGCACTTTTTGATAGCAGTTTATTGTAATCAGTCACGTCGAGTGCAGTAATGCTATGATAGTTTCTTAATTACCTACCTATTAACAATTCGCCGTAGTACATTTGTTATTAAGTGGGTAAGTATCTTATCAATATTTTTGTTAATGTTTTTAAGGTACACATTGTTATTATTTTGAAATATTTGGTGGTAGTAGTTTTAGTATTTTTTTCTGTCATTTCCAGGCATTAATTTTTATTAATTTAATATCGTTGTAAAGTAATAAATCATGTAAATCTTTATTTACAACCAACTTTATTAATTACAAGAAAAAAAATTATTTTAAGTAAATCCAGTTTTTGTACCTAAGCCATATAATGGGGTTGGAAAATTACTTCAAGAGAATTGACACTAATAGCAATAAATCGTGAAGTAATTAGCGCAGTAAAAATAGCACAAAAAATCAATATAAAGGAACTTTTTCCATAAGCAATTTTATGGTTGGATGTTGTTGGGAAGGCGCGCAGGAGTACCCAAGAAATTTTTGTACTTCAAAGACCCTGTGCTTCAATTGTTATTAACAGTTTAATTTTTTTAACCGCGTTTTTCAATCTAAAAATGTGAATAACTCCAGATATACAGGGTGTCTCACCGGGAACTGAATTGAAGATATGGCATGAACTAAAATAGCAGAGATAAGATCAATTTAAAATATGATTTCATTTGAATTTAATAATTTCTCAAAATTCCGACCACGAACCTCGACACATTTTTCGCACCTTCGAATTATTTCCTAATGGGTAGCTCTTCTAATTGAATCCTGTGATATGTTTTGAAATGCATTTCTTACTCTTTGCATACAGTCTTCAATGGTTGTTGATGGGCTCTCATAAACTTTATTTTTAATAGTTCCCCAAAGGAAATAATCCAGAACTGATAAATCGGGCGAGCGAGGAGGCCATAAGAACGGTCCATTATTGGCAATCCATCAATCATAAAAAGTTTCTTGTAAATAATTATTAATTAAATATGCGTTATGTGGGGGAGCACCGTCGTGCTGATAAAAAATGTTTCTATGTTCGGCGAGGGGTAAATTTTCTAAATAGTTATTATTCAAATTTTGTAAGATATTCAGATATCTTTCACATAAAAAAAACAAAAATTTACCTATACATATTAGCAGAAGAGATAATTTAATTTACCGTCCTGATAAAATTGTAATGTCACCACTCTATCGTTTCTTATAGCACAGTAAACATTGAACTGCCAACTTTCCTGAAAGTTTCGCTCTCTGAACATATGAGGATTTGAGTCATTCCAATAATGCGAATTGTGTCTATTAAAAAGTCCATTTTTAGTAAATTTTGCTTCATCTGTCCATATAATATTTCCCAAATAAGAATCGTGACCCTCAGACCTTATTAGAATAAACTCACAAAAATTCTGTCTTCTTAGGTAATCTGTTTCTTTTAATCCTTGAACCATATGGAATGAAAGCGGGTGAAACTTATATTTTAATAAGATTCTGTGAATTGAATCCTTGCATAGTCCCGATTCCAGAGCAGCTTGTCTTAATGACATCCTTGGAAATGCATGAAAATATCCCAGAATGACTATTTCAATGTTTTCGTCATCAACGATATAGGCTTTCTTCTTTGCATTTTTGCCTTGACAGAGCCATAATTTTTAAAATTTTCCAGTATGCGTTTTACAGTGTTTGGTGACGGTTTCCGTTTTTGTGGATATCGAGTAGCAAATGTGCTCCAAGTTCTTGATATTACTTTATCACATTCTCCATAAATAATAAAAAAAATTAAAAAGTTTTCATTGGTATAATTTAAACGGGCTGGCATTTTTTGACATAAGATAATGACTGATTGTTTCTAATCATGGCAATTTTGACGAAATGATTACAACAATTCATGAATTTCTAATAAAATCGCAAATATTTCAAAAAGTTGTAACTTTAACCCCCACAATGCTGATATCAGAAAAAAGGGAATTCAATTTTACACAACTTGATGTAAAGAAATACAAGGTGTTCCATTTGACCTAAACAAGTTTTTGCGGTTTGAAGTTGACAAAATGTAACGCAAAAACGGAACACTTGGTATGATATTATTGAATTTATTTCAGTTGTAGAACGTAGTTCTCCTTGTGTTCTTTTTACATGACAAGAAGCAAATGAGGATCTTTTACACGAAGAAAGTTATAACGGTTCTTGCAAACCGTTGCACCTGTCAAATTTTCTATAAAATGTCAAATTTCTCTGAAGCGGCTAAGTTTAGGTATAGGATATGACATATTTTCGACTCGACGATTTTATGCTCTTTTCGAAAACCCTAAAATATATAGGTTGTTCCATTTGAAATAAGCAAGTTGGTATCGACTTCCGGTATAAGCGGAAGTGCCAGCTGCTTGTAATTATTTTAATTGGATTGGCCACACCGACATTAGTAATTATCTAAATTTTCAAAATTTTCTGATGCGTACTTTTCTCCATATCGATCGATTCAGTTCCCGGTGAGACACCCTGTATAGTAAAACGTTATCAGTGTAAAAAAGTAAATTTCACACATTGTCCTATATCGAATACCTTGCTCTTTCCATTCAACCGTGTTCCAAGCATATACGTAATTAGAAGCGTATAGATAAGAGTACCCAGGGAGTACTGCTGAAAGTACCTCAAAGTTACACGCAAAACGTTCCGTGATAATGTTGACAAGTGCGCCGTAAAAATGGAATTGCTAAACTGTCGCTAGAAGTTTTACCAAAAATCTCACAAAAAGTACCCTTATAAGTACTACCATGAGTACCGCTAAGAGTACCGTTAGTTAAAACACTAGAAAATACACTAAAGTATTATTAGAAAAGGCTAACTCGCTGTTTTTATTTAGTCCTGTTTCAAGCGTATGGCTAAAATACAGATCGTTGAAGGTCTGTACCACAGAACCTTGGGGTCCTAGGTATTTCTGCCCATTGGGACTTTTGATCTGGATGATGTGTAGAATATCATATTAAAAAATGAGCAAAATTTGAAGAAGTTTGCGGGGTTCTTGAATAAAGGTTGATGACTGTCATTTTAGGGTAATGTTAAAATTGAAATTTATTTACAATCTGATGATTACAAGATTTAGAAACTGATCTGGATATTATTTGAAATTATCTTGGAAAAGTCTGGGACTTTGACAATTGAACATTGCTGGTACCCTGAATTAACAAATTTTGGCCAGTCTGGCTTCTAAATTTGAGCCACTGGAGCTGAGACTATACATTTAGTAAAAGATCTTAAAAAAGAAAAGAAAAATATTTGTCAAAAAATTATTCTTTGGCCATTATCTCCACTTTTTCGTAACTTGTACGGTCGTGAGCAAAAAAAAAAATAGGACAAGTCTTATAACGGTATTTCGCTAAAGTCTAGTTGTCTACATCTAACTTTAATTTTTGTGACATTGTCAGTTAGTTGTCATAATTTATTGCAAATGTGCAAAAAACTAATATGCCTCATATAAGCGATTTAGTTAAATCTGGAGTTATTGCTAAAGCAGAAGATGGATGGTCAGTGAGACAAATTGCACTGCGTTATAATATTAACAAAAATTCGGTGTGTAACGTTTTAAGAAAATGGAGAATAAACGGTACGATTAGTAAAAGTCCTGGATCAGGGCGACGAAGGATATCAACTCAACAACAAGATTTGCGATTGGTAAATTTGGCAATTTTACTCAGTTATTCAGACTTCTGAAGAAACGAATTTTCCTGGATCGAGTAGTACTGGTCGCCGGCGAGTAAGAGAATCGGAGCTACGCTGTCATGCAGCAGCACAGAAATACTTCTACTTAAAGCTGAACATGAAGAAGCTCGAGTAGGATTTGCGCTTGAATTTTTAGCGCATGATGTAAATTTTTGGAACAATGTAATCTTTACAGACGAAAAAACTTTCCAGTCAACACACAGCGGTCGTATTCGTGTTTACCGCCCTCCGAATAGTCGATTCGATGAGAAATATATGTCTAACAATGGTAAAAGTGGTAGATTTTCCGTCAATATGTGGGCTTGGATATCGGCACGTGGTCCTGGTGTTTTGTGGCATATTGAGGAACGATTTAATAGTGAAACGTATTAGGATTTTAGACAATATTATGCTCCCTTCTGTGTCACAATTATTTCCTAATAATTTCATATTTCAACAAGGCAATTGTTCCGTTCATACTGCTCATACCGTAACTAACTGGTTTCAAGATAACAACATCAATGTTCTTAACTGGCCCAGTCATGGTCCAGATCTTAACCATGTGGAAGAAGTATGGGGACTACTCGTAAGAAGTATCCAAAAACGAAATGTGAGACCACGGAATGCCGAAGAATTACTGTAAATAGTAAATAATGTATGGAAAAATATTATTAGTAATGATTATTGTATAAGGTTATTTATTTCTATGCCAAACAGACTTATAGAAGTTATAAATAGAAATGGTGCAACAACGAAATATTAATAGTTAGTTTCTTGTTAAGTAGGATATCCTTTGTCCTTTTATCCAGGATTTCTACTAATCGTACCGTTTATTCTCCACTTTCTTAAAATGTTACACGCCAAATTTTTGTTAATGTTATAACGCAGTGCAATTTGTCTCATTAACCATCCATCATTTACTATAGAAATAACTACATGGGATCCCCGCATTTCTGCTGAGAGACTGTGCTGCTATCTTTGCTCACCCGCTCATGATACTTTTTAATTTATCTATTAAATGTTGCTGTTTTCCTGATATTTGGAAATACTCCAAAGTCTGCCCGGTATATAAAAAGGGAAATAAGAACGAAATAATTAACTTCCGCCCAATAACTATAATCTGTAACTTTGGCAAAGCCTTTGAACTGTTATTACATGACTCTATTTGCCCTAATGTTAAAAATATCATTTCCAGTCAGCAACACGGATTTATGAAATGTCGCTCTACTACTACCAACCTTATATGTGCTACGCAATTTATATCTGAGTCCATTGACATGCAGTTGCAAACGGACGTAATATACTTTGATTTTACGAAAGCTTTTGATAGGCTTAATTATAATATATTGATTGCAAAACTTTCCACCTTTGGTATATCGGACTCGCTCATAGCTTTCTTTAGATCTTATCTAACTGATAGACTTCAATATGTCGCGTATAATGGGTTTAAGTCCTATGATTATGGCTCATCCTCAGGTGTTCCCCAGGGCTCTGTCATAGGGCCACTGCTTTTCAATATATTTGTTAATACTTTAGATGTGCATTTCTTAATGTATGCTGATGACATAAAACTTCTACACAGAATCTCCGGTTTAAACGATTGCATTATAATGCAAAATAATATTTCTAATCTGAGTTCCTGGTGTGTTAAAAACAATCTTTCGTTAAACGTACAAAAGTGCAATGTAATGTCATTTACAGCTAGAGATTCTGAGTATACCTATGGGTACACGTTGAACGGCGAACAGCTAACGCGACCGTCTACGTTTAAAGACCTTGGTGTAACTTTTGATAAAAAACTGACCTTTGTCGATCATATCGATACGTCTGTATGTGACGTAAACAAAACTTTAGGTTTCATCATTCGTAATGGTCGTGATTTCACTAATAATTCAACCTTAAAATTATTATACTTTTCATTTCTGAGATCTAAGCTAGAGTATGCATCTCTTGTATAGCAGCCCTGCTATAATACTCATATCGCTAAATTAGAAAACGCGCAGCGTCACTTTCTTAAATATCTCTACTTCAAATCTCTAAATTCATACCCGCCTATTGGTTTTCCTCAATCAAATCTGCTTGACATGTTTTCTATGTGCAGCTTAAGTGATAGACGTAATAACTTTGCTATCAACTTTTTGAAGAAATTAATTCACCATGAAATTGACTGCAGCGAGATACTTCATAAATTGGACTTTTATATTCCTAGAGTTAATTCACGTCATAGTCAAACTTTTTATCTGCCTAGAGCTCGGACTAATGTCCTAAAATTCTCACCTGTATATTATATTTGTTCCTGTTACAATAACAATCCGAATATTGGTATTTTTCAATAATGGGGCTTCCTGCTTTTGGTCGCCTATCAATTTTCCTCACTATATTTTTATTTTTATATTTTTCTTTATATATTCCTTATGTACAGCAATCTTGTTAATTTTTCCATGCACTATACAGTTTTTCTTTAGCTGTTTTTTATATCTTTTTTGATTCTTTTATACTAGTCAGTTTAGATTTTAGATTTAGATTTTTTTCTTTCCTACTTTTATTATATATATTTAAGCTACTCACTATGTGTACTGTATATTAAATATGTGTTATTTCCCATCTTGTAAATGGTCTTTGTACTGTTAGATGGTGTATAAATAAATAAATTAATTAAAATAAAAAATAAATTAAAAGTGATATCTGTTTTATTTCGGCTACTCATTACATATTCAAATAGAGACAGATTTACATTAAAAAAAGTTGTACTATTTTTTCTGCTCAGGGCAGTACCAGGGATAAAACTCCAACAATCAATTTCCTACTTAAATCCAAAAGTTCTTGTTTATAATCTTTGCTTGATAAATCCAATATTGGTTTAATTACATCTTAGAAAACATCAAACACGCATTAGACTGCTTACCTACGTTTTCTCAACAGAAACTCATTACCCGTGGTCAGTATAAACGGAGGCTTTCCTATATTCTTTATTTCTGTCCGTAATCTTTATTTAATGCCACTGTTATTGTCCTTTTTGTAAAGATAGAGATAAGAACGACTCACTGATTTATTATTTATTGCTGTTTGTTATAGTTGCCCGATACATTATCAGTGTTTTCACTATAGTTGTTGGTAAAACAATACTGTACAATGTTGTGTTTAATTAAAGTTATAAGTCGAGTTTAATAATTATTTTATTATTGTAAATAATCAGTTGAAGATTACAAACTAAATATAACGCTATTTGGACTCGTTTCTGTAAGTTAATATGGCATAGCAACCGCCAGTAAGATGTGTTGTCGTTGTTTTGCCTCTTTTTTCTCGAATTCTACAAAAATTTACACGCGTGAATGACACACTAATTGCTACAATTATCTGCTCAGTTTGTAGATTAAAATATTCGCTGTCGTTATCGATAGTGTAAAAGGAGACAGAATATAACATATACAAATTAATGTAATTAATTACTTATTGATATAAATTGCATATTTGGCGTAGCGCTTCCCAACGAGAGGTCACGCCGGCTAGAAAAATAGATCCAGTTCCGTAAAAAGATAATTTCTTGGTATAAAACGCCACCGTTGAGTCTAAAGTGTTTTAATGTGGATAGCAGAGCTGTGTCGAATCCTCTGAAAATGGATTCGAATCACGAATCCGAATCATCGAAAAGGATTCAAATCACGGGTATTACATTCGGATCCTTTTTGTAGAAAAAAATGATCCGAATCCCAGGATTCGTTTCCTCTTTTCGGATCACGAATCTGAATCCTCAAGTTAACTTCAGAATTATTGTTACAGTTATACTTATTAATTTCTATTGTAATATTATGGTGAATAGATACTAGTACTTTGCTTGATTAAGTAGTATATGTAGGTGATTGATTGATTAAATAGAAAGAAATTGATAAATTGCACTGTATTTTAACGTTAAGTTTACGCCATTGAATTGGTTGTGGCGTGGTAAAAAGAACGATAAAATCAATTTTTAAAAAGTTGATATTGCGTTTTTATTTTAAAACATCCTCAGGACTATCTAATTTATGTTTTTCTTGTAAAACTTAATTTTAAAATTTGTATCATAAATAAAACATACAGAAGTCAGCAGTATTTTAGGCATTAATTAAATCTTCAATATCGGCTAGAATTTAATCAATATGTATTAGATTCTAGTGAATGTTGAATGCCTAAAATACGAGCTAAAATACGTCTGCTTTTTTTTGTGTTCCATTCCCATATTGTTCCATATTTCTTACAACTTTTAAGACTAAGTTTTACAAGGAAAACCTAAATTAAATAGACTTGAGGAAATCTTAAAATAACAACGAAAACGTTGACTTTTTAAAAATTGAGAAATGGATAGAGAAAGTAATCGCTTTATTTTTTTTAGAACAGCCAAAATATCCGAAATTGTCAGAAATATTTTAGTCCGAAAAATGTCCGCACCACCTAAAAAACCCGCAAATCGGACTGTTGTATTCGAATACCGCTTTCGAATCCTGAATGATTCGAATCCTACCCAACTCTGGTGGATATAATGTAAATATATTAGCGGTCACCCTCTAGTACTGTCAGCATCACGTACAGGCACCTGTTCTCGAGAAACATACTTTTCAACATGAATAAATGAATGTCTACACGGGAGTAGCCAAGACACTGCAGTCTAAAAGCTTGTGCTATCTACCATTAGTGCCCTAGATATACTAGGCTATTGATTATATCGTATAGAAAAGAACTAAGACGGTCAAGGATTTTTTTTTGCATAAATCTTTCAATTGGGTCATTTAAAATGAGAAACCGCGGAGCGCTATTAATTTAGAGGGTGCAAATTGGAAATAGGGGTGAAAATGCGATCCATTCAGTTTTTTAAATATAACTCGAAAACAAAGCAAAATTCAGGTATAGTTAATAGGAAATGTGGTATGTGTATACAGGGTGTCTCACCGGGAACTGAATCGATCGATATAGAGAAAAGTACGCATCAGAAAATTTTGAAAATTTAGATGATTACTAATGTCGGTGTGGCCAATCCAACTAAAATAATTACAAGCAGCTGGCACTTCCGCTTATACCGGAAGCCGATACCAACTTGCTTATTTCAAATGGAACACCCTATATATTTTAGGATGTTCGAAAAGAGCATAAAATTCTGAGTCGAAAATATGTAGCATGTCCTATACCTAAACCTAGCCGTTTCAGAGATATTTGACATTTTATAGAAAATTTGACAGGTGCAACGGTTTGCAAGAACCGTTATAACTTTCTTCTTGTAAAAGATCCTCATTTGCTTCTTGTCACATAAAAAGAACACAAGGAGAACTACGTTCTACAACTGAAATAATAAATAAATAATAATAAATAACACCACAAGTAATTACGACCCCCTTTATCCCGGAAGGCTCTAGAAGAGCCTTGTATGGGAGGGGGCTACACATTTAGAGACAAGGGACATACACCCAATATCTGTGTATAGTGAAAAAATCCCTCTCACAGTATTTTCCACTGCCACGACCGGGGATCGAACCCGGAACTTTTGGATGAGAGGCAAGTACGCTCACCTCTCGACCACCAGTCATAAAAATAAATTCAATAAAATCATACCAAGTGTTCCGTTTTTCGTGTTACATTTTGTCAACTTCAAACCGCGAAAACTTGTTTAGGTCAATCAAATGGAACACCCTGTATTTTTTTACGTCAAGTTGTGTAAAATTGAATTCCCTTTTTTCTGATATTAGCGTTGTGGGGGTTAAAGTTACAACCTTTTTGAATTATTTGCGATTTTATTAGAAATTCATGAATTGTTGTAATCATTTCATCAAAATAGCCATGATTAGAAACAATCAGTCATTATCTTATTTATCTTATGTCAAAAAATGCCAGAACGTTTAAATTACACCCACGAAGACTTTTTAAATTTGTTTATTATTTATGGAGCACATTTGCTACTCGATATCCAGAATAACGGAAACCGTCACCAAACACTGTAATCTTATTAAAACTTAAGTTTCACCCGTTTTCATTCCATATGGTTCAAGGATTAAAAGAAACAGATTTGCTAAGAAGACATAATTTTTGTGAGTTTATTCTAATAAGTTCTGAGGGTCACGATTCTTATTTGGGAAATATTATATGGACAGATGAAGCATAATTTACTAAAAATGGACTTTTTAATAGACACAATTCGCATTATTGGAGTGACTCAAATCCTCATATGTTCAGAGAGCGAAACTTTCAAGAAAGTTGGCAGTTCAATGTTTACTGTGCCATAAGAAACGAGAGAGTGGTGGCATTACAATTTTATCAGGAAAATTTAAACGGTAAATTAAATTTTCTCTTCTGTTAATATGTATAGGTAAATTTTTTTTTTTTTTTTTTTTTTTAGGTGAAAGGTATCTGAATATCTTACAAAAATTGAATAATAACTATTTAGAAAAAATTTTTATCAGCGCGACGGTGCTCCCCACATAACGCATATTTAATTAATAGTTATTTACAAGAAACTTTTTATGATCAATGGATTGCCAGGGGAACTATTAAAAATAAAGTTTATGAGAGCCCATTAACAACCATTGAAGATTGTATGCAAAGAGTAAGAAATGCATTTCAAAACATATCACAGGATTCAATTAGAGAGCTACCCATGAGGAACTAATCCGAAGGTGCGAAAAATGTGTCGAGGTTCGAGGGCGGAATTTTGAGCAATTATTAAATTAAAATGAAATCATATTTTAAATTGATCTTATCTCTGCTATTTTAGTTCATGCCATATCTTCAATTCGATTAATACGCATATTACAGTGTTAGTGTTATTTTGCGTTTTTGTGGATATCGAGTAGCAAATGTGCTGCAAGTTCTTGATATTACTTTATCACATTCGCCATAAATAATAAACAAATTTAAAAAGTTTTCGTTGGTATAATTTAAACGTGCTGGCATTTTTTGACATAAGATAATGACTGATTGTTTCTAATCATGGCTATTTTGATGAAATGATTACAACAATTCATGAATATCTAATAAAATCGCAAATATTTCAAAAAGTTGTAACTTTAACCCCCACAATGCTAATATCAGAAAAAAGGGAATTCAATTTTACACAACTTAACGTAAAAAAATACAGGGTGTTCCATTTGACCTAAACAAGTTTTCGCGGTTTGAAGTTGACAAAATGTAACGCGAAAAACGGAACACTCGGTATGATATTATTGAATTTATTTCAGTTGTAGAACGTAGTTTTCCTTGTGTTCTTTTTACGTGACAAGAAGCAAATGAGGATCTTTTACACGAAGAAAGTTATAACGGTTCTTGCAAACCGTTGCACCTGTCAAATTTTCTATAAAATGTAAAATATCTCTGAAACGGCTAGGTTTAGGTATAGGATATGCTACATATTTTCGACTCAGAACTTTATGCTCTTTTCGAAAACCCTAAAATATATAGGGTGTTCCATTTGAAATAAGCAAGTTGGTATCGACTTCCGGTATAAGCGGAAGTGCCAGCTGCAAATTTTAGTTGGATTGGCCACACCGACATTAGTAACTATCTAAATTTTCAAAATTTTCTGATGCGTATTTTTCTCTATATCGATCGATTCGGTTCCCGGTGAGACACCCTGTATACAGGTTGTCCCATAAATAATGGATAATCCTGAAAATAATAATAGGCCAGGCCAAAACCTATCAGAATATCACAACTTGACTGAGAGTTTTAACCCCGGAAATAGTTGTAGTGGACCCCTAGTATCTGAAATGGGGTAGTGAGACCCTACCTGGCTCAGGAATTCATTCCGTTTGTGAGCTTCGAGCGCGTCACTTTGACAGTTTTTAGCACCGAGAATAGCAGCAAATATTCAAGCGCCTTTTAGAAAGTATTCAGATAAAGTTTTTGTGATTTTTCAAAATGGATTCTCCTCTTGGAAGTAAGTAAAATTAAAATATGTAATTCATCATTCATTTTATAATTATGTAAATTAGGAAATTAACAATAAAGCCGCTCGTAATTTTGTTGGTTTTGTTATGAAAGGTAGCTATATAAAAAGCGTTGCGCATAAAACCGATTTTAAATTGTTTATTGAACATTTCTTTAACTAGTTACAAAGAACTGGCTGCGTCTACCTTCGACCTTGCCTTTAGTGATACCTACTTTTTGTGTGTTATTGTTATTATTAAATTGTTTTAAAATTCTGAGTGAAGAAGACAAAGAAAGCTCGATGGGCCCATTACTTCCATTTTCGTAAATATGTGTTTTTTCTGTGATATTTTGTACAGTTTGAACACAGTACGGTGACAGTTTATTCATAAAAAAACACAACAACGGTACTTGACCAAATCATACTCATAACTAAGTTTTTCTGAAGACATTCGAGGTAACAGCAATTTTCTTGCCAGAAATCCAATTCATACTAGCAAAGATTTAATATTTTCTGGTATCTTGTTCAAGAACAAAATAGCGTGATTACTAACTTCCTTTTTTTACATGTAAGTTTAAGTCGGATAAGCACTTTTATTACGTAAATGGGTCAATAATTTGTTATGTAGATCAGTAAATATTTGTGTATTAAATTATTTATTTGCGAACAATAATAGAATCTCGAATGATGTCGATGACAAAAAGTTATAATGATTGGAAATTTACCTTATTTTTTATAGATTTATTTAATTCATTGACCTGGTAGCCAATGAAGACTCATTTTTTTCAATTCCTTGCACCAATCATGTGTCAGTATCTGTAGTAAAACGGTTAGATTGGCTTTTGGCAGTACTTACATGCAGTTTTATCGTATATTAGTACACAAGAGGTCGATTTTTTACCGGGTAAATTTTTTATTGGACAAAAACCTGTTTTCCCATCAAAACTGTACTGTAACAATTTAGTTAAGTTTATTTGTAGTCAATATAAATGTTTCTGTCATTTTTTGTAATAAAATAAATTGTACGTATCAATGATTCAATATGTAGTAGTCTCGATTTGGATTGTTTCGAGACTACTGAGAGATGGCGCTAGTTCTGCTCTACTGCGGTGAACTTAACAGTGTCTGTGTAATGCGAACTCCGGGTATTGAAGGTATCACTTGCACTGCACTGACGAGACTCAAAACTTGGTCGAAACCGGTCTGCAATTAGTGACATCCTGAGCTGAAGGGGAGGCCTCGCATCTTCCTCGTAGCATTCGAGCATTCCAAGTCATCGTATTTTAGTGCTGTGTTTAGACAAAATACGCAAATTGTATCATATAATTCAGCGTTCGTAAGGGGGAATAGCTGTTTTGGTTTAAGGTGAGAACGTCCAAGAGAGAGAGAGGTCCGATAGAGAAATATTTACTATTTTTGACCATAACTTATTATTTTAAAACGCATATTGCAAACAAACTATAAAACTACCTAAGTAGAACTATAGCAAGAGTAATGTTATAAATTTTCACGCAATAATTTTAAACATATGCGAAATAGTTAGGTTTAAATTTAGGAAATGCGAAAATTGAGGTAATTTTTAAAATTAAATCTAACTTGCAAACAACTGAAATTATTGAATAAAAATTTATATCACTACACCTGTTATAGTTCTACTTAGGTAGCCTTATTCTTTTTTTATCAAAATATGTTTTAAAAAAAGTTATAGCTAAAATAATGAATATTTCCTTATCGGACCTCTCTCTCTCTCTTGGATATTCCCACCTTAAGAGCTCTCCGGAGTGTATTAGTCATCGATGCTTCCAATTTTAATTGTAAATGACTTCACGTCAATAAAATGACCGAGAAAATGACGCAGCCAAATGTGCGGTGTGCTTGGATAGAGAGAGATAGGTGAAATAGAATATGACATTGTGCAAATTTATTATACCTAATCTTTAAATCTCTATTTGTTCCTGAAGACATATAGGGCTAATTTTATTTTAGTGCTACAAAAGGGAATATGTTTATTTTAATAATGCCTATGTGGGATGATAAAAATTATGTTTGCAAATCGAAAAATAGAAGAAAAAAATTTTTTTTTTTATATATACTTTTTTTCTCTCATCATCCCACATTGTAACATGTTTTTAATTTATTTTAGTGAAAGCCGTTTTTTAAAATAATGATTTATATGAGAGTATATCGAAGCGTCTTGACGGCTTATGTCCGGAGCGCTCTTAATTTATTGAGTCCTTATTGAGTGATGGTTATCAATTTTATTTTCGATTTGGATTGTTTCCAGACTACTGAGAGATGGCGCGCTAGTTACGCTCTACTGCGGTGGAACTTAACAATGCCTGTGAGATGCGAACTCCGGGTATTGAAGGTATCACTTGTACTGCACTGACGAGACCCAAAATTAGATCGGAACGGGTCTGCAGTTAGTGACATCCTGAGATGCTTGAGATTCCTCGTAGCATTCGAGCATTGCATTTTAGTGCCAACTGTGTTTAGACAAAATACGCAAATTTAATTTAAGGGGGAATAGCTGTTTTGGATTAATTTGTTGAGTCCTTATTTATATAAGGCACTTGCAAGTTGGAATATTATAATTCCTATATTTTATATCTTTGTAAAAATAAGGATAAAATAGGTAACTATATTTCAATATTTTTGTTTACTATTATAAAACAACTTACTATTTTATGTATTTGATTAATTTATTCGTGAAAGATTCTCCCCAAATACCACTCGTGCTTTTCAATTTTATCTGTAATTTTTTTCTCTAGCTAACTTGCTGAGAGTAACATAATTCGTATAAATCGACAGTATATTATCAAAGGTTTAATCAGATAATAAACTAAACTGTCAATTCACTTTTCGTCCATTTTTTTTTTATAGCTAATCGACGTTTGAAGAAAAAGTAACATGTCTTATTCGGAGTAAAACCCAATTTTGTGACTTGTCTGTAATTGCCGGACGAACCTACGGACTCGTCACAAAAGTGTCACTTTTACTCCCTAATAAAACAATATACTATTTAGTTGACAATGCTTTTTTCACTTTTGAAAAATGTGGATATAATAAATCTTACGTTCGCCTACAACAATACTTGCTACCTTAGATATCTAAATAAAAATCCCTTTTCCGTCAAAATTAAGCTGTCAATGTCAACATATCTTTTGATCGTCATTTAATTTTTTTGCTTATAATGAAAAATTTGCTATACTATTAACTGGTATAGTCGGGTACAGCTTTAGTGGGCAGCCAAAAAACGCAACAAAAACTTTATGACCTCATTAAAATACCGTTACTCTCCGTACTATCCCGCCTACAAATTGAATCACTTATCTTTATAGGATTTTCGTAGGTACGTTCAATAGGTATATCGGCTTGTTTGATGAGGCCATGCCGAATAGTTCGCCGGCGTTAATAATTAGCTTGTAAAGTTTTTGACTGCCCCAGTAAAACTGTATCCGACTATAACCAAAAAAATTATCCATGCTTTTTAATAAAATCTTTCTTTAAAATTCCGGTTGTAAAATTGTAACTTTTTATCCTACATTAATTTACAATTTAGTAAGAGAGATATTTAGGGATCATCCAAATGCATTGGCCTTACGATATGTATTATTTTTACGTGGTCCTTTTGATATGCAGAGACAAATTATTCCACAGATATTCACGAACTTTTCCAAAGTTATACAAACAGGATTATATATTTACCAAACATTATGTGGTACAACAAAACCGTACGTCAGACCGATAATGATGTTTAATCAATGTGCTTTAGATTGTTGCATATACCGAGTGGCTACTAGGCCCGGGTCAGACTTCTGTGTCTATAAACCAATTACTTCTCGAAATTTGGAATATGCATATAGGACGTATTTCCCAATTTAGTGAGGTTTAGGGTAAAATGGCCGATTTCCTGTTTCAACGGAAATAACATCAAATTTGATTTTTTAAACTAAATTATATCTGACCACTTTCAGTGCAGTCATTGAAGCGAAAAATAGGGTCTTACCTCCGAAATATTTTACTACCAACCGATTTACATGAAATTTTGGAATTAGGCTTATCTTACCCTTAACTTCAAAAGTGATATTGACCCAACCTCCGTTTTTTATTTTTAAGGGGTGAAAACGACCCTTTAATGAAAAAATTGACATTGAGCCATTTTATCGCTAGAAAACCTATTTAATAATAAGGAGTGAAATCGTAAAGTGTTCTCTAACACAATTATCTCATGTGTAACCCATTTTCAACCCCTAAAAGACTTTACAACCCCTGCAAACGACCTCTAAATTGAAGAAAATTACAAAAAATACTTTTGTATAACTTAAAAAGATTTAAATATATAGTAAATATTGTTTTACGTTCTCTACCTTAATTATCATATTTTTAACCCCTTTTCAACCCTTAAAAACAATCCCTCAATTAAAAATTGTATAAAAAAATTTCATTTGATGAACTCAAAATGATTTAAATGTTGTTCCACGTTCTCGAAAATGACTGTCATATGTTTAGCTTTTCAACCTTTAAAACTACCCCTAAATTAAAACATTGAAAATATATGTTTATACAATTAAAAATAATTTAATTATAGAGTAAGTAATCAGACACTTTTTATTGAATAAAATATAAACTTACAAGTTATCTGGAAATGTACTAGATTAAATTGTAATTAATTATAAAAAATTCTGCAACAAGAGCATTACAATACATAAAAAAACTATTACACCAATCGTTCATGACTCAATATCGGAGTTGCTGTCGTAATCAAGATCTTCTTCTGGGTCAATTGGAGGGCTATTCTGGCAGTTATCTCCACTGCATGTTCCACAAGTTACATTGCAAAACAGCCCGACTCTTCGGCATCCGCAAGTGGCTCCGCAACCTTTTTTGCAGTTGCAAGAAATCATTTTAAGTAAATCTTGCTGTGCAGGTGGATCTGCAGTTTTTATTGGATTGGATTTTATTGGATATACATATATGAACGTTTGTATGTATTCGTGCGTATGTTTCCGATATATATATATATATATATATATATATATATATATATATATATGCCATATATGGAGATAAAATTTTTTTTTCTTAAAATCGTGATTTTTTTGAAAAGTATGCATTCCAAAGCAGCCAAACGGCTGGAATCCAATAAACTCTTCATATTATACGATTAATTTTAATTTTGGTGGAAATGGCACTTATGAAACACATGGATTTAAAAAAAAATATATTAGATGTCCCTCTTTTTTTCATTACAACTCACTCACTTTACGTGCAAAAGACTTTTAACACTGCTCATTTTAAAGATTATTTTAAGCACTATAAAAAAGTTTCTCATTGTCATATGGATAAAATGTATCCGTTGTCCGCTAGATGGCATTGAATACATCATTCAAAGTTCAGACAAAAGAGAAACGGCTTTTATCTTCAATATCTCGCTTAATATTGCACTTAGAACACTCTTTAAAAAACCAATTTGTTCATTCTCTTACCTTCTACAATTTTGTTATCGTTAAAACGCATATTTTTTGAGATATTTGCAAAAAACCATTGAAAAATGTGGGAAAATTCCGAGTTTTCAATCGCCAATAATTTGAAAAGTATTGAGTTTTTGAAAAAACTTTATAGAACACTGCTTTGCTTAGAATTGGGTCTTCTATCGATCCCCGAGGTTATTTTGACCAAAAAAATTTCCACTAACGAGAAGGGGTGGCAACCACCCCCAGGGTAAGATAAGCCTAATTCCAAAATTTCATGTAAATCGGTTCGTAGTAAAATATTTCTGAGGTATAAAGCTTCAATGACTGGACTATTTACGAAAGTTTCATTTTTCTCAAAAATAATTGTAAAATTTTTAATTTCATTTTTCAATCGAGAAGGCTGCGACTGGGGCAAAATCGTTCTGTTTCTATTCTGTCAACCACGCATACAATAATTAATAATAATAATAATAATAAATGTCTTTATTGAGACAAAGAAATAATTCAATGTTTTATGGGCGAAGATTAGCTTAGGCTATTCTGCCACTTGACCCCAATTCTTGAAAGTAAATTAATATTAAATGCTCCAATAAATTTTAACGTGTTGGTTTTTGATAAAAAAAAACATTTTTTAAAATAGAACGTGGTATGGACCATCCCCAACATTAGAAGGATAATTTTATTTCGAATATGACAATATGCGATTTAATATACGGGGTGACAACGAAATTCGTCCGGTTCAAATTTCTAGGTTGATTTTAGGAATACAATTTTGAAATTTTGGCATATTATTTGCGACACAAAAAGCCACATTTTGCACTTATTAAGTGAAAAATATCACTTCCGGTTAAACCGGAAGTAACAACAACTTTTAATTTTTAAATATTAACCTATATATATATATATATATCTTTGCATATTTAGATTCAATATAAAATTCTCGTTACAACGATGTATCACAACTAAGTATTTTTTTCAAAATGGCGTCATACGTTGGAAAAAGTTGAAAAACTAAGTTGGCAACTGCAGACTGTGTTTTCAAAAAATTCACCCAGTAGGCCTTGAATCTGATGTATCACCTTAATTTTTATTGTCGCATTTCAATAAAAGTTTATTTCGTGCCAAAATCACTATCTTAAATTCAAAAACAAATTTTCGAAAAAACATAGAAAGTACCTGCATCAGCATACAGGGTGGGGCAATAGTGCATCGGACCTCGATATCTCGAGTTCTACGATAGCTAAAAATTTTTTAAAAAATTGCAAGTAAACTAGATAAAATAGTCTATAACTGGAAATTATTTTCGAACATACAGGGCGAGCCAAGACGAAATTACAGGACCAAGTGTTTTTTTTTTAAATGGAATGCTATGTATATCAGTACATTTTTTGAAACCTCTTTCTAGGCTCTATTCATTCCTATATTAGTATTGAATATCTCTCAACCACTTGGATGTAATGAATTTTATTGTTGAGATAATGCAATCTGCAGATATTAAAAAAATCACCAGTCACAGTTATGGGTTTTCAGAAAAACTTATGTGAATACCAGTTATAATTAATGTTTTTGAATCATTTTCGTTTCCTAAAAATGTACAGGGTGGCCAAAAATTATTTTTCAATTAGGAATTTTCTCAATTTTTTCAAATAAGTACAATTGTCATTTTTTGTTTCAGATCGGCAAGTCAGCAAGAATGGACAACTAGAGGTTGAGTTATTTTTAAAAAACAAGAAATACTATGTTTTTTACGCTATTTTACATGTACGCAACTGTATTGCAATGGTGGCGATTGGGGTCGTTAAAAAACAAGTTGAATGGGACGTTGAATTCTCAAAATGCGCTGTTGGTGTGCAATGAGAGCGTCATTTTTGAAACTAAGAAGTCGAGGAGTTTCGAAAATTTACTTTTTCGTTCAGATGATAGGGTGGGGTGTACTATAGTGCCAAGGGTAAGTTTAATTCGTTGTTTTTTTTTCATTTTATCTCGCAAATAGTAATAATGTGTATAGTACTTTTGAATGTATTAAATCAAAACGGAGAGATCTGCTCAAATCCCACCTTATTTTATAAATTTCTGGGGAACCATATTTTAAGCGATCAGTGTAAACATAATATCAAAGATAATTATATTATATTACGATGACATAAATTTGTAATATGCTTATGATGATTCTTGATATAACAAATCCGGCAGAATGATGTATCCATTTTAAATCGAGTTGTTTTTATTAATGGTTAAATTTTTATTCAAAAATTAAACACAGCGTTCTTGAGGAAATTCGGAAATTTTACTTTTTAAATGTTATATATTGTACTTGGATGGTGACCATTCCAAAGGAAACCGCGTTCTCGCCTCACACATCTTCCAGCGGCTTGTATATCGGTGTATGCGCGGAAGCTATACAACCTTAGGCGAGGGTCGTATAGGAGATATACCATCCTTCGGAGGGGATGTAAAGCCGTCGGTCCCTTGTCTATTAAATGTTAGGCAAGTAAAAGATCCCTACTCTTCTTAAGGGAGGAGGTTCGGCAAAATTCCTGGTTGGGGGTAGCTCGTCTACAGGCGTCGGTGTTAGGCCTCAGTAGCGGAAGTAGCCCGACGTTAAATAAATGTATATAAAAAAAAAAAATGTTATATCAGTCAAATGACCACCTTCTCGCTGCTGACACTCTTGAAGCCTAATACGAAAGTTATTCATCACCCGCTTCAACATTTCAATTGGGATAGGGCTAATAATAATAATAATATCGTACTATTGGTTATCTCCACAAACGGACTAGTCACAAAAGAATGGGCAAAAGGGAAAGATAAACTGAAGCTTCAAGAAAGACACTTACGCTTAATGCAAAAGCTGCACTCCTAGGCACTGTCAACAGTGTGCGCAAGATCCTCAGCCTAATCCCGTCTGTAATACATAACAATTTCTCATTTCAATTTTGAAAGTTAAGGTACTTTTGGTAAAAATAAAGTGATGGAAACTATTTAATCATTTATTAAATAAGCTCTGAGTTTATAAAACAATATAAAAAAGGTCTAAAGAATTTATAGCGTATATTCATTAACAAAGATACAAGGGTGGATTCCCTTTAAAAAATCTCTCGATATTTTCTATCTTTTTATTCCAAATTTTTTCAAAAAAAGTTCTGATTGTCAAAAGAAAAAAAATTTAAATAAAAACGATTACAATTTACGATTATATCTAATTTCCTTTTAACTATTATAGTTCACCAGCTTTATGAGGCTTTGAAACTTCTATATTTTTAATTTGAAATATGTTCATCTTACGCGAACTCAGATATTTATTACCTAAATTTTGGCATTGCCAAAAAAAGTTTGATAAGCTGAAGCAACATAAAAAATTACTTTCTCAAAAAATTAAAAAAAAAAGTTTATAAGTATTAGATATTCCATACAGGATACCCTATGTATGTATGAATTACAGGGGATAATAAAAGTTTATTACACGTAAACCAGCAAGTGGAGAAAAGGTTTTTCATAACCGTGAGAAAAACCTTTGCATCATACGTATTATCGACGTATATGAAATACGTTTATTTGAGATTACACATAAAAGTATATATCTCGTATATGATGTGACAACAATATAACGCAATACCATAAGGTCTTGGATCACGTAGATCCCGATCTTTTGGGAAATGCAAAAAGAGAAAAAGAAATAATAATAATAATGTTTATTGGTTTAACTGGTTACAAATTAGAAACATAACAACAGTTTAAAAGAAGGTTATTCAGTATAAACCAAAAGGACAAGATCTGAGATTTTTTAAATTTATACCATATTCTCCATATTCATAGCTAAACTGACATTACTCGCGAACTGTCTTAAATTTCCATTTATCGCGAAAGCATGGCGACTTGATCTGAATTTATATCTCACTATATTACGACATGAATTAATTTTGAAAATGGATACTTCATTCTTCCGGACCCGTTATTGTGTTATCTTGCCTTCTGAAATATTTATTCGGCGCAAATTAGTCTATATCAACGCCAGTGGCATTGAATTTAAGTGTAATTAATTAGAATAATATACAGTATTTTTATAGATAATATTTGGGTGATAACATTAGAGCTTAAAAATTTATATCGTTCAAAATCCAATGTTGATATATATATCTGTTTAATTTACTTTAAAAAAATACATTTTTCCACATATTATTTTATAATCAAATAATTTGTATACATTGACAGATAAAAAAATTTAATTACTTACGTAACAAAGTAATTTTAAAATATTCCTCATGTAAATATTTATTTAACAAAGTTGATGACTTGGTCTGTGTAACGGGCAGCTTGACCACGCCTGCAATAAATTTTCGAATAATTTTTTCAAAATACAAATCCCGCAAGAGTAATCCCGTCATCAGAAAACCATAAGTAAGAAACATAGAAATCTATCACGCATTAATAAGCACCAGTCAAGATTTCGAACCTATTTACATATAAGCAGAAAGTATTAGAACAGTTGTTTTAGTACCATCTACCACTCTGAATTAATTAACATTTCCTTGCAGCAAAAAATTAGCTTGTCCCAATGGGTAACTTTCCCCAAAGATTCACGATATTTTCCCATATACATTAATATTACTAGACAAAAAATAGAATCTCCAAACATATATATTTTAGTGCAAGCAATGTTAGAAAGTTACGTAAAACACTCAGCCGAGATTCTGCAGGTAAGAATACCAATAAAAATAAGTATTACCAAAGATCTCCCATATATTTGTGTTTTTAGGTAGAAAACTTTGGAGAGCTAATAGCCTGGAAAATTACTGATCACTTTGAAGCCATCTTAAAGACTGATATTGATAAGTTGACCAAATTAGTTCACTGCTATTCCCAAAACACCGTGGATATTAATCATGAGCTCAAACTGCTAAGAATAGAAAGTAAGTGCGATTGAATAAGGGTTTACAACCTGAAACTCGCTTAGAAATCGAGTCTTACTCTATCGGTTTTAAATAGGAGTGCGGGACTATCAGGGGCTTTAATAAACTATTCAATATTTCAATATCCCGATTTTAACAAAAAATAAAAAAAAGAGAGAACATTTTAACAACAGATGCTTCAAACTTTGCAATTGGCGAAGTCCTGTCGCAAAACGATGAATTTAACAGAGATTTAACAATCGTTTACACATCTAGATCACCAAACCAAACATAATCAAAATGTTGACTATAATAAATGCCCTGTTATTGTATAGGGGTTGTGTTAACGGGAATAGGCCAATAAATTATGGAAACCAATTTCTGATAATTGTCGACATTCTGAATTTGACCATATAATACGCTACTATTATTCGTCTGTTTTGTTGCAGATTTATTTATTTATTTAATCTTAACACGGAAAACTTTCCGGAATAGTCCTGAAGATGATTTAATAATAAATCGAAACGTCGACAATTATCATAAATTGATTTCCATAATTTATTCCCGTTAACACAACCCTTATATAATAATCAAAATATTCCACAATACAGAAGGAACTTATAAGTAAACAAAAACCTTCTGATCATATCTTTATGGAAGAAGATTAAAATTAGTAACTGACCACCGAACCTCACACGGTTCTTTTCGATTAAAAATCCAGGCTCAAAATTAACAAGATAGAGACTCATACTGAATGACTCGGCGGTACAGGTTGTAGACTATGATTATAACTTTTTTTGTTAAACGGGTGATCTATGTATTCTAATTCAGCAATCGCGTTATGAGTTGTTTAGTTCCATTCCTTTTAATTTCAAATTTATTTCAGCCGTTGACGTCGATGGTATCGCCACAAGGATAAAGTATGATCGCATGTTTTCAGTAGAAAGCACTCTGAAGTATTCATATGCGCCAGTGCACTGGAAAAAATTCGTAGAAAGTTTGAAAGAGATTTACTGTAAAATTCGCGACACAACGTAATATTTTCGACTAAATTTTGTTGGATGTAATTATTTATTTTTTTCTGATTTTCAGCCCAAAAATAACGATAGAAAACGGTGCGACGAAATCCGACGATATAAGGAAAGTTCCGGTTAGCGAAGTAAAACCAATAAAAAAGGACAGTAAGAAATCCGAAGATAAAAACACTTTAGAAGTAGCAGCTACTGAATATAGACGCCACAAATCCAATGATCATAAAAGAGAAAAAAGTAGTGACAAACACACAAAAACAGATGCGTTAAAAAATGATAAAGAAGCAAGCAAGTCAAAGGAGCATAAAATCGGCAGAACTGATAAAGAACTTAAAAGTAAAGAAGACAAAGAAAGACATCACCACCACCATAGAAAAGACGTTAAAGATGAAGAAGCGAAGAAAGATAGTAAAGAAGAAAAGGACGGTGTCAAATCTGAATCCAAAAAGGGGAAGGAGTCGATAAAAGCAAAGGAGCATCACCATAAGAAGGAGGCTAAAGACGAAGCCGACAAAGCCAAAGAACACCATCAACATAAGAAAGACAGGGAGACGAAAACAGAAAAAACCACATTCAAGAATGATCCTGATCAACCAAGCGGGAGCTCCGACAAACCCGTTGAAGAAAAAAATAAAGAAGGCAAAGCTTTAAACAAGAGAAGTACTAGTTCTGAAAAGAAGCTGGTGAAAAGTGTAGCCGTTTGCGAGGATGTCGATAGCGATATGAAAGAGAAAAGTGAATCCAAAAGTAACGAATCAAAGAATCTACTGCAAGTGCAAAAGAAAAGTAGTGGTGTTTTCGTGGATTCAAACGGTCAGTTCTCCGAAACTGACGGGTCCACATTTTCCAAGTATAAGGGCGTGAAACCTCCTAATATACTCGTCTATGCAGATAGTCATATTGCGAAGGACAACGTCAAGGCAGCGCTCTCTACTATATTAAATAAAGACAAGTAATTACACTACGTGATCCAAAATGATTGACCAAGAATGACCGCGTATTTGCATACGACTTTATTTATCATTCTCAGACAATCATTTACGATCACGCTACAAAAGAAAGGTAAGGAGCGTAAGGACTGATTTTATTTCCTTGTAGATATATTATATACGACTTGCCGACAAATCCGAACCAAACGATGTGGAACGGTTCAACAGTCCTAGTGGTGGTTTGTGGTACCGTACCACCAAACATGACATTCCACTTACTACAGTATTTACTTAGCGGCGGGCAGTTGCTCTGCCTATGTAGTGACCTCTTGTATAGTGTGCTACATACATTCACTACAGCGGAGGTAAGAGGAGATTCATTGCCTAAGGTGGTTTTGAGTGGATTTTAGGTTCTAAAAACTTGTGACACGTATAATAAATCTTTTATTAAAATCATAGTACATACTGAGACATTTCATACTCAACCCTTTTATTAGCCGTCTGTTTCTTTTTCGATCCTAAAATATTCAAGCTCAAAAACTAAAATCCATTCGTGTACTTACTTTGTACTTTGTATGGGGTATTGTTACTCTAAAGAATGTTGCAGGTGCGTGAACATGAGCTGGTGCGTTTCACGTATGGAAAATGGAAGCAAGTAAAGATGATGCATCACATTTTCTGTTATCAGGCGTCGCCCGCTAAAAAACAATTTTCCAAAGATTCTGATCATTCCAATCCAAGGTATGTAAGAAACTTAAATGTTACAGTGGTCTTCAATTTTACCCGGCAGATAAAAAATGCAACAAAAACTTTACGAATCCATTATTAACGCCGGTGACCAGTAGGTATGATGTCATCAAACAACCCGCCGTACATTAAAAATCTTTAAAGGTAAGTGATTCAATTTGCCGTTCTGAGTAGTAAAGAGAGTAACGGTATTTTAATGAGGTCGTAAAGCTTTTGTTGCATTTTTTATTTGCAGGGAAGCTTTGAACGATACTATACATAGCTACAGAACAAGCTTATATACGTAGAGAAATTTAAGTCATAGTTATCATATACAAAAATTGTTTTTCCGCCATGGTGAACAAATTCTATAGACGAACGGGAAAATCTACGTGCTTTGTTAGCAGCAAATATTAGAATTTAATTAATTGCTTAACTGACGATCTTCCCCCTATCAGATCGTCAGCTGACTATTTGTTTGATTAAATACCAATGTCTCAGGTAGTAATTATGAAAATTTCAGCCATGATAAAATTAGTTTTATTATTATTTTACCGCTTCAGTCTTTCTCCTTCTATATTATGATGAAAAGTATAGTTGTTTTAAAACATTAAGAAATATATGTAAAATAACAATTAATCACTAATTATTCTGGAGTAGATATTGATCATTTATGTATATAGTCGAGTAAACTAACTTGGCGGGTCCAAAGGTCGCTTCGTCGTATGAAGTAAGAAACTATTTACTCGATAGCTCAGGTATGACAGTGGTTCTCAAACAGTTTACAACAATTTACAAATGATTATATATCTGTAACTGTAATGCAATCGCTAAATAATTATACAAAAATATTAAAGGTATTATCATAAAATATTAAGAAATATGAATTTACTAATTTCGTTGTTTTAGTGTAATTCTGATTATACCGATATAGGCTCGGGCACAACTGAAACCGATAGCAAAACATGAATTGTCCAGTTCAGTCAATAACAATGTTAGTTATTAGAAGAAAAAAATAATAGAAAACTAATATTATTCGAAAACTAATATTGTTACAGTTCAGCAAGAACCACGGGAAGGTATGGACATTTCTTGCCAGGAAAGGAGAGGATGGTAATATTAATAGGGGAAAGGATGTTAGTAAAATAAAATATTTCATGTAATAACAAAAATAAATCTGAAATGTCCATTAGAAGTAATAAAAATAAATTGTGTAAATTCTGCTTGAGAAAATATTAAAAAATATTGTCTGAAAGTTATTTGTGGCATTCTACGAATATTCTTTCCTATTATTTGGGTTTTCTACCACATGTACTATTATCCTCTTCAAAACAAATCACCGAATCTACAAAATAATAGAATTATTGGAAAAAAGAGCCTGTGCGCCCGTGACGTTTACGCCAAAGGAAAAGTCAGAGGTTATGTTTTGCAAATAATATAAATCGGAATAAACACAAAAATAATGTATTTTGCTGACGTTTCGGAAAGTAATCTCTTTCCGTTTTCAAAGCTATTTTTTGAAGAACTCTTATTTTGCTGTGTATGTCAAATACACAGCTTTAAGATTCTGTTTATGTTATTTCCATAGATACTTACTACTTACACAGAACATAGAACTGATGATATTTTTTAGATAATGTTGTAGATACTTAACAAACTCAACATTATCTAAAAAATATCATCAGTTCTATGTTCTGTGTAAGTAGTAAGTATCTATGGAAATAACATAAACAGAATCTTAAAGCTGTGTATTTGACATACACAGCAAAATAAGAGTTCTTCAAAAAATAGCTTTGAAAACGGAAAGAGATTACTTTCCGAAACGTCAGCAAAATATATTATTTTTGTGTTTATTCCGATTTATATTATTTGCAAAACATAACCTCTGACTTTTCCTTTGGCGTAAACGTCACGGGCGCAGAGGCTCTTTTTTCCAATAATTCTATTATTTTGTAGATTCGGTGATTTGTTTTGAAGAGGATAATAGTACATGTGGTAGAAAACCCAAATAATAGGAAAGAATATTAAAAAATGTATCAATTTCTATGGTAAAACAAAATAAAGGAAAATTCTTAGATACTAAATAATAAATTAACAATAATTTTAATATAAAAATATAAAACTAACAACAGAGGGTCAATAATAATCAAATTAACAATAAATGTGTATTAAAATAGTAAAATAAATTACTACAGCATAAAAACCACTAATTCCTATAAAAGGAATTAAAAATTCATTGCCACCGGTTAAAGTACACAATGGCGTTTCCAAACGACTGGAAATAATGTTACAAACATTGCGACGTACTACATCTTCATTCGGAAAACGCAATCAGATTTTATCTGCGTTTTTCGCAAGGTTTTCCCATTGAAGATGTAGTACGTCGCAATGTTTGTAACATTATTTTCAGTCGTTTGGAAACGCCATTGTGTACCTTAACCGGTGGCAATGAATTTTTAATTTCTTTCACGAGAATTAGTGGGTCTTATGCTGTAGTAATTTATTTTATTATTTTACTACACATTTATTGTTAATTTGATATTAATTTTAATATAAATAAAGTAGAACAATTCTCACAGAAGAACACAGCGATGAAGCGATTTTCATAAACACTAAAATACAAAATACTTGAACATTACACTTAAACAATTTACCTACGCGATGAGCTTTTCCCCATTCGTGTATTAAAATATAAAAATTCTAATTGAAACAAATTTCACAGAACAACACTAGCAATAAAGCATTTTCACAAACAACGAACACTATGCACTCGAACACTTTATTCGACGCGCGTTTTGACATTGGTGTATTAAAAAATAAAAATATGTATAACTTTAATCACTGTCACTATGACCGACATCATCACTATCAGAAGAATCAGAATCGTCAAAAGTAATAATTAATGGTTCGACTTGAATATCCAAAAGATTTTCTCTTTGCCACCATCGCTTAATTAATTCCTCTGTATGATTGATACACTTCTTCCAGTCTTCTTTTGTACACTGCTCTGATGCTTTTTCCCAAGTTTCTAAAACGTCCTTATCAGTTCCATCAATTTTTAAATATTGTTTTGTATTAGCCCAAATTAATTCTATAGCGTTAAATTGACAATGGTAAGGTGGTAAACGAAGAACTTCATGCCCATTCTCACGCAGCAGTTCGTCAACAAAGTACATTTTTTCCTTCTTATTACTCCTAGCAAGATTTAACAAGTCCGCTTTCAATGCTGTAGAAGGAAAAGGAATATTATTTTTAGTTAACCATTCTGCAATATCATGCTTTTTCCATTGACAAGTAGGTTGTTTATTTAATTGTCGGGTGTGATACGAAGCATTATCCATTACAATTAAACTTGGTTCTTCAAGATTTGGCAGTAGTTGCTGTTGTATCCATTTTTCAAAATTGTCACTATTCATGTTATCGTGATAATCCATACTTTTATTGGTAGTAGAAAAAATTAAGCTTGCTCCCGGAATAAAGCCATCTGATGTTCCTGCATGCAAAATAATGAATCGCTTTCCTACAGTTGATTTTTTGTGTTTGACACTTTTTTTTTATAAATCTTGCCACGATTTTCGAACACTTCCATTAGCAAATACCCATGTTTCATCTATAAATACAACCCTTCGAAGGTTACTGTCATAGTTTTCCATATATTTTCTTAAAAATACAATCCTTTGCTGAACTATTTGCATTTGTTCACATAAATAGCGACGGTTACAATCTTTTTTATACCTAAATCCACAATGTTTTAATAGTTTTAAGAGACTTACCTTAGAGACGTCAATGATTCCCTTATTTTTTAGCATATGTGTTTTCGATTCATAAAAATTATAAATTACTTCCCTTATTTGCATTTTAACGCCTTTACGTACATCTAATGTTTTTGGTTTTTTTTTAATTCGTTTTTTTATTTTCAAGGATACATTATTAATATGTTGGTGCTTAATTCTGCTAACTGTTCTGAGACTTATGTTTAAGGCTTCAGAAATTCTTTCATGAATTCGTTCAAGAGGTACCAAGGGCCCTTGTTTTCCTTTTCTTTTGTAAAATAATCTATTAAATTTAATACCAACTTCTTTGCTTACTAAGGGGTTCAACCAGCGGCAAGTCACCGCGGCGCTGTTCCTAGATGTTGCCAAAGCGTTCGACAGGGTCTTAGCTAAAATGATGAGTATGGGTTACCCCATCGAACTCATCAAACTAGTGAGGTCCTACCTGCACCGCAGAAAGCTAAGGGTCAAAATCTCGGACCAACTCTCCACTTACAGGACCGTGGAGGCGGGAATCCCGCAAGGTTCGGTGCTGCCACCGCACCTGTTCGCTATCTACACCTCAGACCTCCTCAGGACCGACCACACAGCCCTGGCCCTGTATGCAGACGACACAGCAATAATTGCCAGATCCTGGAAAGCCAGGAACGCAACCAGAAAACTCCAGGAAATGGCCACACTCCTGGAAGAATGGTGCACGAAGTGGAAAGTCACCGTCAACGCCGACAAAAGCCAAGCCATACTCTTCAGACGAGTGCGGAAAGAAATTCCCACAGGACACGTCTCCATGAACGGCGAGGACATCCAATGGCACGACACCGTCAAATACCTTGGCGTGGTCATGGACAAAAGCCTAACGTGGAGACAGAACACGGACGCTATTACAGCCAAGGCGCGGCGCACAAGAGCCCTCATCTACCCGATGATGGGAAACGGTAGCCGTCTCAATCTGAGGAATAAGCTCACGCTTATCAAAACCCTCATCAGGCCGCAGCTGACGTACGCCTCGGTAGCGTGGGGTTACCAGGCAAAGTCCTACATGAAGAAAATCCAGGCAGTGGAAAACATCGCCCTCAGGACGGCGGTCGACGCACCATGGTACGTGAGAAACGCAGACATCGTCAGAGACCTGGAGTACACCACTGTCACTGAAGTCATCCGGGAACGAGCGAAGAAGCTGTACGCCCAAGCAGAGGAGCACGGGAACCCGCTAATCAGACAGGCCACTGATTACGACCCTGCCGACGCCCCGAGGCACAAACGGCCGAGGGTACAGCTTCTGGACAACGGGTGAGTATAACTTATATTTCCCGCTAACCGATCTGTTTCAGATACCCCAGGACGGACCACCACTACCAGAGACATGACGTTTTTCTACCCAAACCCAACCTCCTTGCGGGCGTCGGACAACATACCGTCCAACGCCCGTTGTCCTACCTGCTCCGTGGAGTCCGAAAGTGCTAAAAAAGCACTTAGGGTCTCCACACTCCCGAGCTACACAGCTCATATCCTTACCTTTCCGATGATCCGGGGTAGGACACACCTTTACTGTGTCCTACGTACCGGCAGTCAATCCCAGCCAAAACTTCCTAAAACCCAACTAGACCGATGACTACCCACGGGGGTGACAAGCTGGCGAAGAAAGAAAATATCAAGACAAGAAGAGCGCCAGAAGAGACCTCTGCCAGCGAGGTTGAAGAGCCAGGACCAGGGGAGGTCCGCAGAAAATACCACGAGACATCTCGCATTTGCGGGCTGGGTCTGGTAGAAGTAAGCGGGCCCACCTATCACGAAGGCCGGTCCAGGTCTACAGAGATAATCTAGAAGCAAAGAGTAGTAGTCCTACTCGGCCCTAGTTATCGAGACCGTCATCAAGCCAATGGATATTGGCGCGTTTGACTGTTCATTTAAGATGCCTAATTTAGTTGCCATATTTACCAAATATTGTATTTTTATAATTTAATGTTATTCGAAATAAATATTTACACACGTATCTAATTTAGAAACCCGGACACATTTAACGTTAAATAGAATGACCGGCTTAGCGACCCTCCAAACCGCAAACTGTAGATGGTACGTCTGTTTATTGGATAAAAACGATAGATACGCCACGCCCATATCATCAGGTGATATAGGAATGGGATGTAAAAAATACCTTAAAAAATATTACAGTTTTGGCACACCGCGGAAAACTGTTCGGTCTAACTATTTATTTAGTAAGAAATAAAACACGAAGGATTGAGGGCCTATGGCCTATGTAATGTATAATAAATAAAGAAAATGGCTGTGGATATTCGTCTGACAAGCGAATAAATAACCACACCATTAAATACCAAGGGATAAACTGGCGCGGAATAATACAAGAAAAATGTTTAACGAAAAGAAAGTTTTAACAAAACTTGCGGCGCGGATTAATAAAATAAAATGTTTAGAAGAAAAATGTTTAACTTTTAATATCATAAATTTTTTTTAAAAATCGGTAGACAACAGGATTTGAACCCGGATGTTTTATTCCCTTTACTTACACACTTCAGTTCAATTCAATTCAAAAGATATTTATTCATAATAACATAGAAACAGTTGCCTCTCCAGGACCAGCTCCGGAACCGATCGTGCAACCACCGCGTTGACGCGGTGGAGGATTGCAGGATCGGGCGGAACTGGTCTGGATCGGCGAAAACGACAAGTAAAACAACTAAACCTAAACTCCTTTTTACAAAAATATAAAATTAAAATAGGTAGTAACATAGAACCATGCTTGAAAAAACAAGCTTAACAAAACTTAAAACTACACTTACATTTAAAGAACTCGCGCACAAGAAACACTATTAAAATTTGTATCTGGACGCAAGCACCAACTCAAACGAGGTACCTTCACTTACACACTTCCCTTTACTTACACACTGAGCTATTCCACGACGTACAATTCATGTAATATGTAGATACTAGAAAATTGCAAGTCCTAGGTATAGTGGTTTGGCAATGTCCGTTTATCGGATGAATATCCACTACCACTAAAAATAGCTTATATATTTCATATAAAGATGAATTTAATTCTAATTTGAGACGATTGTTAAATAACCAATGACAAACCTTTGAGAATCGCTGAACTTACTGAAAACGTAGATTAAAATTTATCTCTCTCTTCAGTGTGTATCGCAATATTTCTGTCTCAAAATAGATGAGAGAGAAGCTTGGCAGACATACGCGACAGTGTTTTTGGGCTATTACTTTAACTTTGTGTGCGAGAGAAATGAAATCGTACGCGCATTATCAACTCATACATATGCCAGTTTAGAGTCTACTAGACTCTAAATGTTATTAAATAATTTTGTTACAAAAAATATTTTCAAAACAAGTTTTTATTTTATTATTTTTAGAATATACGACATTATGGACATTATAAATTAGTATGAATTTTAATTTATTTTTTTATTCTCCTTCACTTGAATCTTCACTTATGGCAGATTCATCATCGCTCTCTTCGCAACTGTCGTCGAAACTATCAATAAATATTTCTTCTTCCTTCTTCTCCTCAAATTGCTCATCTTTTTTTGAAAATATTTTTTAAACAAAATAATTTTATCTACGACTACTGTATTAGGGAGGTTTAATACGTCTGTTTTTCCGTGGATTAAAGGCCCTTTACTACGCTAGTGGTAGAATTCATAATACCACGATTTTATAGAATATTTAGAATTATTATTAACATTAATATTTATATCAAGAACGATCTTCTTGTCATTTTGACCGGCATTAATCAAATTCATTCGATAGGGATGTCTTTCTTGTTTTCTATTTTTTTTTTGCTCAAAATCAAAGGATTCTTAATCAAAATAAACTTGTCAAATCTGACATTTTCAAAATCAGAATTTTTCACCTGCTCTCATACGGCTTATTAAAGGCTTGTTAATCCCCTTATATAATTAATAACTATAATAACATTTATATATAAAATGATCAATATCTACTCCAGAATAATTATTAATTAATTGTTATTTTACATATATTTTTTAATGTTTTAAAACAACTATACTTTTCATCATAATATAAAAAGAAAGATTGAAGCAGTAAGTTAATTTTATCATGGCTAAAATTTTCATAATTACTACTTGAGACATTGTATTTAATGAAACAAATGGTCAGTTGACGATCAAACAGGGTAAAGATCGTCAGTCAAGCAGTTAATGAAATTATAATATGTAAAAAATGCTTAAAGAAACATTAAAATGATAAAATAATAATAAAATCAATTTTATCATGGTTGAAATTTTCATAATTACTACTTGAAATATTATATTTAATGAAACAAATAGTCAGATGACGATCTGATAGGGGGAAGATCGTCAGTCAAGCAGTTAATAAAATTCTAATATGTAAAAAGTGCTTGAAGAAACATGAAAATGATAAAATAATAATAAAATCAATTTTATCATGGCTGAAATTTTCATAATTACTACTTGAGACATTGCATTTAATGAAACAAATGGTCAGCTGATGATCAAATAGGGAAAGATCGTCAGTCAAGCAGTTAATAAAATTCTTATATGTAAAAGATGCTTGAAGAAACATGAAAATGATAAAATAATAAAATCAATTTTATCATGGCTGAAATTTATATACTTACTACTTGAGACATTGTACTTAATGAAAAAAATAGTCAGCTGACGATTTATTAGGGGGAAGATCGTCATTTGAACAGTTAATTAAATTACTCGAGGCTTAAATGCCATGCCCGCTCGACACTTATAACCCAGAGCTGACTGTCTTGCCCCACAAGATGCACAGCTGATTATTGTTTCTATCGTTAAAAAAATGCTGTATAAGTTTCGTGCTTTATGAAATGAATTCACAGCCTCACTTTTTATTACCAGTTCATAAGGGTAGCTGACTAGTAATCCCCCGTTTTTAGTGCAGTTGATTGTTATTTTTCTAATCTTTATTACTTAAATATAAATTCTACAAATTTTCAAGTTTGATGAAATGACTTTACTTTTCCTTTTTTTACATGTTTCGAATTTTCTCACAGCCACTCTCATCGAGACGCCGGCGATTGATGCTTGTTCCATTCTCTATTCCCTGTATTAACCTATGCAGCGCAAAAATCAATTGTTCTGCTGATGTTGTGCGATTCAACTCAATTGTTGGATGTTTTTTTTATCTATGCCGGTACCGTAACTTGTTTTATTTGCGAACTTAAAATCCAAACGAATTATATGCGGCTTGATATTAGTCAATTCGTTTTGACACTCTAGTCTATCAAATGCTTTACTTGCAAACTTTCCAAATTTTTTTCTAGAAACGAATTTCTAACTTCGTCGGAAACAAAATAAGAGGAAAACTATCAATTTTTGCGCATAAAAATAAATTTGCATTTGATTTTTGTACGGCCTGTTGTATTTTTTCTATGAATTAATAGCAGTGGAAATGGGTCTAGTCCCATAGCTCCGAGGACACCGTCAGCCGTCGAAATTCAGCACAATGGTAAAGAATACACCATACAGGTGCAAGTTCTGGGTACCGAAGAAACCTGGCAGACCCCCAGCTTATTATTGGCTACAGTCAAAGGTGGGGAAGGTAGAGCCATATTCTCACAGGTTAGTCACTTATTACCTGGTTAACAATCTTTAATGGTATGGAGTACTTCTATTGCAATTATACACTTTGGTGCCTGGTACAAGATGTTCTTTACAGGTTCACTTAGAAATCAACCCCAACCAATACGAAGACGATGAAAATAAATTTGCAGCTTTAAAGGACAGCGACCAGGCCAGGATGGAAATTTTGAAAGACATCCTTTCAAATCACTTGGATGTCGATTGTACTACCGTTTCCGATGTAAATTATACTCCGGCCTACTTTCTCGGCAGGCATGATGTAAGTTCACTGTTTTAATGTTTGCGTGGAACTATGAGATATGACAGGTTTTCTGTCTATAAAAAAAATATGAGACACGTTGCGGATCGGTGGAATTCCAAATTGTTTGCTACCGCAGACTATTAGAAAAGGTCGATGATGAGCCAGAATTTAAAAAAAAATCAAGAAACCCGGTCGGGTTTCGCAGCTAATTACTTGCTTTCTGCACCATGTGGATATTTCTTTTCTTTTATAAAAAAAAAATATATATATAATCATTTAATTTAACATTGGTAATTACATGTCAAATGGGTCGTTTACCGTTTCATCTTTCAAATAAATACCTGTCTTTAACTTGTCATTCATATTACGGCATTGCTACTGTCAAAATAATACGAAGTATTAATGACATTTCTACAGTTTTGATTTCGGAGTTTTGGCTCAATCAAACACCAAAATAGGAATTGTGTTAACTTTAAAGATATCAAAAATTACAAAGTAATGTAAAGAATGGAAATGTTTAATCGCAAAAACACATTGAGTGCCGTGTCGGATAGGTTGTGAAATAGATGTTTTTTTAAACATTACACATTTTGTTTTACAGATTTTTAGGGGACCGTCGGCGTCGGTAGAGTTTACGTTTGCACCGGACATTTACGTAGGTGCGTGAGTGTAAAGGTTCAGTTCTTTTTACATTCGGATCTCTTTTTCATTGTCAATATGGATATATAATTTGTGCAGAAAATTAACGAAAACAGATGTCAAAATTTTGAAAGACATCCTTTCGAATCACTTAGATGTCGACTGTACTACCGTTTCCGATGTAAATTATACTCCGGCCTACTTTCTCGGCCGGCATGATGTAAGTTCACTGTTCTAATGTTTGCTTGGAACTATGAGATATGACTGAGGTTTTCTGTCTAAAAAATATATGAAACACGTTACGGATCGGTGGAATTCCCAATTGTTTGCTACCGCGTACTATTAGAAAAGTTTGTAGGTCGATGATGAGCGAGAATGTTTTAAAAAATCGAGAAACCCCGTCGGGTTTCGCAGCTAATTTGTTGCTTTCTGCGCCATTTGGATATTTCTTTTCTTTTATAAAAAAACATATAATCATTTAACATTGGTAATTACATGCCAAATGGGTTGTTTACCATTTCATCTTTCAAATAAATACCTGTCTTTAACTTGTCATTCATATTCCGGCATTGCTACTGTCAAAATAATACGAAGTATTAATAACATTTCTGCAGTTTTGATTTCGGATTTTTGGCTCAATCAAACACCAAAATAGGAATTGTGTTAACTTTAAAAATATCAAAAATTACAAAATAATGTAAAGAATGGAAATGTTTAATCGCAAAAACACATTGAGTGCCGTGTCGGATTACGTGCCAGATAGGTTGTGAAATAGATGTTTTTTTAAATATTACACATATTGTTTTACAGATTTTTAGGGGACCGTCGGCGTCGGTAGAGTTTACGTTTGCACCGAACATTTACGTAGGTGTGTGAGTGTAAAGGTTCAGTTCTTTTTACATTCGGATCTCTTTTTCATTGTCAATATGGATAAATAATTTGTATGCAGAAAATTAACGAAAACAGATGTCAAAGTTATCAAAGAAGGTCAGTGGCCCGAAATTCTCACTTTTCTTTTTTTCGCAAATTTTACGAACAAGCGCTAATTACGAAATACGAATTATGTGGAATCATTGGACATGCAGTTATAATGATGGTCACAGTGTTTATATTTATGGTTCCTTACACAATAAAACTAATCTTTTTACATCCAGAACAGAAACTCTTTCTGCAGAAATTATATCCTTTATTTAGAGATTAGCGAAACTGCTGTTCGATTTCCACTTGTACAACAGCAAACAAATGGTTCTGGTTGTGGAGTATTTGCAATGTCTATATTTAAATTTCACTATTCATTTACATAACCTATCTTAATAGCTAATTGTGAAACCACGTTCTGTTTTTAATGAAAAAATTAGTGGAATCACTCCCAAAACACTGCCAATGTATACTACAAGCTAATTTTCCCCGCACCCCTTGACCATCCATCATGTTATTATATATTGCAGGTATAAATTGGTGAAATCATGGCTAGTTAAATGTTTCAACATTGTTTTCATAACAATAATAAAATCTGAAGCTGGATTCCACAGTTGGAATCTAACACGGGACTTGGAGAGAAACTTTATTTTCCAAACGAAGGTAAATAATTGGTTACTTTACTTGAATTTCTATTTTATCTTCACTTCTAGTAGTGCTACCGTAGCAGGGGTGCCTTTTTTGCTGGCTGGGATACCGATTGAATTATGCAAGAAAAGCAGCAGCACAAAACACATTCCATATGTAATAGAAAAAATTAGCGGTACTCATTTTTTCCCTGTACTTGTTGACTGGATTAAGGCATTATTGTTATTTGTAATAAATTTTAGTTTTTAATTGACCCACATTTATGAGTATGGGTCATATGCGTATTTATATTTCTTGTAACACATGCATTGATAAGGGGTCATTGTAGACCTGATCCACGGGTTGAAGGTGTCGAATTTCAGACCGACGATATGATTCGGAGCAGGTGTTCAAAATTTCTAGCAACAAACAGATACGTTTTTTTCATAGGCACAAAAAAATTCAACTTTTTATGCCAGAGAAGCGGGCATAAATGTAGCGGCCCTGTTTGAAAAAAAACCAGTTGGCATTTCCAACTGAAACACTGTCGAGTCGAAACACTGTCGAGAAAACAGTGCTGCAGTTTCGAAAAAACGCCAAATAAGAGTAATTTACTGTTGATTTCGGAACTGAAACACTGCATTTCGCTAGTGTTGCGTGTCGGTAGTGAAGTGCTGTCGCTTAGAAATAGTGTTCCACTGTCGAATCTTCGTTGTCGATAGTCGATACTTACGCACTCTCGATTCGAAAGTGCTGCACTAGTTTATTTTATCCCGTGCAGTAATGCCTGGTACTATTATTTTCTTTCCTCTTCTGGCACTTAGGTACGTAGAAAAAATGAGTAGCGCTAATTTTTTCTATTATATATGGAATGTGTTTTGTGCTGCTGCTTTTCTTGTATAATTCATTGGGTATACCACCGAGCAAAAAAGGTACCACTACTACGTTAGTACTACTAGAAGTAAAGACAAAATAAAAATTCAAGTAATCAATTATTTACCTACGTTTGGAAAATAAAGTTTTTCTCCATCAAGTCCGGTGTGTTAGATTCCAACTGTGGAATCCAGCTTCAGATTTTTGGTTGTATTATTATGAAAAAAAATGTTGAAACATTAACTGTACATTATTTCAACAATTTATAACCTGCAATATTTTGCTTTTGGCTATCATTATGTATTGAAAAAATATATTTCACAATAAATCAGATTTAAAATAGATTTTAGAAATCTCTGATCAGTAATATTTTATTCCTTACCATTAATCAGTATATATTAATAGGAAAAATAGAAAAAAACTTAATCTGTTAAAATGAATAAGAATGAAAATCAGCTTTACACGATTTCATAAATTTCTAATCTGTATTTTATTACGGTTATTTTTGTTATGTTTTATTCTCTACCATCAATGCACATTAAAGAAATTTTAGTCGGTTAAAATAAAATAAATAAGGGTAAAAATTAGCTGTACAGGATTTTATGAATTTTTAATCTGTATCAGAAAGTTAAGGACTACGATGCCGGTAAAGCGCTTTTTGTTATTGTCTTCCAGTTTGGTTTAAGCAAAGGATAGATGTGTTGCCCATCATAAAGATTATTATAATCAAAAAGATAAACATGAGGGGATGGTCAAGGGGGAGGGGCGGGGGCGGGGTGAAGTTTGCCAGTTTCTTTCTTAGCACTAGCGTCAACAAATAACAAATGGACATGCAGTCCGACGGAGTTGAGAAACCATAATTTTCGTAATCCGTATAGTCTGAAACGAGCAAATCCGAAGAAATATTTTCCGGCAAAGGTTTAGGAAAAAACTTTAATGTGAAAAATAATAAAAAAAAGAAAATGTTAACAGAACTAAGAAAATGAGTGATGTGTTTTTATTTTTTAGCTCAAATTAAATCTACTTTCCAATTGTGATAGCATCAAGGATAGCTCGATGGTTTGTGAAAAAATTACAATAAAGTTTTGTGGAAAAGACGAAAAGTCCGAACAGCCAACTGGTTCTTTTCTGCCAGTTTTTATACATTCCTGCCCCTCTAATTTCTCCACAGTCAATTATTTCGAGGTAAGTTTTCTTCGCCGAGAATCATTGATCTTATGTAGGAAACATCGATCCGCCACAAATATGAGTCGTATTTTTATGAAATCTGTGGAAAATGTCTTTCGATCTGATTTCATTGTGCGTAGTCCAAAGGTTGTGACCGAGTAAATATGGCCAATGTGCTCTCGCAGTTGTAGGGCTCATTTTTTTACAATGCTGTTGTTGTTGAACTTCAGTTCCAAATTTTTATACCACCCATGATTTGTTGACAGCTCTAGCAGACACTACATTATCTAAATTTAGAATCCACAAGCACCTAGATCTATGATGTGAGGACATTTATGACCGGACTCCTCTCCCGAGTTATTTATAATGCAATAGTGTTAGGCACTATGTGTTGGCTTGACTCCATCTATCTGTGAATTTTATTGAAACTAGAAGAAGAGGAAGAAAACATTAATTGCTTATTTTTTTTTTATTTGCTAACATCAATGTTTGAGCAAAATAATTTAGGGAGCATAAATACCAACGACACAAAAAAATATGAGTCCTAAAACTACAGACTACGGCTTTTGAAATCTTCTGGGCCCATTCCAAGATTTGTTAACCGTCGAAACATATTTTAGGCTTTAGAAACTGAACATATCGGAAGGCTCGTATTATATTGTGATGTCCTAGCTAGCTCCCAACACGTCCTCAGCAAGATTTTAACACACGGCATAGTTGTCATACCAAGGCAACAAACGCGGGGAGAGGGTACGTAGTGTTTTAGAAAGACAAACGTATTAATTTCTGTTGATCATTATTTCTTAGGAAGATCCACTAATGTTTGGATAAGCCCAATCGGCAGCGCCAACTTCTCTATGCAGCTGCATATTCCAGTGAGTTCGCCTTTAGGTAAAGTTCTGTCTGTAGTTCAACATCTCGTAATGGTCGCTATAGTTCATGCTATTAGAAAATTCCAAGGATGCCAGGTAAGATGCCAAGTCAAGGTATGCAGATTCCACCTTTTACATTTTCATTTTCAGGAACTTGAAGTCGGTATGAAATGGCCCAACGATCTGTATGCGAAAGGCAACGTCAAAATAGGGGGATTGATAGCCAATTCTTTCATAAATGACACAACGGCAGTTGTAAATATCGGTAAGTAACAAATATTTGTTATAATTAAATTAAAAGGCATTTGTCAAGAAATATGTTTATCACATTATTTGGAAAATGGCTTCCAATTTAATATTCTCCGTCAAATAACATGAAAAAATGGCAGCGGGTAAACTCATTGTCACAGAAGAAAAGGAAGAATTTGAACGATTGGAACACCTTATTATACAGGGTGTCCAGTTAGTGTTTGTTCCCTCGGAAGATTGTGCAAAAACTTTCTTAATAAAAATTTCAATATTTCCTATTATTTGTGTTTTCCACCACATGTATTATTGTCCTCTTCAAAAACAAATCACCGAATCTACAAAATAATAGAATTATTGGAAAAAAGCCTCTGCGCCCGTGACGTTTACGCCAAAGGAAGAGTCAGAGGTTATGTTTTGCAAATAATATAAATTTGGAATAAATACAGAAATAATGTATTTTGCTGACGTTTCGGAAAGTAATCTCTTTCCGTTTTCAAAGCTTTTTTTTGGAAGAACTCTTATTTTGCTGTGTATGTCAAATACACAGCTTTAAGATTCTGTTTATGTTATTTCCATAGATACTTACATAGAACATAGAACTGATGATATTTTCTTTTAGATAATGTTGAGTTTGTTAAGTTCTTCTTTTAACATTGGTAGCCAGGTTGTACAAATATCTACAGAACAATTCGATACGCACTTGTCTTATTATTGCTGATTCTTTAATTTTTCTTTTTTTGGTATCTGCTTCTTTTGTTAAAATTTTTGCCGAGTCCCAGTTTATTCTATGTCCGTTTTCCCAAGTATGTTCACAAATCTTTGATTTCTGAATTTCATTCTTTCTAATGTAATTCTTGTGCTCATCCAACCTCACACTGAAAGGTCTGGATGGCTCACCCACATAACATTTATCACATTCGCACGGGATATTGTAAATACAGTTTTTTGAATTTTGCTCCCTGTTTATCGGTTTTGTTTTTGTTATAATAGATCTTAAAGTGTTCCCCGTTTGAAATATCGTCCTAACATCAAATTTGTCACCTATACGGCGTAGCTTTTCCGATAATCCGTATGCATAAGGAATTATTGCTGTATAATGACGTTAGATATTAAAGATAATTTAACTCCAGAAGAAAAGTTATCGATAAATTCTTTAAAACGCTTTGATAGTATGAAAATGTTGCCAGCAGACAAAGATAATGCCACAGTCATTATAGATAAAGATATATATAACACAAAAATCATGATTCTTGTAAATGAGGGACCCTACTCAAAACTAATCAAAGATCCAACAAAATCAATAGAGAGCAAAATTTACAGAAATTTGTTTAAATACAAACATGAATTTAATGATTTTGAACGAAGGAAACTTACACCACATCATAGTAAGCCTCCCCATTTTTATGGTTTACCAAAGACACAATATCCCGTGCGAATGTGATAAATGTTATGTGGGTGCGTCATCCAGACCTTTCAGTGTGAGGTTGGATGAGCACAAGAATTACATTAGAAATAATGAAATTCAGAAATCAAAGATTTGTGAACATGCTTGGGAAAACGGACATAGAATAAACTGGGAATTTTAACAAAAGAAGCAGATACCAAAAAAAGAAAAATTAAAGAATCAGCAATAATCTTATTAAATGAAGACAAGTGCGAATCGAATTGTTCTGTAGATATTTGTACAACCTGGCTACCAATGTTAAAAGAAGAACTTAACAAACTCAACATTATCTAAAAGAAAATATCATCAGTTCTATGTTCTATGTAAGTAGTAAGTATCTATGGGAATAACATAAACAGAATCTTAAAGCTGTGTATTTGACATACACAACAAAATAAGAGTTCTTCCAACAAAAGCTTTGAAAACGGAAAGAGATTACTTTCCGAAACGTCAGCTAAATACATTATTTCTGTGTTTATTCCGATTTATATTATTTGCAAAACATAACCTCTGACTATTCCTTTGGCGTAAACGTCACGGGCGCAGAGGCTTTTTTCCAATAATTCTACTATTTTGTAGATTCGGTGATTTGTTCTTGAAGAGGACAATAATACATGTGGTAGAAAACCCAAATAATAGGAAAGAATATTCGTAGAATGCCACAAATAACTTTCAGACAATATTTAAAAATTTCAATGTTTCAGCTGTACTGCAACGTAAAAATATTTTCAATTATACAAGGTGTCACAAAAATGAGTTACCCAAGAAAGTATAATTTTTAATGGAACACCCTGTATTTTGGCGCCAGTTAAGCCTCCAAATGTACTGTATTACACCCTAAAATATTTCGCCAATCGGATGCCGCGTTGCCAAGTTATGGCTTTTTCTGTTTTTTTTTTTTGCAATTTACAAACAATCTTTTGACTGACGTATCTCCGCGATTTATTAATTGTTCTTTCTAAAAATGTAGGACGTTATTTGAAAATCATGTATTTACTAAAATACATTTTTGTTACGTGTTTACAACCTCCAGTGAACACCCTGTACGTAGGTTCAATAAATTGCAACAAGAATCTGAAGTTCAAGAAACCACTGATTTATTAATCACTTAATTACAATAACTAGTCCTTACAATTACAAGTTTATTCTACAAGCCTTTATGTTGCCCATATCCTCTTTAATTTCACATTTGAGGTCTTCATTGGCTCAAAGGAGCGTTTTGTTGCACCTGTATAGTATTTCTTAATTTTTCCTGGCGCGTCATTTCTTCCTGTTTTTCCTCATCACGTCTTATTTCAAGACATCCTACCATTTTTCTCAACTCTTCCTTAAGTCTTCTTTCTTGTTCTTCTTCGCGTCTTTTTTGTTCCTCTTTTTGTTCTTGACATTTCTTTTCCTGTTCTTTTTTTTTTCTTCTTGACGTCTTTCTTGTTTTTTTTCTCGAGTTCTTTTGACGTTTTCTTTATTTTTTTCTTCCTGACGTCTCTTTGATCTAGCATCATTTTTCTTACTTCATCTTTTTCTTCTTGACGTTTCTTTTCTTGTTCGTCTTTGTCTTCCTGACGTTTCTTTTCTTGTTCTTGTTTTTCACATTGGCGTTTCTTTTCCTTATTTCTGCAAGCGGAGTGGGAGGTGTATTTGTGAGAGAGAAGGGAAACAAGTGGGAGCGCAGGCTCCTCCCCCCGCATCTCGCCACACGGTTGCTGAATTGGTGCGCTCGTATTTATAATGTATCATGCGCGCGTGCAGGCCCTAATGAAGTTAGAGCTTCGGGATAAAAAAAATCTTGAAAGAGAATTGATTGCCCTTGAAAATGATCCCGGTCCGAAGTCCGTAACCCTTTCCCTTGCCCTTCTACAGGCCAAAAACTTTACGGGTTCCCCTCTTCGTCCTCCTAATCATCCGACCGCAATCTGGCCGGACTCAAATCAAAGAGAAAAAAATTACACATTCGATGGAGAAAAAAAATGTCCCCCACCCCTTTCCTTATTGGCGAAAAATGACTTTTTCTAAAAACAATAACAACAATAAATTGGTTATTTCGCAACCATTTGTTTGTTTATGGAGAAAATTGAAAATACACTAGCACAACTAATGTGCCTACTTTGAGTAGTAGGCTCATTAGTACACAATCTCACGTTTGCTGCACGATTTGCGGAAAAAATTGCGGAAGTTACCAGTTTTAATTTCATATACGTTTACCCTTCCCGTCCCGTCCCCTATTCAATCTAGCGACTTGAAATTTGGACACAGTACTTAGGTCCTAAGTGTCTATCGGGGAAAGAAAAAGAAAATCGCCAAGCCACTTTCTTCCCCGAAAAAAACACGAAAACGGCTCTCGGTACGTTCCCGCAGCAGCGAAAAATCCGTATACGAATCCCTACCTTCAAATCGCAATATCTCGAGAACCGCTGGACCCATTTCGACGAGACGGTTCAGTATACGCCCTTTCGCGAGCTCTTCATTTCATCCATTTTAAACTTTTTCGATCCGAATCAAAATAAGCGAGTTACACGAAAAAAACACTGTCGTTTCGGGGCTTTTTTCAAACCAGATTGATTCCATTAGAAGGAATGTTGGATAAATCGCAATCCCGTCGAAAATACTATGCGATTCATGAGTAAATAAAGTTCAACATAGTTTTTGAGACAAGACCCACTAAATTCATATACCTATAAGTTATCTACAAGAATTCTTTAGCAAGTATTGTTTTTTGCAGGTGCTGGTATAAATCTGGATAACGCAAACCCGACGATATGCGTGAACGATCTGATAAGAACGTCAAACATGGATAAGGGCACTTCTATCAAAGTAATCACTTACGAGGCGTACTTCGCTGCAGTGTTTAACGAGATAGAAAAGTTATTAAAGGAAGCTCAGTCCGGCAATATTGATTATATGTACGATCTGTACTATAAATACTGGCTACACAAGTAAGTTAACCCAATATAACGGGTCCGAGAGAATGAGGTATATTAAATTGAGTAGTTTTTATTAATGCCTAAATATTTAATCAAGAATTAAACACAAGGTTCTTGAAGGAACAAGGAAATTATAATTAAAATGCCTTATTTTTTAATAATAACCCAATTTCTTTGTGTTTTGCAGTAATAGCGTTATTACGGTGACTTCCAAAGAAGGAGAGAAGCAAAGAGTCAAAGTCACAGGCATCGACGACTTTGGCTTTCTCAAAGTTAGATGCGAGGATGGTGCAATAACCACAGTTCAGCCTGACGGGAATAGTTTCGATATGCTAAAGGGACTTATATCTCCAAAGGCTTTTTAATTTTCAATGTCGTGTTAGCAGGGATGGTCATAATAATCAAAAATAAATGTATAATATAGAGTTATGGTTCATACTTATAAATTTATTTGCAAGTGGTAGCCAACTATTTCTTAAGGACATGTACAGATATTTTAGTTAATAAAAGTAAATTTTTATAGAACTGTACATCATATTCAGGAATATATTTTATAATGTACTATTATAGGCCAACCCTGTATTTTTATATGTCCTCTTCCATGGAATTCGAATTAAATTGCCTATTATATATTAGATTTACCCATATCATATATTTTTTCGCATTTTGATGTTCATATGTGGGTGTCATTATTCTTGTGATGTTATATAGTTCATAAGTGTTAATCGAGCATTTCAAAATTAAATTTAGTGTTTTCATATGATTGCTTTTTATTAATTTTTTCCTAAGGATCCTAACATTTGAACTGGGTCGAGCCCCACCTACTGCGAGGCGATTTTCAATGATAAATAAGACCCAATAAGTCGTTGGGATTCCACTGTAAACTGTAGGCCCCTGTCTCGCTTCCCAGACAAATCTAGATCTAAACTTAGGAAGGTCACTCAGGTGACCTAAAGGACGGTTAAAAACTCATCCGTAATTAAATGGCAATTAACAATTGGCCTCCTGACTGATATAGATTTTTAAGATATCAACAAAGAGATTCGGGTTACTCTCAAAGAACGATGACATTAATAATTAAAGTCTAGCCAAGTTAACGTTTAGTAAGTAGTAAGGAAAGGGGTGGGGGACATTTTTTTTTCCGGTATCGGATGTGGAATTTTTTCTCTTTGATTTAAGCCCGACCAGATTATGATGATTAGGAGGGGAGAGGAGGAGCCGCAAAGTTTTTGCCCTGTAGAAGGGAAAGGGACTTAGAGCTGGGCTCATTTTCTAGGGCAATCAATTCTCTTTCAAGGTGTTTTACCTCGAAGCTCTAACTTCATTAGGGCGTGCACGCGCACGTGACATTTATAAAAACGGACGAGCGGAGTGGGGAGTGTATTTGTGGGAGAGAAGTGGGAGCGCTAGGCTCGTCCCCCGGCATCTCGCTGCACGACTGCTGAATTGCCGCTCTCATTTTTATCAATAAAAATTTTCCGGATAATAGAGGGGGTCCGACTTCATAATATCACGAAAAAAAACGAGTCCGTTTCAAGCCATTTTCAATGCCAGATCGACCCCACTAGTATGTCTACCAAACTTATCTCTCATCCAAAGGGAGAAGGAACTATGAAATATACACTAAATGTAGAGAGATAAATAATATATCCTTCCATAAGTTCAGCGATTCTCAAACTATAAAGATTTGTCAATTGTTATTATGAACTGTTATTTTTTTGGGTTAAAAATCGTCTCATATTGGAATTGCATTCGCTTTTATGTATTTAAGTTAGTCAATGTTAAAATATTCATCCGACAAATGGATATTGTCAAACCAGTAAACGTGATACAATTTTCTAGTAAGTACATATTACACGTTTTATAGCAGAATTGTTATCCTCGTGTAGCTCAGCGTGTAAAGATGCTCGAATTGAATTACTACCATCTGGATACCGAGATTAGTCTACAAATTGCACGACTACAAGTTCGAATGAATAATAAGCTTTCAACACGGAGAGACATTCGAGCGGGAGTCCCGCAAAGATCGTGCCTGTTACCGAAGTTGTATAACTTGTACGTTTCGGATTTCCCAGAGTTCCCAAATACAAAGCTGGCCAAGTACGCCGATGACACGGCCATGTACGCGCATTCACATAACGCACAAGCAGCGAATATGTTGCTGAAAACGCACATGGCTCGTGCCACGGCTTATTACGATCAGTGGAAGATTCGGGTGAACGCTGAGAAATCCGAGGCGATAGTATTTGTATTCACGCGTCGTTCACTTAAAATAGAATATTCACTCCAATTTCGATCCGGGGAAGCCAAATTCCAACCAAAAGATGCGTGAAGCACTTGGGACCAGACTGGACCAACGACTGACGTTTAACACATATATCAATGGGACGACGATACGGACGGTCTATCCTCTGTCCAGGAGTCTGTATCCGCTCATGGTCCACGGTAGCAGACTCAACAAACAAAATAAAGAATTGTTGTATACAATGGTGGTCAGGCCGTCCATCGCGTACGCTGCGCCGGTGTGGTGCAGCATACCGGCCACGGCAATGAGAAAACTAAAAGTGCTAGAACACAAATTCATGCGCCTCATCTCAAAGTCTGAAAAGTACACCTCCCTCAGAGACCTCTACGCACGTTGCAACGACATAACCCCGATAACGGACTACGTCCAGCATATCTCCCAAAACTTCTATTCGTTCAAGTTGGGCGATACTCATAGACACATAACGCAAATCAGACAGCATAATGCCCCATTTCGGATCACCGTACCAGACGTTACCAATTTTCCGGCAACCTTTGTAGCCAGGTTTTCACTAACTGTAACTTTCTCTAACTCTATCCATCTTTCGCTATTTCATACTTTTTGACCATCTTCAAATCTTTTCTGTCCCCCGCCTCTTTCTTTCTGTTTGTACATTTTTGTCGCGTTTGTTTTTTCTTCGTTTCTTTTTGTACATTTTTGTCTCTAAATTCACTTCCCACCATAAACATCTTTAAAATTGAAACCTTTTCGAAATAAAAATTTTTAAAATCAAAGTTTAGGCCGGCCCTGCGCAGCCTCGCATTGATGTATCTCGCGGAAGGCACTTCGTTCAAGTCAGGGTCCGCCTGCGTCAGATACCAAAATTTTTTGTGCGCGAGTGTTTTCAAATTGTGTAATTTAAGTTTTGTCGATTCCGTTTTTTGAAAATGTTTGTAATTTTATTACCTATTTTTATTTGTTTTGTTCGAAAGGAGTATAGATTATTTTTCGTTTTCGCTGACCGAGACCTGTACCGCCCGATCCTGCAATCCGCCACCGCATTAGCGCGGTGGTTGCAAGGTCGGTCCCGGGGGCGTAAATGCGTTGTTTACCATGATGCAGCGGACTCGATTTCTGTATCGCAGTAAACAATGTTAATAAAAATTGGCCCAAAAACATATTCGCCGCTGTGCGGTGTCTACGCCGTCACGCTGTGTCTAAAGAAGCAGTTTTAAATTAAATAAAATAATTTTGTAACGAAGAAGATCTGATTGTAGAATATGATTACAAAGATTCTAATAACTATCATGCTACAATATGAATTTAAAATGGGAAACGAAGCAGATAACAATACGCATAGTAAATGGTGTGAATACTGAATGAAAGAAATTCGTGCTGCTAGTACGTCAACCTGGATCGTGAAATACACATATCCACAGCTAAGAAATACATTTACCGCAAAGTATTCAAATGCCAACATTAGTTTTGATAAAGTAAAAACCAGAAAAGCGGTGAGACCTTCAAAACAAGAAGTTACACTTAAGAGGAAAAGACTCATTTGCAAACAACCCAAATGCCAAACTTCATTAATTAACATACCCTTTAGCCAATTCTGATATTTTAATTATTATATTTTTATATAAAAATTTGCATTTAAACTGGATGGAAATTTCATTAAAAGGAAGTATGGGTGAAGCAAAAATCTTTTAAGTTCCTGAAACATTAGCTTTTTTCCCCAATTATTCGTACTTTGGGTTTAATAAAGTTATAGCAAGTTAAGGCTTTGTTATTTATTTGTTAGTATTTTAAGTTATCAATAAGTGAGTGCAAGTTTAGAGTTTAGGCATTATTATTAAATTTATTAATCAAGGAATAGGCAATCGTACTAATTTGTATTTATCCAAAACAGCATTAATAACTATTTCTAGTTCAAAATAAATTTCCATAAAGTAACTTCATCTTCAATTAATTATTTAATTTTCATGTATAGCTTCTGCTTTACTGGTACATTAATCAGCAATAGTTTATACTATTTTCTTGCACTAGTGAATGCATCCATCACGTGTTTTGGTAGCGCATTTTAAACGCTGCGCCGTGGTAAACAACGAATATGTTTTGATGAGTTACTCTATTAGCATTCTTTACTGCGATACAGAAATAGGGACCGCTGCATCATGGTAAACAATGCATTTATACGTCCTGGGGCAAGTTCTGGTTAGGCACCTGTTATGTATGTTTAATTTGAATAAGAGAGTTGGGGATTAGAAAAGTAGATTGGCTGAACGCCTTTGGGGCAAGAGGCCATCGAAACTAGGAAGAAGAAAACTAGATGCACTGGATAAGAAGTTGCTGGTTGCAGTGGGTTTTGTTCCGTCGATTAATTACCTACGTGATCGACAACGAATGTGTTAAAGTCCTTAAATTATTGATATGCAGTGGCGTCGCCAGAGGGTGGGCCTTTGCCCACCCAAAATTGGCTTGGCCCACCCTGACTCATTCTGGGAAAACCATATATTTTATATAAATCATCTCGTAATCGTAATTACTGGAATTACAAACAACATTATTAACATATTAAATTAGTTGAAATCGTTTTAAAATTTAAATTTAAGCGCCATTTCTGAACTTGTAGATACCTAGTTTATTAAAATTCTCAGCGACCGTCGTGTGGCACTGGCGCTTGCATCGAAATTTGTACAGTTTTCTAAGCTCTAACCTAATTGTATTATTGGCCGTGCCATGCTGCAATGTTTTCAGTTTCAGTTATATTATCAGCGTTATAACGTGAAGTATTAAGTATTAGTATAGTATTAAGTAAAAGCTTTGTACGTTAGCAATAATAAACATTGAAAAACAGATCTCGAAAAACATTTCTTTGGAAGAAGTTGTGGATATATTTGCCAATAAACATCCGAGAAGACTGTTGTTAGATTAGATTAATAAAATAAAGTTTAAGAAACTATGAAACCTGACTACTCAAAAAATAACTAAGAAGTTAAAAACAAGATTTACCTGTTTACAGAAAAGCGTAGGAGAGTAGTAGATACTTAATATCCCAGACAGATGTACTACTCTCCTATGCTTTCTGTAAACAGGTAAATCTTGTTTTTAACTTTTTAGTAATTTATTGAGTAGTCGGGATTCATAGTTTTTTAAATTTTATTTTGTTTCAACCTTTTTAGTTTTTATTTTTTTTTATTTCAACAATAGCACCCAACAGCCGCCATGTTGGCTTCTCATTAATTTCATGTCAGTATTCACACTCTTGGCTTCAAGGCGGGTCATTTGACACCTCATTTGTCAAAATCGGTGCATTAGTACCTATAGGCGCTACAAGAGAACAACCATACGTACATACATACATACATACGTACATCCTTTTTTGCTTCGCGTAGTCGGATAAAAAATATTAAACTAATTAAACTTTGCAACCAAAACCAAAAATATCAATATTTAAATTAGTTTTTAAGTATTTACCTTATACTGCTTGTATTAGTATTTAGATGTTTTTTGTTGTTTTCATATTTTTCTTAGTCTGCATATAGCATAATAATATACCTGTTCTTAAATATAATAAGCTTGCATATTTAATGTTTTATTTTTCTTTGATACTAATGATACTTATGTCCCATTTTTAAAAAATACTAACCCGAAAATAATTAAATAAAATAACGTTGGCCCACCTTCCGAGCACCATGCCTAAATACTGGCCCACCCGAGCCAAAAAGTCTGGCGACACCACTGATGTGTAGGTATCATATTTTAGTGAATAAGGAAATGTTTTTTGACTACTTACTAATAGGCCAGTCACTGTAAACGCAAAAATCGCGTTAGGTCGCAAAAAATTGCACTGTCCTGATTTTTTAGTAGTGTAAAACCAAGTTTTCAGGTTCGAAAGACCTGTGCTAACTGCGTGTTGCTCGAAAAACCTTGAAATTTTCGGATTTTTTTCAGTTTTTGGCCTATAACTTCGAAAAGGTGCATCCTACGGAATCTATCGCAGTGGACACTTTTAAAGTAGACACAATTTGATAAAATTTGAGCGTAACCGCAGCTCCGTAGGTTCAATAGATCCCGAGATACACCGGTTGAAAAATTGGCCATTTTTTCCAAAAAGTTCGAAATTGTGGATTTAGCCGTCTTCCGAGCAGGATATCGGCTAAAACACTCATCTTACGAGGAAAGTCATGGAAATTGAAGTTGTGAAGTAGTCATTTTTCTTTAATTTAAGCACAAGCGGAACCCTGTAGGGCCAATAGTTCCCTTGTTATCTGGAAAGAACGGAAAATTAAGGAAATCGGACTTTTCAGGAAATGGAGCCTGACGAATTGCAGGACTATTGTACAGGGTAAGAAAGACATAAATGGTTTATATGCAAAATGAAGTGCAAAATTAATAATAAATTATAAATTTGTCAAAATTGTATAAAAATTATTTTGATAGTTTGGGATACCTGGGACGTGAAATGTTGAACGTGAAGAGATGGCGGGAGCTCAGGTGACTCCTGCGACAGAAATAGACAACACAATGTAAATAAGTATGTAATATTAAGACTTTACGCATTTAGCTAGATAATCGTGTTCCTTTGGAAAGCTCAGGTTCGTCAGACGACTCTTCTTTGTTGGATTAGATTTACTACTTGATACTAGTGATGAAGTGTCGTCGACGTCGTCTTCTTCATCCGACTCAGCCATGGCTAAGGGAGGAGTATTCTGGCAGGTCTTCTGCTGACAAACTTTGCAGACAGCTTCTTAACTGTCTTACTGTGACTTTGTCTCCTACTTTAAACACAATTGGCTGTAGCTGCATTTTTGCGGTTTTAAGATGTATGCCATCTGATGCACATAACGATCCCATATGTCGTTCGGCTTTTTATATAATAAAGTTTTCAACATTTTCTTACATTCCAGAAGCCGTCGTTCCACGGCGTTGGACTGCTGATGATAAGCAGGAATGAGGTATCTTTCGATGCCATTTCCTTCACAGTACGTTATATACCATCCAGAATTGAAATGACCTCCGTTGTCTGAAATTATGACTCGAGGAACTCCGAACCTTGCAACTATTTCCTCGTCTACAAATTTGGCGATCGTTCTGCCATCGACCTGAATATATGATTTTGACTCTGTCTACTTACTAAATAGGTCTTCGACGGTAATTATATCTCGATTTTCAGCGTTCTTGGTCCTCGGCAGCGGTCCAAGTACGTTGACGCTTAAGGTTTCGAATGCATTCTGCGGTGCATGACTTTTAAGTGGAGCTCGGGGGTTGAGCTTGCCGTGTTTTGACTGATTAACATATGAGACATTCGTTTATATATTTACCTACAATTCTAGTCATGTTATTAAAGTAGTATTTCTGCGAAATCTTTCTTAGAGTTTCATCTCGCCTTGGATGACATATTTCGTCTCGATCTTGATAATAAATTTTGATTTATATTTTTTCATCAATTCACCATGTTGTACTTGAGAATTTTTCATAAAAAGAACCTAGGCCTAGGTTATTTCACAACTTCAACTCTCATGACTTTCCTCGTAAGATGAGTGTTTTAACCGATATCCTGCTCGGAAGACGGCTAAAACTGCAATTTTTGAAGCGGTGTAAGTATCTCGAGACTTATTGAACCTACGGAGCTGCGGTTACGCTCAAATTTTAGCAAATTTTGTCTACTTTATATGCTTTTTCCGTAGGGTACACCTTTTCGAAGTTATAAGCCAAAAACTGAAAAAAAACGAAAATTTCAAGTCAAGTATCTAGGAGTAGAATACCACGTGACCTTGACCTTGGTCGCCCAAGGTAAAGGCGCCCCTCCGCCCGACATACAACATCTCGACCTTGAAATTCGGCTCCAAGGCCAGAACTGCGTTCTTACGCGCGACGGCATTGACCTTGATCTTCGCCGTGAGTGAAATTTCAAGGACGGGGCTTCCATCTTGCCGTGCAACTTGACCTTTAAAATTACATCTCTTCAATACGCACACAGTAAAATGTTGTGGAGTTTGTTATTAATATGTTTGAAAGGAGCGAACGGAGTTAAATATGTGGTCTTTCTTGACGTCAATTTCCATGAATAAAGAAGTAAAGATGTATATGGTCTGAATTTATTTTGTGACGGAAATAGTTAGAGGTTGTACGTTCCTTAGTGCCTCCAGGCATTCGTGCCCGGATGTTTAAATTATGAAAGACGTCAAATACTGCACGTCGTAAAAGACTTTGTTAGAAAGTTCGATATTTAGAGTTACATACGTCGTGTCACAGCTAACTTTATCAGTTGAACTAGAAATCGTGATGCGTGTGATAGTGTATTCGCAATGATGCTTAATTTACCACTAATGTGATATTTATCGTTGGTGAATTTGGTGATGTAACCCTAAATGGCGAGCTCGACGTTGAGTCTTTTAAGCACGTGTGAAAAGAGCCTTAGCCAATGGTTAGTGATCAGTAAAACCGGCAAAAATTCTAACAAATGCCTTAAACGTTTGATTGAAGTATAAAGTAAAAGCAGTTCTCTGTAAAAAGTGGAATAACGCCTTTGAGTATCGTTTAATTTACTGGAAAACAAAGCTTCTGTTATAGGTTTGCGCCCATGGACCCATTTGAGCACTCTAGAGATAAAATAAGTGCGTCGTTGTCATTGTAGATTGGATGAGACAACACTCGCGTTCACTATAGCTTCTAAATAAACAGTCGTGTTTCAATGTCCAGGGTTATGCAGATGGCCTGGTCGTGACTGTGAGAGGCAGATATGAGATTAAGATTTCAAACCTCATGCAAATCGCCTTAAACATACTATTTGGTGCCCGTCAGAGGAGCTTAATGTCAATCCGAGTAAGACATTTATTATTTACGTACATCAAAAGGAGAAAACTTAATCTTAGATCTCCTATGCTGGAACGATTCTAAACTTGGTTTTTCGAGCACCACGCAGTTAGCACAGGTCTTTCGAAGCTGCAAACTTGGTTTTACAATACTGATGGTATCTATCCTAATAATATCCCAAAAAATCAGAACAGTACAATTTTTTGCGACCTACGAAATGACTTACCTATAAATTTATTTAATATTAACGTCGCACTATCGCACTAAGGTGATTTCTAACTTTTCATTTTAGGCTTTTGACCTTGAAAATGTCAAATTTTCGCGTGCGACGCCTATAGTTTTTCTTTCTATAGTCTATGAAGCCCCCCCTTGACTTCATCCTAGATCCGCCATTGCTAGCAATGTAAGCATTCACATTGTCATCTGCGAAATTCATTAATAAATGGAATCACATTCTTAAAAAAAATCGGCAGCTACTGGAAGCGGCTGGAACCTCCCCACTCGGTGGATCTTTGAAGCCGAAAAGAGCATTAAATTGTGTAACAAAACGGCACTAAACGTAATCCGATCTCATCCAAAACCTTTTCAGATCTTCTGGGGCACTAAAAAACCCTCAACTTAATGAATTTACAATCATCTATGCGAGTTATTACCTACATTATCGCTCGTTGAATAATATACTATTAGGATATTAACAACTTTAACATCACTTGAACGACTAAGAAAGTCTAGTTATCCTAAATACTACAGATTTGTAAAGCAACAAACTGAAAATTGGTTAAAGTGATAATCTATAATAAATTCACCAACGAAGGTACAGAAAGCATATGATATTGATTTTGTTACATCTACCTTTAAAGTTTGTGACAATCCACTAAAAGTTACAAATGTGCCGAAATCTTATTAACATGACATGACACCAACGTTATCGGATGACAAACGATGACAATGACAATCATCAAAATTTGCTCATTGCAATCCGATCGCTCGCGGCTGTCTTTGTTAAATCAATTATTAGCATTTCAGTAATTTTACAAAATTTTAGAGGAATATTTGTAGTTTAATTCTTCGATTTGTCTGCATACATATTTTAAAACGGCACTAAACGTAATCCGCTCTACTTCTAGAGCAGTGAAGAAACCCTCACACGTGAATTGACACGTGATGTGACGAGTTTCATGATGTAACCGCTACGCGCATCGATCATGTCATGCGAAATGCGATCTATGCCATATTTGCTTTGTCTTTAATTTTTTTCACGGAAACCAAATCGAAACTGTAGAAGTGTGATATATCGTTGAAATCAGAATTTTAACTGCTTTTCAATGGTTCCATTGCAAATTGAAAGTAAATATAAAATAAACAACTTGTTGCGTCGAAATGACACTAAACGTAATCCGATCTCAACCAAAACCTTTTCAGATCTTCTGGGACACTAAAGAAACGCACACGCAAAGTTTCATTCAAATCCGTTCAGTAGTTTCGGCGCTATCGTGCTATCACACATACATACACACACACAGACATTTTTCAAAAACCACTTTTTTGGGTTCCTAGGACCTCAAAACGTAAAGATTTGATGTTATCTCAATTTTCGTTTTTGACCCAATTTTAGTAACCTCTCACAATTTTATTGTGGAGAGGTTAAAATTGACTTGATAGTTGTCATACTTTTAGTTAAGTACTTACCTCATCTTCTGGTTTACTTAGCCATAGATAACCAAGACCTTGAAGTTAACCAGACATTGTGAAACAGACTTTTATAATAAACCAGTACTTAACTCCTAGTTATTAGTAAACCAATGATTGTGAAACTGGCTGTTAGTCATTTACCGACATTTCGGTCAATCCTATATTTCCACTTTCTTCGCGGTTCAACTAGGCAAACAATAAATAATTAACTAAAATTGTTATGTGGTTAGGTGTTACAAGTTTTGAAACGTCGATAACTGACTAAGGTAGAAATTTGTTTTTTTTTAATGAATATTCTATTCTGACTTTCACCAAATTTGGTGGTTCCTTTTTGTAAGGAAAGAAGCAATGTATCACACCAGTTCTAGAGATAGAGGGCACTACGTGAGCTATTTATTATCCATTTGAATAAGCAGGGAAATATTTTAGATATCAAACCAGTGAATTATTGACTAAAGCTTTTCTATTGTCAGTTAGTATACCTACAAATACAATCTATAATTCATTTCATAGAAAACAGTGTTATTTTTAAATTTTTTACAGAAATGCGGATTAACTTGCAAAACGTTCACGTTTATTTTATTGCCGTCTTTATCAGAAATAATTATATAGCGATCAAATTCTCGTTACAAAAACTCAAGTTTATTATTTATTGTACTTCACTGAGCAACTCTCGAGCGTTGGAAAAAATATGAATTTCCCAGGCAGTATATTAAATTAATACTTAATAACAATCATAAACGTTGCAAAAGGTAATTTTTCAAAGTGAAATTGATTATAAAATTATAGATAAGATTAACGTATCTCAGAAATAAAAGTTTGATTAATTGTACCTACTGCTATCAAAAATTTTATTAAGAAACCCATTTCATGATTAATATTCTTATTTTATTTACCAATCATAACGTACGTTTTCAAAAAAATCGGCCAATACGATTTTTTTTTTCGCATTTTGACTGATAATAAGCTATTTTACTAAATTTAACACTGACATTACTATATAGTAAAGTGACAGTTCGATGTGGTAAAGAGCCACTTTATTAAACGATTTTGAATTTAGTAAAATAGCTTATTATTCAGTCAAAATGCGAAAAACATTGTTATATATTTCATATACCTTCTCGTATTTTTCCTTGGATTTAAAAGGAAGTAAGCTCGAAGATGCATCTCGAGCGGCATTTAAAATATCCTTAGAACAATTTTCTAAATTGTTTCAGTAACAAGACTCATTTTTGTAATTAATGTAATCAATTCGACTCACAAGAAATATAACTAATAGTTATTATATAAATAAACAAAACCGTGTCAGTTACTAAGTTACGGAAATCCTACACAAGTACCTACCTACTATAAAAAAAATTAAATTTCGAACTTTGTAATCCTCTCATATACAGGCTGTCCATTTTATCAGGACTCTCGAGAATATCTCACTTAATATCGGTCGTACAAAAAAAATTATTTTTACGAAAATTGTGCCGATTTATATAACCTACAAGATGGTTTAAAGACATTTGAACTCCATAGCCTACTTTAAGAGTTATGGTGGAAAATATCCAAATCTCTGTTATTTGAAGAGATACGAGAAAAATTCTAAGGCGAAAATTTTTTTGCAAAACAGTGTTTCAACGAGGTTTTATCTAATTTTTTTCAAAACCGCTGTATTTTGAGATTTACTCTTCAGGCTGTTAAAAAAATTATTTTGAAACGGGCGGGATATGGCGCCATGAAATAGAGTGTTTTCCTCCTTTTTCAACGATATATCACATGCCATATTCATTCATTGGTACTACGTTAGTAATTATAAAAACATTTTTTAAAAACCAATACATTTTTTTTTAACAAGCGGTGGAGAAGTATGATTAAATAAAACGATAAAATAATTCAATAAGTTGTTCAAATCTTTGCTATAATAAAACATTAACACAATTAAGAAGAATAAAGTAAATTCAGGTAACAAAAACAAAATAATAAATGAAGAAAGCAACATGGAGCAATTATGGAAAGAGTATTCGCAGTTATGCCAATGTAAAGATGTCCTCCATAAAAGCGTCACTCCTTGCTCAGAAAGTTAAAATGTCTTTACCAATTAATTTAAGTATAATATCCATTTGTTTGTATTTCATGATTTCACTATTATTTCAATTATTTTAAAATAGTTGGCTATGAACAAACTTGACAATTTAATTTTTTGACAGATCATCTCAGTTAATAATTAAACTCTCACTCAATTACACTCGTTTAAGAATTTAGAATTTTCAAAAATGATTTTCACTCATGTTCGTTACATATTGCCAATGCAATTTTAACTCTGGATTAGCTCAAGTAGAATATAGAAACAGATTTCCACAAGCACTACAGCCGAATAAAACTCTGTTCAGAAAATTAGCTACAAAACTGAAAAATAATGGCTTATTTTTAAAGAAGAAGACAAGGTTGAACAGTGATACTGATAATGTAAATAAGGTAAACCGAGTTATTAATTAAGTAAGAAATAAAAATACAGAAAATTTGGAAATATTATTAAGAGAAATTCAAATTGCTTGTCATATAAATAAAACAAGTGCTAGAAAATTTTAAAATGGTTGCCGGTGTTATAATAAAGCCAAAACAGTTCACAATTTACAAGCGGGGGACAAACCAAGGAGGACGACTTTTTGTAGGTGGCTGTTGGAAAAGAAGCGTGCCGATCCATTAATATGTAGGCAAATTTTTCCAATAATGGATTTTTTAATCGCAATATTCATTACAAATGGACTTCTGAAAATACACACTGGCATAGACCGACTGGGTTTCAAAATCGTTTTTCAATAAAGGTATGGGTAGGTATTTTAGGCGTCAATTTAATAGGTCCTTATTTTTATGATGGTCACCTCAGTGGTCAAAGGTACCTAAACTTTTTGAGAAATTAATTTAATGAATTCTTAGATGACCTACCTTTAGAGAATCGACAAAACTTTCAATATATTCAACAAGATGTAGCTCCTCCCCAGAATTTCCAGATTTGCCTAGATTATTTAGGCGAAATTTTGCCTCGACATTGGATAGGTACCAATGGATTTATTCGATGGCCCCCTCGTTGTCCAGATATAACCCCAATGAATTTTTTTCTATGGGAGTATATTAAAGATAAGGTGTTTTCGACGACACCGCAAAATGTAGAGGACCGAAAAGGTGCGAAAGAATAGTATAAACAAAGCTGTTTTACTAAACTCATACAGTTTTTGAGTTACTCGCTCGCTCGTACTCAAACACTATATTCGTTTCTTTTCTAAACTTGTTTAATATACTATTTTAGTTTTACATATGGCTACTCTGAAAAAAGTAACATACATTTTTCTCGCTAAAAAATATTATTGCTCAATTTTTTTTGAAAATGTTCGTTTTGATTGGTTAATACAGTACAGATATATTAATCATAAAACTCCATGTGAACAATTTTTTAAAGATATTTGAGGGTTGCTCCTACCAGAATGCTGTAACACAGGAATGGTGCGTAAATACCTCGCAGATTAAATAACACATCAAACAAGAAAATACACACGTTCCTAGGAATTCAGTAACATCAAGATTACCACTTTTATTGTATGTTTATCGAATTCTAGTAAATAATATTGTAAAAAGATTAGGTGAATCTAATTTTAAAATGTCGAGCCCTTACATCGCAGACAAGGTAGATACTTGTACTATGTTAGCCCCCTCCCGCGACTACTGAAAAATAAAGTCGTTTTTGTTGGTGATAATTTATGACCCGCTCATTTATAAACATGGTAATTTATTTATTTCTTGAATTGGCATAATTTCGTGAATCATTATCCTACCAAAAAAGTCTCGTCAATACACTATCAAAACTTACAAAATTTAAGCAGTTTTTGTAATTGATTATCAGGTGTTCATGTTTTTACGGGCTGGATATGTAGACATGGAATTTTTGGAAGGCTTTAAGAGCAAAAACCTTTTATGAGTATATATTAGGAAGGTTCTTGGTTGCCATCGAGAGTTTATACAGAAGTGAAAATAAATATGTGCGGTAAAGACTTGAAAAGAATTTGCATTTCAAACTATGCAGACAATTTCCAGGAGTTTAGGAACAAAATTTATAAACGAGAAATTTCTTCGTGAGATACTGGATTATAAAATATTTTGTAAGAATCCATAAGCAAAGCTAGTTTTTATGGGGTTTTGCAATCATGTGATTAAAAGCCTTCACATGAGTTTATAAATGATGATTGTATAGGATTTGAAGAAGTTATTATTAATGACACTTTTTAAGGTATTCTTTGGAATTTAAAACAGCTTGTAAATAAAATCTATAATTTTGTACGTTAATTGAGTTATAATAATAAATAAAGAAATAAATAAATAAATAAACACTTTATTTGCCCCACAGGTACGGTCGTGAGCAAAAAAAAATAAGACAAGTCTTATAACGGTATTTTGCTAAAATCTAGTTGTGTACATCTAACTTTAATTTTTGTGACATTGTCAGGTAGTTGTCATAATTTATTGCAAGTGTGCAAAAAACTAATATGCCTCATATAAGCAATTTAGTTAAATCTGGAGTTATTGCTAAAGCAAAAGATGGATGGTCAATGAGAAAATTACATGCGTTATAATATTGACAAAAATTCGGTGTGTAACATATTAAGAAAGTGGAGAATAAACGATACGATTAGTAGAAATCCTGGATCAGGGCGACGAAGGATATCAACTCGACAACAAGATTTGCAATTGGTAAATGCTTTAGTAGAAAATCCATTTTAATCAGTTATTCAGACTGCTGAAAAAACGAATTTTCCTGGATCGAGTAGTACTAGTACTGGTCGCCGGCGAGTAAGAGCATCGGAGCTACGCTCTCATGCAGCAGCACAGAAAAACTTACTTAAAGCTGAACATAAAGAAGCTCGAGTAGGATTTGCGTTTGAATTTTTAGCGCATGATGTAAATTTTTGGAACAATGTAATCTTTACAGACGAAGAAACTTCCAGTCAACACACAGCGGTCGTATTCGTGTTTACCGCCCTCCGAATACTCGATTCGATGAGAAATATATATCTAACAGTGATAAAAGTGGTAGATTTTCCGTCAATATGTGGGTTGGATATCGGCACGTGGTCCTGGTGTTTTGTAGCATATTGAGGAACGATTTAATAGTGAAACGTATATTAGGATTTTAGACAATATTATGCTCCCTTCTGTGTCACAATTATTTCCTAATAATGAGTTCATATTTCAACAAGACGATTGTTCCGTTAATACTGCTCATACCGTAACTAACTGGTTTCAAGGTAACAACATCAATGTTCTTAGCTGGTCCAGTCATAGTCCAGATCTTAACTGGAAGAAGTATGGGGACTACTCGTAAGGAGTATCCAAAAATGAAATGTGAGACCATGGAATGCCGAAGAATTACTGGAAATAGTAAATAATGCATGGGAAAATATTATTACTAATGATTATTGTATAAGGTTATTTAATTCTATGCCAAACAGACTTATAGAAGCTATAAATAGAAATGGTGCAATAACGAGATATTAATAGTTAGTTTCTTGTTAAGTAGGATATCCTTTGTCCTTTGATCCAGGATTTCTACTAATCGTACCGTTTATTCTCCACATTCTTAAAATGTTACACACGAAATTTTTGTTAATGTTATAACGCAGTGCAATTTGTCTCATTAACCACCTATCATTTACTATAGCAATAACTACAGCATTAAAATAAAAAATAAATTAAAAGTGGTATCTGTTTTATTTCGGCTACTCATTACATATTCAAATAGAGACAGATTTGCATTAGAAAAAAAAAGTGGTCCTATTTTTTTCTGCTAACTACAGTACAACCCAATTACAGGACAAAAATTATCTACAATTCTATAACAGATTATTTGTTAGAAGAAATTATATGAAAAATTTATATATAGTAAAATTCTATAATATAAACGAGTAGAGTGCAAAATGCAAAACATATCGACATTTACACAGAATTAAATGTACTTAATAAATTGCTGTTATTTACACCTCTTTCTGGATACTGTCCTGTTGGTTTGAATGTTATAAACTTAAAAACTTTCTCAGTATTTGTTATTTCTATACTGCTTTTGTAAGCTTGGTAATGTGGATTCTAAATTATTGCTCCGTATTCAAGTTTGGAGCCTACATATGAATAGTACAATAACTTTAATAAGCCTCCAGATTGGTAAAGATTTGCAATTTCACAAAATGAAACAGAGCAATCTAATTTCTTCATTACACTTAATTCTTATATGTTTTCCAAAACTCAGCTCAGGATCGAAGTAAATACCCAAGTCTGTAATCAATGTAACGCAATGTAGTATCGTTCCCTTTATACAATAGTACTGAAATCTGTTCTTTTTCGTATATGACATAACTTTACATTTGCCAACATTCAGATCAAGCTTCTCTGTAGTCATCTTCAGATTTTATATTTTTAAAGAGTTTAAGATCATCTGCATATATTAGTTTGTTATATTCAAGAGTTTCGTAAGTCATTAATAAATAATAGAAATAGCAAGGGTCCAAGAATACCACCCTGCGGTACTTCAGATGTCGCTAGGTATGTAGATGATCTGAAGCCATTGTAGAATACAAACTGATATCTATTCTCCAGATCTAAAGAACATTAACAGCTGGTTATTAAAACAAAAGGTTTCTAATTTGTTCAGTAATATTTTATGGGCCATTCTATCGAAAGCCTTAGAGAAGTCTATATACATAACGTAACTAACAACGCATGTACCTGTCCTTGATCATCGATGACATTTGGCACATTTTGGGAGAACGGAATTAAATTTGTGATGGTTGTTCTATTAGCCATAAAACCATGTTGAAATGGTGATATAATTGTATTGGTTCACAAATAGATGGTTATAATAATAATAAAGCAGTTTATTTCCAACAGATACCCAATTACAGGAAATACTTAAATTAGAAGTAAATGGAGAGGGAAAGAAGTAAAACATAATACTGATTGATACAGGGGATACTAAAGGAAAACATAATGTAGTAATGAGGAAGCATAGCTAACAAGCATATTATGTTAAGGTACCTATCTGAGTAAATAGTTTTTTCTCGGAATGTCTCAAATAAATCTGCCGTTATATCTAGTGATTTTAGAATATTATTAAATCTTAAGTGTATTGGTTTTAGATCTTTTATATATTTTAACCTCACCACAATAAAATTGTGAGAGGTTACTAAAATTGATTCAAAAACGAAAATTGAGATAACATCAAATCTTTACGTTTTGAGGTCCTAGGAACCCAATAAAGTGGTTTTTGAAAAATGTCTGTATGTGTGTTAGCACTATAACGCCGAAACTACTGAACGGATTTGAATGAAACTTTGCATGTGCATTTCTTTAGTACTTCAGAAGATCAGAAAAGGTTTTGGTTGAGATCAGATTACGTTTAGTGCCGTTTTGGCGCAACAAGTTGTTTATTTTGTAATTACTTACAAAGTTCAATCGAATCATTAAAAGGCAATTAAAATTCCAATTTCAACGATATATCACACTTCCACCCTTTCGATTTGGTTTCCGTGAAAAAAATTAAAAACAAAGCAAATGTGAAGCATAGATCGCATTTCGCGTGACATGATCGATGCGCGTAGCCGTTACATCGTGAAACTGGTCACGTCACGTGTATTCCTATTCAACGACAACTATACAGTTTATTGTCGCATTTAATTTCAAATATTTTGAATTGGAGAACGGATTTGGATAAAAGTTTGCATGAGGGTTTCATCAATGTTCTAGAAGATCTGAAAAGGTTTTGGTTGAGATCGGATTAGGTTTAGTGCCGTTTTTTTAAATATATACAGAGACAAATCGAAGAATTACACTACAAATATTCCTCTAAAATCTAGTAAAATTACTGAAATGCAAGCTAACCAATGCTTATTTAACAAAGAGTCATGAGCGATCGGTTTGCAATGAGCAAATTTTGTCGATTGTCGTTTGTTCCCCGCGCTATGTTTTAGTATCTTGTCATCCGATACGTTGGTGTCATGTCACATATAAGATTTCGGCATATTTGCAACTTTTAGTGACTGTGTACAAGTGGATTGTCACAAACTTTAAAGGTAGGTGTAACAATAGCAATATCGTATGCTTTTTTATAGATTATCACTTTACCAATTTTCAGTTTGTTACTTTACAAATCTGTAATGTTTATGGTACCTAACTAGACTGTCTTAGTTGTTCAAGTGAGTGATGTAATGTCAACAGTTAAACGTCAAAACTAATCAAACATGTCAAATCACTTTCCTTTCCTCAATAATAATAATGGACCTTTTCATTTCACCGTATCAGAAAGGCGATTGACTGTATCTAGTGAATTATAATATGTAACTCTAGTTTATAATCCACGCTATTTGTTTATGGATACTATTACTTGTTCAAAACCAGTTGATTATTAAATATATTATAATCTTATATGAGTAGATAAAGAGATATAATAGTTTCAAATAGATTATAGCCATGTTAGAAACTAAATCAGTTATTAACTTCTGGATGTGTGTTAAAGTTAAAGTTGGAAATTTAATTACATATAACTTAAAATTTCAAATTTTATTTTTTCCATTCTTGGTTTTTTCTAAAAAATCAAACATAAAATGATACGTTTCAACTATTATTTTCTCGAATATTGCAAATTACTTTTTGGGGAATTTACTTACGTTACTTTGCAGATAAGATCTGTTCTTATTTTTAGTTTATTTAGTTCATGCACTGAAGAAGTTTAGTGAAAATTTATTTCAGTAATTGGGAAGATTATCTTAACATAGTATCTTGATATCTTTGGATCATTCTTGGATCAAAGTAAATGTTTTGGTTACATTCTGCTTGTAATTTTGTTATTTTTTTATTGTTTTTTCTCGCAATATTTGCTTTTTTGTCCGGTTAGCAAGACAAAGTTTACATATTTTCTTTCTTTTGTTGTAAAAGATATTTGACTGATAACATTTATTTTCCTATGCACGAGACAACGAAGAGGGTTCAACTTAGCAAGATTTCTGTTATATAAGATCTGACAGCAATACAACTTCCATCCGCAATAATCACCGTGTCTAGAGGAGTAGAGGTCATCTCTACTCAATCAATATCTTCTATATTTGGAGAATATTCCAGGACAGCCATTAGCTAATGTGCCACCATGTTGTCCGGAAAACCACTTTGGAGATTATACCTACCACCTCAACGACCAGCATAGGAAAGGTATATGTTCGTCTGTCTGTCTCTAAATTGTCTTCGAACCCAACAGGCCCTAGTACATGTCATTTGATCTTAATTTTTCATTAGAGTTAAATTGCATTCACTCATTCAACTATTTAAAATAGTAGTAATTTTGTATTTTATAAAAAAATGTGCTTTTGTCAAACTTTTATTTTTAATATAGGTACATACTTTAAACTGCTGTGATATTTGTTCCACATTTGATTGTGATAATATATTGTTTGTTTTGAGACAGTCTAGTTTTATTTCTCTGCTTGTGAGTCTGAAATTTCAGAGTTTAAACCACCAATCATATCAAATTACTTTAATCTTGATTTGTTGAATTTAGCAGTTTAAATTCGCAGCTAATATTTATATTGGTTGCGTGGCGTCCAACGTTATCTTAGAGCGTTATTTTTGTGTTAACTGCTAGAACCAATCAAATTAAAGGATTTAAATTTTTTTGTCAAATTGCTCACTGAAAGTGTCCTGTTAGCACATAGTAAGTCATAAACCAATTTGTTTTAGTTTGTTACTTTCAAAATCTATACTTACTCACACCCACCGTATAAACCTGAACAGCCGACAGGCACGATAGCGCCGAAACTACTGAAAGCATTTGGATTAAAATTTTTAGTGCTCCAGAAGATCTGAAAAGGTTTTGGTTGAGATCGGATTACGTTTAGTGCCGTTTTGGCACACAATCTAATGCTTCAAAGATCCACCGGTGGGGAGGTTCCAGCCGCTTCCAGTAGCTACCGATTTTTCTATAAACTTTTATTACCTTTTTGGCTGGCTGAGATAGGTACGCAAGAGCTACATTCCAGGTATATAAGTTCAAAGAATTTCAACAAGACTAGTAAACATAAAAAGTGAGATATGGAAGCGAAAACACAATCAATGCAGAAAAATATGTTATAGATTAGCGTTCATTGAATGAAAGATAAGATAAAAAATAAAATGGTGCTTGTTGTCTCCAAGAAAAAAGTGTTGAAGAGGTTGAAATGATAAGATATGCATATAAAGTACAAGTTATATATAAGATCTATTTTATTGCACACTATAATAGCGTATACTCGTGGCAACATGCATCTATTCATATATTTAATAGCACTAGCATTTATTGGAGCCAGTTCCGCTCGTCTTCATGTAAGTTTTTTTCCTCTAAACTAGTTGTTGAAATTTTGAGTATGCCGAACATAGTTAGTTGATTAAAGTAAAGTTTATTGGGCACTAGTGTTTACTTTGGAAGATATTTGAGGACCTCGTTTCTGAGATTTCGTCATGTTGTGTTTACTTTTTTTTCAGGGGAGGACTTTCTCATTCAGAGATTATTTCGTTCACCCAAATGAAAGAAGAAGTGGGTTAGTTCATGGTAGGATAATAGGAGGACAGCAGGCTGCACCGCACGCGTACCCATACGAAGTGGGTTTATATGCCAACACCATTGCCGGAACTTCCTTCTGTGGCGGTTCCCTAGTGTCTAAGAACTATGTCTTAACTGCAGCTCATTGTGTTGAAAAGTAAGCAAAATAGTGGCTTATCATGTAGATCTGTAAGTCCGATATCTTTAAGATTTGTAAATTCTAAGAATGTGCACAGAATGAAGTTGTTTTGCAATATTTTGCAATCAATTTATACAATTTGTACAATCGATTGTAAAATTTCAAGGCACATGCTAGAGCCAAATAAGGATTTTAATAGCTATCACAAAGGTGTAAAGTCCTAGCAACATAGCAACAATTGCTTTCAGATGTTTCAATGTCTATTGCACTGCACTACCACCTTCTGAATCGGTATCTGTAACTACATACAGGCTGTCCATTTTATCAGAGCACTCGAGAATATCTCACTTAATATCGGTCGTACAAAAAAAATTTTTTTTACGAAAATTGTGCCGATTTATATAACCTACAAAATGGTTTAAAGACATTTGAAATCCATGGCCTACTTTAAGAGTTGTGGCGGAAAATATCGAAAATGCGGAAAACGTCTAGGCCAAATATCTCCGTTCTTTGAAGAGTTACGAGAAAAATTGTAAGGCGAAAATTTTTTGCAAAACAGAGTGTTTCAACGAGGTTTTATCTAATTTTTTTCAAAACCGCTGTATTTTGAGATTTACTCTTCAGACTGTTAAAAGAATTATTTTGAAACGGGCGGAAAATGACGCCATTAAATTTTCCTCCCTTTTCAATGATATATCACATGTCATATTTATTCATTGGCACTACGTTAGTAATTATAAAAACATTTTTTTTTTAAATCAATAAATTTTTTTTAACAAGCATTATACTTGCCGTGGAGAAGTATGATTAAATAAAACGATAAAATAATTCAATAAATTGTTAAAACCTTTGCTATAATAAAACATTAACACAATTAAGAAGAATAAAATAAATTCAAGTAACAAAAACAAAATAATAATTAAGAAAGCAATTATGAAAAGAGTATTCGCAGTTATGCCAATCTATAGAGGTCCTCCATAAAAGCGTCACTCCTTGCTCAGAAAGTTAAAATGTCTTTACCAATTAATTTAAGTATAATATCCATTTGTTTGTATTTCATGATTTCACTATTATTTCAATTATTTTAAAATAGTTGGCTATGAACAAACTTGACAATAATTTTTTGACAGATCATCTCAGTTGATATTTAAACTCTCACTCAATCACACTCGTTTAAAAATTTAGAATGTTCAAAAATGATTTTCACTCACATTGATCGTTATAATATGTTCGTTACATATTGCTAATGCAATTTTTACTCTGGATTAGCTCAAGTAGAATATAGAAACAGATTTCCACAGCACTACAGCCGAATAAAACTCTGTTCAGAAAATTAGCTACGAAACTGAAAAATAATGGTTCATTTTTAAAGAAGAAGACAAGGTTGAATAGTGTTACTGATAATGTAAATAAGGTAAATCGAGTTATTAATTATGTAAGAAATAAAAACGCAGAAAATTTGGAAACATCATTAAGAGAAATTCAAATTGCTTTTCATATAAATAGAACAAGCGCTAGAAAAATTTTAAAGAAAAATAGTTACCGGTGTTATAAAGCCAAAAAAGTTCACAATTTACAAGCGGGGGACCAACCAAGGAGGACGACTTTTTGTAGGTGGCTGTTGGAAAAGAAGCGTGCCGATCCATTAATATGTAGTAAAATACTTTGGTTCGACGAGGCAAATTTTTAAAATAATGGATTTTTTAATCGCAATATTTATTACAAATGGATTTCTGAAAATACACACTGGCATAGACCGACTGGGTTTCAAAATCGTTTTTCAATAAATGTGTTGATAGGTATTTTAGGCACCAATTTAATAGGTCCTTATCTTTATGATGGTCACCTCAGTGGTCAAAGGTACCTAAAATTTTTGAGAAATTTATTTAATGAAATCTTAGATGACCTACCTTTAGAGAATCGACACAAATTTCAATATCTTCAACAAGATGGAGCTCCTCCCCACAATTCCCAGATTTACCTAGATTATTTAGACGAAATTTTGCCTCAACATTGGATAGGTACCAATGGATTTATTCGATGATCCCCCTCGTTCTCCAGATATAACCCCAATGGATTTCTTTCTATGGGGGTATATTAAAGATAAGGTGTTTTCGACGACACCGCAAAATGTAGAGGGCCTACAATCTCGAATTCAACAGGCATGTATTACAGTTACCGCCAAAATGCTGAGTAATGTTTTAAATGCAGTGCCTCGCCGCGCTCGATTGTGCATAAGAAATCGCGGTGGACACTTTGAACACTTGATATGATATCTTAAAAATTATTTTGAGGATTAGATAAATATTAATGTTCTGTGTGCTATATTCTTTTTATTATTAATTTGTTTTTGTTACCTGAATTTACTTTATTCTTCTTAATTGTGTTAATGTTTTATTATAGCAAAGATTTGAATAACTTATTGAATTATTTTATCGTTTTATTTAATCATATTTCTCCACGGCAAGTATAATGTTTGTTAAAAAAAAATTATTGGTTTTAAAAAAATGTTTTTATAATTGCTAACGTAGTACCAATGAATAAATATGGCATGTGACATATCGTTGAAAAGGGAGGAAAATACTCTATTTAATGGCGTCATTTTTCGCCCGTTTAAAAATATTTTATTAACAGCCTGAAGAGTAAATCTCAAAATACAGTGTTTTGTGTTTTGAAAAGAATCGGATAAAACCTCGTAGAAACACTCTGTTTTGCAAAAAATTTTCGCCGTAAAATTTTTTTCGTATCTCTTCAAATAACGGAGATATTTGGCCTAGACGTTTTCCGCATTTTCGATATTTTCCGCCAGAGCTCTTAAAGTGGGCCATGGATTTTAAATATCTTTAAACCATTTTGTAGGTTATATAAATCGGCATAATTTTCGTAAAGATAATTTTTTTTGTACGACCGATATTAAGTGAGATATTCTCGAGGGCCCTGATAAAATGGACAGCCTGTATATTATTAAACGCTTTTGATTAGGGCTGATGCTTTTTTCTAAGTCAATGTATTCATCTTCAGCTTTAATCACATGTTGAATACATTTTTGCCAACAGCCTGGTGTTGTATTTCAGTATTAATGAGATCGATTACTTTGACATCGAGTTGAAAATACAAAAATATGGGGCAACCGTAAAACTGTATGTACTTGAGCTTCGGATATTTTATCAATTACATATTGTTTTGAGAAATTTTGCTTCTTAACAATATTCAAAAGATTTTTCCTCGAATTTATCTTTTTAAAATTTACTTGAAATGTCACATTGTGTTTTTAAAGAAATTCTTGAATGTTTTCTTTCTTTGTTCCAGTATATGGTATTTTTTAGATTTGTCGCGAATGATGTGAAGCATTGTCTAAAACAATTACGTTGTTTTTTTCTATAGTGAGTAGCAATGAAGTCTGAAACCATTCTTCAAAAATATCCGCAGTCATATTTTGGGGATAGTCAATATTTGAATTTTCCAGTTTTTTTCCCGCTTAATTTGAAGCCGTTATGCACCCATCCAGTTTCTGAGCCACAATGTAGAATTATTAATCTGATTCCTTTATTTGCAGGCATATCAACTTTACGTCTTTTTGAGTCATCTGTTCAAGCATTTTCTCACTGTATCTTGAGTATCATATCAAGTTTCGCCTAAATAATATGTCGAAATTTTTTAATAGCTTCCAAATATTCCATACGCCACCGTACAATTCTGCTGCTTTCCATAACTCTTGCTCTCATTAATCAATTTCAACTTAAATCCTATCGTCAATAGCCATCGCCAAAGTATTTTCACTAACTGAGGCTAGATATTTTCTTCTCAGTTCCATATTGATTGTACAGTTGGTATCTCGTTTTCTTTATACTTGCCATAAATTGCATCTCTTAACAATTTCACCATAGACGAATCAAATGTTTGTGATGTTCCTTTGTCCGATCTAAATTTTCGTTTCTGTGTCCCATCCTTAATTAATATATAAACAGTTCGTTCGTTCGTATTTCTGTTAAGTAGACCGTTTCTTCCATGACTCCTTTTTCCCACTTTCTTTTATATTTTTATACACTTTAAAAACCATTTCATGATTATGTGAGTGTACCATTACCATCCACCACATCTTCCTGACATTGCTGATGCTTGATTGTGAATCTGTGGAGTAATTAAGTTTAATAACGCCAACGAAAATCTGAATTTACTTAGCTTTTGTGTCAGAATACAGTGGTCTAGATGATCAAACGCCTTGGAAAAATCAGTGTAAATGATATAACATGTTTATTATTATTCTGTTTTTCAGAAACATACTGTGTAACACAAGCTAGATTAGTTTCAGTGGATCTGCCTGGTACAAATCCATGATGATTTGTTACAATTTGATTTTGTACATGCTTGGATAATGACGTGTTCAGAGTAAACTTAAAAACTTTCACAAAAGTGATGGTTATTAGTCTATAATAATGGAGTAAAAATAGCCCAAATTAAGGCAATAGAGAAAATTTTACATGGACATAGAAAAATAAGCTTGTTTTGGTGAAACTAAGAATACCCTGAGTTTTACATTTCGAGTAGGTGGGGGAACCCTTTTTTTTCTCGCGAAAAAGGGGTAAATTGGTCATTTTAAGGGTGGTTTTTTAGTTTTAATTTATTTTGGACCCTTTAAAATGCTAGTTAAGAAACGAGAATGGTGCCCTTTTATTGTCGATGGTCAAGGATCCTTCAGTTCCAATTTCGTAAAAATCGGTTAACCGCCTCCCACGATATGTATATGAATATACTGAAAAGCGCCTAAAATTGAATTACGGCTAACTTGGCTAAAATTAAACCGAATTTGATGAAGTTATATATGAAACTAACCTATATAACCAACAAATGTCTGCCAAATTTTAGCAAGAAATATCCAACAGTTTGGCCGCAATTCTATTTTTAGTCCAAATTCCACAAAAGTTTCAAAAATTTCCCCAATTTGCCAAAATGGTGGAACGAAAATTTGTTTTTTACCAAAATGAAGGTATGTACTTTCTCGTAATGTAACTAAAAAATAGTTTTTTTTTCTAATTTAGCCTATATCTTGTCATTTTTGGTTTATACATGCGCGAAACGATTTCCCGTAATTTTCGGTATTTTACGTATGCGCGCACAAGTATACGTATAATTATTCATTATAAAAATTTCAATATCAATAATAAAAAGTGCTTGTGAGCAGGTTTTAAATATTTAAATAAAAAAAAAACTCTCGAAGGTAAGATTTTTTTTTTTTTTTCGAAAATTCACTTGATTTTTATCAAACTTTTTATATAAATTGATTATTATTTTATTTTATTCATGTTTTCTTTTTCTAGTAATTGTACTAGATGTGCTACTGCAAGAAGTGTCTACTTCGGAATCGGTAATTGGAGTTTGGAATATTTCTTCACCCTTTTCATCGCTAAAGTCGTATACATCTAAGATATTCTCTGAAGTACTAAAATTGACAGGATTTTGGATGCCAGCAAACAACAGATAATGAACTGATGCCGATAAGGACTGATAAAGCTCCTCTTCCCAATGAATTACTCAATATAATTGCTTGTGATTGTAAGGACGGTTGCAAAACTAAACGTTGTTCATGCAAAACCATTGGCGTCACATGCAGCAATTTATGCAGCAATGGAAGGAATACTTTGTGTCAAAATGCAGATAATATTGTTAACGAAGCTGTGGTTGATGAAGAGCCTGAGCAATTAGAAATTAGTCCCGATATTTATGATATTGAAGAATTGGAAGAAGATGATAATTATGAAGAAGATGTTTGTACTTCAGAGAATATCTCAGATGTAACGAGAATAATTACACGTATCCAAAATCTCCGCGTGAATGTATATACCAAAAATGACAAAAAATCGGCTAAATTAAAAAAATATATATTTTTTAGTTACTTCACGTGAAAGTACATAAGAATACCTTTATTTTGGTAAAAAAATAATTTTCGTTCGACCATTTAGGCAAGTTGGGGAAAGTTTTGAACGTTTTGTGGAACTTGGACTAAAAATGGAATTACGGCCAAACTGTTGGATATTTTTTGCTAAAATTTGGCCGGCTATTTCTTGGTTATCATCTAAAATATCATCAAAATCAAAATTTAAATAATCTAGGAACTTAATACACTCAAACAGATCCCCGTAGGATACATATGGAATATTATGGGGAACATAAAGAATGAAAATAAAAATATTTCTAAAGTGAAAATTTATCTTAACATCAACGATGTCTATTTGGGGGAATATTTCACGTATAAAACTTACATTAAGTTCATCATATATATGCTTATTTTTAAAGCAATTAGTAGTCCATAAGTTACACTTTCCCTAACTTTCACTGAAATTTTCCCATGTTCCTTTTAAAAACCGATGGAAGACACGTTCTAAGAAAATAATTATTCATATAAACAATACGCCGACCATGCAGAAATTGCATAAACGAACTGTGAACTCAACTTGACCCCCTGAACATAGTAAAATAAAGAAAAATGTAATGACCAGACAATTCACTTTAAAATATTAATTTGCCTCTAATAATAAGCCTATTGCAAGCTAACTCCCTAATTCTCATCTCTATTTTCAGGATTGTAGGTATTTAACCTAAATCCAAATCAAAATATTATCCGATCAATGCGTTCGTTTGATTCATATACTAACATTGAAAATTAGAATAATAATAATAATAATAATCTATGAATTAATAATTTATGAATTAATAATCTATTAATTAATAATCTGTTAAAATAGTGGTACTGATTATAGGAGCCTTCAGTGGAATGAGACAGACGCTGCTTTTAGAACTAAAGATCATGCCGGCATGCTGAGATTCGGCAGAGATCTTAGCCGGCAGAATGCAAAAGGCTGTCATCCTCGGTTCATTGCGTCTACTCGGGGCACACGATTCGCGGACCCGGTAGTCACTCACCCCACGGGCGTGGGGAGTGGCTATTGGTATTACCAGCTCCCCTCTGTGCGGGTCGGAGCCACAGAGTAGGGTGACTGGTTTTTTGTAAAAAAAAAAACAAGAAAAAACACGAAATTTATAGATTTCCAGGAACCATTTACATTTTAAAATAGTTTCTAAAAAAAAATCATTAACTGTAACTTAACACGTAGTAAAAATTCATTCTAATACTCCTTCTTGGAAGACAAGAATCACATTTTGAAACTCATCTACAGCTAGAATTATCCCCTGGTAAAGTTGTTCTATAGTGTAGTGTTTATTTCTTTAGACTAACTTCTTTCCGTGAATCCGTAAAAACTAAAATCCAGGGGATTAAGATCCGGATATATTACTGGTCACTACCTATTCCTATTTGGCTATCGACAAATAATTTATTATTCATACCATAATGTTTCCCATTTCAGTGCTTTAAGTGCAGACCTCATATTTGGAGCACAAAACATAGATGACGACAAGGAGACCTCGCAAATTAGGGTGCACAGCGAGGACTTTATTGTCCATGCAGGATGGGACAGAAATCAACTGATTAATGACATAGCCCTCATTAAACTTAATCAACCTATAGAAGAAACCGATTACATCAAAATCATTAAAATCACAAATGGTATCTCAACCTATGCAGGAGATAACGGTGGGTATTTTAAAACGAACCTAAAGGAAATTACATTCATATAAAAAATAACTGAAATTCTATGAGTCATCTCTATTTGAATTTAGTTATCTTATAGAAAATACAGTACGCTTACAATGTACGGACCCGATAGCAGCTTTGAGTCAGATTTAAACATACTATACTTTATCCAATGTCAGTTTGAAATAATATAAATTAAGCGTCTGTAGCAGGGATGTCCGTTGCTATACCTCTCTTCAATGGTATACAGCAAGCAGCGTCGAGTTATGCGCCGGTGCGGGCGGTCTATAAAGAATTCAAGCTGATGTTCGCAATGACCAGTTCTAAAACAAGAAAGTGTTGCGCGAGACTGTTTTTGTGAAACCGGACAGTGCCGTACGTTTATTTAACGTTGCGCGGTGGTTTTCTCCTATTAAAAGAAAAAACGTAAGTTATTTGTGTTATATTTACCTAAAATAATTATTATCACCTGTAATATTTCTTTCAAAAAATACTTTTTAAATTGTTTTTTGGAGACCACTTGATACAGAAGAAAATTTACATAATAAAAACGTTGAAGACGAGGTAACCGAGTCGATCGAATCGAGTTGGGCGTTTAAGAACCAAGATTTACACGTGCAAACCCAGCGTCTTCTATTAAATATTTATAACTGCTTAAAGAGAGAAAATAATCAAATGGTGGATACAGGTATTGTAAAAAGAATGGCTTCACTCATGCAGTTGGAGTATTTGTTTTTTGTGAAAGTTCGCAAAACACTTTTAATTGTCTATGGCAGGGTATTTTTCACCACCCTGTACATTACTTCTTGAAATACACTAGTTTTAGAACGAAATTATAATATTTATTTTTAAACACGTAACAGAGTCTAATGCACTTAAAATTAACTTGAAGGTATATTGTAAATGATAACTTTTCAACAACGAAAGTTTCGTCTTTAGAAAAATAAAAAATTAACTCGTATTTTTTAAACCTTGAAAATTCACTTTTTGGCGAAGGTGCCGATTATAATAGTTTGATAAATTCACTTAATATTAAATGCACAAGGGCAGAATAAAATGGACGTTTTTTTACTTGGAGTAGCCAAGGAAGAATTCGTTGATAGGCTTAAATACGCGTACCGGAATTGACTTCACTTGGAAATATTACGATTTAACTGACGAATTTGACTATTTATTAGATGCGCCGAAGCCAAAATAAAATTGTCGTTTTTTACTTGGAGCGGCCAAGGAAGAACTCGCAGGTCGGTTTTAAGTATGCGCGTTAATCGTGCACCGCGAGTCTCGCACGATCTTTTTTTGTAGTCTGGAAAGCTACCCCCCATTCCGTGCGGGCACGGTCTAAAGCTTAATATGTCCCCAGCCATTCCGTGCGGGCACTAACAGAGCAATAACTGAAGTTGATTGAAATTTTAAGTGAAAGTTATGTGGTAATTCTGTCCATTTGCGTCTTTTCGACTAGCCCTCGTAAAACGATTCCACAGACGAGCACTTATTATGGGGCTGCGGTTATACTAAGTGCCGTGGATGGCGCGAATAAATATTAATATTAAGCCGTAGAATGTTGTGTACAAAAATAAATGGTAATTTATTATTTAATACGCAGAACCGAATAGATGTTTAGATTTGAACGAAGAATGGCTTGTGAAAAATTTTATTTAAATAAATTAGATTTTTATACCGGGGGTATGCAAAGTGTCTTAGAAGTGGTGTGATATTATACGGGTTATTATTTTGAGAAGTTTAAGCTGTAAAATGGGCATATTGAATGTTTTGACGTTATTTTCTTCATTTTTGGGAATTATCGGATTGTAGCGAATTTTTTCAGGAAATATTTCGAAAAATTGTAGTTTTTTTGATTTTTTACATTATATATGGATACTTTTTTTTCTATTTTGAGATGGCGAGCTAAAAGACGAATTTAATTGACAAATTTTGATATTTTTGATACGTAATATATACTATAACATCACTCATCCGTTACAGACTCGACCAACGCTGCTTAACTTCGTTGGCGCTTAAACCGATGGTCGTACTTCACAACCTCATTATTATTATCAATGTTTGGAAAATTTAAAAAGTATTTTATTAAGAGTCCGGATTTAAATATAAAAAAAATAATAACCTTTTAATAGTAATGGAATAAAAGAGTACCAAGGATCAAATAGTCAAACGAGATGTGGTTTGATAAGCCTGACACTGTTAATTACGGTTGGGTGGACACGACTCAAAATTGCACTTTAAATGAGGCATGTTCAAGGGGAAACCGTATTATAATTCTGCATGCCGGAAGTAAAAATGGATTCGTACCCAACGCATTGCTCTGGTCAGCCAGAAATATAAGACAGTGTTCTGCTGACTATCACGAAGATATGGCCGCGGATTTGTTTGAAAAATATTTCGCTGAACTGCTGTTATTCCTCCAAATTCAGTTATCGTTATGGATACCGCTTCTTATCATTCGCGATTATTAAACAAAGCACCAAAAAATAATATGAAAAAGGGCAAAATAATAAAGTTTATAAGATCTAAAAATATAAATATTCCTAAAAAAATTCCAATAAAAAAATTATTGAAAACTATTGAAGAACATAATTTTAAAAAATGATATGTTGCAGATATCCGCGAAACACACGGTCATAGACTGTTACGTTTACCACCATATTACCACATATTTAATCCAATAGAATTGATTTGGAGCAGGGTAAAACACGAGTTGAGTAAATACAATCAGAATTCGATTTTAAGCGCTGTAATTCTAGATTATAAATAAGAATCGTAATATCCGATCTAGACAAAACCGACATATGGAAAAATATCCATGAATCGCGTTATAAACAAAGAAAAAGAGTATCCCATTTTGCCGCCAGTAGACCTATTGTTATTCAGGTAGGGAATGATTCTAATAGTGAGCTTACTGATGACTCCGTTACCATGTGACCATTTTTTCTCGATACTATGACAATTCTTTTTATTATTATTCAAACTTTCTTACTTTAAAAGAACATAACTAATTCTGTTTTATTTGAGATAAGACGGCGATTTAATGAGAATATTTTTATCGTTTTTAACAAGACTGCTAAAATTATTGTGTTATTAATGTTATCAGATTTGTTAAGTTTATTCTAACGTCCTACCTTACTAACATTGTATACCTTTCCTCTTCCCATCCTGACAAAAACTACTCACACCTCCCCATTGGTTATTGCTGGACGATGACATAATATCAAGTTTTTCTAGTTCCCTGCATTAAGAGTCAATGAAATTTTTACGTTCTGTAGAAAATGTCACCGATTGAGTGAATAAAGTTTATTGTTAGTTTGTATAAAAGTATATAATATAGGTATTATTATATTATAATCCTTTATACAAAAGTAAATAATACGCGCTCTTGGATGACACGTGTTCGTGATCAGTTTACAAAGGAATGCCGCGCTCTTGTTTTCTATCGTTTTAAACTGACATTGGACAAACTATACTATTATTTTCTTTTACGAACCATTTTTACGGCAAATTAAAAGCAAATAACGAACACAAAATTATCTTAAAATTAACGGCTCGAGGACGCATTATACACAGGGCGTTTTAAAAGTAGCACCAGTCTCACAGATATTTTAAAAGCCACATTTGGCACATTATTGTTCCTAATGTTGTTATGATGGCACATTTTTTTTAAGACAATACAAATACATGTTTTTCCTTTTAGGCCTGATAGCTGGATGGGGCAAGACATCAAACAGCCAGGACGGAGTCACACCAGTTCTGAGATACGCCATTAGTAAGATATTAACAAATGACGAGTGCAAAAATATTGACCCCTACGCTGGTGTAATCAAGCCTACTCATCTGTGCCTGTCTGGCCAAACTACCAGCGGAATTGTCGGCACTTGCAACGGAGATTCTGGCGGTCCTCTCGTCTCGGACGGAATTCAGATTGGACTGATCTCTTTCGGGTACAATGACTGCGAGGCTGGAAAACCATCAGTTTTTACAAGGCTGACGGAGTTTAAAGACTGGATTAGACAGCATTCTGATATAAACATTTGATTTCTTATTTATAATAAAATTTAGACAATTTTATTTCTTTTTTTTCTTCGCCGAAAGTTGGAAAGTGGTAAATATTGTCAATGTTAGTTGTGCCATTATATCCATCATTGAATAGGATCTAGCTGTGCTTCCATGATCGAATTGCCCCCTATTATGGGAACATATAATCGTTGAAGATGATAGTAACCGAACCGAAGATTAGCTAATTCTGATTGGTTACTTCAGAACGATATCACTAACACGAATTTTCTTTCATATTGTTTTCCGACATTCACCAACAATGGAATGTTTAATAAACAAAACAGTAGATGTTAGGCGTAGGAAAATCAGTATTTATTGAGGCAGGGTAATTTTCAGCAAAGATTTGGAGTAAATGTGTAGGCTGGGGTGATCGGAACAAGTCTTATTGGACCTATTTTCTTTTTGAGTATGTTTGGCAAGGGAGGAATAATAATAATAATAATAACAGCAAACGTCTTTATTGAAACAGAAATAATACAATGTTTCATGAGCGAAGCTTAGCTTAACATTTAATTCTAAATGCTTTTTGCAGTCTACACTTTGCTATTATAACCAGTGGTTTTCAAGATAAATCGAAAAAAATATTGAGTCAAATATTTGGTGACCAGTAAAAAAATTAAAATTCGCCCAAATGTAGTCACTATGTACAATAGGTACTTAGTTTAAAGTGATTCGCAATCTTTCAAATGGTTGTACAAAGATGGCGTTGAAATGCAAAATTATTTTTCGATAGCTGGAACATTGAAACAGCATACACGATAAGGAACCAAATAATATACATATAGTTTTGTAACGACACATTTTTTAATTTCAAATTATCTAATTTCCTATTTTTAAATATTTTTTTAAGTATAATTTTCTTTAACCCCTGTATTGTTTTGTTAATTATATAAACTAGTGGTCCTAACCTAGTGATTTTTGTTAAAAATCATGTTCTTGTAATTGTCTGAAGTAATTTGATGATAATAAATCTATCGTTTCTTTTCAAATAAGTAATCATTATTTTTTTTGATAATTTTAAAATTTTCAGTAAACATCGTCAGCACAATTTTGCCTTATTGGGTGGACAAAATTCTGAAGTGATTTTTTAGAAACCAAGTAGCGCCCTCTCTTAATCTACACCCCGTACTCACAACTCTGACAAATTAAACTTGATTAAACATGAAGTTAAAGCATAACAAGAGAATCAGAATTATTTGAAAAATGTGTTGTGGAATTATGAGAGGTGCTTCCATAGTATTGGGCCTGTGATTACACAGAATGCTCGGTATTGGTCTCAAAATAATCCGAGGTGGGTACGAAGAAAAAGAAATCAAACAATTTTTAAAGTAAATGTATGGCGAGGAATATTAAACGGATATATAGTGGAACCTTATCTATTTCATGAAACGTTAAATGGTGCTAGGTATCGGAGGTTCTTGCAAGAGGAGCTGCCAAATTTATTAAGAAACATTCCTCGTGATGGGCACAGAATCTGGTTTCATCAGGACAGGGCACCGGCACATAATTCAAAAATAGCAGTTAGACACTTGCAACGAACATATCCCGGAAGATGGATAGGAACTAGTGGAGTAATCAAGTGGCCAGCACGATCACCTGACTTAACTCCATTAATTTCTTCTTATGGGGACATCTAAAAAATTTAGTTAACACTGAACCAATCGATAAATGGCAGACTTATACAACAAAATATATGCGAGTGTAGATGCCACAGTAGATACAAATACCTTATTGAAAGTAACTGGGGTAGAAATAATTAAACGGTTTAACATGTGTATCTATGAAGAACGAAACAATTTTGAACATTTACCTTAAAAAATAAATACATACATATGTACACATTTTATTTAAAAGTCAAAACAATTTATTAAAAAAAGTTATTTGACTTTATATTATTTCGATTTATCTCGATAACTACTGATTTTATTAGAAAAGTGTATACTACAAAAAGTACTTAGAATTAAACAAACTTTAATAATATTATACTTTCAAAGTTCCAGTAATCGAACATTTTCTTTCCGGCGTCGCGACGTCACGGACGACACTGTCATTGACTACATTTGCACGACAAAATAAAGCCTCCAAAAATATGTAAGGACTGGCCTTTACAGACATTGAATACCTCTTTTCGTTATTATCGAAACTGCCTGGGGAGTTTTACGTGAATCACCCTGTATATTGAAAAACAATGATTAATTTGCTACGATCGTCATCGTAGTCGAAGTAAAGTAATCACACCTGCGTCTAAATTCATGCATTTTTGCTCCTCAAGAAGTAATCGTTTTAAGTTTGTTTTAAAGGAAGATACCGATAGTGATTTTAATCTAGGGGTGGGGGCATTGTAAAGTTTAGCAGAGCAATAAGTAAAACAGTTTTTAAAAGCAACAGAGTGTCTCTGGATATGAACAAGTGTCCAAAGCGAATAGTCCTATTATGTACTGCAGACCTAGCATCGAACTTGAAGTTTTGCACTTTTTTATTCTTCTTCTTCCAACGGTGTCGATGAAATTACAATATACTACATCACAATAGTTAAATAACAATATTTTTCTCAAATTGCGGCTAATGAAAAATCCACTAGTATAAAATAACTTTAAAGATCCATATGATTTATGCAGTAGGGTGTTTACATATCCAGAGAACTCGAGGCGCTGATCTAAATTTAATCCCAGATTTTTTACAACACTTTCACGAATAACATCTCGCCATCAATGCTTAAACTAAGTATTATTTAAATATGAGTTAAAGGAAGCCATATTCTTATGGTCAAGACCAAAATATTTAAATTTCGCGTTCATTGGTTCATGACTAATCGCATCAAAAGCTTTGGAAATGTCAAGCAGTGCTACAGCAGTTACCTTCTTTTTATCAGTGCTTATTGCCATGTCATCCACAATTCTAATGAGGGCCGTTGAAGTATTGTGTCCTTTTCTAAAGCCTGACTGATTTCCATTGAAGATATTATTTTCATTTGCAAACTCACAACTTATGCACAATTTTTTCCAATATCTTCGATAAGATAGGCAAGATGCTTATAGACTGTAAATCAATCAAATAATTGGCGCCATTAGTCTTAGGCAAAGGAGTAATTGAAGCCTCCTTCCAGAAGTCTGGAAAATATCCCAGTTCAAGACAGCGATTTATTATGTACGTTATAATCTTCTGAAATTTGAATGGGAATTAATAGTTTTCAAAATTTTGGAAACCATTCAGGTATCGATTAAGGTCCAGCCGATTGGATTTGACAAAAAATTATAACGGGGTTTTGAAGTGTGAACTCCTGGAAATTGCGATCGAACTAATGAAATTGTTTGGGCCATCTGCAAGCATCAGATTTTTAGAACCATATAATCGCTCACTCACAGAATTTTTCTGGATATTTCGGATAATTTTCGGGTTCCTAGGGCTGCGCTGCGCATGCCGAATTTCAACCTTCTAGTTCATCAGCAAGTTCGAAGAAATCTTGGAAATAAAAAAAGCACGATATGGATATTATCTTTATTGTTGTTGAGGTCTACTCAAATTAAGAATTCGAGCGGATATAAAATAATATTTTAAATAAACCGTTAACTAAATATTAAAATACATTATGTATTATGTATTTTACGTTCTTAGTTAAACCTTACAGGATTTTAATTTATTATATTATTGACTGGGGTATAAGAAATTTATTATCAATTAAGTCCAAGATCCTTAAAATCCCCTTCAAGATAAAACACTTATTGAGAAATGAATTTAATGATAATTTAATTGTAAAACATACACTAATGTGTGAATAACTTTATAAGTAGTAGTTCAACGATTGGTGTATGACATCTTAACAAGCCTGTAAATTTAGATAAGTTTCTCCCAGGAAACAGGTATCTTGTGACAATCATAATAAAAATTAAAAGGTTCTTTAGTACTTTCGTATCTCTTTTCTATGTAAAGATCGAGAGGCTATAATACAATACTATAAGCAGGGAGGGGATTCTCTCAAAATCTAAGTATCTACTACACATTTTAAATATTCCCTCACGTTTTTCTGATCTTAATTTTGTACACCCTGCCCTTTATTTTCTTGATTCCCCTTGATACCCTGATGATTTTTCGCCTGCGATTTATCCCGCGGTAAAGATAACCGAAACAAATTAGACATTTACGTATAATTGTCTAGTTTCTGAAAACGTTAAGACCCCCAATTACATTTTGTAGTGAAGTACCCTGCATATACCCCACATATAAATTTAATTTTTTCTTGTTTATTTTCCTAAATTTTAGTAATTGGTACATTTAATTCATTTCATTTTTACATTCATTTAACCATTAAATATTGAACACAATAAAGTTACCAGAATGCATTTTAAAATTACCTTCTTTTAAAGCAACGTTAAACGAAAGAATTTACAATGGACACGATAAGCGTCAAGCACTTTGTTACTTCCCATGGGGTTGAAATCGTCTACCCTTTTCTATCTTAACCATAGAAACAGATAAAATGCTGCCCAAAACCACGCCGTAACCAACGTTGTAATGTTGTTAACGTAAACAATTCTGTCGCGGGACCAGGTACACGCGTGAATACGGGGAGAATTATTGACGTCATTTAACATATTGTTCAGCAAAAGGGAGATGCATTTAGTCCCACCTGAGCTACTTTGCAGGCTTCATGTCCGCTGTGCTTAGGAAATAAAAGTTAAACACACCCGAGTTACTTTGCAGTCTTCATGTCTGCTGTACTTAGGGAATAAAATTTAAACACACCCTTGTTACTTTGCAGACTTCATATCCGCTGTACTTAGGAAATAAAGGGTTAAATCCACCTGAATTGCATCGCAGTACTTCGTGTTCGTTGTCCTTACATCAAAGACAATCACTGTTTCACGTACTCTTTATGAAGTGTCGTTTTAATGTCTTTACGATGCCCTTGTAGCACATGTAGCACCTGGGGGAGAGCATTCACGGGCGATATAACGCTATACAGAGGGCACAGAAATTCAGCTGGCATAATTTTCTAAAGATGATTGCTTTCTTATTTCGAGACTCTACTTTATTATTATTTGCAATTGCATTCATATTCTGGTTACCGGGTGGTTAAAAAGGGTTTAAATGACGCATTTGTGGTACTAAAAAAATATTAAATTTTTTTTTTAATGAAATATAAGCTTTGATTTTTAGCAAGAAAATATTATAAAATTATATTGCAATTTATTCAGTTATGACGATTTTAATTCATAAAATTTCACTCTGAATATTTTACTAGGGAAATTTGCGTTTGCAAAATAACAAGTCTATATTCAAGAACTATATATTTTCTACGTTTACGCAATGACAAGCAACTTTCACTTCCATTATTTTTCATTTGATGTACTTATTAAGGCTACTGTGTGCCTAATTTTGGACATGTAAAATGTCGTAGTAATGTTTACCTTTCAAATGATTATCTGAGATTTCTCACCAGCGATCTATTTGGTTTTTTATGATTGTTTAATAACGATCTATCGACTTAACTACCTTGCGCTCATAAACTGTACAGGCCAACGGTCAGTGCTGAGTTAATTAGTCCGTAAACTTGTTCGTATTCAGAAGGGTTTACGTTTCGTCGAGTACTGAACCGGGACGTCTCGTCTGTTTGAATTACATCTACCTACGCTGTTTTACATTGTTAGACAGTCATACAAAATTTGGTAGACTGCTTGTTGAATTATAATCAAAGGATTTTTCCTCAACATTTTATGATATTTTACATAAGTATTTAATTCTCATTTATCACTTATATTCTATATGATGCACGAACATTACATGATTCTTGTCCTCTGTTTTGCAAGTTTAATGCCTTTATAGCCATTGCTAACAACTTTAATTATAAACAATTATTACCTAGCGATTGTTAACAGCTCTAATTATAAATTATCATTACTAGGCCATTGCCAATACTTTCATTACTATTAAAATAATACAGCATACTTTTGTATAACAAAGTTCTTGTTATTGCATTAAAACACGCATATCCATAGTATGGTCATTACTATAGCGACGCAAGTTTTCCTGTTATAATATTTACGCAATTGTCTAAAATATTTGGATTATTTTTGATTTCATGTACGGCTATTTGCTGCATCAATTTATATAAAATAAAATGGGTGTTTTGACTATTTTTCCCATTCAATTATTGTATTTTCTTTCACCTTTACTTTTTCCATCATATAGGTAATAAACTAAATAAATGGTTTCATTTGAAATCAAAATAGAAAACCAACTTCATCTATAAATGTACAGTGCAATCTTCAGTAATAAAATACTACATAAATAACATATATAATTAACTAGGTCTCTCAATTAATAGACAGTGTGTTCAAGTTTACCAAGTATTTAAATTAAGAGAGTGATTAATATTCTAAAGGTATATAGTATCAGATAGAAACAAGTAATAATAAACTTTATATAAAAGAACCTGGGGTAAATATAAAAGGGTTACTACGCACACAACAGAATTTGTAAAACTTAACGATCACGCAAATGGCCAACTTTATTTGTTTATCCTTCAGATAAATAAATAGTAATTAACTAGAAAACATAATTACCAGGATTTTATATGTAATAAAGACACATACCCCACAAGCGTTTCACTGGACCAGGCTTTCTTTTAGTAAATATACAATGAGGGCTACAACCTCTTCAGTAGTAACCATTAATTATTCCCGTTTTTGTAAAGTTTGATATATATTTCTCAATATTCTGATTTTATTTGCCTATGACTTTAGAAACTTACTAGTCCTAGGTTGTATGTAATTAATAATATTTCGCGGTATTTTGAACGACACTCTGAAACAATTCCTTATATACTCTCCAATTATATATTATCCGATGTTTGAATTGCATTAGTGGCCTGTGTGACGTCATAAATATAAGATGGCAAGCTCTCCGAGCGTTGGCCCAAATAATCTATTATAGTTTCTTTAGGGTTGACTTATGAAAATTTTATACCGAACATATTTTATTCATACTACGAGTATGAAGAAAAAAATGTTACTATGAATTTTTTGATATTTTCTACCGTTAATGAGTTGTAGCCAGCCAAACAGTATCTCAAAATTTTTTAAGCGTTTCAAAAAGATTCCATACACATACGTTGGAAAATAACATGCACAGATAAATACATTCTAAAGTTTTTCTAGGTCTTTTTGATAACAATGATGATAATAAATTAATTTCACTCGACTTTCAAGGAAACCATTTCAGTACAGTCAAATATAAATACTGACTTTAAGGCTCCATTAATGTTGCAAATTCCAACAATAAAAATAAGGCTAGCAGAAAAGTAGTTAATATGGAAAGAAATATTATAAATAGTATGCATGCCTAACTCGAGATTAAATAATGATCATCTTAATAATTTTTATTTATTTATTTACATACACCATCCAACAGCCAATGCCAATTACTGGATAGGAAAATACAGGTTTATGAACAAATATCACAAATTACAAATTAATAAGTCAAACAGAATAATATATAGATATATAATATATAATATAATTTTAACAAGCGTGGAAAGAGAAAGGAAAACAGAGAAACGGAGAAAACAGAAACTATACAAAAAAATAAGAACTATTGCACAATGTTCAGTGTCTTAAGTTCATTTTTTATACTACAATTAAATATGTCAACTCTGTCTTGCAGGTTGTTGTCATTTTCACACATAAAATGAAGCGGTGAATGTTTTAACAAATTAGTCCTCGGTCTGGCAAGATAGAAGGTAATGTTATTACGAGCCTCGGTTCTTGATACATGAAAGCGTATTTGTTCTAATATCTGAGGGCAGTCTATTCTAGTATTTAATATTTTATACAGAAATATTAATGATTGTCTAATTCTGCGATCTTTCAGGCTAGATAATGAGAATCTATCAAGTAGAAGGCTTTGTGGTATTCCAATTGGTGGATATATCCTATCCTCCTTAAAGGATAAATACTTAAGGAACCGTCTTTGCAATAGGGCGAGCGTAGGTGCGTCTTTACTACGTTCATACTTCGGTATGCGATGTAAAGCAACGACAGGCGCAGTTAGTACCTGGATGGGTGACCATTCCAACGCAAACCGCGATCTCGCCTCACACATCTTCCAGCGGCTTGTATATCAGTGTATGCGCGGAAGCTATACAACCTTAGGCGAGGGTTGTATAGGAGATATACCATCCTTCGGAGGGGATGTAAAGCCGTCGGTCCCTTGTCTATTAAATGTTAGGCAAGTAAAAGATCCCTACTCTTCTTAAGGGAAGAGGTTCGGCAAAATTCCTGGTTGGAGGTAGCTCGTCTACAGGCGTCGGTGTTAGGCCTCAGTAGCGGAAATAGGCCGACGTTAAATAAATGTATAAAAAAAAACCGTCTTTGCACTGCCTCTAAGCTGTCGATATAAGTCAAATAGCTGGGATTCCATATTAATGAAGCATATTAATAATAATAATAATAATAATAATAATAATAATAATAATAATAATAAGCAGGAGGGGCTGACTTCCATCTATCAAGCCTTTGGTGAGTAGCGCCACCACTTACTCCAGCTGGGGTGCAAAACCGAACCGGCAGCCCTAGTGCACCCGGGAGGGGAAAGCGTCTTCCCCTCTGGTGTCGGTCGTGGGTCTGCTGGGCTAACCACCCACAGACCCTAAACTTTGGTTCCGGCAGGCCGAAGACAGGGCCCCCACGATCGACCCCGTGCGGATAGGGGTCAAGGGCAAGGTGGTGGGGCCCAACCGGACGGACCGCCCGTTGACGAAATTGGCAATGTCCAAGGACGCTTTGAGTGGACAGATGAACTGAGAGATGAACTTCTGCATTGCTATGAAAGCAGTGAGCCCGCGCGGAGGGGATACATGGCGCGGATGCATGCTCTGTGGTGTGAGAGGCTACCAGAGCATAGCGCCTTCACGCCACAAAATCTGCGTGACTATGTATCCCACCTTCGTAGTAGGGGCTACGTGAGGGCTGCTCCTGGACCGGTGAATGAGGTGGCCGAAGAGCCGCCACAATCACCGGTTGAGGACGTAGCACTCCTCGTTCCACCAATACCAGAGGGCCTCAGTACCAGAAGGGGGTTACACCATCTGAAAACCCCCGGGCCACAAGACCTGGCCAGAGTGGACGCTGAACTTCGTACAGCGCTACCAGAAGAGGCTGACATCTGGCACATAAATTGTGCCGTGTATGCCGCTGCTCAACGCTCTTCTCAGGTGGAGAGGCGAAATACCTCTTCCCCACAGGAGAGAGCGCAGCGGCGCATACAAAAGATGGAAGCCAAGATCCGGTCGGCGAGGCAACACGCATCCCGTATCCAATGTGTGATGGACTATATGGCGGCCAACAGGCCGTTCACGCCTAAAGTGCGTCGATTAGCCGCCAACCTAAGACGCGTCCATCACACACTCAATGAGGCAGTGCTGCGAACCACCAAACAGCACTGTCTCGACAGGATACGGATGCTAGTGACTTGTAAAAAATCACTAGTGAGGCGGGCGAGAGGGCTTGCGGAAAATAAACTGTTCCGCGAGAAGCCCTCGCGCCTTTTCCAACCGCCTCCGCGTGTTGTAGACAATCCGCCGACTGCAGATCAGGTGGAGAACTTCTGGAAAACGCTATACGAGGAGAGGCTTCCACTCAACCGAGATTCTCCTGCCCTTGCACACTTTGAAGCCTTTTGTCAAAGGCTTCAGCAACCACAGGAAGTGTGCGAACCAATAACCCCAGAAGAGGTTCGTAGGGCTCTTGAGGGCTCTAAGAACTTTGCTGCTCCAGGTCCCGATGGGATAAATAACTTTTGGTGGAAAAAGTTATCGAGCACCCACCACCATTTGGCCAGAATTTTTAATTCCTGGTTAAATGGGGAGCAGCAAATCCCTTCTTGGGTTGTTGAGGGGCGGACAGTGCTGATCCCCAAGAACGGAGATTTGTCCAACCCAAAGAACTACAGACCGATAACCTGTCTAAACGCATGCTACAAGGTGTTTACACGCATTTTGTACATGCGGGTGCTCCACGCAGTTGAACCGGTTTACGAACGGATATATGAGCAACGAGGGTCGAAGAGAGGTGTCGCTGGCTGCAAGGAAAACCTGCTGATCGACAGATGTGTCACGCAGGACTCCATGCAGTATAAGCGGAACCTCTCTATGGCCTGGATCGACTACCGCAAGGCATTTGACATGACATCGCATGAGCTCATTGTTCACTTGCTCCGATGTCTTGTGGTACCAGGCCCCGTAGTGAGATGTATTGAAGAACTGATGCCGCTCTGGAGGACTCGTTTTACCATAACATCGGGTAACGATAGAGTCCAAACAGAGTCGGTAACATTCAGAAGAGGAGTATTTCAGGGAGATTCCCTCAGCCCCCTTCTCTTTTGCATCTCACTACTGCCATTATCCGTCTCGCTCCGGAAAACCCGTGGCTACAACTGCGGTACCCCCGGCGACAGGAGGCATAAGGTCACCCATCTATTTTATATGGATGACCTTAAACTTTATGCCTCTGGAGAGAGGGATCTCCAGCAGTCCCTTAGGGTGGTACAGGAGTACACGCAGGCTGTCGGTATGCAGTTCGGGTTGGACAAATGCGCACTGATCCATCTCAAGAGAGGACGATGCGGTGACTACGGAGAGGACGCGCAGCTCGTGGACGGAAGCATCTTACACCATCTAGATGCCGGAGAGTCGTACACTTACTTGGGTGTCGAGCAACGCTCCACCCAAGAAGTGAGTGTAGTGAAAAACGCTCTCCGCGGCAAGTATCAGCACCTACTCCGACAGATCTGGTCTTCAGAACTGTCGGGGAAGAACAAGGTGTCTGCTACAAATATGCTTGCCGTTCCGATCCTTCTCTACTCTTTCGGAGTAGTGAAGTGGACTAGAGAAGAGCTGCGTCAACTCGATGTAGTAACCCGCAAGAAGATGCATCTCAATAGGAGCTTGCATCCTAAATCGTCCGTTCCACGGTTATATCTCCCACGACATCGGGGAGGCCGTGGACTCTTGAGCTTGGAGAGTCTCCATAGCAGGATGGTTCTGGATGGAGCATGTAAGGTCATCAGGAGTTCGGATCCCCTCCTCTGCATGGTCCGAGACCATGAAAATGCAGAGGTAGGAGCTTTTCTCTTTAAGGCAGCACGCAGAGCAGCCGATGAACTTGGTCTCATCTTCGACGTCGAGCGGGTAAACCCCGACTCTGTCACCGAGTTGGAACCCGTTCGACTAAAAGCCCACATTAGAGCTGCAGAACACAACATCCTTCTGCAGCTCCATAAGGATAAGCCATTGCACGGGATCTTCTATAAAAATATAGAAGACCTCGGCTTATCCGAAAGGCTGACCTTCGCCTTCTTAAGGTCAGCTGGGCTGAAGTCTGAGACCGAGGGATTCATAATGGCTTGCCAGGATGGTGTATTTAACACTCGTCTATCGACGTCGTGTCATGGGTATGGAGGTCCCTGATGTCAGCTGCAGGGCCTGCCGCAGGGCGCCGGAGACTGTAATGCACTTACTGTCGGCTTGCCCGACTTACGCAGTCTCGGCCTATATTCATAGACACAACGCAGCATTACGAGTGCTTTACTATCATCTAAGGCACTCGTATGGGATAGACGAAACACCAGTGCTGCCTTACGTTCCGGGGGATATTGAGTCCGTTGTGGGGAATGAGAAGTGCCTAATTTATTGGAACTACTCGTTTCCCACCGTCAGGCAAATACAAGCCAACAAGCCTGACATAGTACTCCTCGACCACCAACTCAAGACAATGTATGTCGTGGAATTCTCAGCTCCCGCTGAGAGCAACATTGTCTTGAAAGAGGAGGAAAAACGGACAAAATATCGAGATTTGCTCTTCGAACTCCGCAGGCTTTATCCAGGCCATTCTGTTAAAATAGTGGTACTGATTATAGGAGCCCTCGGTGGAATGAGACAGACGCTGCTTTCAGAACTAAAGATCATACCGGCATGCCGAGATTCGGCAGAGATCTTAGCCGGCAGAATGCAGAAGGCTGTCATCCTCGGTTCATTACGTCTACTCAGGGCACACGATTCGCGGACCCGGTAGTCACTCACCCCACGGGCGTGGGGAGTGGCTATTGGTATTACCAGCTCCCCTCTGTGAGGGTCGGAGCCACAGAGTAGGGTGACTGGTTTTTTGTAAAAAAAAAAAAAAAAAAAAAAAAAAAAAAAATAATAATAACAAACGTCTTTATTAATGAAATAATATTATACATTTCATTAAGGGCGAAGTTTGTAGATTAGTATCTACATTCTTCCAAATATTCAAGTTTTGATTTGACCAAAGAATTAAAAAGCAGTGTTAACGTGTTCACGTCAGTAAAGCCAGTTGAATTTCTTACTATAAAGCCCAGATTCTTAAAAGAAGGTTGCTTGATTTCCATCCAGATCTCCTCCGGCTTCCTTGGGTAGATTCTTGCTGTTCTCATAGCGTGCTCGGTGAAGCGACACTTCATGTTGTCGTGGATCGGTTTAATCCAGACTCCGAAGACTGGAGTTTCACAAACACCTAGATGATCAGAGTGGATGATGAATTAATTAAATAAGTCACTTATATTACTACGAAAAGTGCCCCAATATATCGTAGCTGGACTTTGGTTATCGATTAATCATACAGCTTGTTTTGTTCTGATGTTTGGAAGTTCACGGTAATGCATGTGACGTCAATCTCACATGTTTGGTTTGGCGGACGAGCGATGCATCACGTACACCAGTTTCACACGATTTCGTTTTGGTTCGCAGATAGGCTTAAATCGCCATAATGGTCATGTTGACTAGAGAACCCGCCGGCAAGAAACCACCGGGCATAGAGTGAGTAATAGCCTGACCTCCACATGTGAAGCTAGAGCTTTTGCTTGGCCCAACCTGGATATATTACACTTCACTCTTGAACATTCTATTTGTTGCTATCTTGGTTCCCAGTTTCACTTCAATATGCAAAGTTGTGAGCCTCTGAACGATCTATGCTACGTTATCTGAAGGACGTTTTGTTCCTCTTTCTAAAATGGATAATAGGGTGTTCACCTGAAGGGTTCGATGTGGCTGAGTCAGACGTAAAATACAAAATCTATACTTACTCTTTACTTTTGCCTTTCTGCTCATACCAAACGGTATCAATCTGACATTTGTGGATTATCTTGAAGCTACACTCTTAATATATAACACTTTCTTAATTAACCTGAAAGGGAAATTTGATTAATATGGACCCAGTAAGGCACAATGAAAAGATATGATTATAGGTAAAAGTATAAATTGGTCTTTGTTAGATAATTTTTGTTACAGTTACAAATTTCATATGTATAATTATAAGTATAAGGTTAATAAGAGTATTCAGAACTTCATAAGAAGTTCAACAAGTTCGGTCCATACCATGCATGGTGAGGATTATGACGACTCGGTGAATGCAGCCTCCAGGTTCCAAAAGTATGATTTACTTTTAAGCAAATGAGTGACACTAAAAAGATTCAATCAAAAGTTCAATGTTTACGGCTTTGTGGGCTTTTAGCTTGCGTGTTAAATGAAATAAGCTTTATTTCCACCAATTAAATTATTTATTTGTAATTGGTCAATTAAACATTTACTTGGAAATACTAAGGCATTTATTTAATAATGAAACAACATTTAAAAAATGTGAGAAGGAGACAGTGTTTTTATTTTTTATATACATGTTTTTTGAGTTTGTGTGGCGTTTTAAAAAACATACAAGCATAGTTTTAAAACTAATTTATCACAAATATATTGCTAACTTTTTGGCTAACATGACTGCGCGTCGTGAAAGATATATAAACTTTAATCTTGCCAAAAAATTGATAATTTATTATATATAATAATTTCCAGCTTCTTACATAATCCCTTATACAATCTTTTCTTGGTAAGTGATCCATCATATCTGAACGTTTTTGGTTTCTATAAAGCCTAATTCAGAGAAAAAGACAACTTTTGTGATTATTATATTATTATATACTTCTTAGTTCTCTGGCTGAGACATTTTTAGTACAGATGCTTTCGTAGATACAGAATCCATAACGTTCCGATATATTTTCGCTCAGTTCTGGGTTGAATCACGTATGAAGTTATTAATATATCGATGTATCGGCTCCCGTTTTAGAGCCATTATCTAAGAAATAGAAGCTAGAGAGAAAAACGGTCAAAGAAGCGGCCAGAAGGAAAACTATCAGGATAAGTATGAGTTCTTAGGACTGGTTCAATTCCTGGAGCTCAATCTCTCTACTGCCAGGTCTTACCGTAGTCTCTTTTAGGCTTCAATTTGCCTACTCCTTGCATAGAACTCTCCCAGTTCCCTCGAAGGAGTAGTTTTTCTTGGGATATTTTTTTCTTGACCTGCTATTCTTTTTAAAATGGCTTCAAGATGGGAGACGAAACGTAGAGATTTTAACAATCACAGAGACGATTCATCTCAAGAATATTTTTCACAATCTATAACTTCTATTTATTTTGCAGAAGTACCTATATTAAACGAAACTTGTGTTAATAGCAAATTATTTTTGTTAGAAAAGGATCTTCGGTGTACCTAGATGGAAGTCCAACATATATTTGCGTTCACGTGTGGATTTCCAATTAATAATTATATAGTCGAATCAATGAAACCTAAAAATCGTCGAAACTTCGGAATTCTCAGGACGGATTCTGATGATTTTTTTAAAACTCTTGAAATCAGGAACATTGTGACGGGTGAACTCAAGTATTTATATTGTTTAAATAATTTTAAATAATTATAATTAATTTATACAGAAAAGTGATTTTTTAGGATAAAAAATATTTCAGTATACCGGGTGTAACAGGATCATGGTATACCCCGCTTTTCTCCTTTAGATTTGAAGATAGTTGATTGAAATTTAGGATATACTACTACATACATAAAAAGCCACATTTTTTGAAAAAAAATGGATTTTTCTTCACTTCCGGTTTAATCGGAAGTGACACTAACTTTCGATTTTTAAATAGAACACCCTGTATATTATTGCGTTTTTGAATTCTGCCTAATTTTCTGAATCCAACGATGCCAAATAAGTGACATTTCAAACATCATTTTTTTATAATATAATTTTTAGTTTTCCATTTAAGTGTGCCATGACGGTTCCGATTTATTCTAAATGACCCATGTAATGCTACAAAAATCTAAATCCCCTTAAAAACATTAAATAACGTGATTTATGAGCAAATAAAATTCACCAAAATTGTTTTTGGGGCAAAACTCAATTTATTCAAATGGAACCACATCGGTACCGTGGTACCATTTATTAGTACTATTAATAAGGAATTTAATCATATGTCGTATTAAAATGTGCAATAAGTAAATACAAATAAAATTACATCTAAAAGAAAATACAATTTTATTCCAATTACCTTGTTATACATAAGGTGGTTTTGGAACACAAAAAATTAATACAAAACATTACAACAGTTATTCAAAATGCTGTCCATTAACGTCAATACACTTCTGAACTCGCATAGCTGTTTCTCGAAGAACGTCCCCCAATTGCTGGGCCGTTATGCTACTAATTGCTCATCTTACTCGTAGCTCCAGGTCTTCACGGGTTGTAACGGCCGGCGGTTGCATAGACAATATTTTTTAAATGACCTTAAACAAAGAAATCAAGAGGCGTTAAATCAGGTGACCTTGGAGACCACCTAATAGGACCATTCGTCGAAATTATGTTTTTTCTGAATCTCCATCTCCGTTGAAGGTAATCAATTACTATCCCTGAATTATAAGGAAGAGCGCCATCTTTCATTGTCCTAAATTTAAAGGTAACTCATCTAAAATGTCGTCAATCTCATTTTCCAGGAATCTCAAGTATCTGGCACCAGTCAGAGGTTCTTCAAATATTATTGGATCAATGATTCTACTACCGATTATTCCAAGCCAAACATTGAAACCAAACCGCACTTGAAAGTTACCCTCCCGTAATAAATTTTCTTGGGACCAATATTTTGTATTTTGTCGGTTAAATAATCCCAAATTTGTAAACCTAGACTCGTCCGAAAATAAAATCAGTCCCAAAAAATCATTGTTTGGCTGCACGTTATATTATACAAAATCAAGTGAACCAAATAGACATTACACTTAACAGAAATTCTCTTGAAGCGGTGGATCAGTTCAATTACTTAGGCAACGTTGTTAATGACAAAGCAAACATGGACAGCGAGATTCGCAATAGAATTAACGCTGCATCTAGAGCACTCTGGGGACTTAGACAGAGAGTATTTGACAACCACGACCTTGCATTGTCAACGAAAATGGCTGTCTACAGAGCAGTTGTCATTCCAACACTGCTATATGGATGTGAAAGCTGGGTCACTTACCGTCGTCATGTGAAAGAATTAGAACGTTTTCAGCAAAGACACCTCAGAAGTATGATGAAAATCCGTTGGTTCCATCACATATCAAACGTGGAAGTACTCAGGAGAGCAAACAGCCTTCCAATTGAGGTGCTTATTTCAAGAGCACGCCTAAGATGGGCAGGTCACGTTCATCGTATGCATGATAACCGCCTTCCTAAATGTACACTTTATGGTGAATTGCTAAGCGGTAGAAGAAGGCGTGGCGGTCAACGAAAGAGGTTCAAAGACGCTCTCCATGAAAATCTAAAATCCTGCGGTATTGCAGACGAGCAATGGGAACAACTTGCAGCGGACAGAACCGAATGGCGAGAGGTTGTGGCCAGCTATCAAGGAAATGTTGCTGCAAGAAGGCCGAATCCAAGACCTAACCAGGTCTATGTTTGTCCTGACTGCGGTCGACATGTGCTCTCCCGAATTGGCCTCTATAGCCATAGTCGTGTGCACCGTAGATAAATGGGAATTACAATAGACTACACGTTTTACTTGTTTTTTATTGTACACAATTTATCGACTGTAACATTTTTATACTCGGACTCGAGTAACGGCTAATAATAATAATAACAAAATCCAATTGCAATATTCCATCCTACGGTCGTAATCACTTTCGTACAAATGCTGACTCAATTGGAATTGAAAAGATTTATAGTGGTATTTGTGCAAAATTCGGCTTACTGTTTGGTGACTGATGTCCAATTCAGACCCAATTTGCCTTAGAGAAACAGTCTTATCAACTTCTATTCGAGCCAAAACATTAATTTCCATTCCTTCGTCAATAATGAAGTTATCTTCGGGATCATTGTTGGGCTCTCTTCGGAATTGGTTTTCAACTCGTTTAAAGTAATTTTTCGCTGGACATTGTCTATCGGGATATCGTTGGACATAAAGGTCGGTAGCCGCAACTGCATTTCTTTTACATACCAAGTGCCCAGATTAACGGCGAGAACAACTAATATACTCTTGATACCTACACCTTGTACTAACCTTTTAAACTCATCTCCAGGGGCGAGCGTAGATGCGTCTTTACTATGTACATACTTCGATAAGCGATGTAAAACAACGTTAGGCGCGGTTAGTACTTGGATGGACGAAGACCGTGTCCTCGCCTCGCATATCTTCCAGCGGCTTGTATATCAGTGTGTGCGCGGAAGCTGTGCAACCTTAGGCGAGGGTTGTGTAGGAGATATACCATTCTTCGGAGGGGATGTAAAGCCGTCGGTCCCTTGTCTAGTAAATGTTAGGCAAGTAAAAGATCCCTACTCTTTTTAAGGGAAAAGGTTCGGCAAAATTCCTGGTTGGGGGTAGCTCGTCTACAGGCGTCGGTGATAGGCCTGATTAGCGGAAATAGGCCGACGTTAACAGTTTTTATAGTATTTTTTTCTTGTTTTATCTGTACTCACTCTTATGTTTGTTAACTTATTTTTATTTGTTATTCTATTGTTTGTTATTTATTATTCATTACTATGTTTTATTTTTTCTTGTAATTGGGTTTCACCCGTTGGATAAATGATTGAAATAAGTATATAAATAAATATAAAAATTATTTATAATGTACCTTGGCGTATTTGCATATTTGCAATGATGAAACGGTCATATAATTCTAAATACATGGTGACCGCTAAGCATAAAATCTAGCTCGGGTAGAATGGAATGCCAGAATAAACTTTTACGGATCTTGTCTCACTCATTTTGAAAAAATGTTAACAATTACACTATAACAAACAGTACCAGCTAAATATTCACTTAAATTTTGGCAGATGATGATGATTGGAAGATGATTAAATACCTATATGATGGAATTTAACCCCTCCACTATCGCATTTCAATATTTTTTAAAATTGGTCAACCCAATTCCTAAAATGAGTCAAATGCGACCACTATTCACGTTTCTTACTGTCATCTTACGATGGATTCAATATATGTCATTTTTTTCTGAAAAAAATTGAAAATTAATTCTGGTTAATATAAATCAAGAATGTCTTGATCGTTATCTGAAATTAAATATAATCATATTTGCGATTAAGCAGAATATACAGTACGAAATTAAAACGCAATAACACAGGATAAGACACTTTTCCATGAAATTATTTATTTTCATCCTGGCATTGTACCTAAGTTCTATTTAGAACTGATGATTTAATCGATTGTTGATAAATTAAGTATAGATGCAAAAATTACGGGAAGTACTTAGGTACGATCGAGATCGTAATCCATTACTTACCGTTCTTAAAATGTTCCCATTGTTATATTTCCATGAAAACAAGCCACAATCACCTCCATCATTTCAGTTATTGATAAGTATGTCGTTGCTAGGTACCCATGTAGAGCTTAATTAAATTTACAAATAAGTATTCAAGTTCTCTCTCAGTGTGTTAAAGCGACTGGCTAGCAAACTGAGTTGCCTAACGAAGTGGGTTCGATTCTCGCAAGGCGAAACAATTTTTCATAAAAAAATTGCCCCAAGAGTGGTTCGGAGTCCATATTAAACTGTAGGGCCTCGTCTCTCTTTGCCTAGCACAAGATCCTTGAGATCTTCCAGGGAGTTACTTCGGTAACTTGAGAGGTGGTTAAGAAAACATTTTAAGAAAACATTTTAAGAAACATTTTTAAGTTCTGAAAGCTATATGTGTTAATTTTTCTTTTCTTCCTATCTTATTCTGCTTTCTTCAGTAAAATTCAGGTACAGCCTTTCTATTGGACCAAAAAAAAGATAAATAAGTATCTTTGGTATGTTTTAAGTAGGGCAAATAAAAAAATGAATTATGATATCGTGGGTTGTTTAGAGATTTTTTTTTAAATAAGAAAATACTAGTTAGTCTGTTTAGCTACTGTTTATTTTTTTTTAACATTTATTTAACGTCGGTCTATTTTCCGCTACTGAGGCCTATCACCGACGCCTGTAGACGAGCTACGCTCAACCAGGTATTTTGTTTATTTTTCATGGGCTACTTCGATTTTTAGAAAAAATCAAGTAAAAGTTACTATGAGCCTACATTGATTTTGTCATAAATCTGTCATTTTTCAATATTTTTTCATAGAACTTGGGATTTATCCATTTGAGAATCCAGTGGTGCAGTTAAAATTTCAATAAAAAAATCGCTAATCAAATTTGTCCATTTTCGACATTGAAAATAAATCATAGAAAGCTCTGAAAATTGAAATTTATCTCTAAATTTTTGTCATAAAGTGGAGTTTTTGATGGTTTATGATTTAAAAAAAAAAGCGTTAATATAAGATTATAAATACATTTTTTACAGAGAGGTTTCCATTAGAAATGGGTCACACTGTATATTGAGACTATGAGTTAAAATTTTTGTGACATGTTTTATGTCATTGGAAAGAGAAAAAATAATCGAAATTAATGGTCTCATGGCCTTCTTTGAGATTTGCTCTTTTCACTTTCCCACAAAAGCGTATGTCAAAGCCAACTACGTTTTTCGAATTTTTTGATACACATTATTATTCTTATTGTCTTTGCCGTCAACTTTCATCCCTTTAACTTTTCTCGTATCTCCTCAAATAAGGAAGCTGTAACCGTTTGTGGTTTTCCTATTTTTCAGGCTTTTGGAATATGTTTCACAAAGTAGGCTATGGATTTCAAATTTCCTTTTACTGAAATATAGCTCACAAAAAAGGGATAACTGTTTCTAAAACTTCTGCAATAAACGAGATATTTGGTGCGGCCCTAGTAAAATAGACAGATGGTATATTTGATTTTGCGTACACGTAATGTAGTATAATTGTCCTGTAACTAGAGTATTCTATTGGGCAGTAAATTATTTACTATTTTGATGAGTTAATAGCATTTCCGCTAAATTAAAAAATATATATAGCGCATTCAGCAAATTATATTTTTCCTACATTATTCTTCTGGGCTTCTTTTGTTGGCTTTTGTCCTTTTTTATAAAAAACACTTAATTCAATCGAGTTCTTATCTAGCCTCAATATGTAGATATTATTTAAATCTTTTAAAAGTAATCGCGAACACTTTACTATTAACAGTGCTTAGTGCTCGATAATTTTAACCAATTTTTTGAGTGCTTTGTGCTCGCGAACACTTTTTGTCACTGCTCGACTAAGCTCTGATGAAAATCCCATAAATAACTAATAAAACTTTATAGGTTCTGATTATGTATTGATGAAACTTTTTTGGTAGGGCGATTCGCCAATTTCTAACTCTATCAGTGAAGATAAATCGCGATACAACACAGTAGCAAATCATTTCAAAATTTATATATCTTGATACATAATTCTGAAGCCCTGGCTTTAAAGAGGATTTTGCAGACTGAGATGTGATTGACAGGCCTAAGTTCAAAGCGTCGATATCACACGCCGAGGTCCTAAAAAGCTATTAAAACAGTGGTACATACAAAGTTTTATACACAATCAAACAATTTAATATAAGAATAATTCTTTAAAACGATGATTGGGAGGCGAGCTCACATATTTGTCAGAAAAATATTTCGTGTTGATTATGATCCTAAAAGTCTGTGTACACAAAAATTTAACTGATTGGCAATTAATCCAATTAACTCACAGCTTGTTCAATGCCGTCTGGCCTAATGAGTTAATGCGAAAAATTAATGATATTTGATAAGATATCTTCCCTACGTAGAAGTCTAAATGATTCATTCAGGGTGAGCGTGCTACGTAAGTTTAATTTGCCTCTCCTGTACCAAAACATACCTACGTTACTGTAGTAGATTAATAAATTACTAATAATCAGATAAGTTTTATGGGAAGCGCTATTGGTCTAAATACATTGAGTCAAGATATTAAGTAATCCAATATATATTATTCTCAAAACCTTTTGAACGTTACAAGATTTTATAGATAAATTGATAGCAAATAATACCTAATCAATTTCGGTTATAAATACGATGTAGAAAATACCACAGTCACTCTTAAAGATACTACTGTGATTCGGTGATTCGGTTCTAGTCAAAAAAATTAAAATGAATTTGCTCATTTTTGTGTTAGCTCTGGTTTTACCAAGTACCTACTTAGCAAGGGTGAGTTATAAATATAAACATAGTTAAGTAATTTCAACTAGACCTTAATACAATAGAATTGATTGCTACGTTTCGGTTTAATGATGATATCCAGATGGTGTTTATATAGAAGTGACAAAGTGACTCAGTGGTTCTATGCTTACGTGATGACAAGACTCCTAGATTAGAATCGTGGTTTAGTGGTGTTCCTCATATGGTGTCGAGTGGGTTAAACCGCGGTTGCTCATTACAAATGCAAATCCTCTAAAAATTCAGAGTACTTGTATAATAACTTTAAATATGTACTTGTAGGTTATTGATTATGTCATAGAAAGGACCTAAGACGTTCAAGGGTTTTTACTGCATAAATCGTTCAATTGGTCATTTGATATGAGAAAACCGCGGAGTGCTATTAAATTAAAGGGTGCAAATTGGAGATAGGCGTGAAAATGCAACCCTTTCAGTTTTTTAAATATAACTCGAAAACGAAGCAAAATTCAGGAATAGTTAATAGGAAACTTTTTGTAGATAATAAAATTTCCCATCGAAATGGTGTAATTAAAAAAACAAAAAGCAATTTTTTGTGAGAAAAATCTCCAAAAAAAAAACAATAAAAAAGAAAAAAATTCAATTTTTTCGATGAAAATTATTAAGATATAGTCGCTCAAAATTTTTTCGATTTTTATCGCGTTTACCTTGACATTGTTTATTTTTTTTAAATTGATTTTTACTCAGTAATGTATTTCAAGTTAATATGTTAGTAATGAATAATTATTTTCACAAATGTATAAAACTGTGATGGTTTTTTAAACAATGTGACAATTAATTATACTAAAATATTGATTTTTATGTCAAGAACCTATTAAATCCTACCCAGTAACTATTTATCTCACTTTCATATCAAGATAAATAAACAAATTGGCCATTTACGTGATCGTCTAGTTTTATTAATTTAGGACCTTAATTTCGTTGTGCGTGTAGTAACCCGATATAATTACCCCAGGTTCTTTTATATAAAGTTTGGTATTACTTGTTCCTATTTGATACTATTTACCTGAAAAAATTTAATCACTCTGTTATTTTAAATACCCTGTAAGTTTGACCACACTGTTTATTGATTGAGAAACCTAGTTATTCAGTTATGTTATTTAGTTCAGATTTTATTGCTCAAGTTTGTTCTGTAAATTTATAGTTGAACTTTGTTTGCTAATTTATTTCATGGAAATTAAACCATTTATTTAATTAATTATTTGTATGACTAGGAAGGTAAGGTTGAAAGAAAAACAGTAATTGATGGAAAAAATAGTCATAAAAATATTTTATAATAATCAAATAGCCGGACATGAAGTCAAAAACAATGCAAATATTTGAGGCAATTGTCAAATATTATATTAGGAAAACTTACGTCGCTATAGTAATGACCATACTATACATGTTTCAGGGTTGCTATGCAATAACAAGAACCAGTTAAAACAATCGTATGCCGTGTTATTTTATAGTTGTAATTAAGATGCGGCAAATAGCCGATTAAAATGTAATTGAAATTTTGGCATTAGCAAACGCTATGATGCAAACAAAACTTAATGCAAAACAGAGGACGAAATCATGTCATGTTCGTGCATCATAGAATTTCAGTGATAAATGCGAATTAGATACTCATGTAAAATATAGAATGCTGAGGAAAATCTCTCCTTAATTGATGACACAAACTCGCAACTACCAAATTGTATATAACTGTTCAAACACTTGAACGGGGTAGGTAGATATAATTCAAAGAGACAAGACGTCCTGGTTCAGTACTCGACGAAAAGTAAATCCTTCAGAATAAGAACAAGTTTACGGGCCAATTGACTCGATACTGACCGATGGCCTGTACAGTTTGTAGTTCGCAAGGTAAATTAATTTGATGGATCGTTACTAAACAATCGTAGAAAACTGGGTATTCGCAGGTGAGAAATATCCTCACGATAATTTGACTTAAAATATTCTTGTAAAATCTTACATATAAGGTAGTATATCAACTGAAGTATAATTGAAGCTAAAGTTGCTTCTGATTGCATAAACTCTGGAAATATACAGTTCTAGAATATAAACGTGTTATTTCGCAAACGTAAATCTCCCTAGCAAAATATTCATCATGTGATTTTTTTTTACCTAAACTCATTATTGTAAATAATAATTGAGTAAACTGTAATATAATTTTATTCTGTTTTCTTGTTAAAAATATCATTAAAAAATCTAATATTTAGAGCCACAGATGCGTTAATTTCCTCTATTCCCCAAAAACCAGAATGTAAACTCAAGTGTAAATAATAATTCTGAGAAGTAATTAGGTTATGATACTTAGATAGTTATGTCGATGAAATTGTCGTCATGTAAATCGCCACGTAATTCTTTACCTCAGAGATAAAGGCCCCCGACTGAAGAAACAGGTGACTAGGACACGCTAACACAGAGATTCCAATGATTCCAGACGTCCCTGGGCTACAAGAGCTGTGCTGGAATAGCTTGCGAAGTATAATGTGCAGTAATAATTGTTATCGTACGTACTCCGGTGATTCCAGACGTCCCCCCCTACAAGAGCTGAGCTGGAATTGCTGTCGAAGTAAAATGTGCAGTAATAATTATTCTCGTAAATACTCCGGTGATTTCAGACGTCTCCGGCTACAAGAGCTGAGCTGGAATAGCTGCGAATTATAATAGTTTGGAGAAATCAACGGGCTCAAGCTAGACTGCAAGCGAACGCGCGTCAATAATTTCTGCCTTGCGCTGCTCCCCTTTTATTTGGTTTCTCCTGAAAAGGAAATATACCTTTTAGCTCCCTTTCGCACATTGGTTATATGTAAATTCCGTAGCGATATAGACGCTGTGTTGTCCACAGTCCTACAGTTAAGAGTTGGTCGGAGTGTATTAGTCATCCATGCTTCCAATTTTAATTGTAAATGACTGCACGTCAATAAAATGACGCAGCTGAATGTACGGTGTGCTTGGAAGGCGAGAGATAGAGATGTAGTAGAATATGACATTGGACAAATTTATTATACCTAATCTTTAAATTTCTCTGTGCATTTGAGGACATTAGGGCTAATTTTATTTTAGTTCTACAAAAGGGAAAATGTTTGTTTTAATGATACCTATGCGGGACGATAAAAATTATTTTTGCAAATCGATAATAGAAGAAAAAAAAATTATTTTTTTATATATACTTTTTTTTCGCTCATCGTCCCGCATTGTAACATGTTTTTAATGTCTTTTAGTGAAAGCCGTTTTTTAAAATAATGATTTATATGAGAGTAATTTGCGCCGTCTTTCCGACTTATATCCGGAGCGCTCTTAACTTGCATTCTCCTAGATATACGCGGGGAGTCTCCTTCTCTTTCCCACGCATGTTCGCTAACTACGTCTCGCTTACTCGTCCTGACTTTAAACTGCGTGTTTCTTAAATGCGTATGGTCGGACCTGGTTTGGCTAATGCGTTAGTTGTGTTTTTAAAATTACCAAGTGTTAGATAAGAAATAACAATTTTCAACAAACATAAGAACTATTTTTAAAATAAAATGGCCCTAGATGTGGAATGCTTCATGATATATAGAGATTTGTCTTTTTTCCAATAAAAATGTTATAATTTTAGTAAATTTGAGAATTGTTATTCAATAATAATAAAGCTTATTCAGATAAGAATATTTTATTAAACTGTTTGCAAATTATAAACATTTCATTCCATCTCTTCAATAACATTTTCAAATTGAATATTAACATCTTCATCCACGTATTCAAGGACATCCTCTTCTGCAATCTCTGCTTCTTGTATATTGTCGCAATTGACACCCATACATTCTTTGCAAAACATAGAACAAGTTAGTCCTAGTTTCGTGCAGCCACAGCTTCCCTGTGGTACATCCGCAAGCCATTTTTTTGAGCAAAATCTCTGGTGGAATTCGTGGAATTAGCTATCAATCCATATTTTAATTTTTTTCAACTGCAGTAAAGAGGGTTTAAATGCTTACCATTCCACTGCTGTATTTGAAAATATGTCCTTAAGTCGTACTGTTTAGCATCACCTCGCGTTGGAAGTAATTGGGCCAGAGTAAATTTTGTACTTTTTGATAATTTGCAAAAAAGTTGGAAGCGACAGTTACTAAGGGTCTTTCAACTTTTCCCCATACAAAGAAGCTCCAATAAATGCTGATGCAGAACCTATGTCTTCTTCAGTTGCATTGTCGCGTAAAAACGGGTCCATATATGATTTTAATTGTACAATATTTTTATTTATAAATTTTATAATTAACTTGAAATATATTGGTTTATTGAGAAATCAATTTTGTTATAAAAAAATAAGATTTATACAATAGATAGATAGATAGATAGATAGATAATACTTTATTCATCACATAAAGTTTGCACAAAAGTATAAGCTTATCGGACTTTCGGTCACAGACAATTCAAAGAAGAAAATGAAATAAAATTTAAATATAATGAACAGCATGAACCACATATATGCTAAAATACAAAACAACTAAGAGAGTAAATATTCATCGATAGTATAAAAAGCATTCTGACTTAAATATCACATTTTTAAAATCATTATAATTTTTAAAAGTTCCAAATAAGTTTTTAAATTTGTTAAAACATATAATTCCCCGGTATAAATGTTAATTTTGACCTACACCTAATCTTGAATCGTGTGTTATGATTGTGCACTGAATTATTTTTTAAAATGAGATGTTCTTCCTTTTTTATATTTAAGATTATCAGATAGATATAAAGGCAAGGGACTGTTAAAATTGACAAATCCTTAAATAATTGTTTACATGATGTTAATGGATGATTTCCCATCATACATCTTATAATATTTTTCTGTTTCATAAGAATTTTATTTATGTGACCTGAATTACCCCAAAACATTAAACCATAGCTTATTCTAGACTGAACTAGACCAAAGTATGCTAATTTCAAAATATCAAACGTTACAGTGTTGTGCAATTGCCTAAAAATAAAACAGATGGTACTTAATTTAGATGCTAGTTGTTCAATATGTTTTTCCTAAGTCATTTTTTGATCTATAATGACACCTAAGAATTTTATGTAGTTAGTTTGTTGCATTGATTTTGTATTTAATTTAATGAGAGGACTAAAGTTTAATGTTACATTTTTAGCGAGAGTCCAATGTTAATACACCATTCATGAAATTCGTTAGCACAATTGTTAGTTCTGAGTACAGAATTTAGTAGACTATTTTCTGCTACCAGAATGTTAACATCATCTGCATACATAATTAATTTGTTTGAAGAACTACATCAGGAATAAGTAATGTCATTTATAAAAATTAAAAATAATAGAGGGCCCAGAATGGAGCCCTGCGGTACACCCGTGAGGACATTTTTAGCTTCTGACTTAGACTGCTCTATAATAACAGTCTGAGTCCTCCCATGAAGATATGATGCAACCCATTCATTAGCAGCCCCTCGAACTCCAATGCGATCTAATTTTTCTAAAAGTAGATTGTGATCTACAGTATCGAATGCTCTGCTCAAGTCAAAATATAATACAATTGGATGTTCTTTATTATTTAGATATTCATATATATATTAGTGCATAAGTCGGCTATAGCTGTAGACGTTGATTTGTTTTTTCTGAACCCATTTTGGCATTCAGATAATAAATTAAAGTGTTCTAAGAAATTGTTTAGCCTTACACTATAACTAATTTCAAATATTTTTGAAAGTTGACTCTGAACGCAGACATTACGATAATTACAGACTTCATTTCTAGCTCCTCTATTTTTAAAAATTGGTACTGATTTAGATGTCTTTATTAAATTTGGATAATGACCCATTGTAAAGGATTTGTTTATTAAATAGGACAGTGGAACACTAATTATATCACCAACAGCTTTTAAAATTTGACCACATGTTTCATCAATACCTGCGGCGGGTCCTGCAGTAGTTTTGTTGTAATTCTTCAATTTCATACGCTGTAGTAGGACATAAATAAATGATTAATGGTGAATATGGAGGTAATTACAAATCTTCTATTTTCGGTTTAAGACATGGCAAGTCCAAAAATAATCCGGTTACATATTAAATTTGTACCTGATATCTTTTCATCATTTATAATTAATTCTTTAGGAACATTTCTATTTGTAGTGCCTTTCATTTCATTAATGATTTTCCATTTTCATTAAATTTGTTGAATTACTTAGCCTTTCATTGTTATAACTAACTTTTGCTTGCTTTACTTTTGCTCTATACAATTTGTTGATATTTGCAATAGCAAGGTAAATGCGATAAAAATCGAAAAAAATGGCTAAGTTTGAGCGACTATATCTCAGTCAATTTTCATCGAGAAAACTTTTTGAGACCACCGTTTTAAAAGAAATTTCATCAACTGTTTTACGCCTATACCTATATCTGCTCATAAAAAAGTTATAGGCAAAAAGTAAAAAAAAAATGGATTTTTTTGCCTTTTTAAATTGTTTTTTTTATACTTTTCGCACAAAAAATCGTATTTCATTTTTTTAAACATAGGAAATTTGATTCTCCACAAAAAGTTTCCTATTAACTATACCTGAATTTTGCTTCGTTTTCGAGTTGTATTTAAAAAAATGAAAGGTTGCACTTTCATCCCTATCTCAAATCTGCACCCTCTAATTTAATATTTTCTCATCTTAAATGACCAATTGAACGATTTATGCAATAAAGACCCTTGAACGTCTTAATTCCTTATTTCCTTGTTTTTTATGACATAATCAATAGCCTATTGTATTTTATATGGGTAATCTATACTTTTAAAGAAATTTAATTGGAAATACCCGCACTACGACAATTCTTTGGTAAAATTCTGACTATTTGGGTTATAGAAATTTACTCCCTTGCACATGTCCTTTGTCCCTGCGGGCTGTTTTTAAACCCTCTGATTTATATATGTAACCTACTGATCGCATTTCGGCCGGTATTACGGGGGTTTTTCGTAGTTTAATGAAATTATAGTGACCGATACTAAGAACGGGATAAATTAAACAACAGACGTTCTTAGTATACAAAGTGGGCGTGGGCGTGGGTACGAAGAAAGTAGATTTTGTTTACGTAAATATGTTTATTTTATGAAAACTTCACTGTCACTTTTAAAAAAATAATTACAAAAAAATATTTTTAATGTTGGGACATAGACTACTGGCAAATCATATTTAAAATAAGCGAACTAAACAAATTGAAAATTTTCCTAAGGAGTAATCTACTCTCTCAATGTTGATAAGATTAAATTTATTACATTTTCTATAACAAAGTGCTGCTCATCCTAATCAAAATTTTATTAAGATGCATTTGTAAGAGCGCGGATGATTGTACGTGCTCGAAAAGTATCGAAATAGCAATAAAAATTGAACACATAGGAGTAATTATAGATCGCTTCCTTAAGTGGGGTATTTTTATTGCACCCCACGCTTTTTACAATGAAATATTTAAAATATGTAAACATCACTTTTTATTTTTTAGTTCGGTTTGCTATTAAAGCGTGTTTTTTAGCTTTTTTAAACTATAATTTTTTTTAGTCACGCCATTCATCCTGCTCTTCAAAACCGCTGCGTATCCGGTAGTAGTACATAATTAATATTACATCATAATGTATGTATTAAAGTTGAAACAACGCTTATACAACGGCAAATACGTTATATTATTAACTGAGGTGCCTCCGGCAAAATATCGACAAAAGATTAGTTATTTTTTAAATTTTATTTTATCCTGATGATCCTGGTGAGGACATTAGGACAAAGTTGTCAAATTATTGTATTGTCATCTCTTGATAAGTGTGCAAAGTTTCAATGTAATCTGACGTTTGGAAGTTCAAAGATTGAAAAAGTTACATACATACAAACAAACATACAGGTTAAGCTAATATAACGCGTGTAATAAAAGGAAATTATTCGTAATTAAATTCTCTACAACTTTCATTTGAAACATTTTGCAATCCAAATGGCCATTTTCAAGATTTTAGCGTTTCAGAGTCGTCGCAAAACTGTCAAAATTTCAAAAAATTTATCTCGGCTCCAATAGGTCGTACGAAATTTTTAAAAAACGAAATTGTGCGGATTTTTATTACCTAAAATTTTCATGTGTACATATTATATAGTAAAATTGATACTTTCCGAGTTTTTTTGCGAAAAAACAATTTTGATATGTTAAAAAGTACCACAAAATAAGCCTGTTCCAAAGTTTCAGCCCGCTTTGAATTATTTCATCCAAATCAACAAATTTCGTCCCATTTTATTGGGCTATTAAGTCAGGATTCTATTGTGAAAGATTTTTTATTGCAAACATGAACAAGCTGCTTTGAAAAACTGCAGGTGCTTCTAAAATATCCTTGATTATTAATCAATTAATTAATTTACAGATATGATATGATAAAAATAAAAATTACAAATAGAAGCTCAATAAAACCGTTGTCTTTATAAGATATAAAGTATATATTTTCACTTCAAGTTGGTAAAGATCAATACACATCCCTTTGTTGTAGTAAAGCATTATGGTGGAAGACAATATATATATATATATATATATATAGAAGTATGAACAAAACAAAACTGGCAATATATTTTTAAGATTTGTAAGGGTTATATATTTCACCAACAGTGAAGGAAGTTTATAAAAGGAATTTTCGCTACCAAACTGATCACCAAAAGTTTTATAACATACACAGAACAAAATTATCTTCTAAATTTTATGAAAGTATATAACCCAGAAAATATTAGTTTTATATTGAGGTAACAGCAAGTCTTATAAAAACTTGTTATATTGTATACTGTAGTAATGTACTATACTTATATCAATTCATTATTACTTACAGTAACCTGAAAAACTGTAATAACTCTTGGTAAACTTCTTATATATACCATCGTTACCTTTATATAACTAGTTGCAGAGAAAAATATTTTTAGGAATGAAGGTCTTCCTTAATCACAGAAATATCTGGTGATCGTAGGTCATTCGATGTTAATTTCTATTTCTATTTGCAGGAGACTGGAAAGCAGGAAGATGCCTCGTCATATAGAGACAGCTTTGTCTTTCCCAAAGATAGAAAATCGAATCCAAACTCAAGAATAATCGGTGGCCAGGAAGTAGTTCCACATTCCTATCCATTCCAAGCAGCTCTGCTTACATTCACTCGATCTGAAGTCTACTTCTGCGGGGGATCATTGATAACAGACAGATTTGTACTAACTGCAGCTCACTGCGTTGTCACGTAAGTATATAAATCAGCATTTGAGGGGGTAATTTATTTTCTGGGGTTATCTCAATTTCCCTTTTAACTTTATAAATAAATAAGTAAACACCACACAGAAATTAGACAACCCCCAATTCCAGAAGCCAGAGGCTTATGCGGAAGGTGGTTACACATTGAAAAAACGCGGACATACAACCATTTCCACCGACAGTGCCGGAGCCAGGATTCGAACCCGGTTGTGCGATACCCGTGTAATTAATCGCGATTGCCACCTCGCGCCTTAACCCACTCGGCTATCGATCAGCAATACTTCATTATATAGGCATCTTTGAAGATTTGGTAGAATTAATTAGCAATTATATAAAGAAAACGCCAGCAAAGTGTGCGTTTAAATAATGTGTGCTTGAATTATCTAATAGCTAGTGTACCTCAAGGGTCTAGCCTTGGCCCACTGCTTTTTACTATTTAAACAAGTAATCTTATTAATAACTTAAATTATTGCAAAATTCACTTGTATGCAGATTACACGCAACTCTACTGCTCCTCCCCTGCTTAGATACGGGGACAGCCAGTTCTCAAATAAATGAAAATACCGTGTGATTTTGTTAAAGTGAAACACCCCTCTATCTCCGTTAATATTGTATTTACACAATTGGCACTTTTGAACTTTTTTTTATATTGGCTTGTGAACTATCTGATAGCGGCTGGAAATCACTTCCGGTTTCACCGGATATGACCTTAACTTCCGAAACTTAAAGGGGACGCCTTGTATTTTTTTATAGAGCATTATAGGTCAATCAATTCTAAACATTTTTCGAACTGGAACCATACCTCTAAAATCAAAAATAACTTAGTTATGCAAGAAGAACTGTTTTTTATTTTGTTGTATTTTACAATATCTGAGAACACAGAGGGCTTTGAAACAATTATAAAATTTATAACTGAATTTAACTACTGCAAACTATTTTCAAAATGCCACCATTTCTATTGAGGCAAGCCTCTACCCTTTGTAAAGGGTGCTGAGACAACCTAAGTATCATATCTTCTGGAATAGTTTGTGCACTCGGTTTTCCATTAGTTCCTTATTTTCCCATTCGTTGCTATAAATTTGATTTTTAATGTAGCCACATAGAAAAAAATTCAGAGGATTAAAGTTGGGGACCACGCTGGCCATTTCAATCGTCCATTATTTCCAATCCATCTGTCGTCGTAAGTATTCGTTAAATACGGGCAAACTGCAGCGGAGTTATGAGGTGGGGCACCATCGTCGTGAAAAAAGATTTGTCTTCTCCTCGCTAGAGGAAGGTTGTCCAAGAAGTCATGTTTCATTTGACGGAGAATGTTTACATACTTATCGCCATTTAGTTTAACGTCATAAAAATATGGACCGACAATACTATTATTATTATTTATTTATTTATTTATTTTATACATTAAATTTCCAAGCTTTCTGAAAATTGGTTGCTTTATACAAGTACTGATTTTCCGTGGCCCAGTAGTGATAGTCATGTCGATTAAATTCACCATTATTGGTGAAATTAGCTTCATCTGGCCACAAAGTATTTTTTTTTAAATTTGTTATTTTCTTGGGCTCTAACAAGAAACCATTCACAAATTCAATTCTTCTTTCTGGGTCACCAACTTCCAAGTGTTGATGAAGTTCGTATTTGTAGGGATGATATTTATTTTTCAATAAAATTTTGCATATGCTTGAATAAGAAATTTGATGTAAGTTAAATAATTGTCGTATTGAAATATTCGGATTTTCTGTCACCGATAATGTGAACGATCCATCTTTTCGCGTGCGAAGGACTTTTATTATACTTTCAAGAAAAATGTATTGACAAACTATAGTCTGGCCCATGTACAACACATAGTGAGGAACGGAACGACTCATAATGTACCAACTACCATCCAATGTGCGGTTTATAGCTAACGATTACACAAAAAGATTCAAGAAAAGTTCAATGTTTATAAATTTTTTGGTGGGTTTTTGCTTGCCTGTCTATTTACGTATTATCAGTTCAATAATAATTTGGTTCGCTCCTCGGAGCTTAAAAATGCTTGAATCGCAACAACTTTGAATTATATTGTGGCAATTATATATCCATACGTTCAGGCAAGACGGTCCCGTGCACATCTGAGTACATGGTAACTTTACTTTTCAGACAGCGAATCACTGAGGAACCGGTTTAGGGCAAATACCGTTAAAACCCATCATTTTTCCGTCAAAATCGACTGCTAGAGAATGGGCACCCTCGACGTTAAGGGCTATTTTCGCTAAAACTCTCGAAATACTTTGACTAGACACTGGATTAACTTGTCCTCATATTTAACACAACGCATGAGATGCAGTGCTTAACAACGTGGATTCGTAAAAGGGTTTTTAATTTTGAAATTTCCAAAGTTAAAGTTTTTGATACACTTTCTAATTTTTGGTGGTCGGGGCGACATTACGTCCCTGTGCAGCCGACATTTACTATACTTTCTAAAATTACACTCCTTGATGAGTTTCTGACATTTTTGCATAAAAAACGCTCCCTAGAGCGAAAATGTGATTGAATATATAAAAACTTCTACCAACGGCATTTTTACGTGAAGCACGCTTTTCATGCGAAATGTCGGATTTTGTTACAGTTTCGAAAAGTTCATCGAGGCTTTTGGCATGTTCTTTAACAATAACAGTAGCTCAAATTCAAGTTCTTCAGTTATAACTGTATTACATCTTGTTTTTGTTACCTTACATTGTCCACTATTTTTTAAATTATCACAAAGAGATTTGAGAGTTTCATAATAAAGTTTTTTTTGCTCGGATACCTTAAATTGAACTGTCTACATGTTTTTCTGTACTTTTTATTACACTTGCCGAATAAAACTATTATTTCAAACATGTCTTAGTTGGTATAGTTTTCCTGAATTTATTCTATTCTTTCAATTAATAAACAATATTCCACTAGCAATAAGAATTACTAAACTCGAGAATAATCACCGAATTTATCGATTTAAAGTTGTTACTGTCAGAAATAATCACTTGTTTCAAAGCGATCTGTGTTCTCAGATATTTCAAAATGCGACAAACTAAAAAACAGTTCTTCGTGCATAACTCAGTTATTTTTGATTTTCGAGGTATGGTTGAATTTCCAAAAATGTTTAGAATTGATTGGTCTATAATGTTCTATAAAAAAATATAGGGTGTCCCATTTAAATTTCGGAAGTTAAGGTCATTTCCGGTGAAACCACCGGAAGAGATGGAAAATATTTCCAATATAAGAAAGTTCCAAAGAAACAATTGTGTAAATACAATATTAGCGGAGATTTAATCATCCGGTATTGACAAATTTATAACGGCAGTTCAAGGTCACTGTTTAATAATTACCCCGAACAAGTCTGAAGTAATAATCTTCAGACCTAAGAAACAAAGAAATACTGTTAGGTCTATTTTAAATATTATTGTAGAAAACACAGTAATTGAAAAAAGATGCAGTCGAAAGTCTTGGCGTTATTATCGACAATGATTTAAGGTTTGCGAGTTCATGTTAATAAAGTACGGGTACTTAATACGGGTCTTTTAACTCCTCCAATACAACGTACTCAGTTGTTTACGAGACCATTTAGTTAGCAACTTGCAAAATATATAATAGTAAATAAAGAAATAATTTATTGCTTTATATCTCAAGAGAAACAACAATGCAGCTACGGACACATGTTTCGGAGTTATTGCTCCTCATCAGCGTAGCGTAGCTTAGTGAATATCATATAATCGAGCAAAACCAACAAAGGTAGAAGTATATAATAGTATTGGTAATGAACTTAAAGGCAAAAGAGTGCAATTTCAAACATAAATATAAATCTGTTTTATTTGAGAGTCAATTTCTCAATTTACAGCCCCCAACAATACACCTAAATTAGAATTATTATTATTATTATTATCGTTACTATTATTTTAAATTTAGTATCACTTATTCCATCTGGTATCCGCTATTCGTTAAAAGTAATTGTAATAACTACTATTTGCTTGACTTTGATTTTGATTCTCTTTTGGAATCAGTATGTTTAAGCATTTCAAAGTCATAAACAAATCAGCCAAGCAAGCAGTTGCATTAGGATTAAATGTAATGGAGTCATTTGCATATCGTGACACATTAAACATTTTATATGCTATGGAACAAATTTGTAATATTTATACATACATAGATTTTTTACCGATAATTTACATGAAACATTTTAAAGATAAACTTCTCAAAAATTATACATTTTTTAACTGGAATATGTTTTATTTTCTGTAACAGGTATTTCAAATACTGCTCAGATTTCACTCTTATTGTACTAGGTCGATGAATAATAATAGTAAAATACTGTTATGCGTTTGATTTCTCTTTTTGAATTACCACCATCTAGCGGTTACTTTTTCTTACGACATTTTCAACTACTTTCAGGCGTCCAAATCCTGCCTTGTACATTTTAGTCCAGCTAGGTGCCCACGACATATCAGTAGCAGAATCATCAGCAGTTGTATTCAACGCCACCGAATGGGTTTATCACAGTGGTTGGAACGAGGACCTTCTCCAAAATGATGTAGCTTTAATAAAGCTCCCAAGCAGGGTCAACTTGAATAACAATATCCAAACAGTACGTTATGCAAACGGTACCAACAGTTATGCAAATATTAATTCAACGGTGATTGGATGGGGTCAAACGGAAACCTCAACTTCAGTTAGCAACGTTTTGAGATCTGTTAGATCTTTAATCATATCAAATGAATTGTGTAGGGCTGCAGATCCTGCTCTAAGTGCTGTAAGTATTCTAGATTAAATAAATTTTATACAAGCCTCTTCCAAATCCTATGCTTTTACTATCCTTACTTATACTGTTCTAATATACAGTAAGGTCCATAAGGCGGATAAATTCATTATTAACAATTTATGAGTAAAATCTCAAAATTCGTCTATATTTAATTCTAAAATCACATGACCACTTTAAAATCTTTAAATAGAACGAGGGTGCCTGTGCTAACTCATTTGAAAGGGTATTCTCTATCAACCCCAGCAATATAAGTAACCCCATAAATATATATATAAACTGCTGGCCACTCGAACTTACACATAGAGAATTTTAGGCAAAATTTAAAGTTCAATATTTTCAACAGGAATGCAAATTTTTGAACGCGGCTTGCAAATTTTAAGAGCTAGTTTTTTTCGGATTAAGCTGCATGACGTATATTTATCGTAGGAACATAAGTTTATTATATACGGGGTGATCAATGAAGTCATGCAAAAAATCAAAAAGTTTGTATGAGTGAAATTTCCGCAAAAAATTTTTTTGGTCGTTGCAATATGGTTCGTTACTAAGGTAACATCAATATCTCTAGACGGTTTTGTCAGTTTTTGGATTAAGGCCCTTAGGCCTTGTACACACTACTCAACATAAAATTTGGATACCGAAATTTTTAAAATGCTATAACTTGACATTGGATTGACGGTTCTTGATGATTTTTGCGGATTTGGAATCCTTATTTCACGTAGATTTTCTATGGTCTAAGCATTTTATTTGAGGGTTGAAATTTACACATTATGCCGGGTCGATAATAAACAAAAACGTAGGGTACGACGCGCTCTAAGGTTTGGCATTATTTAAGTTTTTGTAAAAATAAATTCTCACCTCAAGTTGTTTTTATTTAATGTTCCTCTCACTGTTCTGTCCGAAACTCACACCCTAGTTTGTTGTCTTAAAGAGTCATTCAGTTTTACAGAGTTCTTTGTCCACCCCCAAGCCCATAATTATGATCGGGTGTAATTTCTACGCGACGCGTCAATTTCAAAGTAGGCATTGGAAAAACAAATTTGTTGCTATGCAATTAAAAACTGTTTACATTATTTTAGAAATAATCTGACACATTTCAATGTTATAATTTTGTAAAGTTTAATTAATATGAGGCGTTTAACCACGGCAGAAAGGGAAAATTGCATTCGACTTCTCAACGAAGGAATGTCAAAATAGCAAATTGCGCACATTTACAATGTCAGCCGAAAGACAATTTATAATTTGATCCGCCGAGTCGAAACTACTGGTAATCATATTTATGGGCATGGGGGTGGACATACAAAAAGAATAAACGAAAGAACCGAAAGAATTTTAATGAGAGAAACTATGCGGAATAGAACAAAGAACTCTAGAAAACTAAATGACTTTTTAAGACAACAAACTGGGGTGAGAGTTTCGGACAGAACAGTGAGAAGAACATTAAATAAAAACAACTTGAGGTGAGATTTTTTTTTAAAAAACAACATAATGCCAAACATTTTAAATTATAGAGCCCGTCGCAGAGCAAAATGTGTGCGGTTATTACAACACCATAGAGCGAATAGGCGGGCATGGGCAAATCGGCATGCGAATTGGGGTAATGCAGAGTGGAGCCATTGTTTATTTACTGACGAAACAAGATTTAATTTGTTTCACTCCGATGGCCAAATTTTAGTTTGGAGAAGGCCAAATCGGCGATATTTGGAGGAAAATATGGACCCTCAAGAAGCATTTGGTGGCGGAGGTGTTACAGTGTGGGGAGGTATCATAAGAAATGGTAAAACCGAGCTATTCATTACCAACCAAACCATTAATGCTACTGTTTATCAGGAGGAAATTTTGGAACCTATTATTGTTCCTTTTGCTCGACATTACGGCCCAGAACTTCTATTGGTGGATGACAACGCTCGACCTCACAGAGCGCGAAGGATCACAGAGTTTTTGCAGGCACAAAACATCAATAGGATGGACTGGCCTGCAAAGTCTCCGGATGTTAATGTCATCGAACACGTTTGGTCTTATTTAAAACTTAAAGTAAGATCTCTTGATGTACCCCCTGAAACCTAAAAACGCTCAGTGAGGCCATTCGTGAAGAATGGGAGAATATTCCACAAGATTTTATAAATAATCTTGTGGATACTCTACAAAATCGATGTCGGGAAATAATATTACGAGCAGGAGGACCAACAAAATATTAGCTTCTCTTTTTTTTAATTAATGTACCTAATTTTAATTAGGTAATTTTAATTTAAGTTTAAATTAAATTCATTTTTAGTTTTTTAGTTAAATTTTTTTTTAATTATTAAAAATTACCAGAATTAGAATTATAAATTTTTTAAGAATTGACTTTTGGCCGTTGTTAAGCAATCTTGTACATTGTAGAATATAATGTAATAAACTTGTTCTTGTCGCTACGTTTTTGTTTATTATCGACCCGGTATAATGTGTAAATTTCGACCCTCAAATAAAATGCTTAGACCATAGAAAATCTACGTGAAATAAGGATTCCAAATCCGCAAAAATCATCAAGAACCGTCAATCCAATGTCAAGTTATAGCATTTTAAAAATTTCGGTATCCAAATTTTATGTTGAGTAGTGTGTACAAGGCCTAAGGGCCTTAATCCAAAAACTGACAAAACCGTCTAGAGATATTGATGTTACCTTAGTAACGAACCATATTGCAACGGCCAAAAAAATTTTTTGCGAAAATTTCACTCATACAAACTTTTTGATTTTTTGCATGACTTCATTGATCACCCCGTATATAATAAACTTATGGTCCTACGATAAATATACGTCATGCAGCTTAATCCGAAAAAAACTAGCTCTTAAAATTTGCAAGCCGCGTTCAAAAATTTGCATTCCTGTTGAAAATATTGAACTTTAAATTTTGCCTAAAATTCTCTATGTGTAAGTTTGAGTGGCCAGCAGTTTATATATATATATATATATATTTTCCCTTGAAAATGGCTCCAAAACGGGAGCCGAAACGTCGAGACATTAACAATCTCAGACGCGGTTCAACCCGAGAACCTAGTATTTTTCATATATATATATATATATATATATATATATATATATGTCTCCATGGTGTATAGCGACTTGCTATTTTGCAAGTACCGAGAGCGGTGACCTTCAGCCCTTGGTGGACTTAACCTATGCTGATATTACATATGATTTGCAGGAAACAACTACTCAGCGGGCAAATACCCCGACCTGCATTGAATTATACCTTACAAATCATGAATGGTAGCCAATGTCATTTGTCAATTCCCCGACCAGACATAGACCGGTTTCGAACTTATTAGTTCTCATCAGTATGCCATAGGTCGTGGAACAGACAAATGACAGTGGCCAACCTGCTAGTTTTAGACAAACTGAGGTAAATGGTGTACCGGTGAGAGGTAAGTGAATATACTTACAAGAGTATAGATAAGAGTACTCAGAGAGTACTGATGTGTTTTAGGATTTTCCTCATAAATAGTTAATTACGTAGACAATGAATTTATCCGTTGCTTATGGATACATACCGGAACTCGTATAGTTGTGTAATAAAGTATAATACTTCAGCAGCTATTTTAAAGGCTTTGTATAGCTATACGAGCTTGTTCCGGAACAGTATAAGGTTTGAATGGGCTATTTACCTTTTATTGTTTAACTCATTCATAAACAAATACCCCATGTTTAGCTACAGTTTACTTCACATTTTTTCTAATTTCTAGTTGGTTCAACCGACCCACGTGTGCATATCTGGCGCAGGAATTGTAGGCACCTGCAGCGGGGACTCCGGTGGACCCCTCTTAGTAGATGGAGTACAAGTAGGGATTGTTTCATTTGGATTCGTAAATTGCACGATGGGAATGCCTTCAGTTTTCACAAGAATAACGGAGTTCAGCTCCTGGATTGAGCAAAATGCCGTGGATGGAGCCAACTCCTTTGAAAATCTCTATTATTCTCTGATAGTATCAGTAGTGCTGTCTCTGTATCATCTCTCCAAAAGCATGTAAACATAGATCTTCGGACGTTGATTAATTTATAAAAGTTTTTATTAGTAACCCTTGTAAAACAAACGAGCTTAATAAATGGTGATATTAATTTTTATTACATGTTTGTCATTTATGCTACCAATACAAATAAATAGTTTTTAAGCGGCAATATCACACGACCTTGTAATTTTATCGATAAACTTTTATTACTTAGCAATGAAACGAGAATTAAGTGATTTTACATAACGATTGGAATGTGGCTACTTATAGTAACAAAGTTGACGTGCTTTGAAATAAGAAATATCTGGTAAAAATCAGAGAATCGCGTGAAATTTCCTGGAGAAAATGAAATAGAAAATATATTTAATTACTTGATTAAATGAACATATATAGGCAGTACAGAAATTCCTGTCGATAATAATTATAGATGATGATAGTATCTATACTACCTAATCAATAAATTTAAAAATAGGGATGTAGCATTTAAATGATCAATTAGATTTAAATCGTTCACCACTTTTAAATTTGTTTTAAATTAGAGCCTTCAGCTATTTATACATATATTTCTTACAATATTACCTATTGTGGATTATAAATATCCTGGGTTTTACTTAGTAATTTTAGTATTATACTCTACATCTAAAGCCACCGTAACAATTGTCAATTAAACGTATGTCTTATGTACATTTGTGACATGGATTTTTACCAAGTAAAGGTCCAACCTATGAACAATTTAAACTCTATTTCATATTTTCAAATTTTTGGAATACTCCCTATAAGTTATCTTTAGCTTGACAACTGTCTACGACTTCCTAAGACAAGCAAAACATTTTAAATCGGTAAATCAAAAAGAAGAATGTTTACAGGTATGCGGTACCCCATCTGGGGATGCACCGTATTGCACCCATTTTATTTTCCTGCTTTCTTTATACCTGTTCTGCTCTGTAAAGCAGTATATGCTAAATAAATAAAATAGGTTTCTGGGGGCTTAGTAGGAAAAACTATTTGAATTTTACTGGCATACGAAAGAACTCTGTCTTATATAATTCATTGGAAACATAGGATAAAAATTTTGAAAGGTATAAATATATCCAATTGTTTAAATGATTTTTTATAATTTACAACTCAATTCTAGAAATTCCTTATCTTCTATTAACATTGTAAACCTGCTTAGTTTCATCGTAGATAAGAAAAATTAATCCCAGAAACTGAAAATTATGTTTGCTTTGATTGCCTTCTCTGAAAGGAGATGATCTTACACGTATTATCAATATCAAGATAAGGATGAACCTTGCTCCTTATTTAAAAGATAATAAAATTTATTATCAATATGGGTAAAAAAAACTCGACCTTCCTATATTTTGTACCAGAGATGTAGATGATGAAATTTGTCGGATGATTGATATAATTTGATTTAGTTAAACTCTTATTTGTCGATGTAAAATTTAAATTGTGAAATATGTGATTTATTTATTGGTTGTATACTCTCACAAATAAGTTAAGTGGAAGAACAGAGGCTTAATTGGCAATTAATCTAATTAACTCATAGCATGTTCTCTGCCGTCTGACCTAATGAGTTAATGAGGAAAATTAATGATATTTGATAAGATATCTTCTCTACGTAGAAGACCATATGAATCATTCAAGGTGACGTTCTGTATAAATTACCAATAATTAGATATGTTTTGTGGAAAGTGCTATTGGTCTAAATATACAGGGTGTCGCACCGGGAACTGAATCAATCGATATAGAGAAAAGTATGCATCAGAAAATTTTGAAAATTTAGATAATTTCTAATGTCGGTGTGGCCAATCCAACTAAAATAATTACAAGCAGCTGGCACTTCCGCTTATACCTGAAGTCGATACCAACTTGGTTATTTCAACTGGAACATCCTATATATTTTAGGGTTTTCGAAAAGAGCATAAAATTCTGAGACGAAAATATGTAGCATATCCTATACCTAAACCTAGCCGTTTCCTTTCTTCGTGTAAAAGACCCTCATTTGCTTCTCGTCACGTAAAAAGAACACAAGGAGAACTACGTTCTACAACTGAAATAAATTCAATAATACCATACCAAGTGTTCCGTTTTTCGCGTTACATTTTGTCAACTTCAAACCGCGAAAATTTGTTTAGGTCAAATGGAACACCCTGTATTCTTTTACGTCAAGTTGTGTAAAATTGAGTTCCCTTTTTTCTGATATTAGCATTGTGGGGGTTAAAGTTACAACTTTTTGAAATATTTTGGATTTTATTAGAAATTCATGAATTGTTGTAATCATTTCATCAAAATAGCCATGATTAGAAACAATCAGTCATTATCTTATGTCAAAAAATGTCAGCACGTTTAAATTACACCCACGAAGACTTTTTAAATTTGTTTACTATTTATGGAGAATGTGATAAAGTAATATCAAGAACTTGCAGCACATTTGCTACTCGATATCCACAAAAACGCAAAATAACACTAACACTAACATGCGTATTAATCGAATTGAAGATATGGCATGAACTAAAATAGCAGAGATAACATCAATTTAAAATATGATTTCATTTTAATTTAATAATTGTTCAAAATTCAGCCCTCGAACCTCGACACATTTTTGGCACCTTCGGATTAGTTCCTCATGGGTAGCTCTTCTAATTGAATCCTGTGATATGTTTTGAAATGCATTTCTTACTCTTTGCATACAATCTTCAATGGTTGTTAATGGGCTCTCATAAACTTTATTTTTAATAGTTCCCCAAATGAAATAATCCAGAACTGATAAATCGGGCGAGCGAGGAGACCACAAGAAAGGTCCATTATTGGCAATCCATTGATCATAAAAAGCTTCTTGTAAATAATTATTAATTAAATATGCGTTATGTGGGGGAGCACCGTCGTGCTGATAAAAAATGTTTCTATGTTCGGCGAGAGGTAAATTTTCTAAATAGTTGTTATTCAAATTTTGTAAGATATTCAGATATCTTTCATCTAAAAAAAAAAAAAAAACAAAAATTTACCTATACATATTAGCAGAAGAGAAAATTTAATTTACCGTTTACATTTTCCTGATAAAATTGTAATGCCGCCACTCTATCGTTTCTTATGGCACAGTAAACATTGAACTGCCAACTTTCCTGAAAGTTTCGCTCTCTGAACATATGAAGATTTGAGTCACTCCAATAATGCGAATTGTGTCTATTAAAAAGTCCATTATTAGTAAATTTTGCTTCATCTGTCCATATAATATTTCCCAAATAAGAATCGTGACCCTCAGGCCTTATTAAAATAAACTCACAAAGATTCTGTCTTCTTAGGAAATCTGTTTCTTTTAATTCTTGAACCATATGGAATGAAAACGTGTGAAACTTGTTTTAATAAGATTCTGTGAATTGAATCCTTGCATAGTCCCGATTCCAGAGCAGCTTGTCTTAATGACATCCTTGGAAATGCATGAAAATATCTCAGAATGACTATTTCAATGTTTTCGTCATCAAGAATAGGCTTTCTTCTTTGCATTTTTGCCTTGACAGAGCCATAACTTTTAAAATTTTCCACTATGCGTTTTACAGTGTTTGGTGACGGTTTCCGTTTTTCTGGATATCGAGTAGCAAATGTGCTGCAAGTTCTTGATATTACTTTATCACATTCTCCATAAATAATAAACAAATTTCAAAAGTCTTCGTGGGTGTAATTTAAACGTGCTGATATTTTTTGACATAAGATAATGACTGATTGCTTCTAATCATGGCTATTTTGATGAAATGATTAAAATAATTCATGAATTTCTAATAAAATCGCAAATATTTCAAAAAGTTGTAACTTTCTCCCACAACGCTAATATCAGAAAAAAGGGAATTCAATTTTACACAACTTGACATAAAAAAATACAGGGTGTTCCATTTGACCTAAACACGTTTTCGCAGTTTGAAATTGACAAAATGTAACGCAAAAAACGGAACACTTAGTGTGATATTATTGAATTTATTTCAGTTGTAGAACGTAGTTCTCCTTGTGTTCTTTTTATGTGACAAGAAACAAATGAGGATCTTTTTTACGAAGAGAGTTATAACGGATCTTGCAAACCGTTGCACCTGTCAAATTTTCTATAGAATGTCAAATATCTCTGAAACGGCTAGGTTTAGGTATAGCATATGCTACATATTTTCGACTCAGAATTTTATGCTCTTTTCGAAAACTCTAAAATATATAGGGTGTTCCATTTGAAATAAGCAAGTTGGTATCGACTTCCGGTATAAGCAGAAGTGCCAGCTGCTTGTAATTATTTTAGTTGGATTGGCCACACCGACATTAGGAATCATCTAAATTTTGAAAATTTTCTGATGCGTACTTTTCTCTATATCGATCGATTCAGTTCCCGGTGAGACACCCTGTATAGAGTCAAGACGGTATGTAAGCCAACATTTATTGTTCCCAAAACTTAATTGATGGATAGCTGGCTACATAATTAGTCACTCAATATAGTCTACATTACTCATACAGTGAACGTAAGAAGTGTTTTCTCTCAAAACCTTTTAAATGTTACAAGATTTTACAGATAAATTGATAGCAAATAACACTTAACAAATTTCGGGTATAAATACAATGCAGAAAATACCACTCACTCTTAAAGATACTACTGTGATTCGATTCTAGTCAAAAAAATTAAAATGAATTTGCTCATTTTGGTGTTAGTTCTGGTTTTACCAAATACCTACTTAGCAAGGGTGAGTTATGTATTATAAACATAGTTAAATAAGTTCAACTAGAATTTAATAAATACAATATAAATAATTAGTACATTTCTGTTTAATAATTACATCAAGATGGGGTCTATATAGAAGGACAAAGTAACTAGTGGTTCAATGCTTACATGGTCAAGACTCCTAGATTAGAACCGTGGTTAAAGTACGGATGTTTAGTGGCATGTTCTTCATGTGGTACCGAGATGGCCTGGACCGCAATTAAATGAGAAACGACACCGCTATAATCTATTTGAAAACGGGAGAGAGCTCATTGTAGATGCATTTCGCTTAAGAACATAGTTAGAACACTTATAAGTACCTTTAAATCTTTTCTTGTATTCTATGTTGTTAATCTATACTTTTAGAGAAATTTAACTGAAAATATCAGTACTATGAGAGTTTTTGGGTAAAATTCTACCTGCTTAGGGTATGAAAATTCAATCCCTTGTAAATTGTCCTTGTCTTTGCCGCTGAACACTGTTTCTAAATTCTCATTTATATGTGTAACCAAGTGATCGTAATTCGATCGGTATTAAGGGGTATTTTTCGTAGTTTAGAATAATAATTATAGATCATTTCCTTGAGTGGAAAGAACATATTCAACATCTAAAATTGATAGTGAAGAAGCATTTTCATAGATTTTATATCTTGAGAGACAGTAGATAAAAATATTATTCAACGTATACATAATGCTTTAGCAGAATCAATTTTACAATATAGAGTAGAGTGGAGGAATATATTATTAGTCACCTAAAAATCTTACAAATTTTTCAGAATGGAATTTTAAAAATAATGTTTAATAACTTGAATTACAGGATTTTCAATCAATGAATTATATAAATTACGTAATATTTTAAACATAAGAAAGGACCACGCACATTTCTTAGGTTATTTCCTAAAAAAAAAAAAAAAAAGAATTTATTACATTCTAGTTCTAGGGTGAGAAATGTGCATTTCGCGTGTTGTGGTACTAAAGAAACATTAGAATTTTATGAAATATTAGTTTTGATTTTTAACAAGCAAGTAGGATAAAATTATGGTACAATTTACTCAGTTATTAATTTCAGTAATAATCATAATAATGAGACTAGGTAAAAGTTCACATTCTATATACTGTATTGGGATAGTTAACGTTTGCTGAATTACGATTTACTATTACTAAATGAATATATTTAGGGTTATGCAAGGGTAAGACACTTTATCAAAGACTAGTCAAACTTCATGTCACATATTTCTTCCAAACTTAATGACATAGGATGACTCAATATGTCCAAAAGACGCCTACTGCATTCAGCTTGTCTATTCCATAAAATTATCAAACAAAATTCCGGCTTATCTTAGTAAAAAAATCCAATTTAGGACCGACGTGCATAACCTAAACATTAGATTTAAAGGCACACTTATTCCTCCAACACATAGAACAAATTTACAAACGATCTTTTAGTTACCAGATTACTAAAATTTACAATAATATACCCGACTTTCTAAAGCGCTATCCTGTTACTGCATTCAAACGTAAATTTAAAAAACACTTTCTTAATACACAATAAATTGTTAACTTAGGCTATTGAAATGTTCTTGAACTTTTTGTCACTTTTTTGTCTGCTATATGTTTTTTATTGATGTCATATTTTTGTCTCCCCGCTTAAGATGAAAAACAGGGTGTATGTCCTGCATAGACATCTGATCTTCGGCGATTTCCTAAAGCATGCGTATGTTTTTTTTATTGTCTGTTACCTCCTTTCTATGATGTATGTTTGTTTTGGGAAATAAAGACCATTTATTATTATTATTATTATTAATTGTTCTGCAGTTTTATAGTACAAATAGGTGACTCTCGTGTTCACCATATCTTACGTAAGGTTTTGCAAGAATACTTCATATTCAAAGTACATTAGGAAGATTTTCCTACTGTAACCACAGGGTTATCCATTCTGATTGTTGCCAATTTTACACACAATAAAATATTATAATTAACTGAATTCGACGTATTATGCGCTAACAAATGTTTGAAGCATTGACAACTGTCTATTGGCTGTTAGGTTCCCGATTGAGGTCCGTTACAACGTGGGATGTTTATATTTCAGACTATTGTCTGGTCACTTGTTCGATTGAAGGGTGATGCAACGGATTCGCGTCTTCATATGGTTGAAAATCATACGCAACTTTCTGGTTGCTCTTCTATTTAATTACTTTAAGGAGATTTCCCCAACATTCTAAAAGATTTTACGTGAGTGTAAGCTCTCACCTACAACACAATTAATATGATTATCAATCATTTTTCCGGCAATTTCCCAACGCTAATTTTAATCAACGTAACTCAGAAATTTTACTTCATAACATGGTTCTCTTTATTTGCATAGCTATATGTGTAACATATTATAGCAACGTAAACTTCCCTATATAATATTTAGATAATTGTCTTAAATAATTGGTTTGTTTAACTCCATGTTTGGCTATTTGCTATAACAATTGTTATAATAAATGATTGTTTATTAAGGTCTTCCTTAATTTCAGGAATATCTCGTGATCGTAGATTGTGCAGGCTACAATAGATATTCCTAAATTTTCTTTGTGATTATTCGATGGTAATTTTTGTTTTAAATGTGCAGGAGGCTGGAACGGGGGATGAAGCCTCATCATATAGAGACAGCTTTGTATTTCCCGAAGATAGAAAATCGAATCCAAACTCAAGAATAATCGGAGGCAGGGAAGTAGCTCCACATTCTTATCCATCCCTAGCAGCTCTACTTATATTCACTCAATCTCAAGTCTACTTCTGCGGGGGATCATTGATAACAGACAGATATGTACTTACTGCAGCTCACTGTGTTATCGCGTAAGTAGATAAATCAGCATTTGAGAGACGGTAGTTTATTTTCTCAATTTCCTTTCGAACACTCTATACAGGGTGATTTCTAAATTTCTTGTACAAGAAATTTACTTTTAACTCTCAACAATAAATTTATTGGTGAGGTACATGATTTATTTCAAACATTAGCTAGAAGTAGATAAAGATATTAATAAGAATTAGAATAAAGAAAAAGGATTAGAAAAGAAATATTTTTTCGAATTGCAATCATTTTGCATTATTTCATTTTTTTTAAATAATATAGTAATAATAATCGGAGCGAACTCTAGTTTATACATATTTATTGTTGCTTTCTGTTACGTCGTTTTCCACTATTTTCAGGCGTCCAAATCCTGTCTTGTACATTTTAGTCCGGCTAGGTGCCCACGACATATCAACACAAGAACCATCAGCAGTTATATTCAACGCCACCGAATGGGTCTATCACAGTGGTTGGGATGAGTCCCTTCTCCAAAATGATATAGCTTTAATAAAGCTCCCAAGCAGGGTCAACTTAAATAACAATATCCAAACAGTACGTTATGCAAACGGTACCAACAGTTATGCAAACGTTTCTTCAACGATGCTTGGATGGGGTGAAACGGAAAACTCCGCTTTAGTTAGCGACGTTTTAAGATCTGTTAATACTTTAATCATATCAAATGAATTGTGTGGGGCCGCAGATCCTGCTTTAAATGCTGTAAGTATTGTTGTAGATTGTATAAATAAATTTCATACCAATTAATCTTTAAGCCGCGCCCGGCGCGCCCCCTTGCTCGGCAATTTAAATCCAATACTTTTACGAACCTACACTTATACTGTTTTGATATATATCCAAACATATCAGAATATAGCTGAATATGCTAGAACATACCGGAACACAATAGAACATACCGAATAATGTTAGGGCATAACGGATTGTATAGGATCGTATAGCTGTACAATCCTTAAGAATAGCTGCTAAAGTATAATATTTGAACAGCTATTTTTAAGAATTTGCACAGATATACAGTCATGTTCCGGTATATCCCGACATTGTCCAGTATGGTCCGGAACAGTATAAAGTTTGAATGGGTTATATATCTTTTACAGTTTAGCTCATTCTTAAATAAATACGCTATATTTAGCTGCTTTTTACTTCACATTTTTCATTTATAGATACTTCGACCGACCCACGTGTGTACATCCGGAGCAGGATTTGTAGGGACCTGCCAGGGGGACGCCGGTGGACCCCTCTTAGTAGATGGAGTACAAGTAGGGATTGTTTCTTTTGGATTCGCAAACTGCCTAACGGGAATGCCCTCAGTTTTCACAAGAGTAACGGAGTTCAGCGCCTGGATTGAAGAAAATGCCGTCCTTTGAAAATCTGAGTTTCAATGGCACTCTGTCTCTCCAAGAGCATGTAAACATAGATCTTCGGACGTGGATTAATTTTTAAAAGTTTTTATTAGTAATTCTTGTAAAACAAACGAGCTTAATAAATGCTGATATTAACTTTTATTACACGTGTGTTATTTATGCTACCAATATAAATAAATAATTTTTAAGCGGCAATATCTCACGGCCTTGTGATTTTATCGATAAACTATTTTTGTTAGTTAGCAATGGCGCGAGAATCAAGTGATATATAAAGGATTGAAATTTGGGACATCCTATATACTTAATAAACGCCACTACTTGACTCTAAACAAAACAATCTAGTGGAGTCAAACCAGGTGACCTTGGAGGCCACTTGACAGAACCAGTTGTTGAAATGATGTTTTCTCCGAATCTGTTACTATTCTTGAATTATAGGAAGAAGAGCCATCTTGTTGCAAATACATTCCCTGCTGTAAATCTTAAAGTAATTCCTCTAAAATGTCCTCAATCTCATTTTGCAGGAATCCCAAGTATCTGGCGTCAAACAAAGTTCGCTCAAATATTATTGGACAGATGACTGAACTTAAATTTTTGCTTTCTTTATACTTGTTCTGTTCTGTAAAATGGGTTTATTAGGAAACACTTTTTGAATTTTGCTGGCCTACGAAAGAACTCTGCCTTATATAATTCATCAGAAACATATGAAAAAAATAATAAAAGTTATAAATATATTCAGTTGCATAAACGATTTTTATAATATACAACTCCATTCTTATCTTCTACTAATATTGCAAACCTGCTTAGTTTCCCCACCGACAAGAAAACCGCTACCCAAGGAATCATCACTTCCACATCCAGATTTTGTATCCAAGTCTTATACATACTAAATCCCAATGTAATATTTTACTCCCTTTAATAGTTTGGTGGGGGTGGCAATGGGGGTGGTAGAGGGGGTGGCTAATGCCAAAAAAATGTTAAAAGCCCTTGGTTCTCTTATACACACTAAATCAAAATTTAATTTTGTACTCTCTTTAATAATAGGGTGGGGATGGCTAACGCAAAAAAAATTGTTGAGACGTTTCGTTCTGATATACACACTAAATCACATTTTAATTTTTTTTACTCCCTTCCATAATAATGTGGGGGTGGTATTGGGAGTGATAGTGAGGGTGGCTGATGCCTAAAAAATTTTGAGACCTTGACTTTTCGTACATGCCCTAAATTGCAATTTTATGAACTCTTACCTACTTGCTTTGCCCACTTACCCTAATTTACCCCATTTACCCCCAAACCCTTCAACGAAATTAGATCAAAATATAATCTAGTTCCACATCTCGTTATAATACTTAAGTGTACCAAATTTCAAGTCAATATCATAAACGGTTCCAGAGTAAACGTGCGCACAAAAAGTTACAGCCCGACAAACAGACCGAGAGACAAGAATTTTTTTTCGCTCAAATTTAAAATCTAGATATATCACGACATTTTAAGGGGTAGGTGTGTGCGCAGCGGGCCTAAATGAAGGCTATCTAGAGCCTTTGACAACACTTCAATCATCTTCCAGGCAGAAATTTGTGCTATAGATCTGTGTGCCTAGGAGTACCTAAATAAAGGCATTCGAAGGGCAAAGGTCTATATACTTTCAGATAGCCAGGCAGTATTAAATGATCTAAGGTCCTATACCTTCGAGCCTAAAATTGCCTGAGATTGAGATTTAATCTAGTCTATATATTACAACAGTTATTGGTCCAAAGATACTACTTTGTTTCTTCGTTGTCATAGCAACCGTCATGTCCAAATATCCGTTAACATAATTAAATAATGTTATTCTTGTTTACTAGTATAAAACAACTTAATATTAAAGACCCATTTTATGTATTTATAAACACCATAGAAATTATTAATTTATTCGTAAAATATTCTGCCCAAATACCACTCGTGCTTCTAAATTTTATCTATAAATTTTTTCTCGAGCTACGTTACCAAGAGTAATATAATTCGTGTAGATTGACAGTTTCTTATCAAAAGTTAAATCCCTCGCGCTAAAGTGTTCGGGATTTAATAACATAGTCAATTAGCATTATTTATAGTATTTATATCACTAGGCAAGTGCGCTGCCGAATATTCTAAGCACTAGTGATATTACATACGATAAATGCCCGTTAGCCTAAGAATATTTTTAAAACGAAAAATTTGCTTACATGGATCTAAACTATTTCACATTGAATACTATTCGAATCATTATATTCTGAATTAAACATAGTCTAGTTGATGTAGGAGACAAAGCCCCATACTACAAGTGCTTGTAAATTATCCCGTAGTAAATTGATAAAAGGCAATGGATCGTCAGTGCACTTTTCAACGACAGAATGAGAAATTATGATTTATCCAATTTACTGGTCATGTATTCTATATGGTCTAACCATATCAGGCTGGTATCTATGGTGGTATCTAATTCCAAGGAAACAGTCTTAAATATAATAATAATTAAATTGTTTTTTCGCATTTTGACTGGTAACAAGCTATTTTACTACATTCAAAATCGTTTAATAAAGTGGCACCTTACCACATTGAACGGTCACTTTGCTATATAGCAATGTCAGTGGTAATAAAAACAGAAAATTGTTTATTTAAATATTGGACACATTGTTATATATATATTAAAAGTACAATGATTTAAATTTGAAAAGTTAACCACACGATATTTATTCAATTCGACTTGTTCTTACTGTAAACTATTATTATTCTCTATCTGTATTCTTGAACGATAAACAGAAGCGGATGCATCTCGTGCCGTGACACGTCACTCATAAACTGACAAGGGCAAGGGAAATTGTCTATCATAAGCAACTATACTACATCAAATAATATTAACATATTTAACTTAACGAACAAACCTAAAGAAATATTCGTATTACGTATTTTAGTTGTCAACAAAATGTAGTAAAAAAGAAACTGTAACAAAAGGATTCGAACCCTCGAGCTCGCGTGTGAGGATCAATCAATCAATCAAAACAAATGTATTAACAGTTAAAATATACATAAAATTTGCTCGTCCGGCATCCGCTCGGAGCCACCCATGACTCCGCGGCGCACAGCGCGCGCCAATATCCGTTGGCTAGATGTCGGTCTCGATAACTAGGGCCGAGTAGGACTATTACTCTTTGCACCTAGATTATCTCTGTAGACCTGGACCGGCCTTCGTGATAGGTGGGCCCGCGTACTTCTACGAAACCCAGCTCACAAATGTGAGATGTGTCGCGGTATTTTCTGCGGACCTCCCCTGGTTCTGGCTGTTGAGAACTCTTCTGGCGCTCTTCTTGTCTTGATGTTTTCTTTCTTCGCCAGCTTGTCACCCCCGGGTGTAGTGATCGGTCGAGTTGGGTTTAGGAAGTTTTGGCTGGGACTGACTGCCGGTACGTAGGACATCAATTGATATCTCCTACCCCGGATCGTCGGAAAGGTAAGGATGGGCTGTGTAGCTCGAGAGTGTTGAGACCTAAGTGCTCCTTTTAGCACTTTCGGTCTCCACGGAGCAGGTAGGACAACGGGCGTCTGACGGTATGTTGTCCGACGCCCGCAAGGAGGTTGGGTTAGGGTTGAAAACGTCATGTCTCTGGTAGTGGTGATCCGTCCTGGCGTATCTGAAACAGATCTATTAGCGGGAAATAAAGGTTATACTTACCCGTTGTCCAGTAGCTGAACCCTCGGTCGCTTGTGCCTCGGGGCGTCGGCGGGGTCGTAATCAGTGGCCTATCTGATCAGCGTGTTCCCATGCTCCTCGGCTTGGGCGTACAGCTTCTTCGCTCGTTCCCGGATGACTTCAGTGACCGTGGTGTACTCCAGGTCTCTGACGATGTCTGCGGTTCTCACGTACCATGGGGCGTCAACTACCGTCCTGAGGGCGATGTTCTCCACTGCCTGGATTCTCTTCATGTAGGACTTCGCCTGGTAGCCCCACGCTACTGAGGCGTACGTCAGCTGCGGCCTGATGAGGGTCTTGATAAGCGTGAGCTTGTTCCTCAAGTTGAGTCGGTTCCCATTTCCCGTCATTGGGTAGATGAGGGCTCTCGTACGTCGAGCCTTGGCTGTGCTGGCGTCCGTGTTTTGTCTCCACGTTAAGCTTCTGTCCATGACCACGCCAAGATATTTGACGGTGTCGTGCCATTGGATGTCCTCGCCGTTCATGGAGATGTGTCCTGTGGGAATTTCTTTCCGCACCCGTCTGAAGAGGATGGCTTGGCTCTTGTCGGCGTTGACTGCGACTTTCCACTTCGTGCACCATTCTTCCAGAAGTGTGGCCGCTTCCTGGAGTTTTCTGGTTGCGTTTCTGGCCTTCCAGGATCTGGCAATCAGGGCGGTGTCGTCTGCATACAGGGCTAGGGCTGTGTGGTCGGTCCGGGGGAGGTCCGAGGTATAGATGGCGAACAGGTGCGGTGACAGCACCGATCCCTGTGGAACTCCTGCCTCCACGGTCCTGTAGGTGGAGAGTTAATCCGAGATTTTCACCCTTAGCTGCCTGCAGTGTAGGTAGGATCTCACTAGTTTGACGAGTTCGATGGGGTAACCCATACTCATCATTTTAGCTAGGAGACCGTCGTGCCAGACCCTGTGGAACGCTTTGGCGACGTCTAGGAACAGCGCCGCGGTGACTTGACGCTGGTTGAGCCCCTTGGTGATCTCCTCGGTGAGGCGAAGCACTTCGAGTTCCGTGGAATGTCCTGTTCGGTACGCGAACTGTTCATCCGGGATAATGTTCAGCTCTTCTGTCTTCTCTGTTAGCCTCTTCAAGATGACCCGTTCTGCAACCTTGCTCATGGCTGGGAGGAAGCTGATGGGCCTGTAAGAAGACGGGAAAATTAGTTCTTTCCCTGGTTTAGGGATCATAATGACGTCGGCCTTTTTCCACCTGGCTGGAAAGTGCCGTAACCTTAACATCGCGTTTACGATGTTGACTAGCGCCACTACTCCTATCCTGGGCAACTTGTTGAGAGCGATGTTTCCTATCTTGTCACATCCTGGAGCTTTTCTCGGCTTTAGGCTCCTCAGGATTTCCTATCGCGGGGATTGCATGGTTGGACGAGGCGGATCCGGATCGGCATAAAAAAAAGGCGACAAAAATTCAACGCTTCTTTTGCGGAAGAGCAAATTAAAATCAGTAATAACATTATAAAATGATTAATAAAAATCTTAAGGTAATTAAAATATAAAACAACACTGAAAAATTGGAGCACAACACACACTAATAAATTTTGGCAGTTGATACGGAACGGAGCCCTCAAAACGAGCAGGATCACAGCACTGCGGTTCGAGAAAGGGCCACTGATCTGGCACGTAGCTGGATCTAAGCTGGCTGAATGGGTAGGTGTGGGCGTAGCGGGGCCTAAATGCAGGCTATCTAAGTATATTACAATCCAAGATTCAGACAATTTAGACAAAAGCAACTATGTGCGATGAGTGCTATTAGCAGTTTATGACCATTGCCGAATCCTGTACGCATTTAGGCGATCATACGCTAATCACTGTTTATATGCGCTGAATCTTGAATTGGAATATATATTAGAGCCCTTGGCAACACCCCAACCATCTTGCAGGCGAAAATTTACACTATAGATCTATGTGTCCAGGAATGCCTAAACAAAGGCATTCGAAGGGCAAAGATCTATACACTTTCAGTTAGCCAGGCAGCATTAAAGGCCCTAGGGTCCTATTCCTTCGAATCTAAAATTGCCTCAGCATCTTCTTCATCTTTACCACTTTGTGGGATACTTAGTATCTACACATTTTTTTTAATGAACGGAATTTGAAACGTAAGCTTAACCAAAAACTCGTCTAGTAGATTATCCATCAAGTACTGTGCCAGTATAGGAGAGAGTGGGTTGTTCATTGGCATACCACGTGTTTGTTTATAGTAAATATTGGAAAAAGTGCTTGTCGTGGTATCAAAAAGATATTTAATTAACCTCACAAAAAGATCTTTGGAGATAGAACAATGTTGTGAAATGCATCCCCAGTATTTGGTGATGCTGCTATTGGCTCGATCTACTGAAATGTTATTGAATATGATGACATAATGCTCGGGGAGTTGATATTCATTAATATATTCGCAAAATTCAAACGAATCTTTGACGAAATAATTATTATTGTTATTATATGATAACGTTAGTACATCGGTCACGAGTTGTGTAACGCTTCTATTATTAGGGCTATTGACACCTGATATTATAGGACGAAGTTGTAAAATTGGTTTATGAATTTTAGGAAGCCCATAGAATTTATTAATTATACCGTTATAAATCCTGTACGATTTGCTTTCTTGGTCAGTTAACATTCTTTTTTTCTCTTGTTGGATGGTAGACGAGAAGTCTGGCAATTAACAACAAGGTTATCTTGATGTGGGCGCCATGCGCCAGGGCATAAAGAGACAGAAGGGAATGAATTAGCTGATAGCCTTGCAAAAAAAGGAGCTGGAGCGCCATTTATCGGACTCGAACCGTTTTGTGGCTTATCCAAGGGGCACATAACGGAGGAAATCAAAAGATGAGAAAAGGAACAGAAGAAGTCCTACTGGAGGAACACTCCAGGCCAAAGACAAGCGAAAAAGTTTATTACTTATTTGGCAAAGAACGCACATTAAGAAAAAATTTATGAGTGAAATCTTCGGACTTCCCAATCTACAATAAAATTTAATGCACTTCCTTTTGAAACACCTTGTAAATAAACATTTAACTGATTGGCAATTAATCTGACTAACTCATAACTTGTTCTCTGCCCTCTGGTCTAATGAGTTAATGAGAAAAATTAATAATATTTGATAAGATATCTTCCCTACGTAGAAGAACATATAAATCATTCAGGGTGACGGCCTACGTAAGTTTAATTTGCGTCTCCTGTATAAATTACCAATAATCAAATACGTTTTCTGGGAAATGCTAGTCTAACTATTTCGAGTCAAGATAGTAAGTAATCCTATATTTAATATTCTCAGAACCTTTTTGATGGAGACTTAGCTACATAATATTAACGTGACTCAATAGTCTTCCTTCCTCATACAATGAACGTAGGAAGTATTTTATCTCAAAACCTTTTGAATGTTACAAGATTTTACAGATAAATTGATATTAAATAATGCTTAATTAATTTCGGTTATAAATGCGACGTAGAAAATACCACAGTCACTCTTAAAGTTACTATTGTGATCCGATGATTCGATTCTAGTCAAAAAAATTAAAATGAATATGCTCATTTTGGTGTTAGCTTTGATTTTACCAAACACCTAGTTAGCAAGGGTGAGTTATATATGATAAACATAGTTAAATAAATTAAACTATAACTTAATACACTTTACATGATTATTACGCCTCGGCTTAACAGAGACATCAAAATGGTCTATTACATAGAAGTGGCAAAGTGATTTAGTGGCTCAATGCTTATGTGGTCCAGACTCCTAGATTAGAATCATGGTTAAAGTATGGATATTCATTTAGTGGCGTTCTTCATGTGGTACCGAGATGGTAGCGGTGAGCTAGACCGCCGTTAAATGAGAAACAACAATCTATTTGAAAATGGGAGAGAGTTCAATATAGACGGATTTCGTCTAAAAACATAGTCAGAGTACTCATAAGTAACTTTAATCTTCCCTTGTATATTATGTTCGTAATCTATACTTTTAAAGAAATTTAACTGGAAATATCAGTACTATGACAATTCTTGGGTAAAATTCTACTTTCTTGAAAATTGCCCCTGTCTTTGCCGCTGCGGACTGTTTCTAAATTCTCATTTATATGTGTAACATGGTGATCGTAATTCGGTCGGCATTACGGGTTGTTTTTCGTAGTTTAGAATAATTATAGATCAGTTGGGAATGAAAAAACTTCTTCATAGATTTTATGTCTTGAGAGATAGTAGCTAAAAATATTACTCAACACATATATAACGCTTTAGCAGAATCAATTTTAAATATGGAATTATTTCAATGTAGGTACATCATACAATAACTTAAAGTCTAGTGAACTCTAAACTGACATGTGTATGAGTTGATAATGCGCATACGATTTCATTTCTCTCGCACACAAAGTTAAAGTAATAGCCCAAAAACATTGTCGCGTATGTCTGCCAAGCTTCTCTCTGACCTATTTTGAGACAGAAATATTGCGATACACACTGAAGAGAGAGATAAATTTTAATCTACGTTTTCAGTAAGTTCAGCGATTCTCAAAGATTTGTCATTGGTTATTTAACAATCGTCTCATATTAGAATTAAATTCATCTTTATATGAAATATATAAGCTATTTTTAGTGGTAGTGGATACTCATCCGACAAACGGATATTGCCAAACCACTATACCTAGGACTTGCAATTTTCTAGTATCTACATATTACATGAATTGTACGTCGTGGAACAGCTCAGTGTGTAAGTAAAGGGAATAAAACACTTGGGTTCAAATCCTGTTGCCTACCGATTTTTTTAAAAATTTTATTATATTAAAAGTTAAACATTTTTCTTCTAAACATTTTATTTTATTAATCCGCGCCGCAAGTTTTGTTAAAACTTTCTTTTCGTTAAACATTTTTCTTGTATTATTCCACGCGAGTTTATCCCTTGGTATTTAATGGTCTGGTTATTTATTTGCTTGTCAGACGAATATCCACAGCCATTTTAAAAAAATTTATTATACATTACATAGGCCATAGGCCCTCAATCCTTCGTGTTTTATTTATTGCTAAATAAATTGTTAGACCGAACAGTTTACCGCGGTGTGCCAAAGCTGTAGTATTTTTTAAGGTATTTTTTACAGCCCATTCCTATATCACCTGATGATATGGGCGTGGCGTATCTATAGTTTTTATTCAATAAACAGACGTACCATCTACAGTTTGCGGTTTGGAGGGTCGCTAAGCCGGTCATTCTATTTAACGTTAAATGTGTCCTGGTTTCTAAATTAGATACGTCTGTAAATATTTATTTCGAATAACATTAAATTATAAAAATATAATATTTGGTAAATATGGCAACTAAATTAGGCGTTTTAAATGAACAGTCAAAGAAGTTGGTATTAAATTTAATAGATTATTTTACAAAAGAAAATGAAAACAAGGGGCCCTTGGTACCTCTTGAACGAATTCATGAAAGAGTTCCTGAAGCCACTTAACTTCGTTGCCGAAGATAAAGTCTTTTTAAAAAAAATTACTAACACTTATTACAAGTTCACAATAAGAAAATTATTTATTTATAATAAAACAACACTTTATATGTAATATAATATTTACGTTTGATACGTATAAAGGTTCACGCCAGAATGGCTGTCCTGTTATGAAGAGTTATGCAGTGTCACATCCCTCGGGTTCCGTCGGGGAAGTTCATCGTAATTAGTGCCTGTTGAGTAGCTTAGATAACACCTCCCTTCCTAGACAGAAGTTTTATTTGGGACAAATAAAACTTTTACTCCTTGGCCCTTTTTCTCCCTTGATTGCCCTTCGACTGTGGTAGCGTCCTCTTGTTGGGTGGTAGCTCGACTGGATCGTCCGGATCTACATTTCCTAAACCAATTAATAGCTAGGGCTGAAACAAATATGAAAAGTATGATATAAAGTGGTGCGGTCCAATAATGGGCCGTCTGGACATCTTTTTCTAAGTGGATGGGTTCTAAGTCCTCTTGCTCCTTTTTCAGTGTGTGAAGTTTATCTAGAGGGATGTCTTCCAACTTCAGTTTCCGGGTGACGTTAATTTTTGACTTTGTGGCTTTTATCTCTGGCAACAATAGGGGTTGTCCTCGTATTGTCTCTTTCTCATTTATGTAGGTGTATTCTGATGTTTTGAAGTTGCACTTTGGGGGTAAGTTGAAGAGATATGTGCCTCGTAAGGTGGTGAAATCAGTCGTCTTGCAAGTAGTTTGAATTTTTGTTTCATTGGGGAAGATGCCTATGTAATATGTTTCAGTTATTTGTTCGACAATAGGGCGTAATGCTTTCACAGGAACCTGGGTGCATGTGTTATCCTCTTGGGTAAGTTGTAACAACTGGAATATACAATCATTCTGCCTGCATCCATCGATAAGTAGGCTTTCGTGGCAATAATATTCGGCGTCGATTTCCCTGCATGGCGTCGCTTGGTATTGGTAGAGATTTTCTGCTGTCGGAACATTATCATTTCTTGTTTGATTCGGTTCATCCGCGCTCGACGTGTTATTATTTCTGGGTTGCAGGTTATTTAATATTTCGTCTAGGTCGTCCAGGTCGTGTATTACGGGATAATCGTAGTTTTCGGAGGGTTCGATGTCATTAATATTTGGTGCTTCGTCAATGTTGTTTATTAGGGATGCGTTATCGTCAGAGTTCGAAATTTCTTTCATGTGTATTTCGACGCGTGAAAGGGCGTCGGCGTTTGTGTTAGCCTTGCCTTTTTTGTAATGAATTTCGTAGTCAAACTCCTCGAGTTTTAATCGCCACCTGATTAGCCGAGAATTTGGCTCTTTGAGGTTCATCAGCCACTGGAGGGGTTTGTGGTCGGTAATTATTTTAAACTTTCGGCCAAATAAGTATGGCCTAAAGTACTTCACGCCAAAAAGACAGGCCATTGCCTCACGCTCAATTGTGGAGTAGTTCTGTTCCGCGCTATTAAGTGTACGTGACGCGTACGCTATTGGTTTATCACTTCCGATCGGGCCCTGTGACAAAATTGCACCGATCGCAAAATTGCTCGAATCCGTAGTTAAATTGAATGGTTTCGAGAAATCTGGGTACTGCAATATCGGATCGTTGGTCAAAATATGTCTACATTCGTCAAAACATTTTAGGAAGGCTTCGGTATGTTCGATTTTCGCTCCCTTCTTTAAACAAGAAGTTAGAGGTTTCGTAAGCTTGGCAAAATTTTTTATAAATTTACGATAGTATCCTACAAGGCCTAAAAATCCTTTTATCTCCTTAACTGTCTTAGGAGCCGGATAATTTAAGATTGCTTTAATTTTATCGGGATTCGGTTTAACACCCTCCGCTGTTACTATATGGCCTAGAAAAGCAACTTCTCTTTTGAGAAACTCTGATTTATCTAGCTGAATTTTGAAATTAGTTTCGCGTAATCGTTGAAAAACTTTTGCTAAATTATTTATATGCTCTTGAAGAGAGACTGAAAAAATTACAATATCGTCCATGTATACCAGACATATATTGTTTTGTAAACCTTTGAGGATATTATCCATAGCGCGCTGAAAAGTCGCGGGCGCGTTTTTTAATCCGAACGGCATTCTAACATATTCAAAATGCCCATTCTCTACATTAAACGCTGTCTTTTTTATGTCCTCGGGGGCCATTTCGATCTGGTGAAACCCGCTGGCTAGATCGAGGGTAGTAAAATATTGGCATTTACCGATCTTATCGAGAATATCGGATATATTGGGTATCGGATACCTATCATCGATCGTTTTCTCGTTGACTTTCCGATAATCGACAACAATCCTCCATTTCTTTTTGCCCGACGCGTCCGGTTTTTTCGGCACGATCCAAATCGGCGAGGACCACGGCGAGTCACTATGTCTTATAATACCCTGTTCAAGCATGGAATTTACCTGTTTTTCTACCTCTGGCTTGTGAATAAATGGGTACCTATAACTTTTAGTATAAACCGGGATTTCGTCAGCAGTTTTAATATTATGTTTGATTTGATTAGTAAATGTTAAGGGTTCATTTTCATATTTAAAAATATCAGAGTACTTAATGCATAATTTTTCTATTAAATTTTTCTCTTCTGAATTTAAATGATCGGTCCTAATTAAATTTTTAATTTCTCTATGATTATTATTTTTTGTATTATATTTATTAGTTTGAAAATCGATATGAAAAATTTCATGTTCGTTAATTTTTATTGGTTTCACTTTCAAAGGTGCGTTTAAATTTAAGGTGACATCATTTTCATTGTTGTTGAGAATCTCGACCCAAGCATATCCATTTCTAGCTACTGATAATGTTTCTCTCAAGTCTAGGTGTTGAATTTTCTGCTGAGGAATAATTACGTGACCGTTATCTATTGTAACTGGAATATGTAATCTTTGTCCCGTGTGAGATTTTATGTTAACATTATACGTGGAATTTATATCTGATAGATGATATTTTATTTCTAACTTTTTATGTGGCATTTTAAACTTATGATTTGCGAAATCTAACTGAACTTTTAAATGTTTTATAATGTCCATCCCTATTAGCCCATCAAAAGTATCGTGAAATTTAAACAAATGAAATTTTAATTTTTGGCTTGAGCTAAACTCTTCAAAACTGGAAATAAGCATACAATTGTTTTCTTTACTTCGCGAAAAAATAGTTGAAACTATAAAGGGTTCTTCAAAAATACAATTTGGATAATAGTTTTCGGCAATTTTAGGACACATAAAAGATTTTGTTGCGCCCGTATCAATCAATAATTTTAGAGGGGGATTATTAATTTCTAAATAGGGTAATTCCTTTTTATCAGACAAGATATTAAGTTCTATTACGTTTCGTAATTCGGATCGGAGGCTACTTGAAAATTTCCATATACTTCCTCTTCTTCCTGGTATTCCTGATTTTCGTACAATTCGGGTGTATATTCTGAATAGTCCGGTTCATTATTGGAGGTTTCTTGCGTGTTTTCATATTCGATGTTGAATAGTTGTTCTGGCCTATTCGATGGCCCTGCTTGAGTGCGATAATCTCCTGTGTAATGATTTTGGGGTCTTCTAAATGTATTTCGTGTGGAGACGCTCATAGGGGTGCTCGGTGGTTGCTGATTATGTTGACCAGGTTTCCATACATTCTGAGGCTTCTTAAAAGTTTGTTGGTTCGTGGGGAACCTTTGTTGTGGATAATTTGGTCGTGGTTGCATGTTTATAGGTCCCGTTGGGAATTTAGGGGGTTGAAAATTATGATGTTGTGGTTGGAAGTTATTATATTGTGGATGAGCATTTGACTGAGCGAAACGCGGTGCGTTATTATATAGGGAAGAATGGTTTTGCACTTGGGGTCTCTGTTGGACCATAGGCGGGCCAGTGGGTTTTTTGAATACTTGCGGGTTGTTAGGGTTATTTGAGATGTGCGATTTTTGAAAAATTTCTAATATTATTTTCTTCAATAATAAATTGCATAGCGGTTGCTAAATTTTTAGGCCGCATTGCCCTAATTGTACCGCCTAACGGTTCTCTTAAACCTGCCAAAAATGTAGCTAGAGCCTGTTGCGTAAAGAAACTTTTCTTACTAGTTTTAACACTGTCATCGCTATAGTGAATTTCTATGTAATTACAAATGGTATTTAATAACGATATAACTTTTTCATAAAACTGTTGTGGATTTTCGTGGGTCTGTCTTAGATTAACTAAATCTCTATTTAAGCTATTTTCGTCCCGTTGGTCACCAAAATTTTGAATTAAGACGGATTTGACTTCTTCCCAAGTACTAGTACCATAAATAGAAGTTACCTCGCGTGCTTTGCCAGTGAGTTTACTTTTAATTCCCTCAAATAATAATAAATTTTGTACACACCCTTCATCTGTTTCGTTATAGTAAATATTCAGAAAAGTTTGAGAAATTTTTAAATAATTGTAGAGTTCGCACGGATTTCCGTCGAAAGGTGAGATTATATTCAAGTTTTTTAAGTCAAAATTTGGTGGGGGTGGTTGGGGTTGTCTTTGTGGTGTAGCCATATTTGGTAGTTCAAGTGGTTTAATATTATCAGTTAATCTATTTGCTTTTATTAAACAATCGCGACTTAATTTGCTATTAGAACTATTATTTAAATTATAATTATTATTTAAATTACTATGAATTTCAGAATGATTTTCAGTATTTTCGCTCGATGCTTCAGTTACTGATATTTCACTTTCAATTGATAGAAGGCTATTATATAAATCACTTAAATCTAACTCACCCTTCGCACTGTCACTAAAGGAATTCGCGGGGGTTGAGGATTCTGACATGAACAAACAAAAAATCTCTACTTACATTAAGAAGATGCCACACTTCATCATCTGGGTTGTTGGTTCTTCTTACTTAGGCTACTCGATCCACCTAAGATTTTTCTTCGGTGATTAATTGTTGACACAAAAAGACGATTCGCGATGAAAGTCTTTCACCGATCCGTTCCCGACTGCGCCACTTAACTTCGTTGCCGAAGATAAAGTCTTTTTAAAAAAAATTACTAACACTTATTACAAGTTCACAATAAGAAAATTATTTATTTATAATAAAACAACACTTTATATGTAATATAATATTTACGTTTGATACGTATAAAGGTTCACGCCAGAATGGCTGTCCTGTTATGAAGAGTTATGCAGTGTCACATCCCTGTTGAGTAGCTTAGATAAACATAAGTCTCAGAACAGTTAGCAGACTTAAGCAGCAACATATTAATAATGTATCCTTGAAAATAAAAAAACGAATTAAAAAGAAACCAAAAACATTAGATGTACGTGAAGGCGTTAAAGTGCAAATAAGTGAAGTAAATATTGTCTGAAAGTTATTTGTGGCATTCTTCGAATATTCTTTCCTATTATTTGGAAGTAATTTATAATTTATGAATCGAAAACACATTTTACATTAGATACTTTGAAGGAAATGCTAAAAAATAAGGGAATCATTGACGTCTCTAAGGTAAGTCTCTTAGAACTATTAAAACATTGTGGATTTAGGTATAAAAAATAGTTTAGCAAAGGGTTGTATTTTTAAGAAAATATATAGAAAACTATGACAGTAACCTTCGAAGGGTTGTATTTATAGATGAAACATGGGCATCTGCCAACGGAAGTGTTCGAAAATCGTGGCAAGATTTATCAAAAAAAAGTGTCAAATACAAAAAATCAACTGTAGGAAAGCGATTCATTATTTTGCATGCAGGAACATCAGATGACTTTATTCCGGGAGCAAGCTTAATTTTTTCTACTACCAATAAAAGTATGGATTATCACGATAACATGAATTGTGACAATTTTGAAGAATGGATACAACAGCAACTACTGCCAAATCTTGAAGAACCAAGTTTAATTGTAATGGATAATGCTTCGTATCACGCCCGACAATTAAATAAACAACCTACTTGTCAATGGAAAAAGCATGATATTGCAGAATGGTTAACTAAAAATAATATTCCTTTTCCTTCTACAGCATTGAAAGCGGACTTGTTAATTCTTGCTAGGAGTAATAAGAAGGAAAAAATTTACTTTGTTGACGAACTGCTGCGTGAGAATGGGCATGAAGTTCTTCGTTTACCACCTTACCATTGTCAATTTAACGCTATAGAATTAATTTGGGCTAATACAAAACAATATTATGATAAACATTTAAAAATTGATGGAACTGATAAGGACGTTTTAGAAACTTGGGAAAAAGCATTAGAACAGTGTACAAAAGAAACAGTGTACAAAAGAAGACTGGATGAAGTGTATAAATCATACAGAGGAATTAATTAAGCGATGGTGGCAACGAGAAAAACTTTTGGATATTCAAGTCGAACCATTAATTATTACTTTTGACGATTCTGATTCTTCTGATAGTGATGATGTCAGTTATAGTGACAGTGATTAAAGTTATACATATTTTTATTTTTTAATACACCAATGTCACAACGCGCGTCGAATAAAGTGTTCGAGTGCATAGTGTTCGTTGTTTGTGAAAATGAGTGTTGTTCTGTGAAATTTGTTTCAATTAGAATTTTTATATTTTAATACACGAATGGGGAAAAGCGCATCGAGTAGGTAAATTGTTTAAGTGTAGTGTTCAAGTATTTTGTATTTTAGTGTTTATGAAAATCGCTTCATGGCTGTGTTCTTCTGTGAGAATTGTTCTACTTTATTTATATTAAAATTTATATCAAATTAACAATAAATGTGTAGTAAAATAATCAAATAAATTACTACAGCATAAGACCCACTAATTTTTGTGAACGGAATTAAAAATTCATTGCCACCGGTTAAGGTGGTTAAGGTACACAATGGCGTTTCCAAACGACTGAAAATAGTGTTACAAACATTGCGACGTACTACATCTTCAATGGGAAAACCTTGCGAAAAACGCAGATAAAATCTGATTGCGTTTTCCGATTGAAGATGTAGTACGTCGCAATGTTATTTCTAGTCGTTTGGAAACGCCATTGTGTATCTTAACCAGTGGCAATGAATTTCTAATTCCTTTTATAGGAATTAGTGGTTTTTATGCTGTAGTAATTTATTTTACTATTTCACTACACATTTATTGTTAATTTGATAATTATTGACCCGCTGTTGTTAGTTTTATATTTTTATATCAAAATTATTGTTAATTTATTATTTAGTATCTAAGAATTTTTCTTTATTTTGTTTTACCATAGAAATTGATATATTTTTTAATATTTTCTCAAGCAGAATTTACACAATTTATTTTTATTACTTCTAATGAACATTTCAGATTTATTTTTGTTATTACATGAAATATTTTATTTTACTAACATCCTTTCCCCTATTAATATTACCATCCTCTCCTTTCCTGGCAAGAAATGTCCATACCTTCCCGTGGTTCTTGCTGAACTGTAACAATATTAGTTTTCTATTATTTTTTTTCTTTTAATAACTAACATTGTTATTGACTGAACTGGACAATTCATTTTTTGTTATCGGTTTCAGTTGTGCCCGAGCCTATATCGGTATAATCAGAATTACACTAAAACAACAAAATTAGTAAATTCATATTTCCTAATATTTTATGATAACACCTTTAACATTTTTGTATAATTATTTAACGATTGCATTACAGTTACAGACATATAATCATTTGAAAATTGTTGTAAACTGTTTGAGAACCACTGTCATACCTGAGCTATCGAGTAAATAGTTTCTTACTTCATACAACGAAGCGACCTTTGGACCCGCCAAGTTAGAGTTTAGTCGACTCTAACTGAATTTAAAAGGTGAAAGAGATAATTATTGAACATGATATCTATAATAATGATAAATTTCAATGTATTATGTTCTATAAATAAGTTTTTAATAAATACGCAGGCTATAACAGAGGATTCCTAAATTTTCTTCATGATTATTCGATGCTAATTTTTGTTTTTAATGTGCAGGAGACTGAAACGCAGGATGACGCCTCATCATATAGAGACAGCTTTGTATTTCCCAAAGATAGAAAATCGAATCCAAATTCAAGAATAATCGGGGGCCAAGAAGTAACTCCACATTCTTATCCATTCCAGGCAGCCCTAATTGTATACACTCGAGCTCAAGAAGTCTACTTCTGCGGGGGATCATTGATATCAAACAGATATGTATTAACTGCAGCTCACTGCATTGTCACGTAAGTAGATAAATCAGCATTTTTTATTTATTTTTGGGGGTGATCTCAATTTCTCTTCGAACACCCTATGCAGAGTGATTTCTAAGTTAATTGAGCATTGAGAAATTAGTTTCTAACTTTAAACAATAAAATTATTGGTGAGGTACACGTTCTATTTCAAACATTAGGCAAAATTAGAGAATGATATCAATAAGAATTGGAATAGAAAAAGAAGGAATGGAGAAGAAATAATTGTTTCGAATCGCCATTTGCATTTCATTTTTTAAATTAATAATAATAATGGGAGCGAATTCTAGTATATATACATTTATTGTAAAACTCAAAATCAAACATTTTTCGTTTTTTCCGCTTGTCTCGTAGAATTTATATATCTTGAGATATTTAAAAAAAACCGATGGAAAACACTCCTTAAAAAAATTATTTTTGCCCAGTTTCATTTTTTTTTAGCAAAAATTGAACGGCTGTTATACAAAGATTTTGTACAAGAGAGTTGGGTGTGGGTTGGTAAATGGGCGCCAGATCACAAAGAGATCAGAAGGAAGGGTAGCAAGTAAAGATCAGGGTATATTACATAACACTGATTAATAAAATAAACAGTAGCAAGCTTTAATGCTGCAAGATAAAAAAATACTTTAATTATTAGCTAGAGTTAATCTATGTTAGTTTCAAGTAGGAAACAATTATTTATACTACATAATATGATTATTACATAATCACAAGTTGGTGAAAAGGGCAGTATTTACGAGATTCGCTATAATAACACTATAATAAACCCGGGACTAATGAAAATGTACTTTTATTACAAAAAATATATACAAGGAAAATTAGTTTACAAGCCTAATTCAAAGGCCCAAATAATATACAGGGTGGGTCATTAAATAGGCCATAGTTCAGGGGGTCGATTTTTTGGCCAAAATGTGAGGATATAAAGCATATTTGCTTTATAGGCTGGGGCCGTTACGGATTTTTAATGCTGAAAAAAAAATTTAATAGCAGGCAGCGGCCGGCTGGAATATATAGTTGAGGTCATAAAAAATGAACAGATTTTTCTGTTTTATTTTTTTTCTCGCGTGAAAATTATTTAATTTAAATGAAACTTTGTGAAAGTACGTAATTATTTGCATATAATAAGCATGAATTTTTTCAATTATGGGAAATAAATATTTTTCGAGATATTACCATTTTTCCGAAACACCCCTATCTTCGGCGAACAATTTTATTGATTTTTTTTTTATTTTGATGGTGTACTAGTGCTCATTTTTTTCGTCGAGATGTCTACTTTCAAATGGCACGTGATGTTAGTGATTTATTGTCATTTAGCAGCTTAAAATTAAGAAAAACCGAAAAAAACATTTTTCGAATCTCGAATTTGTCGATTTTTTTCATTATTTTCAATTTTTTAGAATGTTTATGTTAATAATTTATAATATTTAAATGAAAAAACTTACTTTGGTATAAAATAATTAAAGTTGAATGAATTTAGTTTTTGGAAACCAAGCTAAAATTGAATACAAACAAAAAAAATACTGTTACATATTCAAACAAAAAAAAAGTGAAAGTGAAAATGAAATGTTAGTGGTGAAATGATTGTTAATTGCGATCCAATTAGCTAAACAAGATGATAAAACTGTAATAATCGTGGGCCAAGACATCGATTTACTAGTTCTTTTACACCAATTAAATTCGAATGGGCTGGATATTTATTTTCACAAACCAGGCTCAAGCAACGTCAAAGATTCATTTTATACATCCCATTGTTTTAAACACGAACCATACACAAGTGTAATAGCGTTTCTTCATGTTTTCTCTGGGTGTGATACAACTTCAAGTTTTGCTGGAAAAGGAAAAAAGCAATAGTAAGATCTTTATTGGACAATAAAAATTTATTAAACTTAGCCAGTGTTTATTATCAAAAAGATGCAGACCACATAATCATAGCAAAAAATGGATCTTAACTTACAGCTAGTATTTACAAACGTAAGAAAATTTATAACTCATTAAATCAATTACGATTTGAGCTGTATCAGCAAGCTACAAACAAATCCACTTTTAAATTGGAAAAACTCCCTCCAACCGAAGAAGCAGCTGCACAACACTCCTACAGAGTCTATTACCAATTGCAAACTTGGTTGGGCAATTTTGACAACGATCAGGCCAACAAAAAAGCAAAGGACTGGGGCTGGAACGAAAATGTAGGAAGACTCGTGCCGAAATACATCTCTGACAGTTCCGACTTGATTCCCGGGAAGTTGTTAAAAAGCGTTAGCAGTACCTGTGAAAGTGGATGCAATAATCAAAGGTGTGGCTGCCGAAAACACGGCTTAAAATGTACTAATCTATGCAATACATGCACTGAAAACTGTTCAAATAGAGACAGAGAAGTATTTGTAGATTTAAGTGATTCTGAAGATATTGATGAAGAGCCAGCAAAGAATAATGACATCGAAATTGAAGAGCCTGAAAATGCCAATGATTTTGAAGATAATATAGAATTTGAGAGTTTAATCGATGAAGAAAACGAACCACAACAAAAAAGGCCTAAAATTGATTAGATTTTAACAATCATTTTATTGATTTTTCTTTTTATAAGCTATACACAACCAATATTATTAAAGTAAATATTTGTAAATAAAGTAAAGAATTCGTAGCCAATATAAATAAATTGTATGTTGTATTTTATCATATGTATTTAGAATAATTTAATATGCATATAAAGTTTTCGAAACTTAACTGTAGCTTATGAAAATTAATAAAGTACTATTGATTTCCATGTAAATGTTAAGTTTCATGAAGTTTTCCCTATCTTCCCATGATGAAATTCATTCAACTTTATTTATTTTACACCAAAGTAAGTTTTTTCATTAAAATATTATGAATTATTAACATAAACATGCTAAAAAATTGAAAATAATGAAAAAAATCAACAAATTCGAGATTCGAAAAAAAATTTTTTTGTTTTTCTTAATTTTAAGCTGCTAAATGACAATAAATCACTAACATCACCATTTGAAAGTAGACATCTCGACGAAAAAAATGAGCACTAGTAGAACATCAAAATCAAAAAAAAAATCAATAAAGTTGTTCGCCGAAGATAGGGGTGTTTTTTCGGAAAAATGGTAAAATCTCGAAAAATATTTATTTCCCATAATTGAAAAAATGCATGCTTATTATATGCAAACAATTACGTACTTTCACAAAGTTTCATTTAAATTAAATAATTTTCTCGCGAGAAAAAAAATAAATACAGAAAAATCGGTTTTTCGTCATTTTCTCGCAAACTTTGAGGTTGTCGAAAAATATGTAAAATAAAAGTTTTAGATTTTTTTATTATCTACAACTTTTGTATAAAATACTTTTCTCTAGGAGGTCACGTTTCGCCACAAATAACAAAAAACGGTTTTCATTCCTTAAATAGCACCCCATTTCACTACTTCCCTTCATCTCAAGTTCCAAAGTTTTTTTTTTCATTTTTTATAACCTCAGCTATATATTCCAGCCGGCCGTTGCCTGCTATTAATTTTTTCATCTCAAAAAGGTAATGGCCCCAGCCTATTAGTAAAATGTTGCTGTGGAAAAAAATACAGGGTGTCAAAGTTCAAATTATTTTTTCGTTTTTTTGCAATAACCCAACAGCCTCTTGATTGATCTTCGCCAAATTTGCTAGAGGAACTTTTTTTGTTCTACGAAACAATAATTTATATATTACATCACGTTAGATCATAGAGGGCACCGCAGGACCTGTATCTGATTAAGAATTTTTTTCATATTTTTTTTGACGAAACGTTGTGGTACATCTGACCAGAAAATCTGATGAATGCGTCATTTCCACGCATGAAAGGTACACTTGATAACTTGATAACACCAACCGTTTTCGAGGAAAGTGCCATTAAACATTTCAATAATTTTTTGAAAAACAGGCCACAAAACGGTCCAGGCTGTCAGCAAGTTCGTTACCTTGTACGCCCATGCCATGGCACCCACATTAAGGTAACCTTGTTGTTGTTGGCCAGCTGTTTCAGGGATTGTCTACATTCCCAGGCAATTTTAGATTCGAGCTTTTATTGCTGCCGGGCTATCTGATAGTATAAGATCTTTACCTTTCGAATCCCTTTATTTAAGCTATCTATAGATCAAGGAGAGGCAAAAATTTATGCTATAGCATAAATTTTAGTCTGGAAGATGGTTGGGATGTTACTAAGGGCTCTGGATAGCCCTACATTTAGGCCCTTCTACGTCAACTCCTACCTCTTCCGCCATATTAGATCCATCTGTATACCAGATGAGTGAACCTTGCTCCAATCGCAGTGCCTCCATCTTGCTCTTCTGACGGCATTCAATCAGAACTTCAAACGGGCAGTCAAAGCCCTCTTTGATTAGCATTCAGTCAGCGGGTTTGGTCATTGACTCAAAGTGGACTGACTCCAGAATACTTAAGTGACCTGGTTTAAATTTAAGTGGCTGATGCAGTCTTAAGGCACTAAGTGCAGCCTCCTTCCTCACATGTGAGTGCAAAGGAAGTAGGTCAAGCATTTTCTCCACAGCTGCTGTGGGACACTAGTACATTGCTCCTGTAGTCCCTAAACAGGCAAGGCGTTGCGATTTCGGCAACTTTCCTTGTGCTGTTTTTTTCTCTGTTTTTGGCCATCACACACACACGGTGCGCAGGTCATCATAGGTCTGACAACCGAAAAATGAGACCAATGTGTCATTTTCGGTTTCAGAATTTTGAATAGGTTAAAAGATAAAAAAGACAATAAACAAACAACTTACAAATCTTACAGGGGTATACAGTGCTTAGGCAGGTTAATTTAAGTCAGAGAATTCGTTCTCCAGGAATTCATTAAACGTGTAGAAAGCCTTAGCTTTTAAGTACCTTGATTTTGATTTTAAATTTCAAGAAGTTTAAGTTTTTTACTGAATTAGGTAGGATATTATAGAATTTGGCAGAGTAGTAGCCCGTTCCATTTCTGGATTTGGTGAGCCGAAGAAAATTTATCTGTATTTTCTCGCAATTTCTAGTGTTGTGCTCATGTAGATGGCTGTGCGTTACATAAAATTGTTCATGTTGTTTAAGGTATAATAAACACTCTAGGCTATAGACACAGGGCAAAGTGAGAATCTTAAGTTTTATAAATTGATCTTTACAGTCATCTCTGTACTTTAGTCGCCATAGTATCCGAACACATCTGCGTTGCAGACCAAATACTTTAGTGGTATGAGTTGAGTGCCACTAGTTTAGGATACCATATGACATATTTGCATGAAAAGAGCCATAATAAGCCATAATTAAAAAGTTTTGGGATAAAGTGTTGACAAGGTTCCGTAGAAAATAAATATTTTTTGAGAGTTTAGTTGAGAATTTTAAAGTGTGTTGCTCCCAGGATAATGTTGGATCTAGATAAACACCTAAAATTTTTACCGCTTCATCACTTTGAATAAATTGGTCTGCTGGATCAAGATTTCGTAGCGTGACGTTTAGTGATTGCGTTTTGTCTTGGTTTAGTTTTAATCGATTGGATAGAAACCATTCATTAATATTTTCAATTGTCGATATAACGTTCTGATTTAGTTCCCGCAGTAAAAGATTTGTATTTAGAGCAGTTGTATCGTCAGCGAACAATGTGAAATTGGTATCACCACTAGAATTAGGAAGGTCATTAATATAAATGGTAAAGAGTAGGGGGCCTAACACGGAACCCTGTGGAACGCCATGAGAAACTCTCCTGGTTTTAGAAGTGCATTGATTGTGGTTTACATACTGGCGCCTGTTGGTTAAGTAGGTTTTTATGAGTCTTACACTATCGTTATTGAAATTATATCCAGTTAATTTATCTACGAGAATATCGTGGGATACGCAATCAAACGCTTTTGTTATGTCGAAAAAACTAGCAGTCGTGAACCTCTTGCTTTCAAAGTTATCAAGAACAGTTTGTACAATATTATTAATCGCCATTGTTGTTGATCGCTGATTCCTAAATTCATACTAACAGGGGTGATATAAGTTGTTAAGTTCAAAGTATTCATTAATTTGTTTTTTTAAGGCTGATTCAAATATTTTGGCTAGAATTGGTACAAGTGAGATAGGGCGATAGTTATTTAGATCCGCATATGAGCCGTTTTTATGGATCGGGATAACTTTCGATAGCTTTAGTACATCGGGAAAGACATTGTTTACGATACACAAATTGTTAGTTAAGGGGTAAATAAATAAGTTTTTTATGCTCTTAATAAGTTTTACATTGATATCATAAGCGTCTTTACTTTTACTATTTTTAAGATTAGTTATTATAGTGCGAACTTCATCATAGGTTATCTCCCTGAAACTAAAGTTTATTGTGTTATTAACAAATTTTAAATGATCCATGTGATTAGTGTTGCTTATGGGTAGGTTACTAATAATGTTTAGAGGAATGTCCGTAAAATAATTGTTGAAATCATTGGCTGATAGTGATTCGCTATGATGATTTGTTTGGTTAGGGTTGTTATTTTTAATGATATCCCAGAAGGCTGCTTGGGAATTAGGATTGTTTCTTATACAATTATCATTGGCTTTTCTTTTTGCGTTAGAAATTTTTGAGCAGTATTGTGCTTTAAATAATTTTATAGATTCATTAGTTATTAAGTTAGGATCAATATTGTGCAAGCTTTTGAGAAAATACAGGTGTTCAGGCATGCCTCTTAAATGTTGCGAGAGGAATCAACAAGTTTGAACTTTAATGGGAACGATAGCTCAATGGCATTGTTTAAGTGTTGCATGAAAGTTTCAGACTTACTTTCGACCGTTAAATTGGGATCATTAATAAAATTCCAGTTTATGTGTTCAATTAGATTATGGAAATGAGAGAGGCCATAATCATTAATAGGCCTGTAATTTATTCTAGTTTTTCGCCCTAATGTACAGTTCTTTTTGATGACCATAGATATTCCAAGATGGTCGGAGAGACTGGGGTCACACGTTAAAACAGAAATGTTATTTAGATCGCAATTTGTAAATATATTGTCTAGGCAGCATAGGACTAGAACTCCTGATTCAATGATATGAATTGTGGTTTTCGTAAAATATTTAATATTGACACTATCAATTAAAATTTTGTGACATGTTTTATATCGTTGGAAATAGAAAGAATAAATGGAATTAATGGTGTCATGGCCTACTTTGAGATTTGTTCTTTCCATTTTTGCACAAGAGCGTATGTGAAAGCCAACTACGTTTTTCGAATTTTTTGATACACATTATTACTGTTATTGTCTTTGTCGACAGCTTTTATCCCGTTAACTTTTTTCGTATCTCGTCAAATAAAGAAGCTACAACCATTTGTGGTTTTCTTATTTTTCAGGTTTTTGTAAAAGTAGACTATGGATTTCAAATTTCTTTTTACTGATATAGGTCACAAAAAATGGGATAACTGTTTCTAAAACTTTATTCTTCTACAAAAGATATTAAGCGAGATATTAAATACCGATGACAATACAATAATTTGACAACTTTGTCCTAATGTCCTCACCAAGATAAAATGACTAATTTACAGTCGAAATTTTGGCGGATGCGCCGCTATTAATATACATATTGTAACTAATAATAAAAGCGTGTTAATTAAACGACTTTCAGTAAGTTTAAAAATTATATATAGTTAAAAAAAACTAAAAAAACACGCTTTAAAAACCGAACTAAAAAGTAAAAAATAATAATGTTTAAGATAATAATATTTAAGAAAACATTTAAACATAATAATATTAAGATTTTGTTCAACAGCAATAGATTTTTAAAAGCGTGCGGTGCTTGATATCAATTGTTATAAATATTTTATTGATAGCTATTGATAAAAGTATAATTATAGAAATGTAGTAAATGAAAAGCACCCAACGCTTTTTACAATCTATTGCTGTTGAACAAAATCTTAATATTTAAACATTAGTATTTTTTACTTTTTAGTTCGGTTTTTAAAGGGTGTTTTTTAATTTTTTTAACTATGTTTTTTACACAGATACATCATTGAAACACTTGACGTTCTTATTAAATAACAATGATATTTTGAATCAGTAAACTAAGTTTCAAGACTTTCACATTAACTGAATAGAAAGATCTAAAAACACCATTATGGTACCACTGGATAATAATGATGAATAATGCGGTATTTCTAGCAGGGAAAGACGTTTGTTATTATTATTATTATGCTATGATACCTATTCTCATCTCATAACGTAAAGCTCTGAACAAATTCCTGTATTAATAGTAGAGAGCACGGCTGAGCACAATGTGTCACTCTGTGGGGATTTTGAAGTAAAATATGCGACTGGTTGTATTTGATAGCTTATAATTAATTGTGTTTATGTGTAAAGTTGGCCAAAAGATTTTCCTGAATAAAAGGTGCTATTCAAAATTTTCAAGCTACAAGTAAAGTAATTATTTTGGCACAAAAATTATCGATAGGTCTGTAGCCGTTGCTCTAAAAAAAATATTTAATAAAAGATATAGCATTGACGCTTATGGCAATTTAAAACTTTGAACGTCTGTATCTCGCTTCGAGAACCCTAACAAATTGCAATTTTTCGTTGTATTTTAGCGCCTCACAATCAATATTTCGAAAACGAGCACTTAAATCGAAAATACCTCTCTTACAATATTGTCGACTAGAGTTTCCTGCTTACAACGGTATAACTTTTATAATTTTATACGTAAGATAGTTTAGGAAAATTAATAAATGTAAAACAATCCGCGGATCTATTTACATCGCAGCAGCCGACCGTCGTCGACCTCCCTCCTTTACGTTCCGCATCTCACGCGATCCAGTTGTCTATGTGCGAGCCTAGGTCCTATGTGCCTGTGTGAATAAGACGGAACTTAACAATTACCGTAACTTGCGTTTTATTGTTTTTTGTTTTCGATTTTTTAACAACAATATCACTGCAAATGAAATAGCAATAATCCAGGTGTTAAAAAGGCATAAGTATATATTATTAAAAAAAGGTGGCACAATGTTAACAAAATTATGAGGTGAAACAAGCAATATAAGATTTGATTACATTTGTGCAGGAAGGTACTTACTCTTAGTAAATTTTATACTTTTTAAATTTTCGATCATCCTGCATTTTAAATCTTAATCCAAAGAATGGCTAAGGACTTTTCAGAATAAGGAGTAGTTTTTATGGAGGATGACTTTTCATCAAAAAACCAAAAATAACTTACATTTACAAGAATAGTTAAATTCATTCATTCAAAATATAGGTATTAGGTGCGTAAAATAATAATAGCCATTATCTAATAACTAATGAGTGGAAATTTTTTGTTTTGAGAAAGTGATAAAATTTGCATATCGGTAGCTTCATGATTTTCAGAAGTAATTAAAGGAAGATAAGCCAAATCGGGAATATGTTTTCTGAAATTAATTAAGCCCAAATTTTTTAATGTATCAAACTCCGCAATGTTGTTCATAACCAACTTGATATTATTAATAATATTATACAGAACAGAGCATTCGCAAAATCCTGTAAATATCGAACTATCATCTTCCTTGGAAGTCTCTATAAAGGAATGGAGAATTTCATCTTTTGATGAACATTTCGAGGACAATCCGATGTCTGATCTAGCCCTTGTAGACTTGATAATTTGAAGGTCATCACCGAAATATATCTTTGATTTGTTAGTTAACTGTTTCTTTGATAAATTTCCTCCGAGATCTGTATATATAGCATATATTGACAAAGCAGAGTATCCCTTTTGTTTCACAAACCCAGTACTCAATTCTTTATAAAACAATATTTCAATGCGATCTGTATGTGCTGTATTGTCGTTAGAGGAAACCTATGGATCTGTACCCTCCAAGATTTTATAAAACATTTTGCGATATTTTATTTCCATAGCAATTAAATCATTATCGGCAATGCGTTTCATAAGAGAGCTGTCATTTTGGGCTATCATTCTTATCTTACTCTCGATATTAGTAGTCAGAACTTGTGATAAATTTTCGTCATTACGCTTCTTTTGACAAAATACACATTTATATTAAATATTCCTTTTGGTACTGAAACTGAAAGTTCGGTTCCGTAAACTTTACATTCCTCCAATGGAATTTTATTTTCAAAATTTTGGCGCAGTACTTCAATAATTTTTTGCTAACTACATTAACATGATTTGTGCCAAATTAATAATGTTTTGCCCCCATTTTAAATATTAGCAATATTTTGACGCAATTGGATGTTGCGAAATTTACAGATGCTATCTATCATTTGTAGCATTTGTCATAGACTTTTGAACGTTTTTTCAAAGCCCTTTATTTAAGCTACCGGAAGACTTTCTACATATTAAGCAATTTTTAACATTTTCTGTTTGTAAAACAAGAAATGTCGACTATATATCTCACTTTCGGATGTTGAACTTCCACTTCGACCTAAATGATGCATATGTTATGTTTGAAATTTAATTCTTTTATTTTAGAAAATTCGATTTACTTGAACACTAACTGAAACTATTCCTTGTATGATTAAACTAACAATAGAATAACACCTACAAGTCAAACCCAACATGTTAATTTTTAACACGAAATAGTTTATATAGAACTGATAAAACCTCTAACACCTTAGGCATATACTTATATTATATTATCTATGGGCATTAATATGAACACAGAAGAATAATAATCTAACAATTATTATTATTTAGTCTACACAGAACATAGACAACTGCAGCACACGCGGAAGGTAACTCGACGGTCGGCTGCTGCGATGTAAATAGATCCGCGGATTGTTTTACATTTATTAATTTTCCTAAGCTCTCTTACGTATAAAAATTATAAAATTTATACCATTGTAAGCAGGAAAACTCTAGTCGACAATATTGTAACAGAGGTATTTTCGATTTAAATGCTCATTTTCGAAATATTGGTTGTAGAACTCTAAAATACAACGAAAAATTACAATTAGTTAAGGTTCTCGAAGCGAGATACAGACGTTCAAAGTTTTAAATTGCTATTTCTTTTATTAAATATTTTTTTTAGAGCAACGGGTACAGACTTTTCGATAATTTTTATGCCAAAATAGTTACTTGTAAGAATCGTTCAGTATCAATACCTGAAATTTTGAATATCGCCCTTTTTTCCAGGCCAATTTTTGTCCAACTTTGCACATAAACACAATTAATTATAAGCTACCAAATAAAACCGGTCGCATATTTTATTATCAAAACCCCCACAGACTTCAATTTTCAGAGGAATTTTGTGTGCGAGCTCTCTACTATAAGATTGATCCTCAATCATTTGTATGACAAATTCTAAAGATAAATTTCTCAAAAATTATATATTTTTTAATTGGAATACGTTTTATTTTTTGTAACAGATATTTCAAAACCTTAGATTCCACTCATACTGAGCCGAAGAAACATAATTGTAATATATTGCGTTACATATTTTTGAATTCTACCATCATTACCTCTGTGCCTTTGTTCTTCGACCTCTCATACCGTAACGATGGAGTATAATTGCACAAATACCACCAGCCAACGGTTGCTTTCTCTTACATTTTCAACTATTTTCAGGGGTCTATATCCTACCTTGTACATTTTAGTCCAGCTAGGTTCCGACCACATATCAGAGGCAGATCCAACAGCAGTTGTATTCAATGCCACCGAATGGGTCAGCGGTTGGAACGAGAACCTTCTCCAAAATGATATAGCTTTAATAAAACTTCCAACCAGGGTCAACTTAAATAAGAATATCCAGACAGTACGTTACGCAATCGGCACCAACAGTTATGCAAACGTTTCTTCAACGGTGATTGGATGGGGCCAAACGGAAACCTCAGATCAAATTACCAACGCATTAAGATATGTTAATACCTTAATCATATCAAATGAATTGTGTAGGGCCGCAGATCCTGCTTTAGATGCTGTAAGTATAAATAAATGTCATACCAATTAATCTGTAAGCCACGCACCCTGGCTCGGCGGTAAAATCCAATACTTTTACTAGCCCATACTTATACTGTTCTGATATACAGATACGGCAAATGTGGTTTTATATATCCTGAAGTAAACGAGTGCGAGAAAGAAAACAACAAAAATTAGGAACAGAAAATCAGACATACTACTCCTAGTACGCTGCACATTCTGAAATATTATTTTTATCTTTTTGTAGTGCATCAACGCAGGGCATGGTATAGTACAATTTCGTAGTAAGACGGGGTGTCAAGAAATTTTCATTGGTGCCAAACTACTACAACAAACATCTATCTCGCATTCGCGTGAACGATTCTTGTTTGATTTACGATTTACGAATGTTTATGAATTGGGAGACCTGATTAATCATGCATGTTATTTATTTCTTACTTTATTATTCAAAATTGCACTGGGAATTTATGGTTGAAATTTATTCTCTTTCAGATTTGATTGAATTGAAATAATTTATTTAGTTTATTTGTATGACTAGCAAGGTAAAGTTAAAAGAAAATACAGTAATTGGTGGGACAATAGTTACAGAAACCATTTTATTTTATAATAATTGTGGTAGCAAATAGCCAAACATGAAATTAAAACAATCCAAACATTTGAGGCAATTATCTAAATACTATATAGGAAAGTTTACGTTGCTACATTAGTGACATACTGTACACGTTTCAGAGTGGCGTATGTCAATAAGAAGAACCATGTTATGCAATAGATTTTCCGTGTTATTGCAAATAACAGCAAATTGCCGATTAAATGGTGATTTGAAATTTGGGTGATAGCAATCGCTATGATGAAAACAGAGGACAATATAAATGTCATGTTCGTGTATTATAGAATTTAAGTTGTAAATGAGAATTAAATACTCATCTGAAATATCCTAGAATGCTGAGGAAATATCCTTTAATTGATTACATAAACGGTAACTACCAAATTGTGTATCACTGTTCAACAACATAAACGTGGTTAGTCGATGTAATTTCAACAGACAGACGACCGGTTCAGAGCTTCGTCGAAAAGTAACCCCCTCAAATACGAGAAAGGTGTACAGGACCAATGGGCCCAATCCTGACCGCTGGCCTCGCTGTTTGGTAGTTCGTAGAATAATTATAGTGATGGATCGTTATTAAACAATCGTAGAAAACTAGGTAGATCATTGGTGTAAAACCTCACACAATAAATTTAACTGCAAAACATTATTGCGAAACCTTACGTGCCAAGGGGCACACGGCAAGCCACTGGTATTACCTTAACTGAAGTATAATTGAAGGTAAAGTCGCTTGTCATTGCATAAACTCTGAAAACATACAGCTCAATGATATAAACTTGTTATTGAGCAAACGTAAATCTCCCTAATAAAATGTTCAGCAGGTGACGTTTTACCTAACCTCATTATTACTAGTGAAAATAATAACTGAGCAAATTGTAAAATAATTTTATCCTATTTTTTTAAAATTCAAAACTAATATTTCATAAAAAATCTAATGTTTTTTTTAGTACCACATACACGCAAATTTCTCATTTTCCCCGAAACCAGGATGTAAATTGAATTTTAAAAAATATAACAAAGAGAAACAAACAGGTTATGATACTTAGACAGTTATGTCGGTGAAATTGTCGTCGTGTAAACCGCCAGATTATTCTCTTCCTCAGATATAGGGCCTTCGACTGAAGAAAGAGGTGACCATTGCACGCTATCGCGGATACTCTGGCGATTCCAGACGTCCCGTGCTACAAGAGCTGAGCTTTAAGGGTTCGTGCAGATATACAGTCCTGTTCCGGCATGTCCCAACATTGTTCAGTATGTTCCGAAACAGTATAAGGTTTGAATGGGTTATTTATCTTTTACAGTTTAGCTCATTCGTAAATAAATATGCTATATTTAGCCGCTGTTTAATTCACATTATTTTTAAATTTTTAGATACTTCAACCGACACACGTGTGCACATCTGGCCCAGGGATTGTAGGGACCTGCCTGGGGGACTCCGGTGGACCCCTCTTAGTAGATGGAATACTAGTAGGGATTGTTTCATTTGGATTCACAAACTGTAGATTAGGTTTTCCCTCAGTTTTCACTAGAGTAACAGAGTTCAGCGACTGGATTCAAGAAAATTCCATCCTTTGAAAATCTATTATTCCCTGATAGTTTCACTGGTGCTATCTCTCCAAAAACATGTAAAGATATATCTTCGGACGTGGATTAATTCATAAAAAAATTTATTAGTAGTTCTTGTAAAACAAACGAGATTAATAAATGTTGATATTAATTTTTATTACATGTGTCATTTATGCTACCAATATAAATAAATAGTTTTTAAGTGGCAATATCAATAACCCTATGATTTTATAGATGAATTTTTATGTTTATTAGTTAGCAACGATACGAGAATCAAGTGATTTTATATAATAACGATTGGAGTGTGGTTACTTATAGTAACAAAGTTGGCGTGCTTTGAAATAAGATATATCTGGTAAAAATCAGTTCGTTTGATATTTCCTGAAAGAAATAAAATATAAAATAGATTCTATTAATTGATTAAATGAAACAAACACAGGGAGTATAGATATTCCTGTCGATAATCATAGGTGATGATAGTGTACCACGTGTAACAGGGCCACGGTACACCCCTGTTTCCCTTCAGTTTGAAAAATAAAGGATTGAAATTTAGAACATCCTATATACTCAATAAACGTCACTATTTGACATTAAAGAAAAAATCTAGTGGAGTCAAATCAGGTAACCCTGGAGGTCACTTGACAGGACCATTTGTAGAAAAGACGTTTTCTCCGAATCAGTTACTATTCTTGAATTATGGGGACAAGAGCCATCTTGTTGGAAATACATTCCCTGCTCTAAATCCAAAAGTAATTCATCTAAAATGTCCTCAATCTCATTTTGCAGGAATCCCAAGTATCTGGCGTCAGTGAAGGGTCCCTCAAATATTATTGGACCGATGATTGTACTACCGATATTGTAACAACTTTATTTTTTTTTGCTTTCTTTATACTTGTTCTGTTCTGTAAAACAGTATATGTTAATCATGGGCTTATTAGGTAAAACTTTTTTAATTTTACTGTCCTACGAAAGAACTCTATCTTATATAATTCATCAGAAACATAGGGAACAAAATTTAAAAGGTATAAATATATCTAGTCATATAAATGATTTTTATAATTTACAACTCTATTCTAGAAATTCCTTAACTTCTACTAGCCTTGTAAGTTTCATCACCGATAAGAGAATTAATCCCAGAAACTGAAAATTATGTATGCTTTGTTTTCCTATATACACTTGTCTCTCATTCAGTCGGCACGTGATTATAACTGATGGAATTCTCTGCGCGAAGGCCATATTTTGCTGGGCATTTTTATAAGGTGGTCTCATATGAGCAATATCGAGATGCTATCCGATACCGCACCGAAATGGTATGGTATACTTCCACAGTGTCAAGCGATCTTTCACAGATTAACAGAATCAAAGTTTATGATGAAGTCATTCCAATATAGATGAATTGTTGCTCTTCCAACGCAGTTGTGTTTTAAAAAAGTCAGAAGAAGAACTTCAAACATACATGAATTTTGAGTTAGCTCCATATTCTGTAACTTTGTTCGACCAAAGCTTAATGAGAAAGATAACTAAATCAAATTTTTATGACTTATTTAAGCAGCTCAATATTAGTATAAATAATAACAATATATTTTCGTATGTTATTAATGGAGGAATGTTATTACATCGTTGCAAATGGCAATTAGATGAAAATTTCGAGACAATATGCAATCATTGCATACGATATTTAAGAAATAATTATGGAAACAATGTTTTTGTCATTTTTGACGGATATCGCAATATCAACTGCACTAAATCAGCTGAAAGATATCGTCGATCATTGAAAAATACCTCAACAAATTTAATTTTTGATGAAAATATGCCTGTAAAAATACGCCAAAAAAAGTTCCTTGCCAACAGCAACAACAAAAGCAGTTTCATCGAAATGTTAAGGAAGAAACTAGCTGATACAGACTGCGATTAATATGTGAATCAGAAAATGTTGTTGTTGCTGAAGATATTGATGTGTTAGTTTTATTAACAGCTTTAACTTCTCCTCATAGAGAAATATATTTTCTCAAACCAAAGAGGCACGATATCCTCAAAAATTTATTCCAAAAGCCTTGAATAAACATTACCAATGTGTAAGAATCATATGTTGTTTTTACATGTTTACATGCGTTAACTGGATATGATACAACTTCAGCGTTTTACAAAAAGGGTAAAAATAAATTTGCTAAATTATTCTAAAATCGTACAGATTTACAAGATTCCGCTATCATCTTCATTGATGAAAATGCCGACGTCATTAATATTTTGAAGTCTATGCTCCTAAAAATCAAGAAAATATAAATAATTTTCGATACCAATCGTTTCTTAAAGCTATAGGTTAATATATCTGTGGTCAACTTGGCTCCATTGATACCTACACTCGATGCTAGTTCAGAACATATGAAAAGAGTGTATTTACACGTCCAGTTGTGGATGGGACATGATAAGTTGTCGAAAGAATGGGGATGGAAAAAAAAATAATTCCCTAGTACCAGTTACAATGAACCAGCCCCCAGCTTCTGACAATTTATTGAAAATGATTTTTTGTTCATGTAAAACAAGGTGTGGCTCTGTTTGTGAATGTAGAAAAAGTATCTAACTATTTCGCATATGTTTGAAATTATTGAGTGAAAATTTATAAACACTATTCTTGTTATAAGTTCTGCTTAGGTAGTCTTATATTTGTTTGCAACATGTGTTTTAGAATAAGAAGTTATGGTCAAAAACAGTAAATATTTCCCTATCGGATATCTCTCTCTCTCTTGGATATGGCGACCTTAAATTGTTCTATAGCAGGTTTACTATGCAAAGGAGTTAGTTGCTTAAATGCTCCATCCAATTTATAATTATTTATGTCATTAAAATTTATAATAATTATTGTTGACGTTGCAGCTCTCAGCGAAACTCGATTTTTGGAGGAAGGCTCTCTCACAGAAAAGTACTACACCTTCTATTGGAAAGGTCTTCCCACCAATTCAAGAAGACAACATGGAGTAAGATTTGCCGTTCGGAATCAACTTGTATCCAACTTAACACAAGTACCACAAGGCCTATCCGAGCGTCTAATGCTGCTACGCTATGAGCTATCAGATGGCAACGCGGTAAATCTAATAAGCGCCTACGCTCCCACTCTGGATGCAAGTCACGAAACCAAGGAAAGCTTCTATCAACAGCTGGAAGAAACCCTCTGTAGAATACCTAGAACGAAACGACTCGTTATTCTTGGCGATTTTAACGCTAGAGTAGGGAGAGATGCAGACACTTGGCCAGGCATCATAGGCAAGAACGGTTTGGGCAACATGAACGCTAACGGTCAACTACTCCTAACTAAATGCGCCGAACATGATCTAGTTATAACAAACACCATTTTCCGACAAAAGGATAAATTTAAAGGCACCTGGCGTCACCCCAGATCAGGTCACTGGCATCTACTGGACTATGTTATCGTACGTAGGAAGCATCTCAAGGACGTCCAAATTACAAAGGCGCGCATTGATAGCGAATGTTGGACCGATCATCGTCCTGTTGTCTCTAAAATGAAAATTGTTATGAGACCCAAACACCGAAGAACTCAAGTAAAACGTAGACTCCGTCTCTGTATTAGTAAATTGCGTGACCAACAAACCGTCGAACAGCTAAAGCAAAAAGTTCAAGAGAATTTGAGTGCACTAGAAGAAACCAATTCTGTAGATGTCGCTGCTACCTGGACACAAATTAAAGACAGTTTAAAAAGTGCGAGTGAGGAAATTCTTGGCACTGCAGCAAGTAAAAAACAGGAGGACTGGTTCAATGATAATGAAGCTTTTATACAAGAACTTCTTGACCGCAAACATACTGCCTTCCAAAACGCTATCAACCACCCCAACGACTCATCAAAAGCAGAAGCTTTTACCCAATCTAAGTATGAAACGCAACGCGAAATCAGAAGAATAAAGAACGAGTGGTGGGCAAGCAAGGCCAGAGAAATTCAAAGGTACGCCGATTCACACGACTACAGGAATTTCTTTCAAGGAGTAAAAGCAGTGTACGGCCCCAGTCGGAAAAATATATGCCCTATTAAAGATTTAAATGGAAATCTCCTCAAAGAAGACCAGGAAATAAGAGCCCGATGGAAAGAACACTACTCTAACATTCTTAACCAGCAAAGTCAAGCCGATCACGATATTATAAATCTTATCCCTCAATATGACACCTTCGAAGACTTAGATAAACCACTAACAACGGAAGAGATCTTAACCGCCATTGGGCAGTTAAAAAATAACAAATCTCCCGGCGCCGACTCACTCCCAGCTGAGATCTTTAAAGCTGTGTCGTCAGAGCTCACACCCTACCTCAAAAAACTGTTTGATGTCGTGTGGTTTCGTGATACACTTTTAATCAACCTCTTCAAAAACAAAGGGAGCGCTGCGGACTGTGGAAATTACAGGGGTATAGCTCTCCTGGCTGTTGGAGGGAAGATACTCACTAAAGCGATGGCAAATAGGCTAACACCTGTTATGGAAAAGTTACTTCCTGAAACACAGAGTGGCTTTAGACCAAACCGAGGCACATCGGATTTAATCTTCACACTTAAACAGCTTCAAGAAAAAGCACTCGAACATCAAGGAGAAATTCACATGGCCTTCATTGATTTAACCAAGGCGTTTGACTCGGTGGACAGGGAAGTGCTCTGGAAAATTATGTTCCGCTTAGGTATCCCTAGAAAATTTGTGGAAGTATGTCGCAGTCTACATACAAACAACAACGCGCAGGTTATGTATAATAATGAGGCAACCGAACCTTTCCAAACCCTCACTGAGTTAGGCAGGGATGTGTCCTGGCACCCCTACTCTTTCATTTGTTTACCACTGCTCTAACAATTATTGTTGACAACAAACTGACAGTCAGAGGAATAGGTCTCAGATACCGTTTTGATGGCGGTCTCTTTAACATAGGGCGCTTTAGAGCTTTCACGAAGACACGCACACGATTCATTTGTGATCTCCAGTATGCGGATGACTGTGCACTTTTAGCCTCTACGCCGGAAGAGCTTCAAGAACTTTTAGATGTGTATGCCCAGAGCTATGATTCCTTGGGACTTAAAATCAACATTGGAAAGACTAAGATTATGTCAACTCCTCATCAAGTGAACCAAATAGACATTACACTTAACGGAAATTCTCTTGAAGTGGTGGATCAGTTCAGTAACTTAGGCAACGTTGTTAATGACAAAGCAAACATGGACAGCGAGATTCGCAATAGAATTAACGCTGCATCTAGAGCACTCTGGGGACTTAGAGAGAGAGTATTTGACAACCACGACCTTGCTTTGTCAACGAAAATGGCTGTCTACAGAGCAGTTGTCATTCCAACACTGCTATATGGATGTGAAAGCTGGGTCACTTACCGTCGTCATGTGAAAGAATTAGAACGTTTTCAGCAAAGACACCTCAGAAGTATGATGAAAATCCGTTGGTTCCATCACATATCAAACGTGGAAGTACTCAGGAGAGCAAACAGCCTTCCAATTGAGGTGCTTATTTCAAGAGCACGCCTAAGATGGGCAGGTCACGTTCATCGTATGCATGATAACCGCCTTCCTAAATGTACACTTTATGGTGAATTGCTAAGCGGTAGAAGAAGGCGTGGCGGTCAACGAAAGAGGTTCAAAGACGCTCTCCATGAAAATCTAAAATCCTGCGGTATTGCAGACGAGCAATGGGAACAATTTGCAGCGGACAGAACCGAATGGCGAGGGGTTGTGGCTAGCTATCAAGGAAATGTTGCTGCAAGAAGGCCGAATCCAAGACCTAACCAGGTCTATGTTTGTCCTGACTGCGGTCGACATGTGCTCTCCCGAATTGGCCTCTATAGCCATAGTCGTGTGCACCGTAGATGAATGGGAATTACAATAGACTACACCTTTTACTTGTTTTTTATTGTACATAATTTATCGACTGTAACATTTTTATACTCGGACTCGAGTAACGGCTAACGGCTAATAATAATAATAATTATTGTTTAGCATATGTTGTTAGTAAATAACTTTCTATAAAAAAACTAATGTCCTTGTATTATTTAAGGTTTCTTTAATTTATTTCGCTTTTTGGAGCTTCTGCCACCTCCAAGTTAATTTTAAAAATCTTAATTTTTTTACAAATCCTTTATAAACAACCTCGAAAACTATAACAATCATTATATATTTTAATTTACGGATTTTCGAAATTGCGGTAATTTGCAATGGGTAAACTTTGTAGTTTATGGCATTAGAAGTGCAAAAAAAAATAATTCAAATCCATTCATTATACCTGGGTCATTTTTCATTTATAATGACTAATTGCGCTGGACTATTAGTATAACCAGTTATGTCATTTCACACTGGTACCAAAACAGTGTCCATGTGTTTTTTTAATAGGTACTTTCGTTCGTCTTAAACCAACTGAACACAATCACTAAACAGCTTGATATATTTTCAAATTCTTGATTTCTATTGGTTGCTTACTAATCACAATCACTTTGCTCAAGACGAACGAAAATAGCTAATATAAGGTGGAAGGTAATGAGCAAAAGCGGCGTGTAATCCTAAGAAATTGATAAGCTAACATTTTAAGTTGCTCAATCTATTGAGCCCTTTGATATTGTAAAAAATGTAAACTATTTGCGGATCAAGAGGACCTAAGAATATCAGTTTTTAAGACTTATTTTGACACTACGACAGCGTTATGACAAATAGAGAAGAACCTAGAAAATGACACAATAATATTTGAGCTTTCCCAAGATGAAAAAAGAATTAGCTACCTTAAGGCAAGGACAGTGATTTTATGAGAAGGTAATGATAGTAGTAATAATCTAATATACCTTGTCAAGTAGGAAATATAGTACTGCAGAATCTGTAGCAATGTCTTAAAATAATCAAAAACATCAAAATGTCGACGGACAATAAAATAGAACATTTTGACGTTCTCCTAACCTCGGTATTTTGAAATTAATTTTTGATAATAACACTGGATAGTCGATCGAATTGTTATGTAATTTGTACAAAAATACTAATATAATGTGGGTCCTTCTATTTTCTAAAGATGTCAAGTTCAATAACAATTCATTTGGATATCCCTGCTCTGGATAATTCGCATCAATTCTGAAGACTAAAAACTTTCGTTGATTTTTTTCTACTGCTTGTAAGTGAACATGATAAATTGGCTTCCAAATTAAAGCACCATGATCGCACGATTGAGAAATACAACGTTTAAGTGCATCTACTAGGCCAGAGCCGATAATTTTTGAGACCAAAAAAATTTAGAACAGGATGACACCCATTGAAAAAGGAAGAAAGTATAAGAAAAATAAGAGGAAAAATAATTTACTGGCGATTTGAGGTCGGGAAGTGGAAGGGGGTGAACTTTTAAGGGTGGAAAACGGTTTATTACGATTTCCGGCAAAACTACAACTCCTATCGAAAAAGTTGTAGGTAATAATAAGATCTACAACTTTTGTATTTACACTTTTTTCACATAATCTCAAAATATTTGCGAAAAATCAAAATAACCGACTTTTTGGTTTCTTATTTTTATCTCACAAAAAAAAAAATTTTTCACGAAATTTGGTGGAAACTTACCTTCTTATGTCCCAAATACGCTATAATTTTTTCGATTCAATATATGTATTTTTTCCCCTTATTTTGATTTTATTCAAAGTGTGGTGCTATTATAATTTTATAGACTGTTAACCTAGAAAACATCGATAGATTCTTGGATATTCTCCTTAGGTAATTGATTTTTTTTGCCACTTTTTTAACAATATAGGCAGCATTTTGTTTTTTTTTCTATATATATATTTATTTAACGTCGGCCTATTTCCGCTACTGAGGCCTAATACCGACGCCTGTAGACGAGCTACCCCCAACCAGGAATTTTGCCGAACCTCTTCCCTTAAGAAGAGTAGGGATCTTTTACTTGCCTAACATTTAATAGACAAGGGACCGACGGCTTTACATCCCCTCCGAAGGATGGTATATCTCCTATACAACCCTCGCCTAAGGTTGTATAGCTTCCGCGCATACACTGATATACAAGCCGCTGGAAGATGGGTGAGGCGAGGACGTGGTCTTCGTTGGAACGGTCACCAATCCAACTACTAACCACGCCTAACGTTGCTTTACATCGCATATCGAAGTATGTACATAGTAAAGACGCACCCACGCTCGCCCCAGCATTTTGTTTAAAACTCAACTGTTCATCTAAAATCACTCCTAAATATTTTATTTCAGCAACTTTTGTTAATGCCTGATTATTTAGTTTAACACAATCTGTTAGTACACTTTTATTTAGTTTATATTTTTTCCCGACACACATCCATTTACATTTATCAATATTTAATTTAAGATTATTGTCACATAACCACATATATATATATATATATATATATATATATATATATATATATATATATATTAGTTAGCTCAATATTTATGATATTTATAATTTCGTTTACATTTTCACCCGATATTTATAACATACTGTCATCTGCAAAGAGATGTATTTTACAATTTGTTATTAACTCAACAATATCTTTAATGAAAATTATAAATAATATAGGACCCAAGACTGAACTTTGAGGTACACCAAATTCTGTTTCTTTTTCACCGGACACACTTGCACTATACTTTGTTCTCTGACTTCTTGATAGGATGTAAACCATTCTAACACCAAACCACTGATGCCAATATTTTCTAACTTTGAGAGAAGTAGTTCTCGGTCTACTGTTTCAAAAGCCCGTTTGAAGTCTAAGAATACTGCCACAATAATGTTGTCCTTATCAATTTCTTTCACCCAGTCATTTAATATACACTGTAGTGCACTTTCACATGAATGTGCACCTCTAAACCCTGATTGTATCGAGATAATTGTGTTATTTTCTTCAAGATAATTTATTAGTTGCGGTAAATTCCAAAATTTTCTCACAGATAGGTAACGAGTTGATAGGGCGATGCTGTTCACTTAGTGCAGTATTAATCACTTTTGGTATTGGTGTGACAAGTAAACTCTTCCATTTTCGTGGAAAAACTCCTGTCTGTAGTGAGTAATTTATTGTATCTAAAAACCTATTACCAATCCCTTCGAATGCAAATTTTATAACATGTGTGGGAATTCCATCACTCCCCGATTTATTAGGTAATGCAGTGATAATTTTTCTAAGATGATTCATTTCTATATGTTTAAATTCAGTAAATCTGTTTCTTACTCTATTCTCATGTATGCCATAGATGTTGAATTTAGGTATATTTTGGATAATATCCATGACGCTCTCTATAAAGTAAACATTGAATTTTTCCGCTATCTTCATCTCGTCATGAATTTCATCTTCATCAAATTTAATAAACTTAGACACATTTTGAGTTTTTGTCTTAATAATTAATTTAAGTGTCTTCCATATCAGTTTTGTGTCACTTTTGCAATTATCTATCTTTCTTTCATAATAGTTTTGTTTTTGTTTTCTTATCATTGAAGTTACTTTGTTTCTTTTTTGCTTAAATGTATTCCAATCCTGTTCAATACATGTGATCCTAGCTGTCTCATATTTTATGTCTCGCTCTTTCATGGCCTGATTTGAACTTGATTTCGAAAAAATTTTTTTAATCATTGTTTAAAATTTTGCGCTATTTATTCCTGTTTCAATGTGTGCAGTAATTAAATTTGTTCTACCAAGTTTATCCTCGGGTGACAACGATTTAAACAAATTAGCTGTCCTTGCCATTTCAGTGTGCTGTTCTCTGAACAATTCAACTTGTCCTTCTTCAATAGTATGATTTAATTTAGGGTGCTCTGTTAGCGCCAGAATATCTAAGTAAGTTGCTGAGTTCACTGTAAATGTCCCATGCATTGTTTATATAATTGATTGATAAACGAAAAATTTTAATAAAGACTACCAAAAATAAGTCCACACTTTAAGGACGGGACTACAGATACTTTAATAATTTTGCACATCACTTCTATAACAACAGGAAGTTGGCAAGTACCTATTACAGTATGTCCTTTACCATCTGCAGTTGAGACCGTTTTTCGTTTACTTTTATCAATTTCAATGTTATGTTTATTTAAAAGATTTAAAGTAAGTGAACCTAAACAACTTAAATAAGCTCCGATGTCTAACAAGACAATAACTTCTTCGTCATAAGGACGATTATCGAAAGGTTTCTCTACAGCTATAGGTAAAATTTCAGAAATATTTTTATAAAAATTTCGAACTTTCCAGTTCTTCCAGTCTGTTTTGGGCTTAACTTTGTAACTTTAGAAAATATTAAAACATAATATTTTTAGTCGCAAACTCCTCTATAAAATCCTTATTTTACTATAAGGAACGTAACCAGACTGCAACCAACAACTACTCTCCGGGCTATGTGCCCCGCCGAGCGCTGAATTACAAGTTACAAGCCTGGCGCATTAAGTGTAATAATTGCATATTACCATCAAAACGCTAATGCTCCGATTGCAACAAACACCATCCGAGAGTAGCTGTTGGTTGCAGTCTGGTTACGTTCCTTATAGTAAAATAAGGATTTTATAGAGGAGGTTTCGACTAAAAATATTATGTTTTAATATTCCGCCCTCTAAAAGCACATTTGAACTTGAGAAAATATGTTTATTTGACTTATTTCTATACTTATTAAAGCTAGAATTAAAAATTACTCGGCCTTTAGGGTTATTTTTCTGCCGTGGGACTGATAAAACAGCATAAAACCTTTCTAGTTTTTGGATTGCACACTGGCAAGTCTTAGAAGTAAAATTAGATTTTCCACATCGAAAACAGGACCTTTCTCGAGCTTGTCTCCACTCGGGAAAGCTTTGACCTTTCTTTTGACAATTCCAACAAGATATGGAAAATTTATAATTATTTGACGTACTAGAAATAGCATTTTGTTGAGTCAAATTATTATTTGGACTATTATTTTCGTCGCTTTTATTATTAGAATTAAAATTATTTTTATTTTTAGGTGAAGAAAATGCAAATTTGGAATTGAATTAGTAATCAGAATTTCGGGAGCCACCCTAAATTTATAAGGATGCAGTTCTATAATTATGTAATAAAATTAACGTGGTGTTTGGTATTTCTTTCAAGCTTTAATACTGGCTATCTTTCGCAAGTAAGTATCATCAGATGACATTCCAAAAATTGATATATATGACTCATAAAATATATAAGATTCATATATTTTGGACTTGGGATTATTAAATCATGATGTCGCTGTCGCTGTGATTATGATTGTTCCTTAAAAATTCACATATATTAGATTTCACATGTGGTTACTATTTCTAAAATATAAATACAAGCCAGTGGTAATATTTGTAATTCTTTAAATATATCTACAGGAAGTCAGATGGTTAACTCTTACTATATTACGTAGTGCTCTTTTTTGAAATATAAAAAAAACATTTCACTGTTATGAGAAGAGCTTCAAAAGATAATACCATATGTTAACCTGGAATAAAACTTGCATAATATGATAGCAATACACTTTGATTAGTAATGTGATTTAATCTATACAACGCAAAGCATACAGGGTGTCTCACCGGGAATTGAATAGATCGATATAGAGAAAAGTACGCATCAGAAAATTTTGAAAATTTAGATAATTACTAATGCCGGTGTGGCCAATCCAACTAAAATAATTACAAGCAGCTGGCACTTCCGCTTATACCGGAAGTCGATACCAACTTGCTTATTTCAAATGGAACAAACACCCTATATACCTAAATATGTAGCATATGCTATACCTAAACCTAGCCGTTTCAGAGATATTTGACATTTTATAGAAAATTTGACAGGTACAACGGTTTCCAAGAACCGTTATAACTTTCTTCTTGTAAAAAAATCCTCATTTGCTTCTTTTCACATAAAAAGGACACAAGAAGAACTACGTTCTACAACTGACATAAATTTAATAATATCATACTAAGTGTGCCGTTTTTCGCGTTACATTTTGTCAACTTCAAACTGCGAAAACTTGTTTAGGTCAAATGGAACACCCTATATTATTTTACGTCAAGTTGTGTAAAATTAAATTTCCTTTTTTATGATATTAGCATTGTGGGGGTTAAAGTTACAACTTTTTGAAATATTTGCGATTTTATTAGAAATTCATGAATTGTTGTAATCATTTCATCAAAATAACCATGATTAGAAACAATCCGTCATTATCTTATGTCAAAAAATGCCAGCACGTTTAAATTACACCCACGAAGACTTTTTAAATTTGTTTATTATTTATGGAGAATGTGGTAAAGTTATATCAAGAACTTGCAGCACATTTGCTACTCGATATCCAGAAAAACGGAAACCGTCACCAAACACTGTAAAACGCATACTGGAAAATTTTAAAAATTATGGCTCTGTCAAGGCAAAAATGCAAAGAAGAAAGCCTATTGTTGATGACGAAAACATTGAAATAGTCATTCTGGGATATTTTCATGCATTTCCAAAGACATTAAGACAAGCTGCTCTGGGATCAGGACTATGCAAGGATTCAATTTACAGAATCTTATTAAAACATAAGTTTCACCCGTTTTCATTCCATATAATATAATAATAATAATAATAATAATAATAATAATAATAATAATAATAATAATAATAATACGAGATTTGTCCAACCCAAAGAATTACAGACCGATAACCTGTCTAAACGCATGTTACAAGGTGTTTACACGCATTTTGTACATGCGGGTGCTCCACGCAGTTGAACCGGTTTACGAACGGATATATGAGCAACGAGGGTCGAAGAGAGGTGTCGCTGGCTGCAAGGAGAACCTGTTGATTGACAGATGTGTCACGCAGGACTCCATGCAGTATAAGCGGAACCTCTCTATGGCCTGGATCGACTACCGCAAGGCATTCGACATGACATCGCATGAGCTCATTGTTCACTTGCTCCGATGTCTTGTGGTACCCGGTCCCGTAGTGAGGTGTATTGAAGAACTGATGCCGCTCTGGAGGACTCGCTTTACCATAACATCGGGTAACGATAGAGTCCAAACAGAGTCGGTAACATTCAGAAGAGGAGTATTTCAGGGAGATTCCCTCAGCCCCCTTCTGTTTTGCATCTCACTACTGCCATTATCCGTCTCGCTCCGGAAAACCCGTGGCTACAACTGCGGTACCCCCGGCGACAGAAGGCATAAGGTCACCCATCTATTTTATATGGATGACCTTAAACTTTATGCCTCTGGAGAGAGGGATCTCCAACAGTCCCTTAGGGTGGTACAGGAGTATACGCAGGCTGTCGGTATGCAGTTCGGGTTGGACAAATGCGCACTGATCCATCTCAAGAGAGGACGATGCGGTGACTATGGAGAGGACGCGCAGCTCGTGGACGGAAGCATCTTACACCATCTAGATGCCGGAGAGTCGTACACTTACTTGGGTGTCGAGCAACGCTCCACCCAAGAAGTGAGTGTAGTGAAAAACGCTCTCCGCGGCAAGTATCAGCACCTACTCCGACAGATCTGGTCTTCAGAACTGTCGGGGAAGAACAAGGTGTCTGCTACAAATATGCTTGCCGTTCCGATCCTTCTCTACTCTTTCGGAGTAGTGAAGTGGACTAGAGAAGAGCTGCGTCAACTCGATGTAGTAACCCGCAAGAAGATGCATCTCAATAGGAGCTTGCATCCTAAATCGTCCGTTCCACGGTTATATCTCCCACGAAATCGGGGAGGCCGTGGACTCTTGAGCTTGGAGAGTCTCCATAGCAGGATGGTTCTGGAGGGAGCATGTAAGGTCATCAGGAGTTCGGATCCCCTCCTCTGCATGGTCCGAGACCATGAAAATGCAGAGGTAGGAGCTTTTCTCTTTAAGGCAGCACGCAGAGCAGCCGATGAACTTGGTCTCATCTTCGACGTCGAGCGGGTAAACCCCGACTCTGTCACCGAGTTGGAACCCGTTCGACTAAAAGCCCACATTAGAGCTGCAGAACACAACATCCTTCTGCAGCTCCATAAGGATAAGCCATTGCACGGGATCTTCTATAAAAATATAGAAGACCTCGGCTTATCTGAAAGGCTGACCTTCGCCTTCTTAAGGTCAGCTGGGCTGAAGTCTGAGACCGAGGGATTCATAATGGCTTGCCAGGATGGTGTATTTAACACTCTCGTCTATCGACGTCGTGTCATGGGTATGGAGGTCCCTGATGTCAGCTGCAGGGCCTGCCGCAGGGCGCCGGAGACTGTAATGCACTTACTGTCGGCTTGCCCGACTTACGCAGTCTCGGCCTATATTCATAGACACAACGCAGCATTACGAGTGCTTTACTATCATCTAAGGCACTCGTATGGGATAGACGAAACACCAGTGCTGCCTTACGTTCCGGGGGATATTGAGTCCGTTGTGGGGAATGAGAAGTGCCTAATTTATTGGAACTACTCGTTTCCCACCGTCAGGCAAATACAAGCCAACAAGCCTGACATAGTACTCCTCGACCACCAACTCAAGACAATGTATGTCGTGGAATTCTCAGCTCCCGCTGAGAGCAACATTGTCTTGAAAGAGGAGGAAAAACGGACAAAATATCGAGATTTGCTCTTCGAACTCCGCAGGCTTTATCCAGGCCATTCTGTTAAAATAGTGGTACTGATTATAGGAGCCCTCGGTGGAATGAGACAGACGCTGCTTTCAGAACTAAAGATCATACCGGCATGCCGAGATTCGGCAGAGATCTTAGCCGGCAGAATGCAGAAGGCTGTCATCCTCGGTTCATTACGTCTACTCAGGGCACACGATTCGCGGACCCGGTAGTCACTCACCCCACGGGCGTGGGGAGTGGCTATTGGTATTACCAGCTCCCCTCTGTGAGGGTCGGAGCCACAGAGTAGGGTGACTGGTTTTTTGTAAAAAAAAAAAAAAAAAAAAAAAAAAGAAAAAAAAAAAATAATAATAATAATAATAATAATAATATAAGCAGGAGGGGCTGACTTCCATCTATCAAGCCTTTGGTGAGTAGCGCCACCACTTACTCCAGCTGGGGTGCAAAACCGAACCGGCAGCCCTAGTGCACCCGGGAGGGGAAAGCGTCTTCCCCTCTGGTGTCGGTCGTGGGTCTGCTGGGCTAACCACCCACAGACCCTAAACTTTGGTTCCGGCAGGCCGAAGACAGGGCCCCCACGATCGACCCCGTGCGGATAGGGGTCAAGGGCAAGGTGGTGGGGCCCAACCGGACGGACCGCCCGTTGACGAAATTGGCAATGTCCAAGGACGCTTTGAGTGGACAGATGAACTGAGAGATGAACTTCTGCATTGCTATGAAAGCAGTGAGCCCGCGCGGAGGGGATACATGGCGCGGATGCATGCTCTGTGGTGTGAGAGGCTACCAGAGCATAGCGCCTTCACGCCACAAAATCTGCGTGACTATGTATCCCACCTTCGTAGTAGGGGCTACGTGAGGGCTGCTCCTGGACCGGTGAATGAGGTGGCCGAAGAGCCGCCACAATCACCGGTTGAGGACGTAGCACTCCTCGTTCCGCCAATACCAGAGGGCCTCAGTACCAGAAGGGGGTTACACCATCTGAAAACCCCCGGGCCACAAGACCTGGCCAGAGTGGACGCTGAACTTCGTACAGCGCTACCAGAAGAGGCTGACATCTGGCACATAAATTGTGCCGTGTATGCCGCTGCTCAACGCTCTTCTCAGGTGGAGAGGCGAAATACCTCTTCCCCACAGGAGAGAGCGCAGCGGCGCATACAAAAGATGGAAGCCAAGATCCGGTCGGCGAGGCAACACGCATCCCGTATCCAATGTGTGATGGACTATATGGCGGCCAACAGGCCGTTCACGCCTAAAGTGCGTCGATTAGCCGCCAACCTAAGACGCGTCCATCACACACTCAATGAGGCAGTGCTGCGAACCACCAAACAGCACTGTCTCGACAGGATACGGATGCTAGTGACTTGTAAAAAATCACTAGTGAGGCGGGCGAGAGGGCTTGCGGAAAATAAACTGTTCCGCGAGAAGCCCTCGCGCCTTTTCCAACCGCCTCCGCGTGTTGTAGACAATCCGCCGACTGCAGATCAGGTGGAGAACTTCTGGAAAACGCTATACGAGGAGAGGCTTCCACTCAACCGAGATTCTCCTGCCCTTGCACACTTTGAAGCCTTTTGTCAAAGGCTTCAGCAACCACAGGAAGTGTGCGAACCAATAACCCCAGAAGAGGTTCGTAGGGCTCTTGAGGGCTCTAAGAACTTTGCTGCTCCAGGTCCCGATGGGATAAATAACTTTTGGTGGAAAAAGTTATCGAGCACCCACCACCATTTGGCCAGAATTTTTAATTCCTGGTTAAATGGGGAGCAGCAAATCCCTTCTTGGGTTGTTGAGGGGCGGACAGTGCTGATCCCCAAGAACGGAGATTTGTCCAACCCAAAGAACTACAAACCGATAACCTGTCTAAACGCATGCTACAAGGTGTTTACACGCATTTTGTACATGCGGGTGCTCCACGCAGTTGAACCGGTTTACGAACGGATATATGAGCAACGAGGGTCGAAGAGAGGTGTCGCTGGCTGCAAGGAAAACCTGCTGATCGACAGATGTGTCACGCAGGACTCCATGCAGTATAAGCGGAACCTCTCTATGGCCTGGATCGACTACCGCAAGGCATTTGACATGACATCGCATGAGCTCATTGTTCACTTGCTCCGATGTCTTGTGGTACCAGGCCCCGTAGTGAGATGTATTGAAGAACTGATGCCGCTCTGGAGGACTCGTTTTACCATAACATCGGGTAACGATAGAGTCCAAACAGAGTCGGTAACATTCAGAAGAGGAGTATTTCAGGGAGATTCCCTCAGCCCCCTTCTCTTTTGCATCTCACTACTGCCATTATCCGTCTCGCTCCGGAAAACCCGTGGCTACAACTGCGGTACCCCCGGCGACAGGAGGCATAAGGTCACCCATCTATTTTATATGGATGACCTTAAACTTTATGCCTCTGGAGAGAGGGATCTCCAGCAGTCCCTTAGGGTGGTACAGGAGTACACGCAGGCTGTCGGTATGCAGTTCGGGTTGGACAAATGCGCACTGATCCATCTCAAGAGAGGACGATGCGGTGACTACGGAGAGGACGCGCAGCTCGTGGACGGAAGCATCTTACACCATCTAGATGCCGGAGAGTCGTACACTTACTTGGGTGTCGAGCAACGCTCCACCCAAGAAGTGAGTGTAGTGAAAAACGCTCTCCGCGGCAAGTATCAGCACCTACTCCGACAGATCTGGTCTTCAGAACTGTCGGGGAAGAACAAGGTGTCTGCTACAAATATGCTTGCCGTTCCGATCCTTCTCTACTCTTTCGGAGTAGTGAAGTGGACTAGAGAAGAGCTGCGTCAACTCGATGTAGTAACCCGCAAGAAGATGCATCTCAATAGGAGCTTGCATCCTAAATCGTCCGTTCCACGGTTATATCTCCCACGACATCGGGGAGGCCGTGGACTCTTGAGCTTGGAGAGTCTCCATAGCAGGATGGTTCTGGATGGAGCATGTAAGGTCATCAGGAGTTCGGATCCCCTCCTCTGCATGGTCCGAGACCATGAAAATGCAGAGGTAGGAGCTTTTCTCTTTAAGGCAGCACGCAGAGCAGCCGATGAACTTGGTCTCATCTTCGACGTCGAGCGGGTAAACCCCGACTCTGTCACCGAGTTGGAACCCGTTCGACTAAAAGCCCACATTAGAGCTGCAGAACACAACATCCTTCTGCAGCTCCATAAGGATAAGCCATTGCACGGGATCTTCTATAAAAATATAGAAGACCTCGGCTTATCCGAAAGGCTGACCTTCGCCTTCTTAAGGTCAGCTGGGCTGAAGTCTGAGACCGAGGGATTCATAATGGCTTGCCAGGATGGTGTATTTAACACCCTCGTCTATCGACGTCGTGTCATGGGTATGGAGGTCCCTGATGTCAGCTGCAGGGCCTGCCGCAGGGCGCCGGAGACTGTAATGCACTTACTGTCGGCTTGCCCGACTTACGCAGTCTCGGCCTATATTCATAGACACAACGCAGCATTACGAGTGCTTTACTATCATCTAAGGCACTCGTATGGGATAGACGAAACACCAGTGCTGCCTTACGTTCCGGGGGATATTGAGTCCGTTGTGGGGAATGAGAAGTGCCTAATTTATTGGAACTACTCGTTTCCCACCGTCAGGCAAATACAAGCCAACAAGCCTGACATAGTACTCCTCGACCACCAACTCAAGACAATGTATGTCGTGGAATTCTCAGCTCCCGCTGAGAGCAACATTGTCTTGAAAGAGGAGGAAAAACGGACAAAATATCGAGATTTGCTCTTCGAACTCCGCAGGCTTTATCCAGGCCATTCTGTTAAAATAGTGGTACTGATTATAGGAGCCCTCGGTGGAATGAGACAGACGCTGCTTTCAGAACTAAAGATCATACCGGCATGCCGAGATTCGGCAGAGATCTTAGCCGGCAGAATGCAGAAGGCTGTCATCCTCGGTTCATTACGTCTACTCAGGGCACACGATTCGCGGACCCGGTAGTCACTCACCCCACGGGCGTGGGGAGTGGCTATTGGTATTACCAGCTCCCCTCTGTGAGGGTCGGAGCCACAGAGTAGGGTGACTGGTTTTTTGTAAAAAAAAAAAAAAAAAAAAAAAAAAAAAAAAAAAAAAAAAAATAATAATAATAATAAGTTTATTTATATAAAGTACAAGAAAGAACATTAACAGTAAGTAATAATTTGTTATGTAAATATAAATAATTTGTTATATGTAAATAAACTATCGTAGAACTCAGAGAACATGGTTGTCTCTAAGATAGGTCCATTTAGGCTCATTTAAGAACCTGTCTATGGACTATTACCTTTGATAACATGCATTTGATTCTACTGTTTATACGTTTTTTGGTTACATTATATATAATTTAATAATAACTATGGCTAAAATATAACATTAATAACAATACAACAAAATACAAAATACAATACAAAAATACAAAAATTAGATAAGACAAATTAATATGGTCCAAGAATTAAAAGAAACAGATTTCCTAAGAAGACAACAGAATTTTTGTGAGTTTATTCTGATAAGGTCTGAGGATCACGATTCTTATTTGGGAAATATTATATGGACAGATGAAGCAAAATTTATTAAAAATGGACTTTTTAATAGACACAATTCGCATTATTGTAGTGACTCAAATCCTCATATGTTCAGAGAGCGAAACTTTCAGGAAAGTTGGCGGTTCAATATTTACTGTGCCATAAGAAACGATAGAGTGGTGGCATTACAATTTTATCAGGAAAATTTAAACGGTAAATTAAATTTTCTCTACTGCTAATATGTATAGGTAAATTTTTGTTTGTTTTTTTTTTAGGTGAATATCTTACAAAATTTGAATAATAACTATTTAGAAAATTTACCTCTCGCCGAACATTGAAACATTTTTTTATCAGCACGACGGTGAACCCCCCCCCCCCCCACATAATGCATATTTAATTAATAATTATTTACAAGAAACTTTTTATGATCAACGGATTGCCTTATGGCCTCCTCTCTCGCCCGATTTATCAGTTCTGGATTATTTCATTTGGGGAACTATTAAAAATAAAGTTTATGAGAGCCCATTAACAACCATTGAAGATTGTATGCAAAGAGTAAGAAATGCATTTCAAAACATATCACATGATTCAATTAGAAGAGCAACCCATGAGCAACTAATCCGAAAGTGCGAAAAATGTGTCGAAGTTCGAGGGCGGAATTTTGAGCAATTATTTAATTAAAATGAAATCATATTTTAAATTGATCTTATTCTGCTAGTTCATGCCATATCTTCAATTCGATTAATACGCATGTTACAATGTTAGTGTTATTTTGCGTTTTTGTGGATATCGAGTAGCAAATGTGCTGCACGTTCTTGATATTACTTTATCACATTCTCCATAAATAATAAGCAAATTTAAAAAGTTTTCGTTAGTATAATTTAAACGTGCTGGCATTTTTTGACATAAGATAATGACTGATTGTTTCTAATCATGGCTATTTCGATGAAATGATTACAACAATTCATGAATTTCTAATAAAATCGCAAGTATTTCAAAAAGTTGTAACTTTAACCCCCACAACGCTAACATCAGAAAAAAGGGAATTCAATTTTACACAATTTGACGTAAAAAAATACAGGATGTTCTATTTGACCTAAACAAGTTTTCGCGGTTTGAAGTTGACAAAATGTAACGCGAAAAACGGAACACTTGGTATGATATTATTGAATTTATTTTAGTTGTAGAACGTAGTTCTCCTTGTGTTCTTTTTATGTTACAAGAAGCAAATCAGGATCTTTCACACTAAGAAAGTTATTGCAAACCGTTGCACCTGTCAAATTTTCTATAAAATGTCAAATATCTCTGAAACGGCTAGGTTTAGGTATAGGATATGCTACATATTTTCGACTCAGAATTTTATGCTCTTTTCGAAAACCGTAAAATATATAGGGTGTTCCATTTGAAATAAACAAGTTGGTATCGACTTCCGGTATAAGCAGAAGTGCCAGCTGCTAGTTGGATTGGGCACACCGACATTAGTAATTATCTAAATTTTCAAAATTTCCTGATGCGTACTTTTCTCTATATCGATCGATTCAGTTCCCCGTGAGACACCACGTATAGATGAAAGTTTTTTGCATAGTATGTCAATGTGAACATGCCACTTTAATGGATTATCAATGTGGATGCCTAATAATTTTGTAGAACTAACTTGAGTTAAAGACCTGTTTTTAATCCTGAGAAGGTGATAATTTATAATTCTAGGTGTAAAATATATAAAAACTTTTTTATCACTGTTTATTAGAAGATTATCAGTATCGAATTTTGTCGCAATGCTTTCAATTTTTTGCTGAGGATGTATCCGTTAGTACGTATTTGGTTTTATGGGTCTATAAAAACATTTCTGGGAGAAGTGGATTGAGAGGTTCCCCATAATTGAAAAGGTGGTAGAAAAAAAAATAACCCAGTCTGTGATTGACGTTGATATTTGAAGCTGGTCGATATTAACTAAATGACCTACAAATTGGCACTGCTGTTTTCCCTTATAGTATGGTACTTACGCCATAAGTAATGTCGATAATTTGTCTTAATTTTAGAAAATTAAGGAAAATAGTAATTCGTTAGACAAGATCGTTTTCCCGAAAGACCGAAAAGTGTCAGGACGACTCATCGGAGGAGAAGTGGTTGCTTCAAATGCTTATCCTTTTCAAGTAGCTCTATGGATGTTTGATGTCTCTGTCTGCGGCGGCACCTTGATATCACCCATTTGGGTACTCACCGCGGCTCACTGCCTGGAAGGGTAAGTTTAACTTTTTGAAAGTTGAAATATTTTTTATTCACTGAATAAGTAATTTTATAAAAATATAAAACACAGGAATTATAATAATCCAACATGTCTGCAAGGGCCTTATATAAATAAGGACTCCACAAATTAAACCAAAACAGCTATTCCCCCTTACGAGCGCTAAATTATATGGAAAAATTTGCGTATTTTGTCTAAACATAGTTAGCACTACAATGCAATGGCTTGGAATGCTCGAATGCTACGAGGAAGATGCGAGGCCTCCTTTATCTCAGGATGTCATTAATTGCAGACCGGTTTCGACCTATTTTTGGATCTCCTCAGTGCAGTGCAAGTGATACCTTCAATACCCAGAGTTCGCATCTCATAAGCACTGTTAAGTTCCACCGCAGTAGAGCGCAACTAGCGCCATCTCTCAGTAGTCTCGAAACAATTCAAATCGAAAATAAAATTGACAGTGTCTATGAGATGCGGACTTCGGGTATTGAAAGTATCAATGAAGTGCAGATTCCTCCTCCAAGCCGTCGCACTCATTACTCGTATCTTCTTCATGAGTTATTTCCTCGTTATTTTGGCCTCGGTTTTCACATAACAGTTTTCTGTACCATTCAAAATTTTCGTCATTCTCGATCTTCCCCAAATTTTTGACAATACGACGATAATACCTCGCTAATTTCTAATTTCCTACGAATCCACTTTTGCCATCTATTATTCTAAATAATACACAAATTTATTTCTCAACATACATTATATATTTTTGGATTTACTCGGTTTTGAACTAAAAGCAGATTTATTTTGCACGAAAATACTGATTTCGATCCTAAAATTTACGAGAATTTATATGGTATTGTTCGGTACTAGGTATTACGTAATTTAACAAAATGAGTCGATATCCTCAGTTAACTCAATTTTCATAACAAGTGGATTTATTTATTCGGTTTTGCTTCAAAGCTCCTCATATGCTTTTAATAGCTTAAATTATGGATTTTTTAAGGTTATGGCAAAATCCTAATGTGATAAGGTTAAATAAACCTCGGATTCGGATTCAGTGACCCCAAAAATATGTAGCAAACATGGCCAAACAGTACGGGTTCATTTTTTAGCGTATGTAAATTTAGCGAAATCCTAGTAAAATGTCATATATAAATCTGTTCAAACAAAGCCTATAGTGTGCGATACATTTATATTTATAATCATTATAATCAGTACATTTTTTAATCCGAGGCCCTGATTGGTTTAGAGATTTTAACGTCGTTTTGTTGAAAGCGAGCGAGAGGAAGATTGCTGTCAGTGCCTAGTTAATGTCTCAAGTGACAAAGCGCAACGAGAATTGTATGTACATTCTAGTTAAGTTCCCTGAGTGGTTTTCGTCTTTTTACCAAAAATAAAACCCTTGGCGCCCAACTTTCTTTTCGAGGTTTTGACTTGAAGAATTATGTGTGTTAATATTGGAGTACCTATCTAACTTTATTTTGGTATACTCTAGATTTTGTCAAGTTTGTATATTAACTTTTGTTACATTGAAAATGTTAGATTTTGTTCACATTTGTTGTGGTAAAATTTTCTGCTTTAGTTTAGTTATTTTTCTTTGACTTGAATGCGTATTCGAATACCGTCGATTTTACAGAATTCTTGATTTGCTTTTGACATTTTTTATGTACTATGGCTTCCGGGTCGCCCATTTTTTTGTAATATAGGATTAGATTTTACATTGTTTGTGTCTCACTAATCCAGTTTTCCCTAACCCTCTTTGAAGTAGAGACATTTATAGTAAGAATTTTAAGTTCCAAGACCTCCACATCAGAAAAAAAAATTTTGTGTAGCTGTGTAATTAACAGGAAAACAGGAAACAGGAAAAAGAATCAAAGTTATTTATCAAATAACCGAAATTTCAAAGCATTCTTTATGCGTAAAATAATTTATGAATAAAATTATGTAAATGCACGTTGTTTTTTCAACATAAATTACTTGAGAACGCCTTGGTTTATAGAAATGCAATAAGATGCTGATTAAACTTAATTTTTAGCAAACCTCATTTTGTGGCGGTTGTCATGGGAGACAATATATTGACTAATAATCCAATTAAGCCCACCACTGTTGTAATGGTCAGTACCATATTCATACTTCACGAGAAATATTACCACGACGATTATAATATTAAATATGACATAGCTCTAATAAAATTGCCAAGACCTGCCCCCACAAATAGATATATAAATACAGTAGCCTATGCCAAAGGAAATGAGAGCTATGCGAGACAAATTGGTACTACACTAGGCTGGGGACAGACAGAAACGCAACGGAGGTCTCGCTTTTTAAGAAAACTCAGCAGGCCTATTTTGTCCAATGCCGATTGTAAGAAATTTTTCCCAAAAACGGTATGTATGAGTTCATGATGTTTAAACGTTCACTCACCTAGCATCCAACATAAAACTATAAACCTAGAAGGATTTATGTCTCGGTCAATAAAACACACACTCGTGTAAAAAATATAACTTCACACACTCGTGTCATAAATAATTATGTGCAAAAACAATGTATACAATTTGTAACTAAACGCGCTTTATTTTTCGAAAGTTTATCTATAAACTTCCCAATAGTAAAAAAAAACTCTTTGTTAGTTGCTTTGCATATAACTATTATTTTTGTAGGACCGGGTGTAAAGTGATATTTTATTACTGAGTAAAGAGTAAAGAATTCAAGCAAAATATATAGTTTGTCCCATATGTAATTCAGTGATACAAAAAGCTCGCAAGAAAGCATAAATGGGGCCGACGCTTGTGATTATTATATCGGTGCTGTTATACGGTAGCAGTACACAGGACCGGACTTAAAATATATTTTTAGTTTCAAGCAATGAATTAAGGGTTTTGAATACTAACCAAATAACAAAATTATTTAATTTTATATCACACACACACATGACTTACCAGCGTATTAAAATTATATAGTAGCGTTCACTTTGTACTTATTAAGATTTTAAAGTTTTTCGTGTATCTCCCAGTGCACATCTAGTATTCCTATATACACCTGTCTCTCATTCAGTTGGCACGTGATTATAACTGCTAGATTCCTCTACGCAAAAGCCATTATTTTGTCGGGCATTTTCATAAAGTGGTCTACACGGAACAATAGAGTTACTGCTCAACACCGCACCGAAATGGTATGGTCCACTTCCACAGTGTTGAGCGGTCTTTCCACGGATTAATTAAAAACCGCTTCATTACCCTTCATTTTCATTGTATCATGATGTTCTTTTTACTTTCCCAAATACGGAGTTATTTCCGAAAATTTTTAGTTTTCGAAATATTGCAATTCGATATTTTTATATGGGGATTTTGCTATGGATTTTAAGTTTAATTACGCTTAGTTGGCTATGACAGCGTTGAGTGCTAAACAAACGTATGTAGCTGTCGCTTACCATTTGACAAGTATTAATTATCATGCCGGGGCGCTTAAATTATACGCACGATTTAAATTTGTTTATAATCTATGGAGAATGTAACCCAGTTTTATCAAGAACATGCGAAATAGTTGCTAATAGATATCCAGAGAAACAAAAACAGTCTCCGAACAGTTCATTTTTATTCTTACTTTTTGAACACTTATCAAAATATTATTAAAAACTCTATTAAACTAGGTCTCTTTCAACAAAGAATCCAACCCAAATTAGATAATAAAGGCTTCCTTATAGGAAGAACTGATAATTCTTTCAGGGCCTGCAAACGTCATTTTTGACATACAAATTGAGATATGTCAAAAACGGAGAGGACTTAGGTATAAGAACATGATACACAAAGTCGGCCTAGAATTTTTCGTACAATCCAAAATCGGAAGCACAAATTTCAAGCAATTACATAGGGGTGGGATTGGCCCAAGGTTTGTAAAGTAAGATAGGTAGCATGGTAACTTTCGACCAATCAGAGATCACTATTTAAAATGAGGGAACGCGTCACTCTGCCTGCTCATTCGAATTTCTGGCATTCAAACCATTAGTATAGAAGTATAATTAGTTATGAATTTGAATTCCGTATTTTGTATTTTTTTATGTACAAGCACAAATTAATAAATTGACTTTTTTGATTAATGATTATTAACATCGATAACGTTTTCCTTGGAATTTAAAATTGACATTACTATATATCAAATTTATAACTAATTAATGTTATTATTATTAGCCGTTACTCGAGTCCGAGTATAAAAATGTTACAGTCGATAAATTGTGTACAATAAAAAACAAGTAAAAGGTGTAGTCTATTGTAATTCCCATTCATCTACGGCGCACACGACTATGGCTATAGAGGCCAATTCGGGAGGACACATGTCGTCCGCAGTCAGGACAAACATAGACCTGGTTAGGTCTTGGATTCGGCCTTCTTGCAGCAACATTTCCTTGATAGCTGGCCACAACCCCTCGCCATTCGGTTCTGTCCGCTGCAAGTTGTTCCCATTGCTCGTCTGCAATACCGCAGGATTTTAGATTTTCATGGAGAGCGTCTTTGAACCTCTTTCGTTGACCGCCACGCCTTCTTCTACCGCTTAGCAATTCACCATAAAGTGTACATTTAGGAAAGCGGTTATCATGCATACGATGAACGTGACCAGCCCATCTTAGGCGTGCTTTTGAAATAAGCACCTCAATTGGAAGGCTGTTTGCTCTCCTGAGTACTTCCACGTTTGATATGTGATGGAACCAACGGATTTTCATCATACTTCTGAGGTGTCTTTGCTGAAAACGTTCTAATCCTTTCACATGACGACGGTAAGTGACCCAGCTTTCACATCCATATAGCAGTGTTGGAATGACAACTGCTCTGTAGACAGCCATTTTCGTTGACAAAGCAAGGTCGTGGTTGCCAAATACTCTCTCTCTAAGTCCCCAGAGTGCTCTAGATGCAGCGTTAATTCTATTGCGAATCTCGCTGTCCATGTTTGCTTTGTCATTAACAACGTTGCCTAAGTAATTGAACTGATCCACCACTTCAAGAGAATTGCCGTTAAGTGTAATGTCTATTTGGTGCACTTGATGAGGAGTTGACATAATCTTAGTCTTTCCAATGTTGATTTTAAGTCCCAAGGAATCATAGCTCTGGGCATACACATCTAAAAGTTCTTGAAGCTCTTCCGGCGTAGAGGCTAAAAGTGCACAATCATCCACATACTGGAGATCACAAATGAATCGTGTGCGTGTCTTCGTGAAAGCTCTAAAGCGCCCTATGTTAAAGAGACCGCCATCAAAACGGTATCTGAGACCTATTCCTCTGACTGTCAGTTTGTTGTCAACAATAATTGTTAGAGCAGTGGTAAACAAATTAAAGAGTAGGGGTGCCAGGACACATCCCTGCCTAACTCCAGTGAGGGTTTGGAATGGTTCGGTTGCCTCATTATTATACATAACTTGGGCGTTGTTGTTTGTATGTAGACTGCGACATACTTCCACAAATTTTCTAGGGATACCTAAGCGGAACATAATTTTCCAGAGCACTTCCCTGTCCACCGAGTCAAACGCCTTGGTTAAATCAATGAAGGCCATGTGAATTTCTCCTTGATGTTCGAGTGCTTTTTCTTGAAGCTGTTTAAGTGTGAAAATTAAATCCGATGTGCCTCGGTTTGGTCTAAAGCCACTCTGTGTTTCAGGAAGTATCTTTTCCATAACAGGTGTTAGCCTATTTGCCATCGCTTTAGTGAGTATCTTCCCTCCAACAGCCAGGAGAGCTATACCCCTGTAATTTCCACAGTCCGCAGCGCTCCCTTTGTTTTTGAAGAGGTTGATTAAAAGTGTATCACGAAACTCCTGCGGAGCTTCATCACTTTCGCACACGACATCAAACAGTTTTTTGAGGTAGGGTATGAGCTCTGACGACACAGCTTTAAAGATCTCAGCTGGGAGTGAGTCGGCGCAGGGAGATTTGTTATTTTTTAGCTGCCCAATGGCGGTTAAGATTTCTTCCGTTGTTAGTGGTTTATCTAAGTCTTCGGAGGTGTCATATTGAGGGATAAGATTTATAATATCGTGATCGGCTTGACTTTGCTGGTTGAGAATGTTAGAGTAGTGTTCTTTCCATCGGGCTCTTATTTCCTGGTCTTCTTTGAGGAGATTTCCTCCTAAATCTTTAATAGGGCACATATTTTTCCGACTGGGGCCGTACACTGCTTTTACTCCTTGAAAGAAATTGCTGTAGTCGTGTGAATCGGCGTACCTTTGAATTTCTCTGGCCTTGCTTGCCCACCACTCGTTCTTTATTCGTCTGATTTCGCGTTGCGTTTCATACTTAGATTGGGTAAAAGCTTCTGCTTTTGATGAGTCGTTGGGGTGGTTGCTAGCGTTTTGGAAGGCAATATGTTTTCGGTCAAGAAGTTCTTGTACAAAAGCTTCATTATCATTGAACCAGTCCTCCTGTTTGGACTCTCCCCTCCCCTCTCTCGCCCTACTCTAGCGTTAAAATCGCCAAGAATAACGAGTCGTTCCGTTTTAGGTATTCTACAGAGGGTTTCTTCCAGCTGTTGATAGAAGCTTTCCTTGGTTTCGTGACTTGCATCCAGAGTGGGAGCGTAGGCGCTTATTAGATTTACCGCGTTGCCATCTGATAGCTCATAGCGTAGCAGCATTAGACGCTCGGATAGGCCTTGTGGTACTTGTGTTAAGTTGAATACAAGTTGATTCCGAACGGCAAATCCTACTCCATGTTGTCTTCTTGAATTGGTGGGAAGACCTTTCCAATAGAAGGTGTAGTACTTTTCTGTGAGAGAGCCTTCCTCCAAAAATCGAGTTTCGCTGAGAGCTGCAACGTCAACATTGAGTCGTTGAAGTTCTCTATCTATTAGAGCAGTTCTTCTTTCAGGCCGATCGGTGCGAGTTTCAGACCGATCGGTGCGAGTGCTGTCGTTCAAAGTACAAACATTCCAAGCGCCGTAGATGAAAGAATTAGTTTTGTTGGATTTAACTTGTCGGTGTTTTTTCGACATTCGATGAGGTGTCCCTGTGGACACCCTCCCCCGGAGATCCGATCGGGAGGGTATTTTACCTCCGGATGATTTTGTCCCACTTGAACGCTCCATCATTTTTTTAAAGCCTTAATCGACTGAAAACGAAGCTGCATTTGAAGTTTTAGCTGGAGCAGGTATGCAACTGACCAGCTCGGTTGCGGAAGGCGAGTGGTGTGGTCCCATGGCACAGAAGGAGACTGCGACGATGGGGTAAGCAAACAATTCCAAAAGCAACCTTTGCGTGCGGTGGGTTATTTTTACCGCACCCTTCGTGAGAAGGTGGATGTGCTCACGGCAAAAGGTAAGGGTTATTCCGCCCTTACTCGGTCGTTAGAGCCTCGTTAGTTAAAACAGGGTGCACCAAGTTCAAATTGAACTCATCGCGAAGGTGAGGTTAACAATTGAGTAGGAGAGGCTATAACTTGCGCTTCACTACCCCATTACACCCCTATTAATTATTAATTAATTAATGTATGCAGTTAAAGAAGTACATTTTATATAAAGGGACTGAAGTAGGTTCTTTTAATCTTGTGTGCAATTCCTTGCCCGAGACTTCAGTCTTGATTTCATTGCTTTATATAATTCTTAGCGAATTTAATAAGTTATAAGATAGATGAAGAAACATACATGATACTAATTTTCGCCCTAAAGAGTTACTTAGAAAAGTTTCTTATTTTATGACGTACTGAGTAGACATTTTTCTCCAGGCTAACCTTTACAATTATGTAGTATTAAAAAAATTTAATGCAAATTGTCTATTAGAATTAGATTTGCATACAATAATTTATTAATAAAATTTAACAAGAGGGGCCATTAAATTGTATTATGTCATATTAGACACAGCAATTAATAAGAAAAAATCACTCATTGGTTTTTTTTCTAATATTTCTTTGTATCATATGAAAATAAATTTTATTTCCTGTATTAAGTGTAATTTTTTTAGGGAAGGAAAAAAACATCAACATCTCACCACTCTCTTTTGCCTTTTTTGAGTTGTTTTTGCAAACAGCTACACTACAAACCTTTCCTCCAGTCATCTAATAATTGTATGTAACATTGTTATTTGTTATTATTATGAACGGAATATAATAAAAACTGTTTACCTTAAAATTGTTTCTGTAAATACACAGGTTACAAACTTCTATATACTATGAGTCTTTTCTCTTTAACAGTAATTGTCAATTAGATTATACACTAAATAACTATAACTGCACGATTATAAACACAAAAACAACAAATATTTCGAATTAACTCAACAAGTAAGCGCAACGTCTCAAAAATGCATAAGTACAATTAAGTTTCAGCAGGCACGATGACGCGCAAGATGGCCGCCTTCATCGTAACTCCTCCATTCCGTTCAAGTTACCATGCTAGATATCTTACTTTACAAACCTTGGGATGGGCCGACGTCCTTAACTTGTTAGAAAATATGTATGACCATTTTTTGCCATGATTTAAAAGAAGCCCAATACCTGTTTTATGGCCTTTTCTATAAATAAACTGAAACTGATATGCGTTCGGTCTCCTTTGCATTTTTTGCGAGCCTTTTTATATACTGTACCTAGTTTTTATATACATCTAACACGTTTTTGTAATAATGTATCTGTCCATGACGTCTTATGAAATACGAATTTCTTTCAATTGTCTTAAACTATCTGTATGTTTTATAGCGGACGAACAAAACATACTGTTTCACTTCTAGTGTAAATTGACTTTTTGCCGATGGGTGAGCTTTTCAACCGCGCGCAAAGAAGTAACACTTTACACTCTTGGCACTAAATAACTACTAGGTGACTCTAATAGACTGTTTGATTTTAGGACATCGGCCCCGGTCACTTGTGTCTATCGGGCGCAGGCAACGTTGGAACTTGTAGCGGAGACTCAGGTGGACCTCTCCTAATACATGACTTGCAAATAGGCATTTCTTCATTTGGGTTGGAAGAATGCCATCTTGGAGCGCCGTCAGTTTTCACTAGGATAACACATTTCCAGGACTGGATTGAAAAACACGCTGCTGCGGTCATTGAAACCCGCTCTTACGGGAACTTGTGTCGTCCAGTTCAATTTCAGTTCTTTTGTTTAATTTACTTGTTCAAATGTCTAATTATATGATAATCGCACTTTAATTGCAAAGTAGTTTAAGGATGCGAAGTAAATGAATTGATTTCACACATTATTTTATTTCTTCAGTAGGTATTGCAGCTTGTTCATTTAAAAAAGCGATAAACCAATAGTTATAATACCAATAATACTAAAAACTACGAAGGTACGAAGGCGTAGAAGGGCCACCCTATTATTTTTATTGAAATTTCGACTTTGAACTAGGAATTCCGACTTTGAACTCGGAATTCCGACTTTAAACTCGGAATTCCGACTTCAAACACGGAATTCCGATTTTAAACACGGAATTCCGACTTTGAACTCGGAATTCTGACTTTCAACACGGAATTCCGACTTTGAACTCGGAATTCCGACTTTAAACTCGGAATTCCGACTTTGAACTCGGAATTCCGACTTTAAAGTCGGAATTCCTGTTTTAATCTACGTAACAGTTCAGTTCTCCCTTCGATCGTGGAAGAGTATACCTCATCTTATTAGTCACTGTATTACAAGTTTTTTAAATTATGATGTACCTATGTCTTAGTTCGTTTGAAAATGATGAAAATAATTCCGTATATCCCTGTATGTATGTTCCAAAAAATGGAATTAATTCTTTCAACTATTCTAGCTTAGAAAATGTATTACTTTTAAAAAAACTTGAAGAGGCTAATCATAAAATTTAATTCATTCAACTGAGGCTCGAGCGGTTATTTTATCTTCGGACACAGATGTATTTATATTATTTTACATAATTTTCGAAAATGCAACAAGTTAGAAAGGTGACTTAGAACGGGCAATAGAGGCAACATTAGATGCACACCAATTCATGAGCTTGTAGAAATTCATGATACTGAGTTATGTAATGTACTTCAACCGTTTTCGAGGAAAGTGCTGTTAAACATTTCAATAATTTTTTGAAAGACAAATTCAAATTTAATGAAACAAAGTCTATTTATTTATTGAAAAAAGTACAAAACGTAAGGGAAAACAAAATCGTAATAATTCAATAGGGAATGTTGAATGAGAATATGACAGCAGGTGTACAAACGAATATGTTCGAATTTACAGAAACTTCGTACCGTTATAAAATTCAGGGCCCACTACACACCTGATATCTACATCCAGAACAATTAGATCATAAGTATTAAATTTGGACAATATTGTTTACAAAACTTATAGACCTTCCCTTGACAAGGATTTCATTGACCCATTGAATGTACGGATTTTGACTTCAGGATCTTAATTAGGGAAATATGTAGGTCAGGAATGCAGAAGGTGGACATCCCGAAAAGTGGAAGGAAGTTCGCCATATTGTTTTTTATGCCAAACCGGATGATAAAAGCTCTTGTCAATTTTTTTCGCATCTTTTAAGATAACGGACTTAATATAATAAAAATCACGAGATGGACTATATGCCCACAAGTTTATTTAAATAATATTCCAATCCCAGTGAAATCGGAAGTCAAATATCTAGGACTCCACTTGAACCAAAAGCTTGCTTAGAAAAGCCACAACAAGGCTAAAAGAACTAAACTGAACTTAAAAGTCAAACAAATGTATTGGTGGGTAGGTAAAAAGTCGCAGTTGTCATTGAAAAACAAAATACTTATTTTCCAATCTGGACTTACGGGATCGAACTTTGGGGCTGCAGCAAATCTTCCAATAAAAAAATACTACAAACCTTCCAATCAAAAACACTCCGCATGTTAGCAGACGCTCCATGATATGTGTCCAACGCAACTACTCTCCACAACGATCTTGGAATTTCCTCCATAAAGGATGTTATTACCCTCCACGCTAATAAAGCAAAAGAGCGAGATACTACTGCCCACAGTAGTCCAAACATAAATCAACTATATCAACTACCGTTAGATAAAAAAAGATTAAAAACAACGTGGTCAGAAGACCTACCGGACTAGGTGAAAATGCAGAACCATCAGTGGATGGTACCCAACTCAAGCGAAGTACAAATCAAAATATTTGCTAAATACTCTGTATATAGATTAGAATAGGTTTTAAATTTGCTATGAAATAATTAAAAAAAATATATATATTGATCCTTCACTTTAACCGTGAATATTTCATAAATGGAGTAGCGGTTTTTTTTTAAATCACGTTTCCATTGTGTGCATATTGCAAACTAGTATTTGAAATTTGAATAACTTACGTTGATGAAGTTATATTGAAAAATATCCCATTTTCGCCATTTAACTGAAGACATGATTTTTGTAAATAACAACGAATGATTTGGACAAAAAAAACATTATCACATTAAAAAGGATATTCCTTCATACCACTACAAGATTTTACATCAAATAATTGGTGAATTTCGAAAAATGATCATCTAAAATTTAATTTTACGAAAGCTCCGTGTTAAAAGTGAGTACATTTAGTGGTAAAAATTAAATAATCTTCATAAATGTTTAAACTCAAGTTATTCAAATTCAGTGAGTAGTTTACAAAATACATAAAATGAACATATCTTATTTTTAGTTTTTTTGCCACTGCATTTTTGAAATATTCGCGATTAAAGTGAGGGCTCATCACATTTGAAACGTATGTTAGTAGCATTAGTTGTAATAAATATGTAGAAGAGATGATTTTATACATTAAATTTTGGTTTTTATGTTATAAAACAAAATAAGATCTTTGCGGTGATTGTAAATTGAAATTTAATTATTTGTTTTTACACAAATTAAAATTATTGCATTTGCAGAAATTTGAACAAAGCACTCATTTTTTTTACAAGTGCAAAATTTTTTCTCACATTCTGTTTTACAAGAGCACCTCAAAAGAAAACACTCCGTAACGCAACGTAAATTACAAATTGGTTTTAAAAATTCGTTATCTGCTTCTAGTTCAAAACTGTATTTAGTGACATCTAATGGATCATAGTTAATTTCTCTATCACAATTAAAATACAAATCAACAATAGTATGCTCTTTTAATATGATCGGCACAAGTGAATGAGATTGGTGGTAAATTCTCTGGAACAAAATTTTTGGAGTTATAATAAAACCAAGCCCTCAGTTCATCAAACGTTTTACAAGATGAACTAGGCTTTATCGTTAACACAAGAAATTCTTCAGCCTGTGCCGTGCAAGATTCTATAGGACTTAAAGCTAAATTTTCGAAAAAATATGTTTGATTAATTTTTAAAATTGATTTTTTCGAACCAATTTTGCTCGTGTAATCGCATCCGGCTAGTATGTGAGCCGCCGGAAGTATATTACATAATTCAGTACCATGAATTTCTACAAGCTTATGAATTGGTATGCATCTAATGTTGTCTCGATTGCCCGTCCTAATCCACATTTATTAATACAAAGGTATACTCTTCCACAATCGAAGGGAGAACTGAAATGTTACGTAACGTAGATTAAAACAAGAATTCCGACTTTGAAGTCGGAATTCCGTGTTTAAAGTCGGAATTCCGAGTTCCAAGTCGGAATTCCGAGTTCAAAGTCGGAATTTCAATAAAAATAATAGGGTGGCCCCTCTACGCCTTCGTAGATTATAACCTACAAAATGGTTTAAAGACATTCCAAATCCATGGCCTACTTTAAGAGTTATAGCGGAAAATATCGAAAATGCGGAAAACGTATGTAATATCTCCGTTATTTGAAGAGATACGAGAAAAATTCTAAGGCGAAATTTTTTTGCAAAACAGAGTGTTTCAACGAGGTTTTATCTAATTTTTTTTTAAAACTGCTGTATTTTGAGATTTACTCTTCAGGCTGTTAAAAAAATTATTTTGAAACGGGCGGGAAATGGTGCCGTTAAATAGACTATTTTTCTCCCTTTTCAACGATACATCACATGCCATATTTATTTATTGGTAGGTACTACGTTATTAATTATAAAAAGATTTTTTTAAAACCAATAATTTTTTTTTTAAGAAGCATTATACTTGCCGTGGAGAAGTGTGATTAAATAAAACGATAAAATAATTCAATAAGTTTTTCAAATCTTTGCTATAATAAAACATTAACACAATTAAGAAGAATAAAGTAAATTCAGGTAACAAAAACAAAATACTTAATAATCAAGAAAGCAACATGGAGCAATTATGGAAAGAGTATTCGCAGTTATGCCAATGTATAGAGGTCATCCATAAAAGCGTCACTCCTTGCTCAGAAAGTTAAAACGTCTTTACCAATTAATTTAGGTATAATATCCATTTGTTTGTATTTCATGATTTCACTATTATTTCAATTATTTTAAAATAGTTGGCTATGAACAAACTTGACTATTTAATTTTTTGACAGCTCATCTCAGTTAATAATTAAACTCTCGCTCAATCACACTCGTTTAAGAATTTAGAATTTTCAAAAATGATTTTCACTCACATTGGTCGTTATAATATGTTCGTTACATATTGCCAATGCAATTTTAACTCTGGATTAGCTCAAGTAGAATATAGAAACAGATTTCCACAAGCACTATAGCCGAATAAAACTCTGTTCAGAAAATTAGCTACGAAACTGAAAAATAATGGTTCATTTTTAAAGAAGAAGACAAAGTTGAACAGTGTTACTGATAATGTAAATACGGTAAACCGAGTTATTATTTATGTAAGAAATAAAAATACAGAAAATTTGGAAACATCATTAAGAGAAATTCAAATTGTTTGTCATATAAATAAAACAAGTGCTAGAAAAATTTTAAAGACAAATGGTTACCGGTGTTATAAGCGTGCCGATCCATTAATATGTAGTAAAATAGTTTGGTCCGACTTGGCCAATAATGGATTTTCTAATCGCAATATTCATTACAAATGGACTTCTGAAAATACACACTGGCATAGACCGACTGGGATTCAAAATCGTTTTTCAATAAATGTGTGGATAGGTATTTTAGGCACCAATTTAATAGATACATATTTTTATGACGGGCACTTCAGTCTTCAAAGGTACCTAAACTTTTTGAGAAATGAATTTAATGAATTCTTAGATGACTTACCTTTAGAGAATCGACATAACTTTCAATATTTTCAACAAGATGGAGCTCCTCCCCACAATTCCCAAATTTGCCTAGATTATTTAGACGAAAATTTGCCTCAACGTTGGATATAGGTACCAATGGATTTATTCGATGGCCCCCTCGTTCTCCAGATATAACCCCAATGGATTGTTTTCTATGGGGGTATATTAAAGATAAGGTGTTTTTGACGACACCGCAAAATTTAGAGGACCTAAAAGCTCGAATTCAACAGGCATGTATTAAGTTACCCCCGAAATGCTGAGTAATGTTTTAAATGCAGTGCCTCGCCGCGCTCGATTGTGCATAAGAAATCGCAGTGGACACTTTGAACATTTGATATGATATCTTAAAAATTATTTTAAGGATTAGATAAATATTAATATTCTGTGTGCTTTATTCTTTTTATTACTAATTTGTTTTTGTTACCTGAATTTACTTTATTCTTCTTAATTGTGTTAATGTTTTATTATAGCAAAGATTTGAACAACTTATTGAATTATTTTATCGTTTTATTTAATCATACTTCTCCACGGCAAGCATAATGCTTGTTAAAATTTTTTTTATTGGTTTTAAAAAAATGTTTTTATAATTACTAACGTAGTACCAATGAATAAATATGGCATGTGATATATCATTGAAAAGGGAGAAAAATACTCTATTTAATGGCGCCATTTCCCGCCCGTTTCAAAATATTTTTTTTAACAGCCTGAAGAGTAAATCTCAAAATACAGCGGCTTTGAAAAAAAAATAGATAAAACATCGTTGAAACACTCTGTTTTGCAAAAAATTTTCGCCTTGGAATTTATCTCGTATCTCTTCAAATAGCGGAGATATTTGGCCTAGACGTTATCAGCATTTTCGATATTTTCCGCCATAGCTCTTAAAGTAGGCCATGGATTTCAAATGTCTTTAAACCATTTTGTCGGTTATATAAATCAGCACAATTTTCGTATAAATATTTTTTTTTGTACGACCGATATTAAGTGAGATATTCTCGAGGGCCCTGATAAAATGGACAGCCTGTATATACAGGTATTTTTATAATTATTTATTATTATTATATTTTTATTCCCGACATAATCTAGAAAACCTCAAAATGGGGATGGAAATGACGTCCTAGGGGATGAAGCACACTATTAGGCGTAAGGCGCGACGCCGAGCAGTATTGAGTTATATTACCCAAAAGCAACGTTCTTGAGGAAGATATGATAAAGATTTTTCAACGTTCGAAGGGTATTCGCATAGAAATATTTATGCAGTAAATTATTTATTCAAAACTGTTCATTAAAGGTCTTACGACTAAGCAGCAGCCGCAGACGGTGATGGCAGATATTTTTCTCCGCCACCTGGTAATGAACAAAATAAGTAACGATGACGCGACGTGAGTAAAAAGCCAGCCGGCAGCTGGCTGCAAGACTATTCGCTACCAACGTAAAATATGGATCTTCACGCCACTATGGCATTGTCAAAATTGACAACCAATGTCAAATAAATAATAAAATAGAAAAAGGACACAGTAAACAATATCAGAAGATGGCAGTTATAGTTTAATACGTAGCAAACTGCACATGAAAGTTTAACTGTACGTCAAATTAGTGTGATATAGGTTTCCTAGTGATTCAAATGTACCCAACATAGATAACTCGCTAGATCTAGAATTGCTAATACCAAATCTGAGGTCCAAAATTATAATATATTATAAATGGTTTACTCGAGGATTTCCTGGAATTAGTCTAGCACTGAAACCAGTTGTGCAAAATCCAAACGATGAAGTTATTTCTGATCATATTTATTTCAGGATTACTCAGTGGATACTCCTTGCAGGTATATACATCATAATACAATACTTTAATATATCTTCAGGAGTAGTGATCCCCATGCTTATTTACTGTAATATTGTGGCTACCCGTCCCAGCTATATCTGTAACGGTATAGTTTAGCCGCACCTATCCCATCATTCAACTAGGACATATGCGAACACTACATGACATTCTTTTCTAAAGCAGCTACTAGCTGTGTTGTTCTTCGTACAACAGCATCTAGCTCACTGCGACGCCTCAGTAAGACATTAAAAAAGTCACTAAACATCCATACCACGTAGAAAAATAAAATTGTAGAAACAGTTATCCCATTTTTTTGAGCTATATTTCAATAAAAAGAAATTTGTAATCCATAGCCTACTTTGTGAGATATATTACAAAACCCTGGATTTCAAATTTCTTTTTACTGAAATATAGTTCAAAAAAATGGGATAAAATTTTATTCTTCTACAGTAGATATTAAACGAGGCGTGTGGCTCTCGTAAAATAGACAGACGGTATATATGTTTTTAACGATTTGTATCAGTAAAATTTTTACATATTTTGAAAGTTTATGACAAATAAAGTGGGCGGAGTGTTATCGCCATACCGATTCAGCGGGTCTGATAGTCCGCCATACTCGATGGTATTTTTTATATGTCATGTTTATAATTTGCAACACTGTGAAACTCTTATGATCACTTATTTATTCTTAATAATTGATGAAGATCACAACGCCATATCGATTCGATGAAATTTTTTTTATAAATACTTTTTAATGTCATAAATAAAAGAATAGTAATGCCATAGCTGTGGTCTGGTTTTTAACGACTTCATTTTATTATAAACTTAAATAATCTTTTATTAGAAACTCAATACCTATGCCATTTTTAAAATAATATCAGTTTAGTTTATTATTCTACAATAAAACCGGATTGTTATCTTTTTACCTCCTCCAATGTCTCAAAATTCAAAATCTTTTGCAATTTTTATCTAACTTTTCACTAACAAAGTCCAGGGTGATTGGCCTACAGTGGTTCTCGGTATTAGCCCAAACGAACAAAGAGCGCAGGGACTATCTTATTTAGTAATAATTCTTATTCCATTATATTGCCATTATTAACAAATTATGTTTGTTCACTAGTAAAATTTAACTCCTTCTTCTGAAACTATACCGGGTGTTAGAAAAGTATGGGAACGGTGGAAAATCTCGAACAGTTTGCATCAAATCGAAAAATAAAAAAATACGTGTCAAAAATTTTTCAAAAAACTATCTACTGATACCAAAATGACCTCCCCACCCACCACGCTGTGGGTGGGGCGAGGGGCAACTTTAAAATTTCAAATGGAAACCCTTATTTTTTATTGCGGAATCGGATTCTACGGCAAAAAATACGTAAATTTTATTCCGGACTTTTTTTTTTTCGATTCTTGCATGGTGTCGCTGTAATCGCAAAAAATGAAAAGAATAGCGTCTTGTGCCCATAAAATAACGTCCAACTCAAAAACTTTAAAACACGTATTTGTTATTTGTATGAAATCTATCCAATGATTGGATTCGACTCTCCTACCATTAACCCAATGGGTGGGGTGGGGGGTCAACTTTGAAATTTGTAATGAAAATTTCCATTTTTTTATAGCGGATTCGGATTCTACGGCCAAAAATACGTGAATTTTATATCGGACATTTTTTTTCATTCTCGCAAGGTGTCGCTGCAATTGCACAAAATTGTAATAAACCTTAAGCGTCCATAAGTTTGTAAATATTTACAAACTCCAGCTACTCGTGTTGACAATAAAACATTCAGTTTAAAAAACAATATCTGTGATATCTTGGTATTTATGAATGTGTTTTTAAAGTCTTCTTAATAACAGTATTTGTTTTGTGAAATGTACACGAGAACGTTCAGTTCCTTCCAACTTTTGTAGAGGCAGGAGCGCACTTTTGTACGGAAAAAGTTATTTCATTTTTCATTAGTTCCCGCGTTTTTTTCTGTATATTGGCTACTTTAACAGAGGAAGAGAGAGTTTTTCTTTTAATGATGCGAGGGTGGGGCGATAAAGAAAAGTCCGATGATGAAGTTGTGATTTTATTCAATGAAACTTTCCGTGTAAATCAAGTGGGAATTTCGAAATCTACTGTGTCCCGTACCATCAAACGATTCCTACATAGAAAGGACAAATAAAAATCGCCCAAAATCTGGAAGACCAAAATCTGAAACATCGGAAGCTCGACAAATGGAAGTGGCCCAGGTATTTGATGAAAATCGAAGGTTATCAATCAGAAAAGCCAGTCAACAGCTTGATATGAGGGCATTTTCAGTTCATAAGAATTTCAAACTTTTGAAATTTCATCCTTACAAAGTTCACCTTCACCAAGAGTTAAATGAAGATGATTTTGATCGGCGACTTAGATTTAGTGAATTATGATGGAAAGGAGTTACCAAAACCCAAATTTTTTGTAATCTCTACTTGTCTTCTAAGATGAAGCAACTTTCAACTCAGTGGAAAAGTTAATCGCCATAATTTCAGATATTGGAGTGACGAAAACCCTCACTGGATACTTGAAACACACACGCAGTATCCACAAAAATTAAATATTTGGGCAGGAGTTTTCAGGGATCGAATCATAGGACCATTTTTCATAAATGGAAATTTGAATGGAGAAAAATACCTGGAAATGTTGACAAATCAAATAGTTCCCGCAATACAAGAGATTGCTGGTGGTGAGTTCGATAATGTTTGGTTCCAGCAAGATGGGGCTCCTCCACTCTATCGGGATATTATTAGGGACTATTTGAATGGTACTTTTGAAAATCGATGGATAGGTCGAAGAGGAACTATTGAATGGCCAGCAAGATCTCCCGACCTCGCGCCACTTGATTGTTTTGTTTGGGGCTACGTAAGGTTTATTTCACTAAACCTCGTGATTTGGAAGAGCGGAGGCAACGCATAATAAACATTTTTGCAGAAATACCACCTCAAATGATTAGAAATGCTATTGAAAATTTTTACGTTCGACTCGGACAATGCCAAGAAGTCAATGGGCACCATTTTGAACACCTACTATAATCTTGAAATTAAAACCTGCTAGTGTGGCAGTTAAGCTGTAAGCTAATTGCCTCAACTGGCCGAAATCCTCACCTTGCCTTAAATGGCTGAGTTACCTCCTTGCCTTCACTGGCTGGGATCAAGAACTTGTCTGAAGTGGCTGAATTAAGAGGTAAAACCACTGTTAGTTCTTTTTATAAATCGAGTTTTTTATTGCCCTGTAAAAAATGTAAATTGAAAATTACTAGCTTCTAATAAATTTACAGAATGTTAATAGTTGTTGTAATTTCCGCACGACCGTGTAAAATCACTGTTCTCACAATAGCTCGCGAAATCATTCACTCTGAGATCAGTAGTTTTACTTTTCGTATTTTTTTAAGTATGTGTCCAAAACTTTCATGTTTCCACTCAATTTTTTGCGATTGCAGCGACACCTTGCGAGAATCGAAGAAAATGCCCGATATAAAATTCACGTATTTTTGGCCATAGAATCCGAATCCGCTATAAAAAATAGGGATTTTCATTACAAATTTCAAAGTTGCCCCCGCCCCACCCACCGGGTTAGGGGTGGGAGAGTCTAATCCAATGTCATTGGATAGATTTCGTAAAAATAACAAATACGTATTTTTCAGTTTTTGAATTGGACGTTTTTTTATGGGCACAAGACGCTACTCTTGAAACAGTAATGTTTTCTTTTCATTTTTTGCGATTACAGCGACACCATGCAAGAATCGAAAAAAATGTCCGGAATAAAATGTACGGATTTTTTGCCGCAGAATCCGATTCTGCAATAAAAAATAGGGATTTCCATTTGAAATTTTAAAGTTGCCCCTCGCCCCACCCACAGAGTGGTGGGTGGGGAGGTCATTTTTTCATCAGTAGATAGTTTTTTGAAAAATTTTTGACACGTATTTTTTTATTTTTCGATTTGATGCAAACTGTTCGAGATTTTCCACCGTTCCCATATTTTTCTAACACCCAGTAGATCCCCTTCAGCTTCTTTTTGGCAACATATTAAACGACAAATCACTAATTTGCCGGTTGCCTGCACCAAACTACACAAACCCCCATTGCACGTAAGCAGTGATCTATGCCTACGTTCCTCGATGACACTGGATACTTTTAATTTAATTTGATTAAATTTTAGAAATTTAACCGTCCATGTTATTTACCATGCTCTGCTGCCAAACATCAAAGTGAATTAGCAAGAATTACTGGGGGTGAAGAGGTGACTCAGAATGCTTATCCGTTCGTCGTAAGGCTCGAAATAGTCTATCCATCAAATATATCAGGGTATTGTGGAGGGAGTTTGATATCGGCCTCTTGGATACTTACTGCTGCACATTGTATACGGCATCAAGGACAGTAAGTAAATCAAATAGCAAGTTTTGGCAGTTGTACCATTAAAATAACTGATATAGTCGAGGCAAGAATTCAAGCGATGCACGTCACAGATCGATTCTATGAATAAGACAATACTGCTAAGAATCATTAGTCCCATTAAACTGTACCTATGTCTGAAAAAAGCTTAATAACTAGGTGTCAAGGATTACTCTTTTTAACGTAATTAATGATTAAAAATTATGTTAGTATTAACATTGATTTAATGAGATCACTCGTGACGTGCATCGCTTGAATTCTTGCCTCGACTTTATATTAATGTTTTAAGTGTGTAAGCGCAGAATTTAACAGCCAATTTAACATGTCAATTGCAAGTTATCCTTACTCCAAATTCTAATTAACAGGAAAGTTACACTCTGAATGTGCTTTTAGGACGCCTTCCAACACGACTGCTTTTCTGGGCGTCCATAACCTCAGAGAGCTGAAGCCCAACAATATTTTCTCACTTAACCGAGTCATACCTCACCAAGGCTATCGTCCTGGAGTCTCGTTAAACGATGTAGGACTATTGAAATTACAAATACCTGCTACTCTGACCGAATCGATAGACATTATTACATATGAAAAAACAAGAAGGAAAAATTACGCAAAACTTTTAGGTACTACACTTGGTTGGGGAGTTACCTTGCAATTCAAGGATAATGAAAGTCGTATTGGGAGCGATGTTCTACTAAAAGTCAGTAGTATCATCTTGACAAATGAAGAGTGTGCAATATTTTTCCAAAAGGTGTGTATTCATATACAGGGTGTCACACCGGGAACTGAATCGATAGATATAAAGAAATGTACGCATCAGAAAATTTTGAAAATTTAGATAATTACTAATATCAGTGGGCCAATCCAACTAAAATAATTACAAGCAGCAGGCACTTCCGCTTATACCGGAAGTCGATACCAACTTGCTTATTTCAAATGGAACACCCTATATATTTTAAGGTTTTCGAAAAGAGCATAAAATTCTGAGTCGAAAATATATATCCTATACCTAAACCTAGCCGTTTCAGAGATATTGGACATTTTATAGAAAATTTGGCAGGTGCATCGGTTTGCAAGAACCGTTATAACTTTCTTCATGTAAAAGGTCCTCATTTGCTTCTTGTCACATAAAAAGAACACAAGGAGAACTACGTTCTACAACTAAAATAAATTCAATAATATCATACCAAGTGTTCCGTTTTTCGCGTTACATTTTGTCAACTTCAAACCGCGAAAACTTGTTTAGGTCAAATGGAACACCCTGTATTTTTTTACGTCAAGTTGTGTAAAATTGAATTTCCTTTTTTCTGATATTAGCATTGTGGGGGTTAAAGTTACAATTTCTTGAAATATTTGCGATTTTATTACAAATTTATGAATTGTTGTAATCATTTCATCAAAATAGCCATGATTGGAAACAATCAATCATTATCTTATGTCAAAAAATGCCAGCACGTTTAAATTACACCCACGAAGACTTTTTAAATTTGTTTATTATTTATGGAGAATGTGATAAATTAATATCAAGAACTTGCAGCACAACTCGATATCCAGAAAAACGAAAGCCGTCACCAAACACAGTAAAACGCATACTGGAAAATTTTAAAAATTATGGCTCTGTCAAGGTAAAAATGCAAAGATGAAAGCCTATTGTTGCTGACGAAAACATTGAAATAGTCATTCTGGGGCATTTTCATGCATTTCCAAGGATGTCATTAAGACAAGCTGCTCTGGAATCGGGACTATGCAAGGATTCAATTCACAGAATCTTATTAAAACATAAGTTTCACCCTTTTCATTCCATATGGTTCAAGGATTAAAAGAAACAGATTTCCTAAGAAGACAGAATTATTGTGAATTTATTCTAATAAGATCTGAGGGTCACGATTCTTATTTGGGAAATATTATATGGACAGATGAAGCAAAATTTACTAAAAATGGACTTTTTAATAGACACAATTCGCATTATTGAAGTGACTCAAATCCTCATATGTTCAGAGAGCGAAACTTTCAGAAAAGTTGGTAGTTCAATGTTTACTGTGCCATAAGAAACGATAGAGTGGTGACATTACAATTTTATCAGGAAAATTTAAACGGTAAATTAAATTTTCTCTTCTGCTAATATGTATAGGTAAATTTTTGTTTTTTTTAGGTGAAAGATATCTGAATATCTTACAAAATTTGAATAATAACTATTTAGAAAATTTACCTCTCGCAGAACATAGAAACATTTTTTATCAGCACGCCGGTGCTCCCCCACATAACGCGTATTTAATTAATTAATAATTATTTACAAGAAACTTTTTATGATCAATGGATTGCCAATAATGGACCTTTCTTATGGCCTCCTCGCTCACCCGATTTATCAGTTTTGGATTATTTCATTTGGGGAAAAATTAAAAATAAAGTTATGAGAGCCCATTAACAACCATTGAAGATTGTATGCAAAGAGTAAGAAATGCAATTCAAAACATATCACAGGATTCAATTAGAAGAGCTACCCATGAGGAACTAATCCGAAGGTGCGAAAAATGTGTCGAGGGTCGAGGGCGGAATTTTGAGCAATTATTAAATTAAAATGAAATCATATTTTAAATTGATCTTATCTCTGATATTTTAGTTCACGCCATATCTTCAATTCGATTAATACGCATGTTACAGTGTTAGTGTTATTTTGCGTTTTTGTGGATATCGAGTAGCAAATGTGCTGCAAGTTTTTGATATTACTTTATCACATTCTCCATAAATAATAAACAAATTTAAAAAGTTTGGTATAATTTAAACGTGCTGGCATTTTTTGACATAAGATAATGACTGATTGTTTCTAATCATGGCTATTTTGATGAAATGATTACAACAATTCACGAATTTCTAATAAAATCGCAAATATTTCAAAAAGTTGTAACTTTAACCCCCACAATGCTAATATCAGAAAAAAGGGAATTCAATTTTACACAACTTGACGTAAAAAAATACAGGGTGTTCCATTTGACCTAAACAAGTTTTCGCGGTTTAAAGTTGACAAAATGTAACGCGAAAAACGGAACACTTGGTATGATATTATTGAATTTATTTCAGTTGTAGCAAGTAGTTCCCCTTGTGTTCTTTTTATGTGACAAGAAGCAAATGAGAATCTTTTACACGAAGAAAGTTATAACGGTTCTTGCAAACCGTTGCACCTGTCAAATTTTCTATAAAATGTCAAATATCTCTGAAACGGCTAGGTTTAGGTATAGGATATGCTACATATTTTCAACTCAGAATTGTATGCTCTTTTCGAGAACCCTAAAATATATAGGGTGTTTTATTTGAAATTAGCAAGTTGGTATCGACTTCCGGTATAAAGCGGAAGTTCCAGCTGCTTATAATTATTTTAGTTGGATTGGCCACACCGACATTAGTAATTATCTAAATTTTCTATATTTTCTGATGCGTACTTTTCTCTATATCGATCGATTCAGTTCCCGGTGAGACACCCTGTATATACCTTTTAAGCACAGGTTCAACTAACTGGATTCGCTTAACTCTTTACCGCAGACATGTAAATATTTATTTAATCAGCAAGTAACATTGTTATTTTAACCACTCTGCAAAGTTAACATCGGAGAGAACATAGACCTTTTTCTTGCGCTATTTTTGCTTGGCCTTCTCCACTTAAATAAATTTTAATTTATAGGGAATTATAACTCCTAGCCACATCTGCATCTCTGGTAAAGACAATGCCGGATGTTGCGTCGGTGATTCAGGCGGGTCTCTTGTGATAGACGGAGTGCTAGTAGGTGTGACTTCTTTTGGACCAGGACATGGGGACACACATTGTATACCCGGAACACCTTCAATTTTTACAAAAATATCACAGCACCAAGAATGGATAGAATACACGATGAACGAATATGCAAGCAGCTCTTGTGCAAATTTCTATGGATCCATCGCAATTTCAGTTATAATCTGTTTACTTAATTAATTTACTCAATTGCTCTGTATTAAGTTATGTATTTAATTTAAGATAAATCCGATGATTAAAGTGATAGGTACGAAATAAGTACGTTTACTGTTTCTATTTAGCGGATCGATCTATTTGACCAGAAACTTAACGAAAACTTTACTTTTTCGATACCAAATTTCGTGGTAGCTGTGATTTTTGAAGAAAAAAATACTAAACGGTTCCAATTTCAAAAGGCCCGTGCCTGCAATAAGGGCCAGTACAGCCGAATCTATGTTCCATATAGTCTTGACGTTAGCAATACATATAAGTATTTGTGACATTAAAAAACAATTCATTGAGTAAAAATCATATTTGATTACAGTAATATAGCATCCTGAAGTATTTACAAAGACGAACAGATGTGAAAGAATGCCCAATATATTTCTGTTAAACGAAACTGCTGAATTTTTATTGAGAATTTCAGACAACATGCCCAAAGTGAAAGTATTGATTACGGATATTTCCAAAGCCAGATATATAATTTTACCTAGATGAAGTTCAAAGGTCTATTTTAAAATCCACCCCAGCTTTAAAAACATATAAATGCAATAGAGTTTTGATTTGTTCATAATTAAAGAATAGTAATTGAGACTAATTTTAACTATTCATTTTTAATAGCAAAACATTAATAGTACTGTCGTAGCAGAAAAAAATAGGACAACTTTTTTTTCTAATGTAAATCTGTCTATTTGAATATGAATATTGAATATTGTTATAGTAAATGATGGATGGTTAATGAGACAAATTGCACAGCGTTATAACATTAACAAAAATTTGGTGTGTAACATTTTAAGAAAGTGGAGAATAAACGGTACGATTAGTAGAAATCCTGGATCAAAGGACAAAGGATATCCTACTTAACAAGAAACTAAAGTGTATACGAACTTAATTGAAACCGTATAAAAACTAAAAGCCGGCAAAAACAGTCGGCATCTCTTTATTGTACACGGGCGGAGGTAAATAGAAATGCTTGTCATAAGAAAATGATAAGATTTTCGGGCGTTATTATATTATCCTCTGTTTCAAATGGTCTCCAGAAAGCCATGGTAAATTAGTAAATAATTAATATAATTCACCTTTTATATAGTAGTAAATATTTATAAATATGAACAATAACTAACTAAACTCCTACGCTTGATATTATAATAGGTATTTATGCACTGCACTGGCACATTGACAGCACACCTCATCGACTTCTGAGAAACGATTTACGAGTTTTTTTATGCTAGTAGGCCTGTCCGTTTTATTATCTTTAAACCAGTGCAGTCGTAGATGGTTCATTCAGGCTGATTACATTGCCAGTCTCGGACTCGCCTGCACAGTTTCAACTACCATTCGAATCTCGATACCATTGCTAAATATATAGGACAAAATATCAAGTTCAGTGCGCACGGTCCTGTGCTTTAACACTGACCAGTTTCAATTTTGCCCGTATAAAGTATAACTATTAATATTTCGTTATTGCACCATTTCTATTTATAACTTCTATAAGTCTGTTTGGCATAGAATTAAATAACCTTATACAATAATCATTAGTAGTAATATTTTCCCATGCATTATTTACTATTTCCAGTAATTCTTCGGCATTCCGTGGTCTCACATTTCGTTTTTCGATACTTCTTATGAGTAGTCCCCATACTTCTTCCACAGGGTTAAGATCTGGACTTTGACTGGGCCAGTTAAGAACATTGATGTTGTTATCTTGAAACCAGTTAGTTACGGTATGAGCAGTATGAACGGAACAATTGTCTTGTTGAAATATGAACTCATTATTAGGAAATAATTGTGACACAGAAGGGAGCACAATATTGTCTACTTGTCTCTTTCACTATTAAATCGTTTTTCAATATGCCACAAAACACAAGGACCACGTGCCGATATCCAAACCCACATATTGACGGAAAATCTACCACTTTTATCATTGTTAGATATATATTCCTCATCGAATCGAGTATTTGGAGGAACACGAATACGACCGCTGTGTGTTGACTGGAAAGTTTTTCGTCTGTAAAGATTACATTGTTCCAAAAATTTACATCATGCGCTAAAAATTCAAGCGCAAATCCTACTCGAGCTTCTTTATGTTCAGCTTTAAGTAAGTATTTCAGTGCTGCTGCATGACAGCGTAGCTCCGATTCTCTTACTCGCCGGCGACCAGTACTACTCGATCCAGGAAAATTCGATTCTCCAGCAACCTGAATAACTGAGTAAAATGGATTTTCTACTAAAGCATTTACCAATTGCAAATCTTGTTGTTGAGTTGATATCCTTCGTCGCCCTGATCCAGGATTTCTACTAATCGTACCGTTTATTCTCCACTTTCTTAAAATGTTACACACCGAATTTTTGTCAATATTATAACGCAGTGCAATTTATCTCATTGACCATCCATCTTTTGCTTTAGCAATAACTCCAGATTTAACTAAATCGCTTACATGAGGCATTAGGCAAGCCCCCCAAAATATCGTTAATAAGCATAACAGAGAAAAGTGGACCAAGTATCGACCCCTGTGGCACACCGGATTTTTGTAGGAAACTGCCAGATTTATAACTTCGGTACTGAACAAATTGATATCGATCCTGCAGATATGATTCAATTAATTGTAATAACGCATAAGAAAGACCAAATGTGTTCAGTTTACTAATCAAAGTACTATGATCTAGCTTGTCAAAAGCCTTGGAGAAATCCGTGTAGATAATATAAACTTGACCACCTCTATCCAGACTTTCACAAAGAAATTGTGTTTTGCACACAAGGTTTATGACAGTTGACCTACCTTTCATAAAACCATGTTGATCGATAAATATTGTGCCAGAGACATGAGAATATATAGAGGAGTAAAGAATAACTTCAAAAATGTTTCCAAAATTAGAAAAAATGATAGTCATTGTCTATAGTTTATTATCTCGTTCAAGTAAATTTTTTTGAATACAGGGCACACGTGAAGATTTCCACTTCTGAGGAAAGCTTGCACTTTTTAATATTAGATTATGATAATTAATAGTGCTTTGGCAAATACAGTCGCACAATCTTTAATAAAGAAATGCGGGAATTAAATCGGGATCCATAGTCATAGTGGCTTTAGCTTATTATTTTGATATATAAAATGTTTATATAGTTCAAAGAATTAAATTATCTCCCAACTCGTCGGCAAACATTAGGCCAATGGACACTTATCCAGCCCCATACATTTACAGAGAAACGTCCAGATCTAAAAGTAAGGGAGCTGGTGTGGACAATAAACACGGATTTACTAATTACAGCATCACTCGCCGTTGCAATAGATTATCTCTTAAGTATCCCAGAAAAACAGTATTCCGTTCAAGGTTAGGTACATTAGGACTACCTGAACCAACTTTTCTTTTAATGAATTTTCTTGCTCCCAACTTTGTTTAATTTTCAATATAGTTTTGTATTTCTATTATATAACTGTGTTAAAGTACGAATTGTCCATTCATCTTAGATTCTGGACACTATCTGAGCCTTACCAACTTCAGATAAATGACGAGGCTTTTTCATTATGTACTGTCAAACTTTGACACCTGAATATTCAAAAATAATAACGTCGACGCCATTGCTTTGCATTTTTGACAGCCTATGGCATGGAATAACCTACAATAAGCAATCATTTACGTCAGTCAGATTTAACCCAAATATGATAATGCTTGTCTCTCATGCTAATACTTGTAAGTTTATTTTTTAACGAATACAACTGTACATTGCTTCTAGAAAGGTAACCAATTAACGTGCTTTTGGAAACTGTGATAACATTATTTCATAATTGTGAACGCCTTTGGGAAAATTTGACGACTGAATCTGTCAGTGTTTTCTCTGAGGTAAGAAATAAATATAGTTACTAAATTCAAAAACTTTTAGTAATATTTAACGCTAAAAATGTTTCAAAGAATATTACTAACGGAAAAGTACTTATAAATACTTATACTTACTTATACTTAAAAATAAATAAAAGTTTGTAGATTAGTACAACACACGCCACCTAGGTGGTGTTGGATGTTGACAACTCACAGAGCGTCGCCATTTTATTATTAGATCTAACACCGAATCTAAAACTGATATAACATTTTTTTCAGTATGTCTATATTACTTTTGGAATTACTCATGCGGGATAAGTACTAACTTAGTGCTCGTTATTTCGGTCGGTAAATAGCTGTTTGCCTATTCTACTGTTCTATACATTTATTTAACGTCGGCCTATTTCCGCTACTGAGGCCTATCATCGACGAGCTACCCCCAACCAGGAATTTTGCCGAACCTCTTACTTTAAGAAGAGTAGGGACCTTTTACTTGCCTAACATTTAATAGGCAAGGGACCGACGGCTTTACATCCTCTCCGGAGGATGGTATATCTCCTATACAACCCTCGCCTAAGGTTGTATAGCTTCCGCGCATGCACTGATATACAAGCCGCTGGAAGATGTGCGAGGCGAGGATGCGGTTTCCGTTGGAATGGTCACCCATCCAAGTACTAACTGCGCCTGTCGTTGCTTTACTTCGCATACCGAAGTATGTATATAGTAAAGACGCACCTACTTATTCTACTGTTACCACATGACTTTTGCATATGTCAAATGATTATTTGTGTGCGCAGATTACACTTGGCACACGCAAATTGACAATAAAAAACGCTAAACTTGAATAAAGAACGTAAATCGATGCTAGAGCCATCTCTTCATTTGTTATGTAATTAGTAATTGAGAAAAACAGGCTCAAAATGTTACTTTTTTTCCTCTAATTGCCCAAATTTATCTATATTTATTAATAAATAATAATAATAATGAAACGCTTTTGGGAGTTTACTGTTTTTTGTTAAAGATAAAAATTAAATAAAAATATTTTGAAGTTTGCATTGATAATTTCTCTTTACTTTTTTTTAGCACTTATTAGAAATAGCAGAAGTACAATTCTTTAGACTGGATATACAAGTTTGTTAAGAAGTTGTAATATCATTTTCCAGATTCACTATCTAATGAGGAAGTGATTGATATTTTACTAATATGCAATGAAGTTAGTCGTGTGCATGACATTTGTTTTAGATTTAGCAAATTTCTACCCTTTTCAAGTAAGTAATCCTATTTTAGTTCAATCGTATCGGACCACGGGCCATAGTGCAAGACATATGGGGGACCGTATTATAAGCTAAAAATCACAGAGTGAGCGACATCTATATTTTGACAGTATAACCTTATGTGTAGTGAACAACAAATCAATTTACTATTGAGGTTAAATGGAGCCAAATTTCGTTGACGTGATAATTGAGTAACTTTTATGGTTTTTTCAAATAAAAAGTGCATTAAGGTGGGCATATCCAAGACGAGACTATCTCATTTAATATTGGTCGTACAAAAAAATTGTTTTTATAAAAATTGTGCCGATTTATATAACTTACAAAATGGTTTAAAAACATTTGAAATCCATGGCCTACTTTAAGAGTTATGGCGGAAAATATTGAAAATGCGGAAAACGTCTGGCCAAATATCTCCGTTATTTGAAGAGATACGCGAAAAATTCTAAGGCGAAGATTTTTTGCAAAACAGACTGTTTCAACGACGTTTCATCTAATTTTTTTCAAAACCGCTGTATTTTGAGATTTACTCTACAGGCTGTTAACAAAATTATTTTGAAACGGGCGGGAAATGGCCATTAAATAAAGTATTTTCCTCCATTTTCAACGATATATCACATGCCATATTTATTCATTGGTACTACGTTAGTAATTATAAAAACATTTTTCTTAAACCAATAAATTTCTTTTTAACAAGCATTATACTTGCCGTGGAGAAGTATGATTAAATAAAACGATAAAATAATTCAATAAGTTGTTCAAATCTTTGCTATAATAAAACATTAACACAATTAAGAAGAATAAAGTAAATTCAGGTAACAAAAACAAATTAATAATACAAAGAATATAGCACACAGAACATTAGTATTTATCTAATCCTTTCATGCCCAATAGTTAAACAAAATGTAATAAAAACTCCCCTAGGAAAATTATTATCTTATTTCGTCCCTAGGGAGTAAATGCTTTACTTCTGTCACAATTTTGATGCCATAGAAATCGGTTTCTACTCCCGGTCGTTGAAAAAATAGTATATACACCTCGGGAGAGACCGCCATTTTTCCCGATGTATTTGTTGCCCTCGGGCTTCGCCCTCGGGCCTCAAATTACACCTCAGGAAAAATAAGACGTTTCTCTCTCTTAGTGTATAATGTACTATTATTACAAAAATTGTGATATTCCTTTATTTTTTTATTGAAATTCTCGTACTTTCATAGAATCAATTGACAATAACAATTTTGTATTATTGCACTCATTTTGTATGACTGTTTTGCTGTTAAAAATTGCTTAATTAAAATTTTTAGTTATGAAATCTGCCCACCCAACGGAAGAGATTTGCCAAAGGCTAAAAGCAGTGTCTATTTTAATTAAATGCATTTTATATTTATTTACAAAAATATAAACAACCTACTGTAAATTTATAACTAAAACATTTATTTATTTTATTAAATTTTTAAAACAAATAACTGAACCTTAACAAACGTACAACTTGCATACAACATAAAAATTAATGGCGAGAGGGGTAAGTGAATCCTCTCACATGATCAATTGCTACTATACATCATAGACAACCTTTTAGCCCTAAGTGGACGTAACCTACTGTTGTAATATATGATTTGCAGGAAACAACTACTCAGCGGGTAAATACCCCGACCTGCATTGAATTATATCTTACAAATCATGAAAAATTGGTAGCCAATTCCAATTGTTAATTCCTTGACCAGACATAGACCGGTTTCGAACTTATTAATTCTCATCAGTATATTTCTGGAAAACCTTCACCAACTGACAAAAAAAGATACCAACACAATATAGTGTTGTTCAAATCTATGTTAAAATTTTCAATCCTGTACACGCGTCTCCATTACTGTATATTCAGATAACGTTCATCCGAAATTTTATTTTTCAGAAAATTGTAAGTAAAACTGAAAATTCGACAAATTTCGTCTTCGTCTTTCCAAGAGATCGGAAAGGATCGGAGAGGATTATCGGAGGTGAAATAGTTGCTCCTTATGACTATCCTTTTCAAGTTGCCCTGCAGACTCACTATAAGGAATCGACTGACGTGTGGTGGTACTCTGATATCAACTTCTTGGGTGCTTACGGCTGCACATTGCTTACAAAAACCGTAAGTAGGTATAATAGTGGAATAAAATTGCTCCCTCTATCGCTTATTTCTGGTAGTTTTTTTAAGGTATAACCAAATGGGACATTCACCATTTTGTTGGGCTCAATTTTGGCTACCCGAAATTGATTTCTACCACATTTTTTAGTAGGGCCGAATTTTGCAGTCGCTTTTTCATATCTGAGAAGTAATTTGAAAAATGCGTTTAAAACATACATCGCTCTATTAAATCAACGCTTTGAGCTACGACTATGAATTATGGTCAACTTACTCAAAAAACTATAGCGCTTCTAACGGCACTTTCCAAATTTTCAGAATGTAAGGTCTTTTCGGAAAAATAAGCCTCAAAGTCGCCACTAAAAAATCCGCGCATTGAAAACTTCACCACGTGAGTAAGTATGTTAATTATTCAAAATATACAGGTTGTCCATTTTAGCAGGGAACTCGAGAATATCTCATTTAATATCGGTCGTACAAAAAAATATATTTTTTAAGAAAATTGTGCCGATTTATATAACCTACAAAATGGTTTAAAGACATTTGAAATCCATGGCCTACTCTAAGAGTTATGGCGGAAGATATCGAAAATGCGGAAAACGTCTAGGCCAAATATCTCCGTTATTTGAAGAGATACGAGAAAAATTCTAAGGCGAAATTTTTTTTCAAAACAGGGTTTCAACGAGGTTTTATCTAATTTTTTTCAAAACCGCTGTATTTTGAGATTTACTCTTCAGGCTGTTAAAAAAATTATTTTGAAATGGGCGGGAAATAGCGCTATTAAATAGAGCATTTTCCTCCGTTTTCAACGATATATCACATGCCATATTTATTCATTGGTACTACGTTAGTAATTATAAAAACATTTTTTTAAAACCAATAATTTTTTTTAACAAGCATACTTGCCGTGGAGAAGTATGATTAAATAAAACGATAAAATAATTCAATAAGTTGTTCAAATCTTCGCTATAATAAAACATTAACACAATTAAGAAGAATAAAGTAAATTCAGGTAACAAAAACAAATTAATTATAAAAAGAATATAGCACACAGAACAATAATATTTATCTAATCCTCAAAATAATTTTTAAGATATCATATCAAGTGTTCAAAGTGTCCACCGCGATTTCTTATGCACAATCGAGCGCGGCGAGGCACTGCATTTAAAACATTACTCAGCATTTCGGGGGTAACTGTAATACATGCCTGATGAATTCGAGCTTTTAGGTCCTCTACATTTTGCGATGCCGTCGAAAACATCTTATCTTTAATAAACCCCATAGAAAAAAATCCATGGGGGTTATATCTGGAGAACGAGGGAGCCATCGAATGAATCCATTGGTACCTATTCAATGTTGAGGCAAAATTTCGTCTAAATAATCTAGGCAAATCTGAGAATTGTGGGGAGGAGCTCCATCTTGTTGAAAATATTGAAAGTTGTGTTGATTCTCTAAAGGTAGATCATCTAAGAATTCATTAAATTTATTTCTCAAAAAGTTTAGGTACCTTTGACCACTGAGGTGACCATCATAAAAATAAGGACTTATTAAATTGGTGCCTAAAATACCTATCCACACATTTATTGAAAAACGATTTTGAAACCCAGTCGGTCTATGCCAGTGTGTATTTTCAGAAGTCCATTTGTAATGAATATTGCGATTAAAAAATTCATTATTTGCCTCGTCGGACCAAAGTATTTTACTACATATTAATGGATCGGCACGCTTCTTTTCCAACAGCCACCGTCCTCCTTGGTTTGTCCCCCGCTTGTAAATTGTGAACTTTTTTTGCTTTATAACACCGGTAACCATTTTTCTTTAAAATTTTTCTAGCGCTTTGTTTTATTTATATGACAAGCAATTTGAATTTCTCTTAATGATGTTTCCAAATTTTCTGTATTTTTATTTCTTACATAATTAATAACTCGGTTTACCTTATTTACATTATCAGTAACACTGTTCAACCTTGTCTTCTTCTTTAAAAATGAACCATTATTTTTCAGTTTCGTAGCTAATTTTCTGAACAGAGTTTTATTCGACTGTAGTGCTTGTGGAAATCTGTTTCTATATTCTACTTGAGCTAATCCAGAGTTAAAATTGCATTGACAATATGTAACGAACATATTATAACGATCAATGTGAGTGAAAATCATTTTTGAAAATTCTAAATTCTTAAACGAGTGTGATTGAGTGAGAGTTTAAGTATTAACTGAGATGATCTGTCAAAAAATTAAATTGTCAAGTTTGTTCATAGCCAACTATTTAAAAATAATTGAAATAATAGTGAAATCATGAAATACAAATAAATGGATATTATACTTAAATTAATTGGTAAAGACATTTTAACTTTCTGAGCAAGGAGTGGCGCTTTTATGGAGGACCTCTATACATTGGCATAACTGCGAAAACGAATAATAGGGGAGATATACCCCTTAAAAGGGGGGTAATAATTTTAATTTTTTCTGCAATATCTTCCGATTGCCTTAAAATATTAAATTCATATTTTAAACTTAGTCATAGGCCATCCGTACACTAGTTTACATGGTATCAGTCAAACCCTCTATTCTGCTTAAAGGGTCGTTTTAAGGGGTTACTGTCAGTATTTTCCTCATAACCTCGTTTTATTTTTTCATATTTCTAAAAAAAACTAATTTAGATATGTCTCTTTATCCTTTGCCGCTGACAGTTTTGGATGCCCAAAATGGGTTCATAAAGGACGTAAAGAAGCCAATAGAGCGGGGTCTGATCGATAGCAACATCCTAAAAGCTATTAATGACCGCTATACACGATCGGTACTTTATTATCTGTTGTGACATCGAAAATATTGTTCTAGCGATGAAGCAACTTTAATAGATTTTTACTTTTTAGAGACTTTACTGATCCTATATACGTATTGATCGCCATGGGAAACGTAATGTTAACTTATACGCCATCAGCCACCACTCTCGTAATGGTTAGTACCAAGTGGATATTACACGAGGCTTATTTCATGGGAATCACAACTATTAGAATCCCCATAAGTCAATTAATAAGCACAGTTGTATACGCCGATGGAGACGATGACTATGTAGATTACATTGGTACTATATTAGGCTGGGGACTGACAGAAAGTAAAATAGTGTCTCTGTTTTTAAGAAGAGTTAGCAGTAACATTTTATCAAATTCGGACTGTTCACAATTTTATTGGCCTAGTGTAAGTCTTTAATATTGAAACTTCCATAGGTGTTTCTACAGATCTTTAATATTAACGAGAACGACCTAGAATTATCTGACGTCCATCAAGTTAGCATTACTATATCGAAATTTTGCAATGTCAATACGGGGATTAATTGTCGCTTTTTGTCGTAAATTTATCGTGAAAAGAAAAAAAATGTACACTGTATATTAAAGCAAAAACCTGGTAATGCCAACTTGATAATCAAGTTAGCATTACCACATTCCAAAACGGGCTAAAATGGTGGAAAAAAGGGTGAGCATTACCAGCCCCTAAATCATCAAGGGATAATCCTTTTGGACCAATTCTGTTTCGGAAATTTGTCGTAAGGAGCCTAGGAATTTGTCGTGCCAAAAGAACAATTTGTCACGAAATTCTATTACGTGTGAACAGAAGAATTAATACACATTTCTCTGTATACAGTACTACACCCCCGTAAATTGGAATTGGTTGGGAGGGTGATCAATAAAAATTATTGAACCACAACATTTAGACACCTTGTACTTTCTGCCTGTAGGCGGACCGTCGCCTAGGCCTCCAACCAACCTAATCCTGCCTAGGTGGTGATGCTGCCTAGGGGCATCTCCCTTGCATCGGCCAAAGTAGGCCAACGTTCTTCCAATATGGATTCTCTGATTGATGAGACGGCAGAACAGTCACAGAGCACATGTTGAAGCGTCTCATCTTGTTCACATCCTCTACAGAGAGGTGTTTCGCTTAATCTCATATTTTGTAGATGTTTCCTTAACGGACAGTGTCCAGTCTGGACTCGGGTTATAAAATGTAGGTTGCGTCTGGACATTGCCAGGTAGTCCACTGCTGCGCACTTGTTGGGATATTTTAGTAGTTCCCTAGCAAGTTGACAGTTGTTTGTTTCATCCAATTGCTTCTTGCGTCCATTGTGGGTGTCCTCTTTAATTATTTGTGTTATCGCCGTAATCGGTAACAGACTGACCGGGCTGCTATGATTTACACGTACATAAACAAATAAATACGTTGGATATTAATGATTATAAGATTTACATAACGAAATCACTTGGGCTACTGTAGCGTAGCAGATATCGTAGGGCACAAACTTAACCCGGATAAGTGATGTACGTGCCTATGATAAAATTTCTCTAGCTCAGAATATCTCAGGGCGTTAAGCCCAAGTTTACATAAACTATGACAAATTATTAGTTTACTTACTTAACAAATCACTGAGGCTTCCATACGTAGTGGTAGCAGACGAAATAATGACACTTTCTTTAAAAATGAAATGCACTATATTACACAATTTACAGATATTGGTTCTCTAGCAGGTAACCTGGCGATGTTCAAAAGATGTGGCAAATTTCTCGATTAATAAAATGCTTCGTGTAGCTACACATCGGTTTACAATGTGAGGATAAATGGTCATAAATTCTGTCACAATGGGTCTGATTTAGAGAACCTCCTTAAATAAATATAAATGCATAAAATCTTTAAATATGTTCAAGTTAAAAATACAACAGTATGAATTGATATAACCGAACCGAACCACTGAAGGTGGTCCCCGGTAAGTAAAAACAACAACACACTTATTTAGGGTGGTACCATACCCACTTCGACGTGAAAGAACTGTAGCCCTACGGAGGTGTCTTCGGGACAAAAGAAATTGACCCAAGGATGGGGTTGATTATAGCCTCTCCAGCCCTGGAACTTTCTACAGTGTGTGGATGCCCCGTTCGTGGAACCTCACTGATGTGTGTAGAAGCCCCGTCCGTGGAACCCTAAAGATATCACGGTTTAATTTGTAAAGTCAGAAATGCACGTGAAGCGTGCCTAATGTGGGCAATTCAAATCTGACATAACCTACAAAAGAAATATAATTTACCTCACTGATGAGGGAACAATCCGCCAATATTCCTCGAAAGCCACCGTTGGATGAATGGAGTCGAGTCCGCCTTTCAAGTCGATACGATATTTCCAAACGAAAGCCTGCAAATTTGCGAAACACGTGGGTAGAGAACGGGTAAGATGGCGTGAAGAGGTTAGCTTACCTTGTATAATTAAATATCCTGCTTCCGCAGTTAAAATTTACTCACAACCACAAAATATTCCGCTAAAGGGAACAACAACAGATTGAGAAAATTTTCTTGCGTTGATAATTCCAAAATCCACCAGGATGCCTTGGATAAACCGAGGTTCGTAGAATTATCAACTACCTACGCCAACAAAAATGGTTGCCTTCCGTTTCTCTGCTTCTCACGTGCCGCAAATATATATATATATATATATTATTATGCGGCCCACAAAACGCTAAGGCGTATGGTGGGTCGCATACGCTAGAGGTCCGCAACAGGGCCTGGTCCAAAGATACTTAGGCCTGCTGCCTTCTTGATCAGCATGTCGGCTACTTTGTTGCCACTACACTGTGCATATCCTTTCACCCAGCATACCCAGTATGTTATTCATGCTGGAGGCACCCACAAGTGCTTGATGGCATTCCCATATAGCTGCTGTGGTAATTTTGTAACTTCTCAGGGCTACTAAAAATGGTCTACAATCTGTGTAGATCCTGATTGTTTTGCCCATAGTTTGTCTACGGACAATCTCTTTTGCAGCTATGGTATGCCCGTCAGTTCCGTTTGTACTACGCTGGCTCGCGTATCCATAGCCCAGTTATAGTGGATTTGAAGACTTCTGGAGTATATTCCACATCCTGCCCCATCCTTCATATTTGATCCGTCTGTGAAGATGTTGATCACACCTTCGCCAGCCTCATTCTCTCTATTCATCTGTATTATGTAGTCTGTCAGAGACAAACCAGGGAGGAATTAGTCCAATGGACCTAAATCTGAGTGATTTATGAACAGGGAATATCAAAGGTAATATATACGTACTTTCTGGATGAAAATTGCATTTGTTTATAACAGCACCTTGAATGTTGTAATAAACAGTGTTCTCTTAATAACTTTGATCGTAGCGCTTGCCGAGAAAAAAGTTTAATATAAAAGATGTAGGTATTGGCAATACAAACATTTTAAGCCATAGTTTATCAAAATCGGATCAATAGTTTATTCGCAAATCGTGAAAAATTAAAAATTATTTTTGGATTATTATTTAATAGAAAACTAAACAATATCCACGTGTAAATTATTTGAAAATTTAGTCTGTGGTATGCCTAAATTACGGTTCAAATTTGATAAAAGAATATTCAATAGTTTCCAAGATAATTAATTTGTTTATAGAATTAAGATGACTTTAACGTACAATAACGGTCAATTTTTCAATCATACGATTATAAAAATGGGCTCATTTGAAAGATAGAGGTGGGTACTTCTTAATGCAATTGTTACTTAGTCAAATAATAACTTTTTTGAGTGTTTAAAATGGCTTTAAAAATGGCGGCACATAGAACAGAAATTTACAAATGCTCTTTTAGTTACCAGATTACTAAAATTTACAATAACATACCCGATTTTCTAAAGCCCTATCCTGTTACTGCATTCAAACGTAAATTTAAAAAACACCTTCTTAATACACAATAAATTGTTAACTTAGGCTATTGAAATGTTCTTGAACTTCTTGTCACTTTCTTCTCTGCTATATGTTTTTTATTGATGTCATATCTTTGTCTCCCCGCTTAAGATGAAAAACAGGGTCTATGTCCTGCATAGACATCTGATCTTCGGCGATTTCCTAAAACATGTATGTTTTTTATTGTCTGTTATCTTCTTTCTATAATGTATAAATATTCGTTTTGGGAAATAAAGACCATTTATTATTATTATTATTATTAAGAAAACACTGGTTATTACAACATTTAAGGTGCTGTTATAAACAAATGCCACCCAATTTTCATCCAGAAAGTATGTACATATCACCTTTGATACTCCCTGTTCATGAATCACTTCACAATTATCCACTCAGATTTAGGTACTGATTTGGATACTTTCGGAGCTAATTCCACTGGACTAAATGCTGCCGTAAATCATCAAGGGGTGGGTTTTTTTGGGTTGATTATTTTAAGGAAATTGTCATGAGTGGCCTACGAATTTGTCGTGCCAGAAAACAGTTTGTTACGAATTTCCATTACGCAAAAGTATGAGAATTAATACAATTTTCTCCATACTCAGCACTACCACCCCCGTAAATCATCAAGGAGTGAGTTTTTTGGACTGATCCATTTTCTAGAATTTTGTCGTGCCAAAAAACAAGTTGTTGCAAAATTATGTTACGCAGAAATAAAATAACTAATATATTTCTCTTTGTAGTCGGCACTACCACCCCCGTAAATCATCGAGGGAGCCTTTTTTTCCATCATTTTAGCCCGTTTCGGAATGTGGTAATGCTAACTTGACTACCAAGTTGGTATTAGCATGGATTTTTTTTTAAATAAAGCGAGACAAATTTACGACAAAAAGCGACAATTAATCCATGTTTTGACATTACAAAATTTCGATAAGGTAATGTAACTTGATGGACCTGTATGGATTGGATATGGATATAAATATGTACCTAACTGTTAAAAACTAAGCACAAATGTTAAAACTTCAGATTTATAATACAGTAATAGTACAGACAATGTTTAATTAACATAAATTGAAAACTTTAGAATTTTATTAAGAGTTACTATTCCTGAAATATCCTAAAATACATTTTCCCAAAAATGTCCCTTCCTTTTATAAAAAGCAATTTAAAAATTATTAATTTCTTGAGAAACATTCTAATATACAGGGTGTCTCACCGGGAACTGAATCGATCGATATAGAGAAAAGTACGCATCAGAAAATTTTGAAAATTTAGATAATTACTAATGTCGGTGTGGCCGATCCAACTAAAATAATTACAAGCAGCTGGCACTTCCGCTTATACCGGAAATCGATACCAACTTGCTTATTTCAAATGGAACACCCTATATATTTTAGGATTTTCGAAAAGAGAATAAAATTCTGAGTCGAAAATATGTAGCATATCCTATACCTAAACCTAGCCGTTTCAGAGATATTTGACATTTTATAGAAAATTTGACAGGTGCAACGGTATGCAAGAACTATTATAACTTTCTTCGTGTAAAAGATCCTCATTTGCTTCTTGTCACATAAAAAGAACACAAAGAGAACTACGTTCTACAACTGAAATAAATTCAATAATGTCATACCAAGTGTTCCGTTTTTCGCGTTACATTTTGTCAACTTCAAACCGCGAAAACTTGTTTAGGTCAAATGGAACACCCTGTATTTTTTTACGTCAATTGAATTCCCTTTTTTCTAATATTAGCATTGTGGGGGTTAAAGTTACAACTTTTTGAAATATTTGCAATTTTATTAGAAATTCATGAATTGTTGTAATCATTTCATCAAAATAGCCATGATTAGAAACAATCAGTCATTATCTTATGTCAAAGAATGCCAGCACGTTTAAATTACACCCATGAAGACTTTTTAAATTTGTTTATTATTTATGGAGAATGTGATAAAGTAATATCAAGAACTTGCAGCACATTTGCTACTCGATATCCAGAAAAACGGAAACCGTCACCAAACACTGTAAAACGCATACTGGAAAATTTTAAAAATTATAGCGAAAACATTGAAATGTTTCCTAAGAAGGCAGAATTTTTGTGAGTTTATTCTAATAAGGTCTGAGGGTCACGACTCTTATTTGGGAAATATTATATGGACAGATGAAGCAAAATTTACTAATAATGGACTTCTTAATATACACAACTCGCATTATTGGAGTGACTTAAATCCTCATATGTTCAGAGATCGAAACTTTCAGGAAAGTTGGCAGTTCAATGTTTATTGTGCCATAAGAAACGATAGAGTGTTGGCATTACAATTTTATCAGGAAAATTTAAACGATAAATTAAATTTTCTCTTCTGCTAATATGTATAGGTAAATTTTTGTTTCTTTTCTTTAGGTGAAAGATATCTAAATATCTTACAAAATTTGAATAATAACTATTTAGAAAATTTACCTCTCGACGAACATAGAAACATTTTTTATCAGCACGACGGTGCTCCCCCACATAACGCATATTTAATTAATAATTATTTACAAAAAACTTTTTATGATCAATGGATTGCCAATAATGGACTTTTCTTATGGCCTCCTCGCTCGCCCGATTTATCAGTTCTGGATTATTTCATTTGGGGAACTATTAAAAATAAAGTTTATGAGAACCCATTAACAAGCATTGAAGATTGTATCAAAGAGTAAGAAATGCATTTCAAAACATATCACAGAATTCAATTAGAAGAGCTACCCATGAGGAACTAATCCGAAGGTGCGAAAAATGTGTCGAGGTTCGAGGGCGGAATTTTGAGCAATTATTAAATTAAAATGAAATCATATTTTAAATTGATCTTATCTCTGCTATTTTAGTTCATGCCATATCTTCAGTTCGATTAATACGCATGTTACAGTATTAGTGTTATTTTGTGTTTTTGTGGATATCGAGTAGCAAATGTGCTGCAAGTTCTTGGTATTACTTTATCACATTCCCCATAAATAATAAACAAATTTAAAAAGTTTTCGTTGGTACAATTTAAACGTGCTGGCATTTTTTGACATAAGATAATGACTGATTGTTTCTAATTATGGCTATTTTGATGAAATGATTACAACAATTCATGAATTTCTAATAAAATCGCAAATATTTCAAAAAGTTGTAACTTTAACCCCCACAATGCTAATATCAGAAAAAAGGGAATTCAATTTTACACAACTTGACGTAAAAAAATACAGGGTGTTCCATTTGACCTAAACAAGTTTTCGCTGTTTAAAGTTGACAAAATGTAACGCGAAAAACGGAACACTTGGTATGATATTATTGAATTTATTTCAGTTGTAGAACGCAGTTCTCCTTGTGTTCTTTTTACGTGACAAGAAGCAAATGAGGATATTTTCCACGAAGAAAGTTATAACGGTTCTTGCAAACCGTTGCACCTGTCAAATTTTCTATAAAATGTCAAATATCTCTGAAACGGCTAGGTTTAGGTATAGAATATGCTACATATTTTCGACTCAGAATTTTATGCTCTTTTCGAAAACCCTAAAATATATAGGGTGTTCCATTAGAAATAAGCAAGTTGATATCGACTTCCGATATAAGCGGAAGTGCCAGCTACTTGAAATTATTTTAGTTGAATTGGTCACACCGACATTAGTAATTATTTAAATTTTCAAAATTTTCTGATGCGTACTTTTCTCTATATCGATCGATTCAGTTCCCGGTGTGACACCCTGTAGATTGCTAATAATGCTATCAATTTACCTAAATAATTGCACGTTTTACAGACGATTCATGATAGTCATATATGTACATCTGGCGAAGGAAACGTTGGAAGTTGCGGAGGTGACTCAGGAGGACCACTTTTGGTAGGTTATGTTCAAGTGGGCATTACTTCATTTGGACGTAACTCTTGCACCACTGGAGCACCATCGATTTTTACTAGAGTAACATATTTCCAGGACTGGATTCGGGAGCACGCTGTGGATGGAAGCAGCTCTTTTCAAACTTTTCAAACCCCGATTATATCAGTTATATGTTATTTGTTGATAAATATGAATATGACGGACATATTTTAAAATTACTAAATACTGTAAGAATACAGTTTTAAGTAAATGAATTAGTTATATATATTTGTATTGTATTTTATGTCTTAAGCAGTAATGCAATAACAGTACTGATTGAAATTAATCACTACTAGTACGTCAACCATCAGCATTGACCTTCGGTATGAAATTTCCTGTAATTTATTCTTAGATAAAATATGTGCAAATATTTGTAACTAACAAATAAGTGAGCATCTCCTGTTCTGCCAAATTAATTTATATGGTGTAATATTTACTAAACCCCTCTTACACATATTTAATTTGTTACTAAAGACATCCATTTTCCGGATAACTGAAAATTATAGCGAATCTGTCTAATCTTGAAAAAAATTATAATAATGGTGGGGCGCTTGTGACGTACTTACTCACTTCCTAGTGTTAACTATATTACAACTAACCTATCACTATCGATGCGCAACTATTTTATTTTCCTGTTACTGATGTTCAAGGTAACCAAGGAAATGGATATTGGGGAGATACATAATATATTTTGGGTTTTAACCTCCACAATAAAATTGTGAGAGGTTACTAAAATTGGTTCAAAAACGAAAATTGAGATAACATCAAATCTTTACGTTTTGAGGCCCTAGAAATCCAAAAAAGTTGTTTTTGAAAAATATCTGTATGTGTGTTAGCACGATAGCGCCGAAACTACTGAACGGATTTGAATGAAATTTTGCATGTGCGTTTCTTTAGTGCCCCAGAAGATCTGAAAAGGTTTTGGTTGAGATCGGATTACGTTTAGTGCCATTTTGGCGCAACAATTTGTTTATTTTATAATTACTTTCAGTTTGCAATGGAACCATTGAAAAGCAGTTAAAATTCTGATTTCAACGATATATCACACTTCCACCCTTTCGATTTGGTTTCCGTGAAAAAATTTAAAACAAAGCAAATATGAAGCATAGATCGCATTTCGCGTGGCATGATCGATGCGCGTAGCCGTTACGTCGTGAAACTCGTCACATCACGTGTCAAGTCACGTGTGAGGGTTTCTTCACTGCTCTAGAAGTAGAGCGGATTACGTTTAGTGCCGTTTTTAAATATATATACAGACAAAACGAAGAATTAAACTACAAATATTCCTCTAAAATCTAGTAAAGTTACTGAAATGCTAATGTTTCATTTAACAAAGACAGCCGCGAGCGATCGAATTGCAATGAGTAAATTTTGACGATTGTCATTGTCATCGTTTGTCATCCGATAACGTTGGTGTCATGTCATGTTAATAAGATTTCTGCATATTTGTAACTTTTAGTGGATTGTCACAAACTTTAAAGGTAGATGTAACAATATCAATATCATATGCTTTCTGTACCTTCGTTGGTGAATTTATTATAGATTATCACTTTACCAATTTTCAGTTTGTTGCTTTACAAATCTGTAGTATTTAGGATAACTAGATTTTCTTAGTCTTAGTGATGTTAAAGTTGTTAATATCCTAATAGCATATTATTCAACGAGCGATAATGTAGGTAATAACTCGCATAGATGGTTGTAAATTCATTAAGTTGAGGGTTTTTTTAGTGCCCCAGAAGATCTGAAAAGGTCGTGGATGAGATCGGATTACGTTTAATGCCGTTTTGTCACACAATTCAATGCTCTTTTCGGCTTGTTATATATATATATATATATATATATATATATTCTTTTTGTAGATATGTAAAGCGCAAGCGCAAAAGTATATTAATAGAACGTCATGACATCATTATATGGAGACGAAATTATTTAACATCTATTAAAGAATATAGAAAGGAAAATCGATCTATTTATTATCTTGATGAGACATGGGTAAACGAGGGTCATACGAAGGAAAATGAGGAAATGAACGCAAAAGTATTTGAAGAATGGTTTCAAAAGGTATTACAACTATTACCTGACAATACTGTCATTGTAATGGACAATGCGTCATACCACAGTCGCAAGGTAGAAAAAATTCCAACAACATCGTCGAAAAAAAAAAGATATGCAAGATGGTTATCGTCAAAGAATATTGATTTTGTTATACATATGGTGCGTTCCTAACTTCTACAGTTAATAAACCTACACAAAGAACGATATAATTTGTATGTAACTGATGAAATTACAAGAAGAAATAATAAAGTTGTATTGAGGTTACCACCATATCACTGTGAATTAAACCCTATCGAGTTAATATGGGCTCAAATAAAAAATAAAGTAGCATCAAAGAATCGTACATTTAAATTAAAAGAGGTCAATGAACTTTGCAAGCTATCAAAGATGTTAAAAGCAGTCATTGGAAAATTTGTGTTGAGCATATCATCAAAGAGGAAGAAAAAATGTACAAATGTACAAATTGGATGGAATCATGGACACTATAATTGAGCCATTAATTATTTCTATTGGTGCTGAAAGTGACACTTCATATGAAAGTTCGGATACAGACACAGAATTAGCTCTTCAGTGATTAAGTGATAAGTGCTAAAGTATTTAAGGACTTATTCTAGAGGTGTTTAAGATGACTGATATATAATTAATTATTGCTGTTACTTCAACAATGTATTCTGTAAGTTCATAAATGTAGTGTTTATTACTTCTTAAAATATATCTATGTATAATGTCCGATATTATCATTGATTAGATTTATTAAGTTTCACTTATGCATTACTTTAAGTTTATTTATAATTAATTTTATGTAAAACATGTATGGCTTGTTTTGTCTTGAGTGACAAAGTTACTGATGTAGTAATTATTTTTCATAGTGAGCATGTCATTTTGATATTATGTTAGCATTTATGTTTTTTAGGAATGTTTTCTGATTCTTCTTGCAAGCAGTAATCGAACCCTGTGATAATAAATAGTTGTGTATTTAATAGGGAACTTTTGTTTTACTCTCATTTGCGCACTTAATTTTTTACAGGCATATAAAATTAAACTCACTTTATATCTCAAAGCTTCCTCAGTACATGGCAAAATTGGACGTGGAGGGAAAATTATATATATCATTGACACATCAATTGAAAAATAATTAAATTTGTTTTTTTAATATTGTTTAATAAGTTTTGGTATATGAAACTTATTAAATCAAATTTCAAATATCTCAAACAATATTCTTTTTAGGAAATTTATTATTAAGAATGTGAGGAATCCCTAGACCTCTTTTTAGTAAGTATATTAGACTGCATGCACCTATACTGTAGTCGTGTAAGTTTGGTTGCTTAGAACCCCTAAAATATTCTAGGGTAATTTTCTGGTAACTTTTATAGTGTAAATTGGGATTCTACATTTAGTCCTCCTGGTTTAAAAACAGACTATAATAGTATATTATTCAACGAGCGATAATGTAGGTAATAATTCACATAGATGAAATTTGCAGCACGAGCCGCAGGCGAGCGTTGTAAACTCATTAAGTTGAGGGTTTTTTTAGCGCCCCAGAAGATCTGAAAATGTTTTGGATGAGATCGGATTACTCTTTCCTATTATTTGGGTTTTCTACCACATGTACTATTATCCTCTTCAAAACAAATCACCGAATCTACAAAATAATAGAATTATTGGAAAAAGGCCTCTGCGCCCGTGACGTTTACGCCAAAGGAAAAGTCAGAGGTTATGTTTTGCAAATAATATAAATCGGAATAAACACAAAAATAATATATTTTGCTGACGTTTCGGAAAGTAATCTCTTTCCGTTTTCAAAGCTATTTTTTGAAGAATTCTTATTTTGCTGTGTATGTCAAATACACAGCTTTAAGATTCTGTTTATGTTATTTCCATAGATACTTACTACTTACACAGAACATAGAACTGATGATATTTTTTTAGATAATGTTGAGTTTGTTAAGTTCTTCTTTTAACATTGGTAGCCAGGTTGTACAAATATCTACAGAACAATTCGATACGCACTTATCTTCATTTAATAAGATTATTGCTGATTCTTTAATTTTTCTTTTTTTGGTATCTGTTTCTTTTGTTAAAATTTTTGCCGAGTCCCAGTTTATTCTATGTCCGTTTTCCCAAGCATGTTCACAAATCTTTGATTTCTGAATTTCATTCTTTCTAATGTAATTCTTGTGCTCATCCAACCTCACACTGAAAGGTCTGGATGACTCACCCACATAACATTTATCACATTCGCACGGGATATTGTAAATACAGTTTTTTTGAATTCTGCTCCCTGTTTATCGGTTTTGTTTTTGTTAAAATAGATCTTAAAGTGTTCCCCGTTTGAAATATCGTCCTAACATCAAATTTGTCACCTATACGGCGTAGCTTTTCCGATAGTCCGTATACATAAGGAATTATTGCTGTATAATGACGTTCAGGTTTTTGTCGTACCTGATTGTCCCTATTTTCAACATTTATGAAAACTCTATCAACAACGTTTAGTGCCGTTTTGTCACACAATTTAATGCTCTTTTCGGCTTCAAAGATCCACCGAGTGGGGAGGATCCAGCCGCTTCCAGTAGCTGCCGATTTTTTCTTTAAACATTCCATTTCTTTATTCATAGCTTGTTTCCAACATTTAGACTCATTATTATTCATCGCCTCCTCAAAACTACAAAACTTGGTTGGTCACACCAATACACGATTTTTTACATTTCTGACGCGTCATCTATTGATGGATGATTTTGGCCTGTGGCTTTACTATCATAATTTGACAGCTAAATCTGTCACTGGTTCTTTCTGAGGTAAGAAATGAATATAATTACTAAATTCAAATACCACATTAGTAATAATTAGTATTAAAAATAGAAATATTTCAGAAAATATTACTAATAGTAAAGAATATGGGCAATAACTATTTAAATTTAATTATATATGCTAATTATAATCTGATACAAAAGGCATGTATAGAGTTGGATTGGTGCCTGCATCATCTTCCATTCCATCGGAAAATTTCTTCCAATTGTACAATCAATATTTATTTTCCCGACAAAAAGTAGTTTCCGTGATTATATGCATTTTGCAATGTTCTCTGTTAATGAAATAAAGGTAACTCAATATTCTCGTCTTTTAAATGATGACTGTGTTTTTATATGCAACGGTATTGGTGATGATTGTTGATTGTTAATAAACGTATTGGTAAAAGTCAAAATATATCGGCAATGGCATCTGACAGATTTTCTTACCGATTAAATAATTTAAATTTGAGTAATTCCTTGTGGAAATCATAGACATAAACTAGCAAACGCATTTTGCCGGGTGTGGTTTCACCAATATTCTAAATGTACCAGATTCGTAGTATTTCATAATTTAAAGCAAATTTATGTTACATTAATTTTTTTCAGCATTTATTAGACACAGCTGAAACGAAATTCTTCAGACTGGACATACAAGTTTGTTAAGAAGTTATAATATCATTTCCCAGGTTTACTATGTGATGAGGAAGTGGTTGATATGCATTAACATGCAATGAAGTTAGTCGTGTGCATGATATTTGTTTTAGGTTTAGTAAGTGGCTGCCATTCGCAAGTAAGTAGACATCCCATTTTAGTTAATTCTTAGTAGATCTTGGATCACAGTGTGAAACACTCCCCCGTGGGATTATCCTGCACCTACATTTTTTTGCACCTCTTACCATCTAAACATAATATTTTTAGTCGCAAACGCCTCTATCAAATCCTTATTTTACTATAAGGAACGTAACCAGACAGCAACCAACAGCTACGCTCCGGGCTATGTGCCCCGCCGAGCGCTGAATTACAAGTTACAAGTCTGGCGCGTTAAGTGTAATAATTGTATATTACCATCAAAACGCTAATGCTTCGATTACAACAAACACCAGAGAGTTATAGAGGAGTTTGCGATTAAAAATAGTATTCCGTCTAAAAGCACATTTGAACTCTTACCATCTAGTGTTGTAATATGCGTTGTTGGTCCTTTGCCCGCTTTTCTTTATGCCTGACATTCACATTTTAATTTTTTTTTCATAATAAAGGTATACTTTTTTTTATGCATTTATTTAACGTCGGCCTATTTCCGCTACTGAGGCCTAACACCGACGCCTGTAGACGAGCTACCCCCAACCAGTAATTTTGCCGAACCTCTTCCCTTAAGAAGAGTAGGGATCTTTTACTTGCCTAACATTTAATAGACAAGGGACCGACGGCTTTACATCCCTTCCGAAAGATGGTATATCTCCTATACAACCCTCGCCTAAGGTTGTATAGCTTCCGCGCATACACTGAGATACAAGCCGCTGGAAGATGTGTGAGGCGAGGACGCGGTTTCCGTTGGAATGGTCACCCATCCAACTACTAACTGCGCCTGTCGTTGCTTTACATCGCATACCGCAAGTATGTACATAGTAAAGACACACCTACGCTCGCCCCAAAGGTATTCTTAAGAATATCATTTTATTACAATTATTCATCTAGTATCCAACTGAATGATATCCTAGAAAATCTAAGGCAATGAGATTAAAATCGGCAGAGATAATCAGACGTATGAGATAGACCGAAGAATTGGACTAATCTGAATTCCGTCCATATGCCTCATGCGGAAGGTATTTGGACTATTGTGTTTTACTTGTTTTGACTTACGGTTCAGAGACTTTAACTCTAACACAGAGATCAGCTAACAAAGTAAGGATAAGAAATATTACCAACATCCTCCGAACAAATACACGTATAGTAGAGGGAATGAGTGCAAAAAGGGTGTAAGTTCTTAATTATTATTACTTTAATGTAAAGACTTGAAACGTTTTGCATTAAGTTAAGTTTCGGTGACATATGAAGTGTATACCTTTGAACAAAACCGGCTAAAATTCATTTTGTGGGGGTTTTTGGGGTCGCTGATTACGAATCCGAAATGAAAACTGAAAAATTCAAAATGGCGGACCTAAAATGGCGGACTTTAAGAATTAATTCCTGATTTACGTCGTTTCTATTAATTTTATTGAGAAATATGTAGAGTAAAAAAGTATTTATAATGCCATTTTGCATAAGAATACACCATTTTGGTACATTATTTAACCCGTTCGCTTCTCCCCTCGTGGAAAACCTCCTACGCTTGGCTCTTTTACAAAAATTGCGTTAAAAACTTTTTATTTTTTTTTTATTATAGTTCGATAATATTGGACTAATAAATATTGTCTGAAAGTTATTTGTGGCATTCTACGAATTCCTTTTATTTGGGTTTTCTACCACATGTATTATCCTCTTCAAAAACAAATCATCGAGTCTACAAAATAATAGAATTATTGGAAAAAAGCCTCTGCACCTGTGATGTTTACGTCAAAGGAACAGTCAGAGGTTATTTTTGTACAAATAATATAAATCGGAATAAACACAGAAATAATGTATTTTGCTGACGTTTCGGAAAGTAATCTCTTTCTGTTTTCAAAGCTTTTTTCGAAGAACTCTTATTTGTTGTGTATGTTAAATACACAGCTTTAAGATTCTGTTTATGTTATTTCCATAGATACTTACTAATTACACAGAACTGATGATATTTTCTTTTAGATAATGTTGAGTTTGTTAAGTTCTTCTTTTAACATTGGTAGCCAGGTTGTGCAAATATCTACAGAACAATTCGATACGCATTTATCTTCATTTAGTAAGATTACTGCTGATTCTTTAATTTTTCTCTTTTGTAAAATTTTTGCCGAGTCTCAGTTTATTCTATGTCCGTTGTTGCGGACCTCTAGCGTATACGACTCACCATACGCCTTAGTGTTTTGTGGGCCGCATAATAACAACCGCTACGTCCGTAGCAGAGTTTCGGTATTGTACACGGGAGGCGCGATATACTTCCAGCTGGTGAAAAGGAGAGAGACATTTTTGATGGCGGTATACGGTTGATAATCCCATAAAACTCGTTTTATCCGAGGCATCCTGGTGGATTTTGGGATTGTCAACACAGGAAAATTTTCTCCATCTGTTGTTGTTCCGTTTAGCGGAATATTTTGTTGTTGTGGATAAATTTTAACTGCGGAAGCAGGATATTTAAGTATACAAGGCTTGGAAGTATCGTGTCGACTTGAAAGACGGACTCGACCCCATTCATCCAACTGTGGCTTTCTAGGAACACTGGTGGATTGTTCCCTCATCAGTGAGGGTTCCACGGACGGGGCTTCCACACACAGTAGAAAGTTCCAGGGCTGGAGAGGCTATAACCAACCCCCATCCTCGGATCAATTTCTTTCGCCCAAAAGACACCACCGTAGGGCTACAGTTTCTTCAACGTCGAAGTCGGTATCGTACCACCCTAGATAAGTGTGTTGTTTTTATTTGCCGGACACTACCTTCAGTGGTTCTGCGCGGTTATATTCCATTCATACTTACTTTTGTATTGTAACTTGCACATATTTAAAGATTTTATGCATTTATATTTATTTAAGGAGGTTCTCTAAATCAGACCCATTGTGGCAGAATTTTTACCATTTATCCTCACGTCGTAAACCGATGTGTAGCTACACGAGGCATTTTATTAATGTTGTAACTTATTAATCAAGAAATTTGCCACACCTTTTGAACATCGCCAGGTTACATGCTAGAGAACCAATATTTGTAGATTCTGTAATATAGTGCATTTCATGTTTAAAGAAAGTGTCATTATTTCGTCTGTGACCACTACGTATGGAACCCTCAGTGATTTGTGTCAGTAAGTAAACTAATAATTTGTCATAGTTTATGTAAACTTGGGCTTAACGCCCTGAGATAGTCTGAGCTAGTGAAATTTTATAGTGGGCATTTATCCGGGTAAGTTGTGTCTGCGATATCTGCTACGCTACAGTAGCCCAAGTGAGTTTATTTATGTAATATGTTATAATCAGTACTATCCAACGTATTTATTTGTTTATGTACGTGTAAATCGTAGCACCGTTTTCCCAAGCATGTTCACAAATCTTTGATTTCTGAATTTCATTCTTTCTTATGTAATTCTTGTGCTCATCCAACCTTACACTGAAAGGTCTGGATGATTCACTCACATAACATTTATCACATTCGCATGGGATATTGTATATACAGTTTTTTGAATTCTGCTCCCGGTTTATCGGCTACGTTTTTGTTAAAATAGAGCTCAAAGTGTTCCCCGTTTGAAATACCGTCCTAACATCGAATTTGTCAGCTATACGGTGTAACTTCTCCGATAGTCAGTATACATATATAGGTGCTGAATTGCCGCAAACATGACCAAATGATAGAAGGAGTCCGACTACATAATATACACAAAGAAAAATTTTGAAAAAAACACTGTCGTTTCGAAACCCAGATCGATCCCACTATTTTGGCCCTATCGTATAAACATCTGACTGCTCCTTTGACGTAAACGTCACAGGCGCAGAGGCTTTTTTCCAATAATTCTATTATTTTGTAGATTCGGTGATTTGTTTTTGAAGAGGACAATACATGTGGTAGAAAACTCAAATAAATGGACAGAATATTGGGCTAATAAAGTTGAAATAACAAAAAAAATTTAACCCCAATCGTTTCAGACCTTTACTGAGGGTGAACATAGAGTGACCTCCCAAAAATACGATTTTTCCTAAATTAAAATGAGGAAAAAATCTGTCAGGGTTATGATCAGGACGGTAAATTTTACAATTCCACCAAATTTCATGGTCCTTCGTCCTTCTGCTGGGTAAAACTACTCATTGCCTGGATTACTTGCGATATTTACTTTTTTATAGAAAACCTCTAGCAAAGCCAAAGAAAGACACCAACACAAAATATTCATACTCAGATCTTTGCTAAATTTCTATAAATGACTATATATTCAGATCTTTCATCAAAAATTTTGTTTTTTAGAAAATTGTCCGTAATGTTCAAAATTTTACAAGGATTTTCTTCGCAAGAGATCGAAAAGGATCAGAGAGGATCATCGGAGGAGAAACAGTTGCTCCTAGAGTCTATCCGTTTCAAGTTGCCCTCCGGATCAGCATTGGTGAAGACTTTGGAATGTGTGGTGGTAGTCTGATATCAACTTTTTGGGTGCTTACGGCTGCGCATTGCTTAGAGTCGTAAGTAAATATTACCAATTAAATAAAACATGATACTGCGCGTGAGAGAGTTAGTTATCTTTTGAATAACAGGTACAAACATTTTAGAACAATTTCCGTTCAGCCATAAGCTACTCATACCCATACCCTGCGACATTGCCATCTGCCGCAGCTGAGACTCGAACTCAGAACAGGTAGCAGCGACTAGCCGTGTTATCTCTGCGGTCTAACCCACTGCTACCATCTCGGCAACATCCATATCTGACCAGGATTCGAACCTGGCACCTCCCTACAAGCATGACTTGAAGTTGAGTTAAATACAACTTTATTACCATTAAAATTCCTCCCCAGAGTCGGTGCTGGGACTAGCCCTGCAACCGCATTGCAAAACATTGCGGCCATTGGAGAATGGGGGGTGCGAATCTGGTTCGGCGGTGTAACAATATTTATGAGCCTAACTCAATTCCTTCTGCATAAAAACAAATTAAAAAAGATAATAGAATTACACAATATCCAAAAAGATTTAAAGCGAATAAAATTAAACTGACACTATTAGCGCATTACACTTTTTAAAATTTCGCAGTTAGTGCGAGTACCTCAACTTAAACAAGAGAACCCGTCAACAAGATTCACAATGCTGGGCTACGCAAAGGCCTATCTAAATTCGGCCGCTTTATCATTACATATTGTTGCCGATTTATCAGGCAAGTAGCATTGTGACATAAATGTTATTAAACTAGTATATGTATATGGAGAAATTTATAACCTTACTTAGCAATATACAAGATGAACTTAGACAACTGGAAGCTAATGGCGACGGAAGCAAAATAACAAAATATTTGAATAATAATCCCAATAACCAATGTCATCAAAATCAGTTAAACTAGAAAAGCCCAACGGTATTTATACAAGACATAATATGCAATTATCAAGGTGTAAGAGGCTTAGATACCAAAATGACACAATTTTAGACCTGAGTTTCTCAAGCTGAATTTCACATAGTCGCTATAACTAAAACATGGCTGAAAGATGATGTGCTATTTCCCGAGCAATACACTGGGCATAGTAGTGACAGAAAGCGTCACCTAACAGAACAAACAACATGAGGTGGGATGTTATGGGCCTGCGAGAGTGAAATAAGGTCAAAAAAATTGCGTTAATTAATTATTTTTAATGATTTTATAAGCAGTCATATCTTGTGCCATAAATGTTACTTTAACTTCGCTATAGTACGTTTTTGTAATATATATCCCACCAAACACTAGTATAGATAATTTTGAAGCATTTTTTTCATTGTCTTGAACAAATTGGTTTTATATTGGGTAAAAATATAGTTAAAACATAATATTTTAGTCGCAAATTCCTCTATAAAATCCTTATTTTACTATAAGGAACGTAACCAGACTACAACCGGGCTATACGCCCCGTCGAGCTCTGAATTACAAGTTACAAGCCCGGCGCGTTAAGTGCAATAATTGTATATTACTATCAAAACGCTAATGCTTCGATTGCAACAAACACCAGCTGAAAGACTGATCCTACTTAAAGGAACTCTCGTGCCAGTCGTCACACACCACTTGCAGACTGCAGTTTCGAGCTATTGGCTCTCGTCAGCGCAAGGTAGGCATGCGACGACAGACACGAGGATCACTTGACTAGTTAGTACATTTCGGTATCTTTGGAATAGCGACATGTAAAATAGTCAGCAGGCGCCATCTAGCGGTTCAGTGTCTGTTGCAATCGAAAAATAAATAGCCTGACTGGGCTTAGTATAGTTCAAATGTGCTTTTAGATCAATCAATTGTTGCAATCGAGGCATTGGCGTTTTGATGGTAATATGCAATTATTAACGCGCCAGGCTTGTAACTTGTAATTCAGCGCTCGGCTGAGCACATAGCCCGGAGAGTAGCTGTTAGTTGGAATCTGGTTACGTTCCTTATAGTAAAATAAGGATTTTATAGAGGAGTTTGCGACTAAAATATTATGTTTTAATATTCCGTCCTCTAAAAGCACATTTGAACTAAAAATATAGTTGTCTTTGGAAACTTTAATATATCACAGTACGTAGACAATGATACTAATTTTAGTGGAGCAGATCTGGAGGAAAGCCAGACTCGAATAAGGAAACGTCCGATTGTGATTTTTTTCTCGTCAATAAATCGGGTCCACCCAACATTCCGACACATTTGTGCGGCGAATGTCAAAGGGGAGGAGGGGGAAACGACATATTAAATGTATGGGAGAATGATTCTCGAAGATAATTCTGCGGCTTTTGATCTGGCGAAAAAAAATATCAGACTAAAGGGGAGAGGGAAAAAACAAAAGTATTTCACAGGCTGATAACTGCCCGTGTAATTGGCCTATCGCGAGCAGACCGACGTAGATTTTTCTATTTTTTAATTTTCTACAAGCAGGCTTGGTGAGCGAAATAAAAATTGCACGTTTTTTTTTTTCAAACGGTTTTTTGGCACGAAGGGAAAGGGTGGGGGAAAAATCCTAATCGCCACTTGATAACTTGTTTATTAACGTTTAATTTCCGTCCGGCTAGATCGTGATAAAATGATTAGGAAGGGAGATAGAGGACATCAAAGATCGCCCCTTTAACCCCTAATATATGAGAGAATAATTGAAACTAGTATTAATTTTTTTTCTGGGTGAGTCTTGGATGCCTCAACAGTATTTTTTCCCAGTTTAATTAAATCACATTTGAGTTTATCTTGAAGAATTATAAATAATAGTTTAATATTACAAAAAACTTGACATAAATAATAGGAACAGAAAATTAGGTAACACGGAAATTGGCACTATTTTAAAAATTCAAAGTTTTTTTGAACCTAATTCAATGAAACAAATAATACCTAGTGTTTATAGGAATTGTTCAAAGTGACCTCCCAGTACGACTATGTATTTCTGTAGGCGATTTTCGAATGATCTACCGACATTTCTTAAGATATTTACAGCAATTTCCTGAAAAACTTCCCTTATTCTTTCTTTCATATTTTCTTTGGTAGTTTCAGGAACTTTGCACATTTGCTCCTTAACATAGTCCCACAAAAAGAAGTCTATTTTGGTCAAATCAGGGCTTGTGGCAGATCAACTATGGGGTCCTTCTCTTCCTACCCAACCATTTGGAAAAGCGTCATTTAAATGTTCGTGAATAGCTGTGTGGTGCACAGGTGCTCCATCATGGAGGTACCACATTCTCTCCCTAAGATCTCTGGGGACATCCTCCAGTAATTCTTCCAAGCTATCTTGCAAAAATTCCAAATAAATTTGACCATTCACACGTCCATCAAAAAATGTGGTCCTATCACAAAATCCCAAACAATTCCTCCCCGAACATTCAACGACCATCTTATTTGGCTATTTGTTCGTGTGATGTAAGGATTGTTTGTGTCGTAAAAATGAATATTATGATGATTAACATGTCCATTTTTATGAGACGTTCGGCAAACAAAACAAAATCAAAAAAATTTCTTTGTTCTATTTTTTGTTTTGTCCATTGACAAAATTGTATTCGGTTTTCATAATCCCAACAATTAGTTCCTGCATTAGTTGAGCGTGGTAGGGATGAAATTTGTTTCTTTGTAGGATTCGATGGACTGAAGATCGGCTTATACCGTTTTCTCTTGCCAATTCTCTTATACTGCGATGAGGATCTTCAATCACGCTCAATAGTATGACTGTTTCGTTTTCTTAAATAAATAAACACCACAGAAATTAGACAACCCCAATTTCAGAAGCCAGGGCTTGTGCGGAAGGGGGTTACACATTGAAAAAACGCAGACATACAACCATTTCCTCCGATAGTGCCGGAGCCAGGATTCGAACCCGGTGGTGCGATGCCCGTGTGATTAATCGTGATTGCCACCTCACGCCTTAACCCACTCGGCTATCGACCAGACTTCATTCTTTATTTACTACATTTTTTGTTCGTTCCTTTTCCCATATTTCACTTTCCCCGTGTTGTCAATTCGTTCCATCAACCTGTCAAATGATTTTTTAGAGGGCTGTCTTCTTTCCGGATATCAATCCTTATAAACTCGAGTTGATAGCAAATATTTTGTACCACTCGCACCCAAAACATAAACCATATCGACCATTTCTTCTCTCGGAAAATACATGATTGGAAAGTGCTTATTTTAAACTAATTTATAACTTAAAATCAGTGTAAATGCTTTGTCACAATAGTTAATAATTAAACGTCAAAAAGATAACTTTCAGTTATTCTCACTTTATGTCAAAATCATGGCTACAGATCAGTTCGAAATAATTTTTTATGAAAAAATATGATATCTCTGGAAATATCGTTTAGGTACTGTCGTGGGCAGAAAAAAATAGGACACTTTTTTTTCTAATGTAAATGTGTCTCTATTTGAATATAGTCTAGTATACTTTAACTTGGCGTGTGTATGTATGAGTTAATATTTCCGTACGATTTCATTTTCTCTTGTACACAAATATCCAGAAATATTGTCCACGTAGACAATGTTTCTAGACTATTGCTTTAACTTTGTGTACAATATGGGAGAAAATGAAATCGTATGGAAATATTAACTCATACATACACACGCCAAGTTAAAGTATACTAGACTATGTAATGAGTAGCCGAAATAAAACATATATCACTTTTAATTTATTTTTTATTTTAATGCTGTAGTGATTGCTATAGTAAACGGTGGATAGTTAACGACACAAATTGCACTGCGTTATAACATTAACAAAAATTTGGCGTGTAACATTTTAAGAAAATGGAGAATAAACGGTACGATTAGTAGAAATCCTGGATCAAAGGACAAAGGATATCCTAGTTAACAAGAAACTAACTATTAATATTTCGTTTTTGCACCATTTCTATTTATAACTTCTATAAGTCTGTTTGGCATAGAATTAAATAACCTTATAAAATAATCATTAGTAATAATATTGTCGCATGCATTATTTACTATTTCCAGTAATTCTTCGGCATTCCGTGGTCTCACATTTCGTTTTTGGATACTTCTTACGTGTAGTCCCCATACTTCTTCCACATGGTTAAGATCTGGACTATGACTGGGTGGTGTTATCTTGATCTTGATGGTGATCTTGGGGTGTAATGGGGTAGTGAAGCGCAAGTTATAGCCTCTCCTACTCAATTGTTAACCTCACCTTCGCGATGAGTTCAATTTGAACTTGGTGCACCCTGTTTTCACTAACGAGGCTCTAACGACCGAGTAAGGGCGGAATAACCCTTACCTTTTGCCGTGAGCCCATCCGCCTTCTCACGAAGAGTGCGGTAAAAATAACCCACCGCACACAAAGGTTGCTTTTGGAATCGTTTGGTTACCCCATCGTCGCAGTCTCCTTCTGTGCCATGGGACCACACCACTCGCCTTCCGCAGCCGAGCTGGTCAGTTGCATACCTGCTCCAGCTAAAACTTCAAATGCAGCTTCGTTTTCAGTCGATTAAGGCTTTAAAAAAATGATGGAGCGTTCAAGTGGGACAAAATCATCCGGAGGTAAAATACCCTCCCGATCGGATCTCCGGGGGAGGGTGCCCACAGGAACACCTCATCGAATGTCGAAGAAACACCGACAAGTTAAATCCAACAAAACTAATTCTTTCATCTACGGCGCTTGGAATGTTCGTACTTTGAACGACAGCACTCGCACCGATCGGCCTGAAAGAAGAACTGCTCTAATAGATAGAGAACTTCACCGACTCAATGTTGACGTTGCAGCTCTCAGCGAAACTCGATTTTTGGAGGAAGGCTCTCTCACAGAAAAGTACTACACCTTCTATTGGAAAGGTCTTCCCACCAATTCAAGAAGACAACATGGAGTAGGATTTGCCGTTCGGAATCAACTTGTATCCAACTTAACACAAGTACCACAAGGCCTATCCGAGCGTCTAATGCTGCTACGCTATGAGCTATCAGATGGCAACGCGGTAAATCTAATAAGCGCCTACGCTCCCACTCTGGATGCAAGTCACGAAACCAAGGAAAGCTTCTATCAACAGCTGGAAGAAACCCTCTGTAGAATACCTAAAACGGAACGACTCGTTATTCTTGGCGATTTTAACGCTAGAGTAGGGAGAGATGCAGACACCTGGCCAGGCATCATAGGCAAGAACGGTTTGGGCAACATGAACGCTAACGGTCAACTACTCCTAACTAAATGCGCCGAACATGACCTAGTTATAACAAACACCATTTTCCGACAAAAGGATAAATTTAAAGGCACCTGGCGTCACCCCAGATCAGGTCACTGGCATCTACTGGACTATGTTATCGTACGTAGGAAGCATCTCAAGGACGTCCAAATTACAAAGGCGCGCATTGATAGCGAATGTTGGACCGATCATCGTCCTGTTGTCTCTAAAATGAAAATTGTTATGAGACCCAAACACCGAAGAACTCAAGTAAAACGTAGACTCCGTCTCTGTATTAGTAAATTGCGTGACCAACAAACCGTCGAACAGCTAAAGCAAAAAGTTCAAGAGAATCTGAGTGCACTAGAAGAAACCAATTCTGTAGATGTCGCTGCTACCTGGACACAAATTAAAGACAGTTTAAAAAGTGCGAGTGAGGAAATTCTTGGCACTGCAGCAAGTAAAAAACAGGAGGACTGGTTCAATGATAATGAAGCTTTTATACAAGAACTTCTTGACCGCAAACATACTGCCTTCCAAAACGCTATCAACCACCCCAACGACTCATCAAAAGCAGAAGCTTTTACCCAATCTAAGTATGAAACGCAACGCGAAATCAGAAGAATAAAGAACGAGTGGTGGGCAAGCAAGGCCAGAGAAATTCAAAGGTACGCCGATTCACACGACTACAGGAATTTCTTTCAAGGAGTAAAAGCAGTGTACGGCCCCAGTCGGAAAAATATGTGCCCTATTAAAGATTTAAATGGAAATCTCCTCAAAGAAGACCAGGAAATAAGAGCCCGATGGAAAGAACACTACTCTAGCATTCTTAACCAGCAAAGTCAAGCCGATCACGATATTATAAATCTTATCCCTCAATATGACACCTTCGAAGACTTAGATAAACCACTAACAACGGAAGAGATCTTAACCGCCATTGGGCAACTAAAAAATAACAAATCTCCCGGCGCCGACTCACTCCCAGCTGAGATCTTTAAAGCTGTGTCGTCAGAGCTCATACCCTACCTCAAAAAACTGTTTGATGTCGTGTGGGAAAGTGGTCAAGCTCCGCAGGAGTTTCGTGATACACTTTTAATCAACCTCTTCAAAAACAAAGGGAGCGCTGCGGACTGTGGAAATTACAGGGGTATAGCTCTCCTGGCTGTTGGAGGGAAGATACTCACTAAAGCGATGGCAAATAGGCTAACACCTGTTATGGAAAAGTTACTTCCTGAAACACAGAGTGGCTTTAGACCAAACCGAGGCACATCGGATTTAATCTTCACACTTAAACAGCTTCAAGAAAAAGCACTCGAACATCAAGGAGAAATTCACATGGCCTTCATTGATTTAACCAAGGCGTTTGACTCGGTGGACAGGGAAGTGCTCTGGAAAATTATGTTCCGCTTAGGTATCCCTAGAAAATTTGTGGAAGTATGTCGCAGTCTACATACAAACAACAACGCCCAGGTTATGTATAATAATGAGGCAACCGAACCTTTCCAAACTCTCACTGGAGTTAGGCAGGGATGTGTCCTGGCACCCCTACTCTTTAATTTGTTTACCACTGCTCTAACAATTATTGTTGACAACAAACTGACAGTCAGAGGAATAGGTCTCAGATACCGTTTTGATGGCGGTCTCTTTAACATAGGGCGCTTTAGAGCTTTTACGAAGACACGCACACGATTCATTTGTGATCTCCAGTATGCGGATGACTGTGCACTTTTAGCCTCTACGCCGGAAGAGCTTCAAGATCTTTTAGATGTGTATGCCCAAAGCTATGATTCTTTGGGACTTAAAATCAACATTGGAAAGACTAAGATTATGTCAACTCCTCATCAAGTGAACCAAATAGACATTACACTTAACGGAAATTCTCTTGAAGTGGTGGATCAGTTCAATTACTTAGGCAACGTTGTTAATGACAAAGCAAACATGGACAGCGAGATTCGCAATAGAATTAACGCTGCATCTAGAGCATTCTGGGGACTTAGAGAGAGAGTATTTGACAACCACGACCTTGCTTTGTCAACGAAAATGGCTGTCTACAGAGCAGTTGTCATTCCAACACTGCTGTATGGATGTGAAAGCTGGGTCACTTACCGTCGTCATGTGAAAGAATTAGAACGTTTTCAGCAAAGACACCTCAGAAGTATGATGAAAATCCGTTGGTTCCATCACATATCAAACGTGGAAGTACTCAGGAGAGCAAACAGCCTTCCAATTGAGGTGCTTATTTCAAGAGCACGCCTAAGATGGGCAGGTCACGTTCATCGTATGCATGATAACCGCCTTCCTAAATGTACACTTTATGGTGAATTGCTAAGCGGTAGAAGAAAGCGTGGCGGTCAACGAAAGAGGTTCAAAGACGCTCTCCATGAAAATCTAAAATCCTGCGGTATTGCAGACGAGCAATGGGAACAACTTGCAGCGGACAGAACCGAATGGCGAGGGGTTGTGGCCAGTTATCAAGGAAATGTTGCTGCAAGAAGGCCGAATCCAAGACCTAACCAGGTCTATGTTTGTCCTGATTGCGGTCGACATGTGCTCTCCCGAATTGGCCTCTATAGCCATAGTCGTGTGCACCGTAGATGAATGGGAATTACAATAGACTACACCTTTTACTTGTTTTTTATTGTACGCAATTTATCGACTGTAACATTTCTATACTCGGACTCGAGTAACGGCTAATAATAATAATAAAATAATAATAAGTTATCTTGAAACCAGTTAGTTACGGTATGAGCAGTATGAATGGAACAATTGTCTTGTTGAAATATGAACTCATTATTAGGAAATAATTGTGATACAGAAGGGAGCATAATATTGTCTAAAATCCTAATATACGTTTCACTATTAAATCGTTCCTCAATATGCTACAAAACACCAGGACCACGTTCCGATATCCAAGCCCACATATTGACGGAAAATCTACTACTTTTATCATTGTTAGATATATATTTCTCATGGAATCGAGTATTCGGAGGGCGGTAAACACGAATAAGACCGCTGTGTGTTGACTGGAAAGTTTCTTCATCTGTAAAGATTACATTGTTCCAAAAAGTTACATCATGCGCTAAAAATTCAAGCGCAAATCCTACTCGAGCTTCTTTTATGTTCAGCTTTAAGTAAGTATTTCTGTGCTGCTGCATGACAGCGTAGCTTCGATTCTCACACTCGCCGGCGGCCAGTACTACTCAATCCAGGAGAATTCGTTTCCTCAGCAGCCTGAATAACTGAGTAAAATGGATTTTCTAGTAAAGCATTTACTAATTGCAAATCTTGATGTTGAGTTGATATCCATCGTCGCCCTGATCCAGGATTTCTACTAATCGTACGGTTTATTCTCCACTTTTTTAATATGTTACACACCGAATTTTTGTCAATATAATAACGCAGTGCAATTTGTCTCATTGACCATCCATCTTCTGCTTTAGCAATAACTCCAGATTTAACTAAATCGCTTATATGAGGCATATTTATTTATATGACTGGTGGTCGAGAGGTGAGCGCACTTGCCTCTCGCCCAAAAGTTCCGGGTTCGATTCCCGGTCGTGGCAGTGGAAAATACTGTGAGAGGGATTTTTTCACTATACGTGGATATTGGGTGTGTGTCCCTTGTCACTAACCTGTCACCCCTTCCACACAAGGCTCTTCTAGAGCCTTCCGAGATAAAGGGGGTCGTAATTACCTGTGGTGTTATTTATTATTTATTTATTATTATTATTATATTAGTTTTACAATAAACTTTGACAACTAACTGACAATGTCACAAAAATTAAAGTTAGATGTACACAACTAGATTTTAGCAAAATACCGTTATAAGACTTGTCCTATTTTTTTTTTGCTCGCGACCGTATATGACATTATTCACAAAAATCGTAGAGAATTAGCATACCAATTGAAAAATGTTCCATTTGAAAAAATGAAGCAATTTTAATGTACTTTTTAGAAATTATGATCCTGATTACGTAGACATCAGCATGGGAGATGTGATGTTCACTACTTGGCCTACCAAGCCTAACACTATTGTAATGCGTAGTTACAAGTGGATACTACACGAGGATTATTACAGAAGTGATACCACTATTAGAAATGACGTAGCTCTAGTGAGATTACCAAGACCTGCCCCTATAAATCAATACGTAAACGCAGTGACATACGCAAATGGAAATAATGACTATGTAAATTATACTGCTATTACGTTAGGCTGGGGCTTGACAACGAGAGGAACAATGTCTAAATATTTAAGAAAAGTTAGCAATCGCATTCTACCAAACGTGGACTGTACACAGTTTTACGGATCCTCGGTACGTTTTTGAAAATAAAACTTCCATAGGTCATCTCTTACACATGAACTAATGGGACGTAAAAACTGAGCTCAAAGTCTATGTGTTAGAGTATAACTTGAATTTTATAATACAGTAACAGTAGAGATAATATTTAATGAAAATTAATGGAATACTTTAGAATTTTATTAATTGTTATTTGTGTCATATTGTAAAATACACACTTTCCCAAAAGGCAATTTAAAAATATCAGACTATCTGATCTTTTGCTGTTCGGAGTATACAGACAGATGAAATTGTATGTTTCTTAAGAAATACTCCCGTTTAGGCTGCTAATAATGTTACAATTTACATAATTACATGTTTTACAGACGATTGATGATAGTCATTTATGTCTATCTGGCGAAGGAAACGTTGGAACTTGCGAGGGTGACTCAGGAGGACCACTTTTGGTAAATAGGGTTCAAGTAGGCATTAATTCGTTTGGATTAAAATCTTGCGTTGGAGTACCATCAGTTTTTACTAGAGTAACACATTTCAAAGACTGGATTAGGACACATGCTGCGGATGGAAGCAGCTCTTTGCAAACCTCAATTATATCGGTTATATGTTATTTGTTGACAAATATCTACATGAAGGCAATATTTTAAAATTACTAAACAGTGCAAGAATACAATGATAAATAAATTAATTAGTTATATATATACATTTGTATCTTTTGTCTTTAGAGGAAATGCAGTAACAGTACTAATGGGCCCGAAGAATGAAGTATCCATTCTAAATTGAGTTGTTTTTATTAGATATTTTATGTAATTAAATGGTTACATAATAATTAAGAATTTTCATTTTATACTTATCACTAAGTTAAGAACATTTTAAATTGAATTTTCTCAATGTGATGTAGAAATGAAAAATGAACATTTTTGTAAGTACTTCCCTAGGGCTAATTGCAACTAATTTCGTTTTATTGAGCAATAACTACAAAATTCAAAAATAAACTTAAAAAGAGATTTCTTCAAATAATTTAGTAGAAAAAATTATAATAAATGTTGCACACATGTTGCCCATTTTGATTGACACACATCTCCATGCACTTTTGAAATGAGGTTCCCACTGTTCCTAAAACTGCCGGTGTGATAGATGAATGTAAAGGCAGTTACTATTCTTTCCTTCATATTTTGTACCATTGTTGGTGTGTCTCTATAAACAATTTCCTTCACGTATCCCCATAAAGAGAAATTCATTTTTGTAAGATCTGGGGATCTAGCAGGCCATTTAGTGGGTCCATTTCTTCCAATACATTGATTAGGGTAGGTATTATTTAAGTGGTCTCTAACTGCATTTATATAATGTGGTGGAGCACTATCTCGCTGAAACCACATTCTATTCCGAATTCTTTCAAGGAGATTTACCAATAATTGTGGCAGGTAGTTTTCCAAATTGTTTTTTAGATGACATTTTAATAACAGGCTGTAATACAGATGATCATAAATTTAGAAAATGTTTTACCGAAATTACAGATTTGAAAATGTTTTACAGATATTACAAAGTTCTGGGTTTAAAATATCATTAGAAAAATGCTCATTCTTTGAAGATTCAGTTAAATATCTTGGGTATGTAATTGATAAAAGAGGAGTTGCACACTAGTGAAGACAAAATTTTAGCTATAAGAGGAGCCCCTATGCCTCAAAATATTACCCAATTAAAATCATTTTAAGGATTAGTAAATTATTACGGCAAATTTTTTAGAAATTTATCTACAATTTTACATCCCTTAAATAATTTATTACGAAAATCTCTAAAGTGGCATTGGTCAGAGGAGTGCACTCAAAATTTTGATTATATTAAACAAAAATTAACATCTGATGATGCGTTGGTACATTTTAATCCAAATTTACCTATAAAATTAATAGTTGATGCATCCCAATATGGGATTGGAGCACTTATCGTCCATGTTTTTCATAATAAAATGGAAAAACCCATCGCATTGCTTCACGTACCCTGAGTAAAAGTGAAAAAAACTGGTCACAAATCGAAAAGTAGGCTTATTATTTTCGGTTTAACTAAATTTAATTTATATCTTTATGGTAAACATTTCACTTTAGTTACTGACCACAAACCTCTGTTAGCTTTAGTCCTGATAAGGGTATACTCCGATTTTCGACTAACAGATTACGTAGATGGGCGGTAATTATTATCTAGCTACAGTTATTCTATCGAATATACTAAATAGGAGAACAATAAAGCTGATTGCTTATCCAGGTTACCCTTAAGTTGCACAGAAAATGAAAATGCAGAGAATTGTTTCTTGGAAATTTTTTTAATCGGAAAAAATAAAATAGAGGATGTTCAAAAAGCAACAAAAAGGGATGAATGTTTTAAAAAGTTATTGAATTTGTTAAAACGGGGAATTGGCCAGCATATGCATATAAAATAGAGCAATATCAACCGTTTTTAATAAAAAGGCATGAACTGACTAGAATAAAATTGTTTAATTTGCAATAATAATAGATTAATTATTCCCGAACTATTACGTAAAATTATTTTAAATCAGTTACATGCTACTCATTCGGAGATTGTTAAAATGAAGGGTATTGCTTGGACTTATTTTTGGTGGCCAAATATGAATAAAAAGGCAGAATTTTTAGTAAATTCGTGTGAGTCATGTAATTTAAATAGTCCAAGTCCTGAACGAGGTAAACTGTGTCCCTGGACATGGCCGGAAAAAGCTTGGAATTATCTATTATTATATAGAAAAATGGTTGGAATAAAAGTTGTACATCTTTCAATTATTTGCAACTTTTGCATTTAACTTTTTTCGATAAGAGGTCTAGTTTTGCCGAAAATCATAAAAACCACGTTTCACCCCTAACAATACCCCTTTTTCCACCCCCACCCTCCTTCTGGTTATTTTTTGGGGTTCAAACGATTTTTCCCCATTTATACACTATTAATTCCGACCATCCATGAACGGTCGTGAACAAAAAAAGATAGGACAAGTCTTATAACGGTATTTTGCTAAAATCTAGTTGTGTACATCTAACTTTAATTTTTGTGACATTGTCAACTAGTCATAATTTATTGCAAGTGTGCAAAAAACTAATATGCCTCATATACGCGATTTAGTTAATATAGAGTTATTGCTAAAGCAGAAGATGGATGGTCAATGAGACAAATTGCACTGCGTTATAACATTGACAAAAATTCGGTGTGTAACATTTTAAGAAAGTGGAGAATAAACGGTACGATTAGTAGAAATCCTGGATCAGGGCGACGAAGAATATCAACTCAACAACAAGATTTGCAATTGGTAAATGCTTTAGTAGAAAATCCATTTTACTCAGTTATGCAGGCTGCTGAAGAAACGAATTTTCCTGGATCGAGTAGTACTGGTCGCCGGCGAGTAAGAGAATCGGAGCTACGTTGTCATGCAGCAGCACAGAAATAGTTACTTAAAGCTGAACATAAAGAAGCTCGAGTAGGATTTGCGCTTGAATTTTTAGCGCATGATGTAAATTTTTGGAACAATGTAATCTTTACATACGAAAAAACTTTCCAGTCAACACACAGCGGTCGTATTCGTGTTTACCGCTCTCCGAATACTCGATTTGATGAGAAATATATATCTAACAATGATAAAAGTGGTAGATTTTCCGTCAATATGTGGACTTGGATATCGGCACGTGGTCCTGGTGATTTGTGGCATATTGAGGAACGATTTAATAGTGAGACGTATATTAGGATTTTAGACAATATTATGTTCCCTTCTGTGTCACAATTATTTCCTAATAATGAGTTCATATTTCATCAAGACAATTGTTCCGTTCATACTGCTCATACCGTAACTAACTGGTTTCAAGATAACAACAAAGTTATACATGTAACGAAATACATTCGTGATTTTTTACTTTTGAAGTTATTTCATAACCTCACAATGTTAGCTAGCTGGGAGTGCGCATTTAGCCCACAAAAACTGGTTTATGGGGTAAATCCACTCAGAACAGGTGGGGTAAATGCATTTTCTGTTTTAATTTCAGATTGTGCTCAATATGCCACATACTTATGTACGTAAGTCTAAACGTCGGCCCTACACAAGACTGATCAACTGTAAAAAGTCATAATTTTGATTTAAAAAAAGGGATTATCAGTAAAACGAGCTGCGGCCATTCCCAGATCAACTGCGATATAGTCGACGTAGGCGATTATATTTTAGTCCAATTTCCAACAAAATAGACATCGAGATATTATGTGGGTGAAAATATTTCCAATAATAATTTGGAATATGGCATTAAATTTTTGAGGTGTAAAAATAAGAAAAAAATCAATTTTTAAATGATCCTTGATAGTTTTGAATACTTGACGTTTCGACCATCTTGTCGTGGTCTTATTTTGAAGTTGATATGTTTAAAATAAAGTTTATTTTTTTGTAGTTTGTAACCAAGTCTTTTACTATTCTAATCTCTAAACTATATTTCATAATAACTCATTTGTACGTTATTGAAAGAAATTATTTCTTTCACGTGTTACAATAAAGATTCCATTCATACTTTGTTTTGCCCTGCTCATATAGAAAATATAGACCAAGGCGCGTTTACCCCACTCAACTGGGATAAATGCACCCCCTGTATTAGTTTTTCAAATTAAGGGGTCTACACCATCGTAGATATTTAGCAATATACATAGGGATAAGCAACATACGCTTGACATATAAGATCCGACAGATCAGTTTAGTTTGATTTCTGTAAAAATTACCTTGAAGTTGAATTTACCGCTATTGGGGGTGCATTTACCCCCAGTCACCCCACTCGATATTTCAATCAAGTTCTCTCGGATTTGTAAAGTTACGTTTAATAAATACAGCTGCCTTGGACGTAATGCTAGGGCTGCCAACGCTTCCAGCCTGGATTAAGAAGGAAGCCATGGCGGCCCATCTAAGAATGCGAGACTCAGGCAGCTGGCGGTGTAGTGGAAGGACAGAGGGTCATGCAGCCATCGCCAGATTGGCGGAGGCGGAGATTCCGATCTCCTCCCTTAAGGTGAGGGAAGCAACCGACCGCTTGAGATTAGAGAGAAAGTACACTCTAACCCTGCCTAGTAGAGAAGAGTGGGCAGAAGGAAAGATTAATTTCCCCCCGAACTCCCTGGTGTGCTACACAGATGGTTCCCTTCTAGTAGATGGACAGAGGCAGTCATCGGGGGCAGGAATATTCCTGGAAGGCAGGGAAGTACAGGAGAGCTTTGCTCTAGGATCGTACACTACTGTCTTTCAGGCAGAGGTATATGCCATCCTAAAAGTGGCATATAAGGAAGAAACGAGGAACGGTACGGAACAAAATATTTGTATCTGTTCAGACAGCCAGGCAGCACGATGTCCCCCCTTGTCCAGGAGTGCGGAGATGCTCTAGAGGAACTTGCCAGGCACAAGCAAGTGAGCCTGATATGGGTTCCGGGACATACCGGGGTCCCAGGAAACGAGAGAGCCGATGAATTGGCTAGGCTCGGGGCCAGGGAGCCCTGTCTAGGCCCGGAGCCCATGTTGGGAATTACAAGGAAACATGTCGCTATGGCCCTTAATGAGTGGGCACAAGCAACATTGAGGGAACATTGGAGGCTGAGCAGCGGCTGCAGACAGGCTCGAGACTTCGTAACGGGGCCGAACAAGTCAAGGGCGGCCTGGTTGCTAGGTAGAAGCCGGAGGACCCTGAACCAACTGGTCGGAGTCCTAACTGGTCACTGCAGGCTCACAAGACACCTATCACTGATAGGGGTTGAGGTAGATCCCACCTGCCCAAGATGCAGAAGTGATGAAGAAACATCGTTTCACTTGTTGGGACAATGTGAAGCGTTCGGGCGCCTGAGGTATGAACTCTTCGGCGCCACAACACTCCCAAAAGAGGAAATGGACTCTCTCGAATGGAAACATGTCCTGACCTTCATTGGAAGATCAGGAAGGTTTCAAGAGGGAGTAGGAGGCCGAGTAGAAGTGAATGGGTGAGGGGACGTCAGGGGGTAGGTAAAAAAGGCCCATTTGTGGCCTACTTGCCAGGCACTAGGCCTCCCCCAACAATTACTACTACTACTACTACGTTTAATAAAATCATATTTTCAAAATGTTCAAATGTTTATGGTTACCATAGTAACGATACAAAATGAAAAAAACATATTTTGAAAACAGATTGAGGGTAACCGGCATGGGTTCCGGGACATACCGGGTTACGTTTAATAAAATCATATTTTCAAAATGTTCAAATGTTTATGGTTACCATAGTAACGATACAAAATGAAAAAAGCATATTTTGAAAACAGATTGACGGTAACCGGCATCAATAAAATCTGGACAGACCTAGATGTGTTAAACATTAAAAACCGAGGGAAAAAAATATACCAAATGTTTTGAAAACCATTTTGATTGGGCTGCGTATTAAGAATTCTATTGATGAAGTAGCTATTAATTGCGTCAACATTTTTCAAAGCATTTGGTATATTTTTTTCCCTCGGTTTTTAATGTTTAACATATCTAGGTCTGTACAGATTTTATTGATGCCGGTTACCGTCAATCTGTTTTCAAAATATGCTTTTTTCATTTTGTATCGTTACTATGGTAACCATAAACATTTGAACATTTTGAAAATATGATTTTATTAAACGTAACCCGGTATGTCCCGGAACCCATATCAGGCTCACTTCCTTGTGCCTGGCAAGTTCCTCTAGAGCATCTCCGCACTCCTGGACGAGGGGGGACCTCGTCCTAGGAGAGCAGACCGCCCGAAGTGCTGCCTGGCTGTCTGAACAGATACAAATATTTTGTTCCGTACCGTTCCTCGTTTCTTCCTTATACGCCACTTTTAGGATGGCATATACCTTTGCCTGAAAGACAGTAGTGTACGATCCTAGAGCGAAGCTCTCCTGTACTTCCCTGCCTTCCAGGAATATTCCTGCCCCCGATGACTGCCTCTGTCCATCTACTAGAAGGGAACCATCTGTGTAGCACACCAGGGAGTTCGGGGGGAAATTAATCTTTCCTTCTGCCCACTCTTCTCTACTAGGTAGGGTTAGAGTGTACTTTCTCTCTAATCTCAAGCGGTCGGTTGCTTCCCTCACCTTAAGGGAGGAGATCGGAATCTCCGCCTCCGCCAATCTGGCGATGGCTGCATGACCCTCTGTCCTTCCACTACACCGCCAGCTGCCTGAGTCTCGCATTCTTAGATGGGCCGCCATGGCTTCCTTCTTAATCCAGGCTGGAAGCGTTGGCAGCCCTAGCATTACTTCCAAGGCAGCTGTATTTATTAAACGTAACTTTACAAATCCGAGAGAACTTGATTGAAATATCGAGTGGGGTGACTGGGGGTAAATGCACCCCCAATAGCGGTAAATTCAACTTCAAGGTAATTTTTACAGAAATCAAACTAAACTGATCTGTCGGATCTTATATGTCAAGCGTATGTTGCTTATCCCTATGTATATTGCTAAATATCTACGATGGTGTAGACCCCTTAATTTGAAAAAATAATATAGGGGGTGCATTTATCCCAGTTGACCATCCATCTTCTGCTTTAGCAATAACTCCAGATTGAACTAAATTGCTTATATGAGGCATATTAGTTTTTTGCACACTTGCAATAAATGATGACAACTAACTGACAATGTCACAAAAATTAATGTTAGATGTACACAACTAGATTTTAGCCAAATACCGTTATAAGACTTTTCCTTTTTTGTTTGCTCACGACCGTACTTGCTTAATGGAAAATAAAGACCTATTATTATTATTGGTTCTTAAATGGGAGCATGAAATTTTCAATCTTATTACCTGACTCCCAAAGTTTGAAGTATCGATTACGATGTCTCTCATTGGTTTGCTTTTATCCCAACATAAAACACAAACCACTATGGGCATTGTCAAAATTGACAATCAGTATCAAATAAGTAAAATTTATTTTGTCCGAAGGAAAAACTACAGTAAAATAATAACGCTACTTAAATCGCAAGGCGACAGTTAGTTATTTAATATATGGTAAAATGTATATAACAGCTTAAATGTTTTGAACGCTAAATCAGTAACATAGGTCTAGAATTGCAAAAGTATTTATCCAATTTGAAGTCGGAAATTCTAAATTTGAAAGCAAATCTTGAGATGAATCGCCTTGTTCAAGAGCTTCCTGGAACTACTCTACATGCGATTGAAAGCAGTTGTGCAAGATACACAAGATGAAGTTATTTCTGGGCATATTTATTTTAGGATCACTCAGTGGACATCCCTTACAGGTATATACATAAAAATACAATACTACAATGCATTTTGTATTTTAAGCTGCGAAAAAACCATTAAATCGTTGGTGAATCCTATAGTTAATTATTGTAATATTGTGTAATATTCATGTTGGATCATTTCACCATAAACAGAATGCAGCAATGCAGGTACCCAAGATTTCTTTGTAATCTATATAGTCCATGCAAATTAAACATCTTAGAAGAAATAATTTATAAAGAAATAATATTTTAGATGTGTACTCTCGATAGGATTAGAAATAGATATTCAAAAAGTTTTTACCCTATTCAGGAACGGAAAGTCCCTTTTTTTTGCAAAAAACCACCCCTAACGAGGACTTAATGCTGGTTTTTCACTTTCATTTTGTAAACCGTTCGTTGGAAGAGAAAAAAAAGTATAAGAAATTTTAAAAATTTCGTTAACTTTTGTATAAATAATGTCTTATTGGCCTTGTAGCTTGTCTCCACCTATTTCGTAGTAATTGCTATATACTGAAGGGCAGTTTGGAGCGCACAGGTAAAAATCGATCTGATGATCGAAATTATTTTTATATATTTTCCCCTTTTTCCCGCAAATACGCGTTTTTTATTTGAGCTCGTTTCCAAAATTTATGTGAACTTAGCAGAGCAACTTTGCAGAATTAAGAAAGCTATAGGCCTATTATTTACCACTAATTAGCCGCTAATTAATCGTGAAAGTAAAAATTTACCACATTTTCGGGTGTTCTGCTAACTTCACATGGAAGTTAGAAGAACATCTACCGAAAATTTATTTTCATTAAAAGTAGGTGGCTCAGAATTTGCCGTTTATTAACCGTAAACGAATGGTGAAAATTAAATTTTAAACAAACACAAATTAAGGCGGAAAAACCAACAAAATCGTTAGAATCAGAAAAAACTTGGCAGAATTAAAAAACCCATAGGCCTATTATTTGCCGTTAATTAGCCGCTAATTAATCGTGAAAGTAACAATTTTACCATTGTTAATTTTTTTAAATTTTCAAGTGTTCTGCTAACTTCACATGGAAGTTAGCAGAACATCTACCAAAAACTGTTTTTAATTAAAAGTAAGTAGCTTAGAATTTGCCGTTTTTAACCGTAAATCAATGGTGCAAATGAAATTTAAAAAAAATAAAAATAAAGGGGATAAAACCAAAAAAATAATTTTTTAGAGGCAGTAAACTAATTCGGAACACGAGAGAAAAATGATAATCAAAGTCTCCGCAACAGACTCGAGGGTTAAATAAAAGATTTTTAAAGGAAGAACATTAATGAGACAGGCGAAATATCGAGAAGTCAGAAACAAATGATTGAATGAGACAAAACTGAATAATATGCAGAGTAAAGAAATTTTTGAAGCGATACTTGAAAACGAGAAATAGTCTTAAAAATGTTTAGTAAATACTTAGAAAAAAAATGAACTGCTTAATTAATAAAAAATTAATGTCCAAAAAAAATTGCACGATTAATTAAAGAACGGGATCGGTAAATTTCTGAAGGAATACTGAGCACCAAAAGCCATTATCAAACGAGTTTAATGGCTATTCTGCCGAGTTCCAGAGAAAACAAATCAAAAACATGTCAAAAGAAATTGTAAAGACATCACGGAAAATTCGAGAATGACACGATTAATAAATAAAGGGGAACGGTAAATTCTTGAACGAAAACTGAGTCCCAAAAGCCATTTTCAAACGAGCTTAATGGCTGTTCTACTGAGTTTCGAGGAAAAAAATTAAAAATTCTTAATAAAAAATTGCAAAATTCGCAAGACAAATTCGAAAATGTTATGATTAATTATAAAAGCGGGAATAGAAAATTCCTGAAGGAATAGTTAAACTTAATTCCCTTTTTTGGTTTTACCGCCTTAATTTTTATTTTTTTTAAATTTCATTTTCGCCATTCGTTTACGGTTAAAAAACGGCAAATTCTGAACTATCTACCTTTGGTATATGTTCTGCTAACTTCCATGTGAAGTTAGCAGAACACTCGAAATTTTTTTAAAAATTAAGAACAGTAAAATTATTACTTTTACGATTAATTAGCGGCAAATAATAGGCCTACAGTTTTTATTAATTCTGCAAAGTTTTTGCCGATTCTAAAAAATGATTTTTTGGTTTTAATTTTTTTTAAATTTCATTTGCACCATTTGTTTACGGTTAAAAAACGGCAAATTCTGAGCTACCTACTTTTAATTAAAAAAAATTTTTGGTAGATGTTCTGCTAACTTCCATGTGAAGTTAGCAGAACACTCCAAAATTAAAAAAAAATAAATAAAACGGTATAATTGATACTTTCACGATTAATTAGCGGCTAATTAACGGCAAATAATAGGCCTATGGGCTTTTCTTTAATTTCATTTTCACCATTTGTTTACAGTTAAAAATCGGCAAATTCTGAGCCACCTGCTTTTAATTAAAAAAAGTTTTTAGTAGATGTTCTGCTAACTTCCTTGTGAAGTTAGCAGAACATCCGAAATTTTTAAAAAAATTAACAACGGTAAAATTGTTACTTTCACGATTAATTAGCGGCAAATAATAGGCCTATTGTTTTTTTAATTCTGCAAAGTTGTTCTGCTAAGTTCACACAAATGTTTCCAAACCACACTTGAGGTAGAGAGAGCTCTTGGTGCGTTTTTTATTAAGTGGTTTCCCCTGTAAACCTATCCTGTACAATTCCACTCATTAGGAGGTTCTTCAACGACGACCAGTTCTTCAAATTCGGAAATTAAACACTCTTGTCCATGTCAATTAAAGCACATTTTTGAGCAATGCATTCCAACCTTAACACAGCTACATCGTTTTTCGCAATCCTTTTTGCTGCTGCAGGATACTAGCTGAAGGGTGGAAATTGGTGCGGGTGACTCGTGAGGGTGCTAAGATATTAATCACTTTCTTCCAATTCCATTCCGTTGGTTCCAAGTTTCCTCCTCACCAAAATTAAACTTGATATACAGAGTGGGGTAGTAGTGCGTCGGACCTCGACATCTCGAAGTTCTACGATAGCTAGAAATTTTTTAAAAAATTGCAAGTAAACTAGATAAAAAAGTCTATAACTGGAAATAATTTTCGAACATACAGGGCGAGCCGAGACGAAATTACAGGACCAAGTGCCAAGTGCACAACGAAGTTGTGAGGATTTCTATTACCTATCTACAGATTTTACAATAAAATGGATACTTTCCAAGCTTTTTGCGAAAAACCGATCTTTTTAAAACTATTTTCCCCCTCCCTCCCCTCCGTCAGTGTCTACATGTGGGGACTATTGATATGTTAAAAATTACAATAAAATAAGCCTGTTCCCCAAATTTCAGCCCTCTCTAAATTATTTCATCCAAATACTAATCCAAATCGACAAATTTTCCCATTGTATTGGACTATAAGTCTATGTAGTAATAACGTATACTTTATACGAGCACAATTGAAACTGGTCAGTGTTAAAGCACAGGGCCGTACGCACTGAACTTGATATTTTGTCCTATATATTTAGCAATGGTATCGAGATTCGAATGATAGTTGAAACTGTGTAGGCGAGTCCGAGACTGGCAATGTAATCAGCCTGAATGAACCATCTACGACTGCACTGGTTTAAAGATAATAAAACGGACAGGCCTACTAGTATAAAAAAACTCGTACATCGTTTCTCAGAAGTCAACGTGGACTTATGAGATGTGCTGTCAATGTGCCAGTGCAGTGCATAAATACCTGTTATAATATCAAGCGTAGGAGTTTAGTTAGCTATTGTCCATATTTATAAATATTTACTACTATATAAAAGGTAAAATATTTTAATTATTTACTAACTTACCACGGCTTTCTGGAGACCATTTGAAACAGAGGATAATATAATAAAGCCCGAAAATCTTATCATTTTCTTATGACAAGCATTTCTATTTACCTCCACCCATGTACAATAAAGAGATGCCGACTGTTTTTGCCGGCTTTTAGTTTTTATACGGTTTCAATTAAGTTCGTATACACTTTATCTGCATATATTTTTATATTTTTTTCTGAAATATTTCATAAACATTTTCTATCGCACTATTATACGCACGTTTATTACATAACTAAAGGTTCGATGAAAAGGCACTCTCAGGGTTAACAAAGAGTCTATTCTGACCTTCGCCTTTTTCTTCTCCTACACATCACAAAGCTTCAAACATCTGCTCTGAAGGTCGTCTAAAATGAATGGTTTATATAAATTAGTGAGGTAGGTACATATTTTACGTATAATTAGAAAAAAAGGGAAAATATGTACCTCACTAATTTATGTAAATCATTCATTCTAGACGATCTTCGCAGATGTTTGAAGCATTGTGCTGTGTACGAGAAGGAAAAGGCGAAGATCAGAATAGACTCTTTGTTAAGCCTGTAAGTGCCTTGTCCCTCTAAACTTCAGTTGTGGAATAAACGTGCGTGTAATAGTACGAAAAATTAATGCGTAGAATGTTTAGACATTTATTTCTAGTTTAATAAAATAATTTACATTATAAGAAGTTATCTTAATAAATATATACGCATCCAGCAATAATATTGCATTTTAAATCACCCATTTACGATCGTGAGCAAAAAAAATAACACAAGTCTTATAACGGTATTTTGCTAAAATCTAGTTGTGTACATCTAACTTTAATTTTTGTGACATTGTCAGTTAGTTGTCATAATTTATTGCAAGTGTGCAAAAAATTAATATGCCCCATATAAGCGATTTAGTTTAATCTGGAGTTATTGCTAAAGCAGAAGATGGATGGTCAATGAGACAAATTGCACTGCGTTATAACATTGACAAAAATTTGGTGTGTAACATTTTAAGAAAGTGGAGAATAAACGGTACGACTAGTAGAAATCCTGAATCAGGGCGACGAAGGATATCAACTCAACAACAAGATTTGCAATTGGTAAATGCTTTAGTAGAAAATCCATTTTAGTCAGTTATTCAGGCTGCTGAAGAAACGAATTTTCCTGGATCGAGTAGTACTGGTCGCCGGCGAGTAAGAGAATCGGAGCTATGCTATCATGCAGCAGCATAGAAATACTTGAAGCTGAACATAAAGAAGCTCGAGTAGGATTTGCGCGTGAATTTTTAGCGCATGATGTAAATTTTTGGAACAATGTAATCTTTACAGACGAAAAACTTTCCAGTCAACACACAGCGGTCGTACTCGATTTGATGAGAAATATATATCTAACAATGATAAAAGCGGTAGATTTTCCATCAATATGTGGGCTTGGATATCGGCACGTGGTCCTGGTGTTTTGTGGCATATTGAGATATTGAGGGACGATTTAATAGTGAAACGTGTATTAGGATTTTAGATAATATTATGCTCCCTTCTGTGTCACAATTATTTCCTAATAATGAGTTCATATTTCAACAAGACAATTGTTCTGTTCATACTGCGCATACCGTAACTAACTGGTTTCAAGATAACAACAGCAATGTTCTTAACCGGCCCAGTCATAGTCCAGATATTAACCCTGTGGAAGAAGTATTGGGGACTACTCGTAAGAAGTGTCCAAAAACGATATGTGAGACCACGGAATGCCGAAGAATTACTGGAAATAGTAAATAACGCATGGGAAAATATTATTACTAATGATTATTGTATAAGGTTATTTAATTCTATGCCAAACAGACTTATAGAAGTTATAAATAGAAATGGTGCAGTAACGAAATATTAATAGTTAGTTTCTTGTTAAGTAGGATATCCTTTGTCCTTTGATCCAGGATTTCTACTAATCGTACCGTTTATTCTCCACTTTCTTAAAATGTTACACACCAAATTTTTGTTAATGTTATAACGCAGTGCAATTTGTTTCATTAACCATCCATCATTTACTATAGCAATAACTACAGCATTAAAATGAAAAATAAATTAAAAGTGATATCTGTTTTATTTCGGCTACTCATTACATATTCAAATAGAGACAGATTTATATTAGAAAAAAAAAGTTGTCCTATTTTTTCTGCTCACGACAGTACCACTTGTTTGTTTCAAATACGTTACGAGACGTTACAATGAACACACATGATTTGATTTGGCTCAATTTCAGGTAATTAATCGTCAAAACCGTTTACAAACCTTTGTTCGCAAAGATCAAAATGTATCAGCGAGGATTATTGGAGGAGAGGAGGTTACACCGAATGCTTATCCGTTCATGGTAACCCTGGAAACGGCCTTCTCACCAAAAGAAGAAGGAGAATCAGAATCAATGATGTATTGTGGAGGTAGCCTGATATCCACCTCTTGGATACTTACTGCCGCACATTGCTTAAGTTATGAAGGGCGGTAAGTAAATTAAGTAATAGGCTGAATTAGCCATTACTTTGATTTCCTGAGTAGAGTACTGCTTCCAGTACTGTTCATTTATAGTGTAGATTAGCAAAATTATTTTTTTCTTTTTACCTAAGGAATTATCATGGAACTATTTATAATTATTAACTATTTTTCAAAGTGATTACTAACTTGCTCAATTATCGTGAGTGGCTTCGTTTTGACGAGTCCTCAACTTTTCTCTTTGCGAAAATTCTTGGTAAAGGTATGCAAAGTTCTACGCAGCCGCTAAGCATGTAGTGGGTAAAGATAGATTTTGAGAGAAAATTTTACATAGAGCAACGCAACAGAAAAATAAGAAGAAATACGAAAAGGGGGTGGTTCTAGGGGTGGTTGGTGAAGGGTGCGGGAGAAATGAATATCACCAACAACACGTTGGTGATATTCATTTCCGCCACCCCGAAAACGGGCATAAATGAATTTTCATGCATTTTGATTTTCTTGGGGATATTTTAATATTAGGGGTGGTGGTAGTTTCAACCCCGGGGATGGATAAGATGTTGTATGGTTAAATTTCATACAGTCTACCCGAATCCTTCCCAAAAAACCGATCCTCATGCTTACGATGGAAAAAAACGCAAAATTTATCGAGTTTAGGAGTAGTGCTGAGGGGTGGGAACCTTAAAAATATCACCATCGTGTTCAGAGCCCTCGAAAACGGAGGGGCGGGACCCATGTTTCATAACTGTAACAGAACTTTTGGGTTTTTTTCAACTTTTTCATGGACTAAGACTCGTCAAAACGAAGCCACCCACGGAAATTCAGCCTGTTAGTAATCGCTTTAAAAAAGGGGCGCTGGACACTGGACTACCCTCATTTCTACCTATAGTACATGCCTCCATCGCATACATATACATACATCGTTGATTTTTATGTATCACTACCTCGCAATAGTCATTTGTATATCAATTGGTCAAGGTGTGCAAATGGCTACTTTTAAACTGCGATATACATAATCACTAGTTAATAATGAAAAACGGTTTAATAAAAGTAATTTAATTTTCTATTATAATATTATGTGAGTAATAAGTATACGTTTGGTTGTAACCATGAATTAAATACAAGCAAAAAAGCAAACGTAAATATATTTGTGTATATTCTGTGGAAAATCTAATATATTTCTTTATATGAATTACCATCTAATAATATCATTTCCTACCAGCAATTTTGATTCTCTGAAAAACCGCGAGGAGGCCCGTGATCTCGGAAGGGTGTAGTATTCACCCCCTTGACTGAAATTAAGGAACGAATGAATGGATTTTGCTTTCCACATCTAATTTGACCACCTCCCAATCGAATTCTTTTTGGAAAAATGGCGGAAAAATTTAGCGGGGCCGTGGTCCCTGCAGGGGGTAGTTTTCACCTCTTCATTGGAAATAAGGGGTGGGTGGTTGAATTTTACCTTCCTTATCCTCCTCGACTTTTTTTAAATTACATTTCCTTCGAACGGCGCGAAAAAATCAGTTACGACCGTTTTATACCTCAAAGGGGTGATTTTCACCCCCTCTGATCAACCCTCTCGGTAGGTCCGTATCAAAAATCACTTTTCCAGGAAAAAACCGCACACAACCTCTCCCTCCACTGCTACACCACGGAAAACCAGTTTTGAGGGTGGTTTTTGGCCAATGGGGGATGGAGGCAGGTTTTTTCCACCCTCGGATTCATAGGAAGCGCGATTTTTGCAAAAAAATTGTTTTCGTGATCTTTGATCTTTATTAGCGGAGACGAGATCTTATGAAACTTTTTAACCCGTCTGTAGAAAGGCAAAACAAAGGTCTATGCAAACTTTCAGCTTCCTAACTCTCATTCTGAGGTTCAGTCTTTATTTCGCCTTATTTGACAGGATTATGATTTTACTTTTAGGAAACCTTATAACATGACGGCTGTTCTGGGTGTTCACGACGTTATGGCACGAGAAAAAACCAACGTTTTTATAAAAGTTAACCGTATCATACCTCACCATGACTTTGAGTTTGAAGGCTTGAGAAACGACATAGGCCTATTGAAATTAGAAAAACCTGCTACTTTGAACAAATATATAGCCATAATTCCTTATGATGAAGAAAGGAGAACAATCTATGCAAAACTTATCGGTACTACTTTTGGCTGGGGAAATATCGGGCAACAGCATGGGCATGACAATTATGCTGGAAGTAATGTTTTGCTAAAAGTCAGCAGCGCCATTTTAACAAATGAAGAGTGTGCATTATTTTTCCCAAAGGTATGTATTCATAAATAATAAAACTTAAGCATAGGCGCAACTAGTGGCCAAAATCAAAATTGACTTATCCAAAATTAGTTAGCTTGTAATTTTCTAAATCTACACCTCTGTACCATACGCATGTTGTATTTGCGCACCATTTGTTTCATATTTACTCATTTTATAGAGTACTATTAGCGGTTCTGGAGACAATGTCCACGGGAACTTTCAACGTAATTACTACGGTGAAGATATGGTTGGGCCAACGATGGTTTTTGAAGAATACAGAAAAAATCCATTGTTTGTCATAGATTGCAAATATTAATCAGTTTTTAAACACTTACAAACTCATCTGTTTTACCGGCACGGTGGCTCAGTCGGTTAAAGCATGTTATGTGGCGAATTTATGGCTCTGCTGTGCTCCGGGTTCGATCCCCGGCATCGACACTGATAATATCGGTGGGTAATGGATGTTGTTTGCGTTTTTTTCAAATGTGTAACCCTCTACCGGATAGCCTTAGGGGGTCTACTATATGTGATGTATTTTATGTTTTATCTTTATATGGCTCACTACTTGATTTTTTTAAAATTATTTGGTATTGAAAGTTGTACTTTCTCTTCCTCCCAAAACGAGACCTTTAATTTAGGGTCGGTAGTTTCTTCATCATATTCTAATATATCTGATACATCCACTTGAATATGTTCACTTCATTATTCACTTTCTTCGAGGTTGCTTGAAAGTTATCAAGGGGAGGTAAATGTTTTTTTTTCTAAGTAACGCTCGATCAAGGGGTTTTTTATCATGATTTTCTCGCTCTTCAATCAGCTTTGATGGTCAATTAATATAATAATAAGTAAGTTTCGTGATATTATTTATTACAGCTAATTATCCTTATTTCTCACCTGAATTACCCTTAAGGGACTTGGGAATCATATTCATAAAATGAAATTAATCTTGTATGTCATACATATTCAGCTGAAAAAAGTATATTTCATTATTATGTGGAGATTCCCATAAATAATTTTATTCATTGCGCCATTCTATAGACAGTCTTTGAGTTCACTGCCTTTTCTATATCAACGACATAGCTAGTTACCATTTCAAACCAGTCGATAGTACGGTGTTATGTGAAAAAATGTTCGCTACTATCAAATTCAGATTTTAGCCACGAAAATAATGTTTCCTCTATTCCTTCAGTATATAACAACATAATATTTGAGGATCCTCAAATAATAGTGGGCGGCTTCGCAGAATATCTTCTCAATTCTTCAATGATTCAGTCGGTGAGGTTAATGATCTAGCTGGTAGTCAAAACGTTTTAGATGCTATTATTAAAAACTAAAGGCTAGTATATGGGGCCTGTCTTAATAGCTGCATTTTTGCTCAAGGATTGCTCCTTGGATTTTTTTAAAGCACTCACAGTCATATTTAACTTTATATTGAAAACCTCATGTTTTCCGGAGTTTTGGAAACTATCTAGCATTTGTTCAGTTCACAAGAAATGAGATAAAAATAATTTTACTATCCATAGACCAATTACGTTAGATTGCAACTTTGGTAAAATTCTTGAGTCTTTACTTTATTCTGTAATGTACAGCCATCTGTCCGTATTGCTGTCTACGATCAACTCGGTTTTATTTACGGTTTTACTCGTATGTAAGACTCAGTTTTTTCGTGAAAAACTCGATCGACAGACAGAGTCAAATTGATTGCATATATACTGAGTTTTCGAAGACGTTTGATAGATCAGATCATAGTATTTTGTTGAAAATAATTAATCTATTTGCTCTGTCTTCAGGGTTAATGAAGTTATTTGCTGATTATCTAGACATCAGTTTGTTAAATACCATAGTGAAGCACCCTGTATATCCCCATATATAAATTTAGTTTTTTTTTTTTATTTATTTCCAAATTCAAGTAATTATTGCAGTTAATTCATTTCATTTTTACATTTATTTAGTCATTTAATATTGAACACGGTAAAGTTACCAGAATGCATTTTAAAATTACATTCTTTTAAAGCAACGTTAAACGCTACATTTGCACGAAAGAATTTACTTAAAAATCGAGTCTAGTCACAGCATTTGTTTACAACGGACACGATACGCGTCAAGTACTTCTGTTACTTCTCACAGGGTGAAATCGCCTGTCGTTTTCTATGCTATGTCATGCAAAGGACGGACTCTGCAAACTACTACGCATGTAGACATTGAAATTTATAATATAAACATTTTCCAATCGTGAGACCACAAATCCAAAGCTTTCATGTAATTGTGACGTCATTTTTACCATATAAAAGAAACTGCAGTGCCCATGGAAAAGGGTAATCAGATCCGAGCTACATCGCTGGACATTGAGTTCGCTGTACTTTGAAGATTGAATTTAAACATACCGAAATTACATCGCTGGATATTGAGTTCGCGGTACTGACGCCGCAGACAACCATTCTTTGGCGTACTCTTTATGAAGTGCCATTTTAACCTCTCTGTTATGCTCGACGAGTACGTTAAACATGAAGAATCTGGGGGAGGGCATTCACGAGCGATATACCGCTATACAGAGCGCACGGAAATTCTGCAGGCATAAATTTCTAAAATCGCTTGCTTATTTTGGGACTCTTATTTTATTATTGGTAATTGCATTTATATTCTGGTTTCGTCGGGGTGTAATGGGGAAAATTGACGCATTTGTGGTACTAAAAGAATATTAGATTTTGTTTTATAAAGTTTTGATTTTTAACAAGGAAACAGGATAAGGTTATATTACAGTTTACTTAGTTATGAATTCATTCACGAGTCTAATTCATAAAATTTCACTTTCTGAATATTTTACTAGAAAGATTTGCGTTTGCAAAATAACAAGTTTATATTCAAGATCTATATTTTCTGCGTTTATGCAATGACAAGAAATTTTTACTTCCATTATTTTTCATTTGATGTACTTATTAAGGCTACTGTGTGCCAAATTGTGGACATGTCAAATGTCATAGTAATGTTTATCTTTCAAATGATTATCTGAGATTTCTCACCAGCGATCTATTTGGTTTTCTATGATTGTTTAATAACGATCCATCTACTTAATTACATTGCGCTTACAAACTGTACAGGCCATCGGTCAGTGCTGGGTTAATTAGCCCGTAAACTTGTTCGTATTAAGAAGGGTTTACTTTTCGTCGAGTACTGAACCGGGACGTCTCGTCTGTTTGATTTATATCTACCCACCTTGTTTTACGTTGTTGGACAGTCATACAAAATTTGGTAGACTGCTTGTTTTAATTATAATCAAAGGATTTTTCCTCAACATTCTATGATCTTTTACATGAGTATTTAATGCTCATTTTTCAACTTAATTTTGATAATGTATAAACATGACATGATTCTTGTCCTCTGTTTTGCATTCGATTCATTGCTTGGCTATTGCTAACAACTCTGATTATAAATTATTATTACGTAGCAATTGCTAACAACTTTCCTTAATTAAAAACCATCATTACCTGGCGATTGCTAACAGCACTAATTATAAATTATCATTATCAGGCCATTGCCACAACCCTAATTACTTATTAAAATAACACAGCATACTTTTGTATCTCAGTTCTTGTTATTGCATCAAAACACTCAGCATATCTATAGTATGGTCATTACTATAGCGATGCATAATTTCCTATTATATTTAGACAATTGTCTCAAATATTTAGATTATTTTTGATTTCATGTATAGCTATTTGCTACATCAATTTATATAAAATAAAATGGGTTTTTTTACTATTTTTTCCTATCAATTATTGTCTTTTCTTTCACCTTTACCTCTTTCGTCATATAAGTAATAAACTAAGTAAATGGTTTTGTTTCAAAGCAAAATAGAAAACAAACTTCAACTATAAATGTTCAGTGCAATCTTGAGTAATAAAATACTACATAAATACCATATATAATTAACTAGGTCTCTCAATTAATAGACAGGGTGTTCAAATTTACCAGGTATTTCAATTAACAGAGCGATTAATTTTCTAAGGTATATAGTATCAGGCAGAAACAAGTAATATTAAACTTTACATAAAAGAACCTGCGTAAATTAAAAAGGGTTACTACACACACACACCACGAAAATTGGGTCCTACACTAACAATACTAGACGATCACGCAAATGGCCAAATTTATTTGTTTATCCTTCAGATAAATAAATAGTAATTAATATACTGGTGACATAATTACCAGTACTTTTTTCAATAATTAAACAGGGTACCCAACACCCTCTTCAATAGTTTCAAGTCCTTCAGAGATCTAGGGTATCACAAGGCTCGGTACTTGGGCCACTTTTCTTTGTTATGTTTATAACATAACGTCTAATCTGGATGTCCATTGTTTGATGTATGCAGATGACACCGAAATAACATTCTTTGTAAATTGTGAAGGTTTTCAAGGTGCCTTAACGTAATGTAGTAGGGCGGCCGATACTGTGCCCGCCACCACATTGTCACGGAACTGCTAATAATCCTCTACTTATAGTATTATGAAAAGCTTCTTCATTGAGAATTTTTTTTGTCGTTCCTCGAATGATTACAGTTAAATAAATTTTAATTTGTAGGGGGATATAAAGCGCGAACACATCTGCATGTCTGGCAAAGGTAACGTTGGAGGTTGCAGCGGTGACTCAGGTGGGCCTCTTGTGGTAAACGAAGTTTTAATAGGTTTGTTATCGTTTGTGCGAAGATTCGGGTCCACACACTGTATACTTGGAACACCTTCAGTTTTTACAAGGGTGTCCCGTTACAAAGACTGGATAGAATACACGATAGCAAGAGAAAATAGTTCTTGTGCAATGTTCTGTAGTTTTAGGGCAATTTCAATTGTAATCTGTTTATTTAACTTATTTAATTTATTTGTTGTTAGATAGCTATGTAAAACCCAAACTATAATTGCTTTGCATTGAGTAGGTAATTCATTATGATAGTTTAAGATTATTGTGATGATTAAAGTGACTGTCGATAAAGTACTTATTGCCTAATTTTACAACTATTAAATTTTTAGAAAATACATTTTTCATATTATAGTGGAGCAGATCTGGAGGAAAACCAGGTTCGAATAAGGAAACTCTCATTACGATTTCTTTTGTTGCCAATAAATAGAGTTGGGTCCCCCCAACATTCTGGCACATTTGAGCACGGGATGTCGAAGGGGGGGAGGGGGAAACAACATGTTATTTATCAGATTTACTATACAATGAAACGGAAATATTTGATATTAGACAACTATTTTATCAAGCCCTTCTATTACAATGTTTCAGAAATAAACACAAGAAAAATATAATTAAACACTTTCACAACACAAGACACAAGGAAGGACATTAGAGTTATTGAATTTGGGGGAAAATAATAATATATTTGAAGTCGATCACAACGACGAAAACATAAATGATATAAACTTAGTTTCCGAAATTTTCGACAATTATTTTCTAAATATTGATAAAGACATGGCGAGCAAAATCAAAGTAAATACATTAAAGAAGAGAAAAATATTGTGAATCATTTTTACGAACATTGTGCCGATTTATATAACCTACAAAATGGTTTAAAGACATTTGAAATCCATGGCCTACTTTAAGAGTTATGGCGGAAAATATCGAAAATGTGGAAAACGTCTAGGCCAAATATCTTTGTTATTTGAAGAAATAAGAGAAAAATTCTAAGGCGAAAATTTTTTGCAAAACAGAGTGTTTCAACGAGGTTTATCTAATTTTTTTCAAAACCGCTGTATTTTGAGATTTACTCTACAGGCTGTTAAAAAAATTATTTTGAAACGGGGGGAAAATGGTGCCATTAAATAGAGTATTTTCCTCCATTTTCAACAATATATCACATGCCATATTTATTCATTGGTACTACGTTAGTAACTATAAAAACATTTTTTAAAACTAATAATATTTTTTTAACAAGCATTATACTTGCCGTGGAGAAGTATGATTAAATAAAATGATAAAATAATTCAATAAGTTGTTCAAATTTTTGCTATAATAAAACATTAACACAATTAAGAAGAATAAAGTAAATTCAGGTAACAAAAACAAATTAATAATAAAAAGAATATAGCACACAGAACATTAATATTTATCTAATCCTCAAAATAATTTTTAAGATATCATATCAAGTGTTCAGTGTCCACCGCGATTTCTTATGCACAATCGAGCGCGGCGAGGCAATGCATTTAAAACATTACTCAGCATTTCGGGGGTAACTGTAATACATGCCTGTTGAATTCGAGCTTTTACGTCCTCTACATTTTGCGGTGTCGTCGAAAACACCTTATCTTTAATATACCCCCATAGAAAAAAATCCATTGAGGTTATATCTGGAGAACGAGGGGGCCATCGAATAAATCCATTGGTACCTATCTAATGTTGAGGCAAAATTTCGTCTAAATAGTCTAGGCAAATCTGGAAATTGTGGGAAGGAGCTCCATCTTGTTGAAAATATTGAAAGTTGTGTCGATTCTCTAAAGGTAGGTCAACTAAGAATTCATTAAATTCATTTGTCAAAAAGTTTAGGTACCTTTGACCACTGAAGTGACCATCATAAAAATAAGGACCTATTAAATTGGTGCCTAAAATACCTATCCACACATTTATTGAAAAACGATTTTGAAACCCAGTCGGTCTATGCCAGTGTGTATTTTCAGAAGTCCATTTGTAATGATTAAATTGGAAAAATTTGCCTGGTCGGACCAAAGTATTTTACTACATATTAATGGATCGGTACGCTTCTTTTCCAATAGCCACCTACAAAAAGTCGTCCTCCTTGGTTTGTCCCCCGCTTGTAAATTGTGAACTTTTTTGGTTTTATAACACCGGTAACCATTTTTCTTTAAAATTTTTCTAGCACTTTTTTTAATTATATGACAAGCAATTTGATTTTCTCTTAATGATGTTTCCAAATTTTCTGCATTTTTATTTCTTACATAATTAATAACTCGGTTTACCTTATTTACATTATCAGTAACACTGTTCAACCTTGTGTTCTTCTTTAAAAATGAACCTTTATTTTTCAATTTCGTAGCTAATTTTCTGAATAGAGTTTTATTCGGCTGTAGTGCTTGTGGAAATCTGTTTCTATATTCTACTTGAGCTAATCCAGAGTTAAAATTGCATTGGAAATATGTAACGAACATATTATAACGATCAATGTGAGTAAAAATCATTTTTGAATATTCTAAATTCTTAAACAAATGTGATTGAGTGAGAGTTTAAGTATTAACTGAGATGATCTGTCAAAAAATTAAATTGTCAAGTTTGTTCATAACCAACTATTTTAAAATAATTGAAATAATAGTGAAATCATGAAATACAAACAAATGGATATTATACTTAAATCAATTGGTAAAGACATTTTAACTCTCTGAGCAAGGAGTGACGCTTTTATGGAGGACCTCTATACATTGAGATAACTGCGAATACTCTTTCCATTATTGCTCCATGTTGCTTTCTTGATTATTATTTTGTTTTTGTTACCTGAATTTACTTTATTCTTAATTGTGTTAATGTTTTATTATAGCAAAGATTTGAACAAACTTATTGAATTATTTTATCGTTTTATTTAATCATACTTCTCCACGGTAAGTATAATGCTGGTTAAAAAAAATTTATTGGTTTAAAAAAAATTTCTTTATAATTACTAACGTAATACCAATGAATAAATATGGTATATAATATATCGTTGAAAAGGGAGGAAAATATTCTATTTAATGGCGCCATTTCCCGCCCGTTTCAAAATGATTTTTTTAACAGCCTGAAGAGTAAATCTCAAAATACATAAGTAGTACTATATTCTTAACAACCTTCAGGATAATTGCACATGTACACAAGAGATAACAGCCTGCAAGAAACATTAAATACCTTGGATTAATTATTGATCAGAACCTCAAATGGATAGAGAATATCAGCATTTTAAATAGGAAACTTAATTATTAGACTAAGATTTGGTCATGCCTGCTTTGGCGTCCATTTGTATAAAATTGGTGTAGTCACATCGCAACTTTGTGATCTATGTGGTGTTATCGGCGATCTTGATCACCTTTTCATCGCTTGCGGTAAGTACAAGACAGTTACAGATTCACTTGTAAAATATATCTCTTCATGCATTTTATCGGCATACATTTAATTGACAGAAAATAAACAACGCAGTGTTTAGTATATATGATGCGTTTCCATGGTTACTCTTAATTATCAAAGGTGATTTGTTTTAAATTAGTCTATGTCAGATAATGTTGACAAAACGTCAAAAAATATTACAGAAGTTCATTCAAATATTGATTTACATTTACATGTTAAACATCAGATAGCATATAGACTTTCTTAAATTTAGTTTGCTTGTATATTTCTATTTTCAAGCCATATATAAGGCGTTTTCAAACAAGGTTAATAAAAAATATAAACCTTAACGCCACTATGGCAATGTCAAAATTGACAAACAATATCAACATAAAGAAAATCTATAGTAAAATAATAACGTAGTTTACATAAGAAAATTACGATAATATATATCTACATGGATGTGAGATTTTAAATATACTGAACGCTAAATCAGCAACATCGTGATTCTGGTTTTCTAGTGTTTAAAATGCATCTATCATAGGTTTCTTGCCATAGGTTTAGAATTGTAATAATGTATCAAATGTGGAACACGAAATTATATTTAGAGCAAATTTTGGGATGAAATGATTTGTTCAAGAGCTTTATGGAATTACTATACATATCATTGACAGCAGTTGTGTAAGATTCACATGATGAAGTTACTTCTAGACATATTTATTTTAGGATTACTCACTAGATACTCCTTGCAGGTATATACATTATAATATAATACTAAAACGCGTCTTGAATTTTAAATTGTGAAAAGATCGTCGACTCGTTAGTGGCCCCCATTTGATTACTGTATTATATCTGTTCATACTACCAAAAATATACTGCCAGCATGCAATACTTGTATCATGTTATCATTTGACCATATCTCTGTTAATATTAATTGAGCTTGAATGGGTCAAAATAGTTAAGTTAGTTACCCATGACTATATGTATGTAGATTTCTGCAGTAATCAACTTTAAGACGTTTTTAGCAAACAGGCAATTTTCGTCACGTTACAAAAAAGTACATTTAATATTTTTTCACTTTTTGAAGTATCAGAAGTTATTCTGTGGGCATTTCTGAGTCGTTTCATGTACTTATTTGTACTTCAAACATGACGAAAATTGCCTGTTTGCTAAAAATTAAAAATCAACCGCATTTTAAATCGTCAGTCCCTTGTCGCTACTTATTGAAAATCATACACGAAAAAATGTATTTTGTAGGAAATTTTGTAAGTTTTCGTTTAGGTATTATGAAATGTTGTCCTAAAGTCAAAAGAAACGATGGTATATACAAAAAAAGGAATTAAAAAATAATGTTGGTTCAATTTTTATGAACAAAAACACTTTTCAAGAAACTTTTTTTAAATAAAATATACCTTGCGAATGACGTATGCTATTGCACTACTTTCATATGCATATAGAATTATAAAAATAGACCAAAACCGATTTTTAAAAAATTGTTTTTGCAGGAAAATCTTAAGTTATAATAAAAAAAGAAATGTTTGCTTATAGCTTTAAACAGCTGTAACTCGTGAAGTGACTTGATATGTTAAGAAGTACGGTTGTGAGCAAAAAAAAATAAAAAATAGTAAAAAAAAATATTTTTATACAGGTTTATACGTTAGCAATCGTTGGTACATGTGTACGGTCGTGAGCAAAAAAAAGGATAAGTCTTATAACGGTATTTTGCTAAAATCTAGTTGTGTACATCTAACTTTAATTTTTGTGACATTGTCAATTAGTTGTCATAACTTATTGCAAGTGTACAAAAAACTGATATGTCTCATATAAGCGATTTAGTTAAATCTGGAGTTATTGCTAAAGCAGAAGATGGATGGTCAATGAGACGAATTGCACTGCGTTATAATATTGACAAAAATTCGGTGTGTAACATTTTAAGAAAGTGGAGAATAAACGGTATGATTAGTAGAAATCCTGGATCAGGGCGACGAAGGATATCAACTCAACAACAAGGTTTGGAATTGGTAAAGGCTTTAGTAGAAAATCCATTTTACTCAGTAGTACTGATCGCCGGCGAGTAAGAGAATCGGAGCTACGCTGTCATGCAGCAGCACAGAAATACTTACTTAAAGCTGAACATAAAGAAGCTCGAGTAGGATTTGCGCTTGAATTTTTGGCGCATGATGTAAATTTTTAGAACAATGTAATCTTTACAGACGAAAAAATTTTCCAGTTAACACACAGCGGTCGTATTCGTATTTACCGCCCTCCGAATACTCGATTCGATGAGAAATATATATCTAACAATGATAAAAGTGGTAGATTTTCCGTCAATATGTGGGCTTGGATATCGGCACGTGGTTCTGGTGTTTTGTGGCATATTGAGGAATGATTTAATAGTGAAACTTATATTAGGATTTTAGACAATATTATGCTCTCTTCTGTCACAATTATTTCCTAATAATAAGTTCATATTTCAACAAGACAATTGTTCGGTCCATACTGCTCATACTGTAACTAACTGGTTTCAAGATAACAACATCAATGTTCTTAACTGGCCCAGTCATAGTCCAGATCTTAACCCAGTGGAAGAAGTATGGGGACTACTCGTAAGAAGTATCCAAAAACGAAATGTGAGACCACGGAATGCCGACGAATTACTGGAAATAGTAAATAATGCATGGGAAAATATTATTACTAATGATTATCGTATAAGTATATTTAATTCTATGTCAAACAGACTTATAGAAGTTATAAATAGAAATGGTGCAAGAACGACATATTGATAGTTAGTTTCTTGTTAAGTGGGATATCCTTTGATCCAGGATTTCTACTAATCGTACCGTTTATTCTCCTGTTTCTTAAAATGTTACACACCAATGTTAATGTTATAATGCAGTGCAATTTGTCTCGTTAACCATCCATCATTTCCTCTAGCAATAACTACAGCATTAAAATAAAGTAAAAGTAATATCTGTTTTATTTCGGCTACTCATTACAGATTCAAATAGAGACAGATTTACATTAGAAAAAAAAGTTGTCCCATTTTCTTCTGCTCACGGTAGTGCCACAAAACCAAAGTTTAGGCCAGCCTATGTGCAGCCCGGCATTTACACGTTTCGCAGAAGGTTCCTCATTTAGATTGAGGTACTTGCGTTGGCATCAAAATTAAAAAAAAAAATGTGAGTATCTAAAACCAAGTTTAGTTATAAGTTTTTTAAAATCTGTTTTTGTTAGATATAGAAAATGTTACCACCTATTTTAATTCATCTTTTATGTGAAAGGAGTTTGGGTTAAGTTTTAAATTGTGTTTTAGCCAAACCAGTTCTATTCCGCCCGACCCTGCAACCCGCCATCGCGAACTACGCGGTGGTTGCATGGTTGGTCCCCGGAATAGGTTCTGAGGCGGCACATGTATTGTACTCATAATATATAATAAAGAAGTTTTGAATTGAATTGAACATTACCATAAAATAAGCATATTCCCAAAATTTCAGCCCGCCCTGAATTATTTCATCCAAATCGACAAATTTCGTCTATTTTATTGGGTTAAAAATGCGTTCTCGTTAATCGTATCACAAGGATACACTATTTATTTCAACGTTGTGTCACCCGTAAAGCTTCCACTCTAGAACGTGAAGAATGATCTCTACAACGATTTAGATTACGAGTTAAAAGAGAACAAATACACCAAGTTCTATTTATTTATATCGTGTAAATATAACAATGCTTTAGAAAATGCAGCACATATTTTTGCTTGCTATTAAAACTTGACTCCCAGGTCCCTAACCAGAAACGCTCTTCAACTTCTTTTTTGCAAAATATTAAACGTCGAACCGTTTACTGTGTCGATGTCAAATGTCACGAACCCCCTTGCATATAAGCAATGAACTATATTGTTCGACGACACTGGCTGTTTTTAATTTGGTTTTATTAAATTTCAGGAAAACAGTCATCAAAATCGTTTACGAAGCTCTGTCCGCAAAAATCAGAGAGTGTCGGCGAGGATTGTTGGTGGGGAGGAGGTTATTCGAAATGCTTATCCGTTCGTGGTAAGCCTCGAAACGTACTTCGTAAATCATGCATCACATTGTGGAGGTAGTCTGATATCGACCTCCTGGGTTCTTACGGCCGCACATTGCATAATTTATAAAGGACGGTAAGTAAATATTCTTTATTCCTTTGAGGTTTTCTACTACATACATTCTCTTTTAAAAATAATAACATTGCATAATTTATAAAGGACCGTAAGTAAATATTCTTTATTCCTTTGAAGTTTTCTACTACATACATTCTCTTTTAAAAATAATAAAACACCCCCAACCCGAAAATACCACCACGTAATACCACTATAAAGCTCGAATTTGAACAGAAATAGGTATACCCCCGTTTTGTTAGGCGAAAAAAACGATGGTGATAATTTTTGACAAGTGACAAGTTTTGACGTTCGGGGGTAGTTGGAGAGGGGTGCATGAGAAAATATTACCACCATCGTGTTTTTTGCCGTCGAAAACGAGGGTATACCAATTTCTGTTAGTCCATAAAAAAGTTGAAAACCCCCAAAAGTTCTGTTACAGAGATGAACATGGGTGCACCCCCGTTTTCAAAGGCGCTGAACATGATGGTGGTGATTTTAAGGTTCCCACCCCTCAGCAACTACCCCTAAACTCGAAAAAACATCCCAATTTTGAGTTTCTTGGGCAGGATTCGAGTAGACCGCATGAAGTATATCCATACAACATCTTATCCATCCCCGAAGTTGAAACTACCAGCACCCCTAATATTAAAATATCTTCAAAAAAATCAAAATGCATGAAAATTTGTTTATCCCCGTTTTCGAGGGAGCCCTCCACAAACCACCCACTTTTCATATTTCTTGATACTGGGCATGTGGGGACTCTCGTTGGATCGGGGTTTTTAAGGGGAATTGAATACATTGGGTACATGTTACATATATATATATATATATATATATATATATATATATGAAATAGTATTGAGATCGTGTTTAGCGCCCTCGAAAACGGAGAGAAAACATTTTCCATTTCAATGTTAGGGGTGGTGGTAGTTTCAACCCTGAGGTTTATGGCATGTCTCGTCACTCAACTCCCTTTACAATGTCGAAATCCCCTTAAAAAAACCCAACCAACGAGTCCCCACATGCCCAGTATCAAGGAATGTGAAAAGGGGGTGGTTTTAGGGATGGTTGGTGGAGGGTGGGGGAGAAATGAACATTACCATCGTGTTGATCACCCTCGAAGACGGTGATAAACAAATTTTCATGCATTTTTATTTTTTTTTGGAGATATTTTAATATTAGGGGTGGTGGTAGTTTCAACCCCGGGGATGGATAAGACGTTGGATGGTTAAATTTTATACGGTCTACCAGAATCCTGCCCAAAAAACCGATCCGCATGCCTACGATGGAAAAAAACCCGCAAAATTGGGGTGTTTTTTCGAGTCTAGGGGTTGCTGAGGGGTGGAAACCTTAAAATTATCACCATGCTGCATTAGAATTAACTTCATATTTAATTTATTAAAAAACAGATTTAACAAAGCAAGAGAAAACTCTTTATAACAAAATAATACTACATAAGTAACCAATAAAAGAAATTGTTCAAAGCGGCCACTATTATTTTTAATTAGCTCATAGCGTCTTCTTAAGTTTAGGAAAATATTGCAACTAGCGTTTCTATGGTTTCTGTTTAAGTTGTTAATTTCTTCTTGAATTTTTGCTCTAATTGCCTGAAGAGTGTGGTTATGATTAAAATTGACTTTGTCTTTTAAAGACCAACATTAAAAGCTATCTAATGACGTCAAATCAGGGCTATTTGGTGGCCATCGAATGGTCCCAGCATTGCCTATCCAAATGGGAAATTAATTATTTAAATGTTCCCGAACTTCTAAAATGCTATGTGGAGTCGCTCCGTCCTGATACCAAATCATTCTAGACAATACGTCCATAGAGAATTCTTGAATTAGACGATCTACCTCTGGTAAAATTATTTCGAGATATGTTTGCCGTGTGAAAGTAAAATCATAAAATTTCGGCCCAACTACTTTGTTTTGAAAAATTCCGCACCAAACGTGGATTGATTTTCTACCCGATTTTTTATTTGCTTGATCTTTCTTTGTCTTTGATTTTTATTCTCCCGGAAATGTCTGTTTTTTCTATTAAAAACTCCCGCCGTGGAAATACTTGACTAATCTCTCCACATAATTTCTTTTAAAAAATCAGGATTTTCATCTAATTCATGGACAAAACTCCAATCTTCTACGTTTTTGGTCTTCATTCAGTTTCTGGACGGGTATAATATTGTGTAACAATATGTCTAGATCTTCTACCACGTTTGCTGTAACGTTACGTGGCACAGTGGGACCAATTCAATTCTAGCCGGTAAAAATTAGTGTTTATGAAATAATAACGTCTAGTGAAACACATATTAACAGCTAAAATTAACACTATTGTTAGTGTGAAATTGCTTAGTGTACTTGGTACACTAAGCAAATTCACATACCGAGTATAATAAAGTGCCCCAAAGATAAACAACTCAAACTGAATAATGATGCTTTTATTGACAAAAATAGTGCTGGCAAGGACGTGTAACATAAATTGATTGTCTATGCAAAAAAATCATCATTGTCGTCATCAGAAGCAATATCGTCATTTGAGTCACGTCTGCATCAGCAGTTTTTAATAATCCGAGAGCTTATTTCGTCTTTGCATGGGTGCTCAATTTCTTAAAAGATCTTATCTCCGAAATTACGGGATCAGGTGATACCAGTAACACATGCATTAAATCGTGGGTAGTTAATATTCGTGAAATTTTCTGGAATGATACTGTAGAAATCGTTTGTCATTCTTATTGCGTGCTTCCATATTTTCTTCAGAAAGTACACCTGTTGGAACCCCAGCATATTATGTAAGATTACTTGTGACCCGTGCATTAATATTTTGTGCACACTTGGGGGCATCCGATACCATTTATACATCTGTACATAATATGCTGCAGTGCTTTTTGCAAAGTTGTCAAATTTCTCAGGGTTCACTTCATGGCCACTCGAAAGCACAGTCAGAATAGCTCCAAACTTCTTTATTAACTCCACTTCCACCTCAGTTATTTCCGCAGCTTTTGCTACGTCCCTGAAAAATCTACGCGAAACATTTCCGGTATTTGATAGTCCCAGCCCTTGCACCACTTTATCAACTTTGAGTCCTTATTTCCTACCAAATTCGATTCTAAATTTCTTTTTTTCTTTCTTCGATTCGCAACTTCTGTTCAATGCTTTAGCACAGTCGAAGCTTGAAGCTGTAACTTATAAGAAATATGAAGAACGCATTCAAGAAACTTAATCCAAGCATGTAAAAGGCCATATTGCAAGTTTTCCTCCTGCATTGAGTACTCTTTTATTTTAGCCAAATTATTCATGTCCTTTGATTTACAATTACACAGAAGGCAAGTCTGACTGGAAGTTATTTGTAAAAGTTGCTTTGGACATGGTTACTTTCTATTTATCTGAAAGTATGAATAATTGAAATGAATTAGGCAGGCTAATCATTTTTAGTTTTACTATTAATTAATAATTAAAATTTTGAATAGTTATGGCAACTTGGCACATGATCTTTTGAGTAATCATAAGTTACATTGTCTTACATCGAAATATGAATATAAGTCGCATACACTTACCTTACTGTTAAACAAAAACAACCCACTGACCGATAATGAACAACGCTATGTTGATAATATCAAAAGTTCAGAGGTTGTACTTATTATAAAAATTTCGTACGCAAATAACATTCAACTTACAGTGCAACTCACACACTGAATTTTATTGCCAGCGAGGCGTCGTGTATATAATGAACCTAGCTACTTGTAACCAGCACGTTAAGACAAGTTTTGTCTTGTTTGACGTCGATTGTTTTTTGCACTTTTGTCCGGCTAGAAATTGAATTGGTCTCACTGTGCGTCGTTTTCTTGAAAAACTATATTTACATGACGATAAACAACCTGTTTACACTACTCACTCTTCTTGCAATAAGGCAGCTCATTTGCATTTTGAATATCAAATATGTCAAGAAGTATTTAAGACCTATACAATATTATATATTTGAAAATCAGGGGAAAACGGGCTGCTCGAAAATGCAATAATATACAGGGTGTCCCACGACGAACTGCCGCGATCGATATCTCGAAAAGTAGACATCGGAAAATTTTTAAAATTTGGTAGTAAACGAATGTCGATGGGGGCAACTCGACTAAAATATTTTCAAGATGGTGGCACTTCCGGTTATACCGGAAGTCGATACCAACTTGCTTATTTTAAATGGGACACCCTATATATTATTACATTTTTGGATTGTACGCAAAATTCTAGGCCGATTTTGTGTATCATGTCCTATACCTAGGTCTCTCCGTTTTTGAGATATTTCAATTTTTATGTCAAAAATGATGTTTGCACTGTTTGCAGGCCCTAAAAGAATTATCAATTTTTCCTATAAGGAAGCCTTTGTCATCTAACTTGAGTTGGACTCTTTGTTGAAAAAGACCTACTTTAATAGAGTTTTTATAATATTTTGATAAGTATCAATACAGAGTGTTCAAAAAATAAGAATAAAGATGAAATTGAGAAAACTGTCAAAAATCAATTTTTTCAAATGGAAACGCCCAATTTTTATAATCTTATTCGCCATTAAAATAAGGGTAAGTTTGTATAAGGATGTCTATTCCGAAAATTTTTAGTTTTCGAAATATTCAATTCAATATTTTTATATGGGTATTTTGTTACGGATATTAAGTTATTAAATTACTCTTAGTTGGCTATGACGGCGTTGAGTGCTAAACAAATGTATGTAGCTGTCACTTACCATTTGACAAATATCAATTATCATGCCGGGGCGCTTAAATTATGCACACGAGGATTACTTAAATTTGTTTATAATCTATGGAGAATGTTACAAAGTTTTATCAAAAACATGTGAAATATTTGCTAATAGAAAGAATATCCAGAGAAACAAAAACCGTCTCGTTCTCGCCTCACACATCTTCCAGCGGCTTGTATATCAGTGTATGCGCGGAAGCTATACAAGCTTAGGCGAGGGTTGTATAGGAGATATACCATCCTTCGGAGGGCATGTAAAGCCGTCGGTCCCTTGTCTATTAAATGTTAGGCAAGTAAAAGATCCCTACTCTTCTTAGGTTAGATGACAAAGGCTTCCTTATAGGAAAAATTGATAATTCTTTTAGGGCCCGCAAACGTCATTTTTGACATAAAAATTGAAATATCTCAAAAACGGAGAGAGACCTAGGTATAGGACATGATACACAAAATCGGCCTAGAATTTTGCGTACAATCCAAAAATGTAATAATATATAGGGTGTCCCATTTAAAATAAGCAAGTTGGTATCGACTTCCGATATAACCGGAAGTGCCACCATCTTGAACATATTTTATCCGAGTTGCCCCCATCGACATTAGTTTACTACCAAATTTTCAAAATTTTCCGATGTCTACTTTTCGAGATATCGATCGCCGCAGTTCGTCGTGGGACACCCTGTATAGGGTGTTTCATTTAAAAAAACATTTTTTTATCACGTTTCAATAAAATATAAGTAAGATTCTACAACTTTCATATGAAACTATTTTTTTTTAATTTTCAATAATAACAGAAATAAAAGGAGGGTTAACATATATCTAATAACCCTCTGTACAACCAAAATTGTTAAATAAGTACACTTGAATTTAAAAAAGACACCGCAAATTTGCTTTTAGGAAACCTTTCAATATGACTGTTGTTCTGGGCGTCCATAACATCAGGGAACAGGAGGAGACCAACGTTGTCCTGAGCGTTAACCGAATCATACCTCACCCGGGTTATAACTTGAAGGCTGAAGACTTTAGAAACGATATAGCTCTATTGAAATTACAAACACCCGTAACCCTGAACAAAAATATAGCCATAATTCCGTACGAAAGAAAAATAAGAAAAGACTACGCAGAACTTATCGGTACTACATTTGGCTGGGGGCAAATTTGGCAATTCGAAAGGAAAAATAGGCCTACCGATTCTGATATCTTGCTAAAAGTCAGCAGTCCTATTTTGGCAAATAAAGAGTGTACATTATTTTTCGAAAAGGTAGGTGTGTTATTATCATGTGTTAACGTGCCATCTATTTCATATTTATTTATTTTGAAGAGTATGGTACTGGTAATAAAAATGTTTTTGACAAATTATTACAGTTACGTAAATTTTAATTTGCAGGGATTGGTAACTCCTAGTCATATCTGCATGTCTGGCAAAGGCAATGTAGGAGCTTGTGAAGGTGACTCAGGTGGACCTCTCATAATAGATAAAATGCTAGTAGGTGTAAGTTCCTTTGGGCGACGGCATGGGGACACGCTTTGTATACTTGGAACACCTACAGTTTTTACCAAGGTTTCGCATTACCGATATTGGATAGAATACACGATGAACGAATATGCAAGCAGCTCTTGTGGAAATTTCTATAACTCTGTCACAACTTCAGTTGTAATCTGTTTGATTAGTTCGTTGTTTAGTTTAAGTGTATAAGCTAACTGCATTATATTCAGTAAATTATTATGATAATTTAAGATTACTCTGATGATTGAAGTGATTGTCGAAAATAAATACGCTTGCCGTTTCTAGTTAGTACACCAATCCGTTTATTAGAATTTTACCGAAAGTCCACAGATAGAGAGAAAATACTATAGTCCAGTCGAATTAGCATTTTGACAAAAAAAATTGTTTCTAGGTATAAGCCGAATCCGGGGTGTTCAGAGTGATGGTAAAGTCGAGGTAAGAATTCAAGCGATGCACGTCACGAGTGATCTCATTAAAGAAATTTTAATACTAACATAATTTTCAATCATTAATTACTTTTAAAAGAGTAATTCTTGACACCCAGTTATTAGCTTTTTTCAGAAATAGGTACAGTTTAATGGGGCTTCAGGATTCTTAGCAGTATTGTCTTATTTAAAGAATCGATCTGTGACGTGCATCGCTTGAATTCTTGCTTCGACTATAGTAATGTAATGTGTGAGTCATTGCAAAAGAACATGCTAAAATGGTTGCTTTTTCAATTGTTAATAAACAATAGAGAAACATTAAAACATATTTTTAGTCGCAAACTCCTCTATAAAATCCTTATTTTACTATAAGGAACGTAACCAGATTGCAACCAACAGCTACTCTCCGGGCTATGTACCCCGCCGAGTGCTGAATTACAAGTTACAAGTCTGACGCGTTGAGTGTAATTTGAACTATGTTAAGCCCAGTCAGGCTATTTAGTTTTCGATTGCAACAGACACTGGACCGCTAGATGGCGCCTGCTGACTATTTTACATGTCGCTATTGTAAATATACCGGGATGTATTAAATAGTGAAACGATCCTCGTGCCGGTCGTCACATGCCTACCTTGCACTGACGAGAGCCAATAGCTCGAAACTGCAGTCTGCAAGTGGTGTGTGGCGGCTGGCAAGAGAGCTCCTTTAAGTAGGATCAATCTTTCGGCTGATGCTTGTTGCAATCGAAGCATTAGCGTTTTGATGGTAATATGCAATTATTACACTTAACGCGCCAGACTTATAACTTGTAATTCAGCGCTTTTTTTAAGTCGCACTTTTACAAGTATTTTCGTATAAAAATTTCGAAAGTTTCAAAGAGAGATTCCATGATGTTTCTTAACTGTATTTGTAAGTTTTAAAAGTACTATAAGCAAGCATTGTTTTTAAAAGATTTTGCAGTTATGGGATTAAAAGTTTTCACATGAATTTATGAATAAGGTACGTACGAGATTCGGAGAGGTTTTATAATCACAGTTTTTACGAGCATTCTAAGAAATCGAATAATAGAACAAATATTTTGCAAGAATTTACATTAAAGAGTTTACGAGCTTTTACAAGTATTTTCGTATGAAAATTTCTAAAGTTTCAAAGAGATTCCATGATGTTTCTGAACAGTATTTAAGTTTTAAAAGTACTATAATCAAACATTGTTTTTAAGAGATTTTGCTGTTATGGTGTTAAAAGCTTTCACGTGAATTTATGAATGAAGTTTGTATATATGAAATTTGTAGAGGTTTTATAACAATTATTAGGAGCATTCTAAGGAAAGAGTAAGTATTTTACAAAAATTTACTGCCAAGAGTTCATCATTTACGAGTACTTTTGTGTAAAATTTTCGAAAGTGTCAAAGAGAGAATCCATGTTTTTTAACGGTTTTTGTAAATTTTAAAAGTGCTATAAGTAAAAATTGTGTTTAAACGATTTTGTAGTTATGTGATTAAGAGTTTTCACATGAATGTGTGAATGAAGTTTGTATGAGATTTGGAGAGATCTTGTATTAACAGTTTTTACGAGCATTCTGTGAGGAATTGAAAATATCCGAGCAAGTGTTTTACAAAAATTTACAGTTAAAAGTTCACGAGCATTTACAAGTATTTTAGTATAAAAGTATTGAAAGTTCCAAAGAGAGATTCCATGATGTTTATTAACAATATTCGTAAGTTTTAACAGTAGGTACTATAAATAAAATCGGCAGTTACTGGAAGCGGATGGAACCTCCCCACTCGGTGGATCTTTTAAGCCGAAAAGAGCATTAAATTGTGTGACAAAACGGCACTAAACGTAATCCGATCTCATCCAAAACCTTTTCAGATCTTTTGGGGCACTAAAAAAACCCCTCAACTTAATGAATTTACAATCATCGATGCGAGTTATTACCTACATTATCGCTCGTTCAATAATATACTATTAGGATATTAATAACTTTAACATCACTTGAACGACTAAGAGAATCTAGTTATCCTAAATACTACAGATTTGTAAAGCAACAAACTGAAAATTGGTAAAGTGATAATCTATAATAAATTTACCAACGAAGATACAGAAAGCATATGATATTGATATTGTTACATCTACCTTTAAAGTTTGTGACAATCCACTAAAAGTTACAAATATGCCGAAATCTTATTAACATGACATGACACCAACGTTATCGCATGACAAACGATGGCAATGACAATCGTCAAAATTTACTCATTGCAATCCGATCGCTCGCGGCTGTCTTTGTTAAATGAAACATTAGCATTTCAGTAATTTTACTAGATTTTAGAGAAATATTTGTAGTTTAATTCTTCGATTTGTCTGTATATATATTTAAAAACGGCACCAAACGTAATCCGCTCTACTTCTAGAGCAGTGAAGAAACCCTCACACGTGAATTGACACGTGATGTGACGAGTTTCACGACGTAACGGCTACGTGCATCGATCATGTCATATGCGATCTATGCTTCATATTTGCTTTGTTTTTAATTTTTTTCACGGAAACTAAATCGAAAGGGTGGAAGTGTGATATATCGTTGAAATCAGAATTTTAACTGCTTTTCAATGGTTCCATTGCAAATTGAAAGTAATTATAAAATAAGCAACTTGTTGCGTCAAAATGGCACTAAACGTAATCCGATCTCAACCAAAACAGATCTTCTGGGGCACTAAAGAAACGCAC